>OY776131.1:65534867-66734867 GCA_963675135.1 Galeopsis tetrahit
TTATAAACTTCATCCTTACAATATCCTCAATTTTACACAAATGTCATTACTTTTTCTCCACACATACACAAAAGTCAACTCATTTCTTTAATTTATACATAAAATTTTATAAAATTACCCTTCAAAACTCCACTCATTATTACACTTTCTTAATATGCGTGTCCATCTACCTATAAAAATTAATATGGGACGGAGGGAGTATTATTTTTGAAAATTGATAGCACGGATATAATAAAAATATACTTCCTGTTGTTTTATTCATTAATTAATCTATATTTTTATTATCTACTTTTTGCGACATGAGTGACACTCATAACTCGAAAGTAACATTGAGTGACATGAAGGAATTGTTATATATGGTCTTAAAAGCGAATGCCACAATATAAAACCCAGTCCCCAATGTAGTTTATTAAATTAAAAGAGAAAAGTAAGAAATCAAGTAAATCCCCTAATATACTAATTTGGGAGCTATAATTGTATGTTGATGTGTTGAGTATTTGTTAATCTAATGACGTGTCGTTTGCAAAATATATCTAATCAGTCGTGTTATTAAGGAAACTACAAGGTTTATTGAATTTTAATGTGGAATTAATGATTTTAATGGTTTAGCCTTTAAAAAAAAAAAAAAATCTAATGATTTAAGAATGCACATGACCTTTATTTTGAGGACGTGGTCCAAATGTCGCTCCTAATATTAAAAGGGAAGGTCTAGTATGGACTCGAAGGCATGTTGTGCACTTGAGTCCAGATTTTAAATATATATAATAATGCACTAATATTTCTATAATTCAGTTATAGCCTAATGGTAGAACTTTCATTATTTTACTCTAACCCGGGTGACTTACACTTTTTAATAAACGATATTGCACTTTTCTATTGTAATGTCCTACACTTTACAATAATATTTTTATTTATAAAGACTTACACTTTTTAGTAATATTTTGTTGCACTTTTCAGTTATAATGACTTACACTTTACACTAATATTGTGTTGCATTTTTCAGTTATACTCACTTGCACTTTTTAATAAAAAAATGTGTTGCACTTTTAAGTTATATGGACTTACACTTTTTAGTAATATTGTGTTGCATTTTTCAGTTATATGGACTTACACTTTTTAGTAATATTGTGTTGCACTTTTCAGTTATACTCACATACACTTTTTATAATATTGTGTTGCACTTTTTGGTAAATGGTGTTGCACTTTTCAATTGTATTAATTAATTAATAAAAGAAAAAGAAATTAAAAAAACTAAAACAGAAAAAAAAAAGAAACGCGATAAATAATTCAATGGAGAGGTAATCGATTATTTTTAATTAATTAATAAAATAAAAATAAATAATAAAAAAAAACAAAAAAAAAAACACGTGAATGGGGTAAATGATGTGGCACTTGAGTGTATGGTATACACTCGAGTGCATCGAGTGCATATTAGACTTTTACATATTAAACACCATACACTCGAGTGCATATTAGACTTTTACATATTAAAAGTAGGGGCAAAAATTTCACGCGTTGAGTCTGTCAAACAAGTTTTAAAAAAAAAAATTGTACAAAGACAAACATAAATACACTTCTACATCTGTGTTATTTTAAATGAGCAATGTGTTACTATAAAGACAAATAATGTATATTTATCTTTACACATATTTATTTTTAAAGTAATACTCCATTCGTTACGGGAAAAGCTCCCCATAAACTTCGAACACGAAAATTAAGAAATACTAATATAATAAGTAGATGTATTATAGGTGATTTAATTAAGAGAGATAATAATATACTAAATTTGAGAGGGAATAACTTAAATGTGAGAGAGAATAGTTATAAAAAAAAAAAGCAATGAGTAACTTTCATTGAAACAGACGAGAGAAGGGAAAGTTGGGTAGCTTTTGGGACGATGGAGTACACATATATTTATTTTTAGAGTAATACATACTTATTCTTATAGTAACGTTTGTACAATATTAAAAAATGTGTCACTGTATTAAAAAAAAATCAAAATTAATAAAAAAATATACGGGAAAGAAAAACCTAGACTGAAAGGGATGAAGAACAATATTAAAAAAATCAGATTTAATTGAAGTTAAAGATAATAAGCGTTAACAAGAAATTGAAAACATGAACAAAAATAAGAAGTGTGCTGAGGGGGGAAGAGGAAGGAAGCCACCTGTTTAGGCTGTTTTGAGACAATATTCGTAGATTAATGAGTCTGTATGTATAAATATAAAAATAATATTTGACTATCACAATGTTTATCTCAAAGATTTAAAATAAAAAGTTTTAATAAGTGAATTATCTCAATTTTAATCACATTTTAAAAAAAAACAGAAAAAGGATTTGATAAAAATGTAGAAAAATTATGAACAATTTAATTTGGGCTTATAGAGGCCCGACTGACAACAACTCATTTGTATGGACCTTTATGATCAAAGGCCCCAAACTACATCGCAACTGGACTCTAGAACATGATTATGACTTTTTAAACCAAGAGAACAAATGGGGATGCCTATATATATATATATATTTAATTTGCGTGTTTTAATTTATTTGACTTAAATTAATTACTGTAGGGAGGTGAAACTGGGTCAAAATCCACCTATACCATGTGTCAAAATGTGATTAAATTTGATAATGTGTCTTATGGAGAATAATTATATTACATGTGCGGTTGAGTTTATTTTTTAAGAAACTTTGATGATGTGTATATTTACTATTGACTAGAAAACATATGAGTCATTAATATTAAAATGAAAAATTATATCTAAAATTAAACTAAAATCAATTAAAATGTTATTTTAAATACACTTTCTTTTTAAGTATTATTTTTACCTAAAAATATATCTAAACATTTTGTAAAGTATATATATTAATTTAATTAATCAATATTTTTTAAAATTATTTATAGGACTACCTAATTCATATAAAAAAAACACTTTAATTAGTATTTTTTTTATCAGAAATTATAATTCAATAAATTATTTAAAATAATTAATTATATAATAAAATTTGAAATTATAGGAAATAAATGTTATACTATTAAATTTTATTAATATGTTGTTGAAAATATGAGTACTATTATTTAAATTATTATATAATAGTTAATACACTTTATGAATATTAGCTTTTACAAATAGTTCACGTAATACGCGGGAGTTCTATTTAGTTGAATAAATTGATGAGTTCTGTCTCACCAAATGAACCTCCTGAGATGGCCTTACATAAGATCTTTTCTATATTTATAGTTCTAGCTAATTTGCTAATATTAATGATCAATTTATTCTTTATAATCTTGAAATATGTTAAATTTGTGTATATTCAACTTAGTTTGTAATGTGTAGTTTGTACAATATATATAGAGGACTCATCTTCTAGAGCCTTCTATCTAACAACTAGTTGTTAGCCTAACAAGAAACTAAACTACTCTTCTTCTAGTTCTAGAATCTATTAGTTACATGTGAGTCATTCATGCAAGGTTAGGTTTAGGGTTTGCATGAGTTGTATACGTGATAGGCTATACTTCAACATGCCCCGGAAGAAGTTGGACCACCTGTTGATGAAAGAGCAAACCAGGTGCAAAGATGTGAGAAGCGAGCTGGAGCTAATGCCTTGGTTAGAAGATCTGCTGGTTGATCTTCAGATGAGATGAATCGTATGTCAAGAAAGCCATCTTGCACCTTTTCTCTTAAGAAGTGAACATCTACTTCAATGTGTTTTGTGCGTGAGTGAAATGCTGGGCTGAAAGCAAGTGTGATGGCCCATTGATTGTCACACTACAGCAGGCCTGGAGTAGATATGGGAATGTGTAACTCCTTGCAGATGCTAGCAATCCATAATATGTATGTAGTGGCAAGTGCTAGGTAGGGCCCTGTATTCAGCCTCCGTGCTGCTGCGAGCTACCACAGATTGCTTGCGGGAGCTCCAAGAGATCAAGTTCCTTCCAAGAGTAATGCAAAAACCTGAAGTACTGCGCCTATCATCAATGCTAGAAGCATAATCAGCATCCACAAACCCCTGCAACCTGTAATCTGAAACTGGAAAAAAAGAAATACCATGAGTAAGAGAGCCTTTAAGATATCTAAGTACCCTCTTACATGCTCTCCATTGATTTTGTGTAGGACTTTGCAAAAACTGAGATAGCTTGTTCACACTGAATGAGATATCAGGTCTTGTTAGGGTGAGATACTGAAGAGCCCCAACTATGCTTCTGTAAAGTGTAGGTTTGTCAAAAGGAGGGCTATCAGAAATAGAGAGTTTGGTAGAGGGACATATGGGAGAAGGACAAAGTTTGGAGTCAGAAAGATTGGCTTTGGCAATGATATCTGTGGCATATTTGGACTGTGTAAGTTTGATGTGAGAAGAGGTGGAATGAGCTTCAATGCCCAAAAAGTAGTTGATTTCCCCTAGATGCTTGAGGGAAAACTGAGAGTGAAGATCATCAATGAGAGTTTGTACTAGTGCAGAGTCATCACCAGTTATGAGTATGTCATCCACATACACAAGCAAAAGAGTTGTCTTTCCATTCAGAAATCTATGGAACAGGCAGTGATCAGAAGAGGAGTGTGTAAACCCTTGCTGCATCAAGAAGTTCTTGAGAGTGTCATACCAGGCCTTAGGGGCTTGCTTGAGGCCATACAATGCCTTTTGCAACTTGCATACATGATGAGGGTGCTGAGTATCGATAAAACCTTCAGGTTGAGCAATGTAGACTGTTTCATGTAGAACACCTTTGAGAAATGCATTGTTGATATCAACCTGTTGAATAGCCCACCCTTTGGAGACAGCAAGAGTGAATACAATGCGTAGTGTAACTGGCTTGATCACAGGGCTAAAAGTGCTGAAGTAGTCTACACCAGCCTGCTGTTGAAACCCTCTGGCCACCAACCTAGCTTTAAACCTTTCAACTGAACCATCTTTGTTGTATTTAACCCTGGACAACCATTTAGTAGTGATGGGGTGAATATCAGATGATGGGGGTACCAATGTCCATGTGCCATTCTGAATTAAGGCATCATACTCTAACTGCATAGCAGACTTCCACTTAGGATTCTGAACAGCCTCTGTAACACTAGTAGGTTCAGGGATTGGCAGTGTAGATATGAGAGCTTTTGGCTTAAAAATGCCAGACTTTGATCTTGTCTGCATAGAGTGATGTGAAGGGATGGCTGGTGGATTTATAGAGGTTGGAGGTAAACAGGTGGATACAGGAGAAGAGGGAGGAAGCATATATCTGGTAGAGCTTGAAGAGGTACTGTCATGAGCATGAGATGATGCAGGAGAATTGTTAATAGGAGAATTGGAGGAGGAGGGTGTGAAATGAAGAGATGCTGAGTCATGAGATGATGTATGGGGAGTGGCTAAGGGAGGATGATAATGAAGGTCTGCTGGTATTTGAGCTGAGAAGTTGGAAGATGAAGTATGGGGAGATTTTAGATTGGTGGTAGAAGTGAATTGAGGGAATTCTTCTTCATTGAACTGGACTGATGCTGATATAAAGATTTTTCCAGATTCATGAAGGCATTTGTAACCTTTGTGAGAGGGGCTATACCCCAAGAAGATGCACTTTGAGCTTCTGAATTGCAGCTTAGAAGAGTTGTAAGGCCGAAGAAAGGGAAAGCATGCACAACCAAATACCCTGAGAGAATGATAATCTGGTGATCTGTTATATAGTGATTCAAAGGGAGTGTGTTGCTGAAGAACTGGAGTAGGCAGCATGTTGATTACATATGCTGCAGTTGAGAAGGCATGTCACCAAAATGCCTTTGAAAGCTTAGATTTAGCAAGCATAGCTAAGCCAAACTCAGTTATATGCTGATGTTTTCTTTCAACCAATCCATTCTGAGGGTGAGTGTAAGCACAAGACAATCTAACTTGAATGCCAAGAGACTTAACCAATCTGTCTACAGGTAGAAACTCAGTGCCCATGTCATGTTGAATGGCTTTGATTGACACCCCAAATGACCTTTCTACTGTTTTCATATATTGTGTAAACACATTAACCACCTCAGATTTTGCCACAAGAGGAAACACCCATACAAACCTTGTGTAATCATCAACTAATGACAGATAATATTTGTATCCTTCAATAGATAAGCAAGAAGCAGGCCCCCAAACACCCATGTGTATTAACTCAAAAGCATGAGAAGTGTGATGTTGAATAGATGAGAAATGTTTCATATGAAGTTTTCCAAGCTTACATTCATCACAGAAAGTAACATGAGACTCCTTACAATGAATATTCAAACTTCTCCAAACAGTAGAGAGAGCTGAATTACCTGGATGTCAAAATCTACAATGCCATAGACTCCAAATGGACTTATTTTTCTTAACAACATCATCATCATAACTAGTCTTATTAACAGTAGCAGCAGATACACCATCTTTATTCCAGTGATAGCTTGAGTCCTGATGTGAGTTCAAGCTTCCAAAATCCAGTATGTATAGACCATCTTTAAGCACCCCTCTCAAGAGAATCTTGTTGGACTTGAGATCCTTAACAAGACAACAGTCAGCATAGAAGACAATAATAGCATCATTATCCTTGAGGAACTGAGATATACTCATAAGATTTCTAGTAATTGCAGGCACATGTAAGACATTGTTCATGACTAAAGAAGATGATGCACCATGAACTGGTATAGCAAGAGAACCAGTATGTAGAATAGGAGTAGATTCACCATTTCCTACCACAAGAGAGTTCATACCTTGGTATGGAGAGTTGAGATGAAGATTGGCTAGTTGAGATGTCACATGATGTGTTGCTCCACTGTCAACACACCAGGTGGAATTCTGAGGAGTGTAAGCAGTGTTGGAAGAGGAGACACCATGATCCATGTGGTTGGTAAGAGCAATGTGTGAAGGAGCAGTATGTGAGGGAGCAGCATAGGAGTAGTTATGAACAGATTGAGATGAAGGATAAGTTTGATATGGAGGATGTGAGTTGTATTGAGTCAGATGAGCTTGAAAAGGTGGAGAGGGACGTGTGATGGATGAGTGAGATCTAGATTGAGAATTTTCAAGACCGTTGAAGCCTTGATCAAACCTTTTGTAACACTTGGCTGCCACGTGATATTTCCTGCCACATAGCTGACAAACAACTCTAGGCTTTGGATACACTCTGCCTTTGCTAGCATTTCTGGTATGTGCTCCATGATCTCGAGAAACAATATTGGCTGAAGGATTCAAGATGTTGCCTCCAGAAAGCTGAACTGAGTTAGAGTGATGAGATGTCAATCTCACCTCATATGCTTGCAATATCGACTGGACTTTTGGTAGTGATGGTACAAAGCCTCGAGTAGTAAGATTAACCACCACTGCGTCGTATTCAACACCTAAGCCACCAAGTATATACAGAACTAACTTTGCCTCCTTGATCAAGTGCCCAGCATGATGCAATCCATCAGCAATAGATCTCATCTTCAGTATGAATGCATCAATGCTTAGATCGCCTTTCTGTAGAGTTTGAAGTTGCAATCGAAGAATCATAGCTTTAGCACCAGATTGAGACTGGAACAATGATTCAAACACCAACCATAACTGAAACGAATGCTCACACCTGCTCACATGACCAAGCATCGTATCAGAAACAGAGCTTAGCAACCAACTAAGGAGAAATTGATCCCTGCGTTGCCAAGAGATCGAGTCTGAAGTTGACTCAGTTGGATTAGTTGGAACTGCTTTGCAGAGGAGTACATCCTCAAAACAATGGGCACGAACAGAGGCTAGAACCTGATTTCGCCAAAAAAGATAGTTATCATTATCCAATCGAATAGAAAGAGTAATGAATCGAGGTAGATTAGGAGCTGGAGTTGAAGTATTTGCCATGAATAGATGATAGAAGGTCAGAGTATAGCGGAAGAAGAAGATCGGAAGTTGAATACGTCAGTATTCGGATGAAGATTTGACAGATGCACAGAAACAGAGCAGTAATCGGATGAAGATGCACAGAGAGTAGGAAGAACAAGGCAGTTACTTTAGGTGTTGGATGAAGATGTGAAGAAAAAGATGAAGAACAAAGCAGTTACGAAAATTGGTTGGATGAAGATATGAAGGAAAGTGTGAAGAAGAGTAGAATTTGCAAAATGCTAAACAAAAATCAAAAGAAAAGGCCTCATGATACCATGTTAAATTTGTGTATATTCAACTTAGTTTGTAATGTGTAGTTTGTACAATATATATAGAGGACTCATCTTCTAGAGTCTTCTATCTAACAACTAGTTGTTAGCCTAACAAGAAACTAAACTACTCTTCTTCTAGTTCTAGAATCTATTAGTTACTGAGTCATTCATGCAAGGTTAGGTTTAGGGTTTGCATGACACTACTAGAAAAAAGGTCTAATACTACATTAATTTTAATACATTACAAAAGAAATGTATTATAAACTAGTTTATTAGTACCCTAAATTTCCATAACTTAAAACTACACTAGTATATGATCTATTAATACAATATTAATTAAATGTCATAATAAACACTGTTAGTACATTTTGATTAGTGTATTATTAGATTTATTTTAATTTTGAAGAATTAATAATTTTATACTTGTGATATATTTTTTTCTAATTCTAATTCTAATTCTAATTCTTGTAAAATCAAAATCAAAACAAGAATAAGCGGGAGTGGTTAGAATTACTCCGCGCTAAAAAAGAGAGTGAAAATCCATCTTCTCCCTAAATTCATGAAATTGACAAGTTCTTCCTCCTAATCCTCTTCCAAATTCAATGGCCAAATCCTCCTTCCATCAATCGGTCACTGCTGAAGCACATTCGCTCCCATCAATTCTTCACCTAGACGTCAACGTTATTCACCTGTTGGTGAATCTACCCTAGCTCCTGTACTGTGCGTTCAAAGCATTCGACGAAAATTACTGAAGTTATTTCAGGGGGGTTGTAATCTCTCCGACTCGATCTCGTTTTATACATCATATCTCTTCTTTATTATTGTTAGGGTTTTTAGTTTGTCAATGTTTGTTTACCCCCAAATTTAAAAATAAAATAAAAAATTAGGGCAGGCAATTCAATTTCTTCTTTATGCAATATTTTCTTGCTCTATTTCTGACCTATGTATGACTTTAAAGGGTATTATGGTACTATTTCCATGAAATTTGCGATGAAACTTTGTGCGCTTCATTTTGGTTGTATCTGTGAAGCCTTTTTAAAACATGGGTCCTATTATAGAATGTGGCATTAAGCAATTCCTTTGCTAAATTCAAGTATATTCATGATTATTCTTTTATTCTTTTCACAATCATATGTGTTATTTGCATGTTTCCACATATATGCCGTTCTGATTCAGCCATTGAAGAACTTTGATTATCTGGACCAATTGATCTAGTTTTTTTTGTTTCCATGTAGTGGCTTTACATTAGTGATAAATTCATGCTAAATGTATACATGTAGTATTTGCTGGTTTTGAAAAATATGTGCAACAGCACACGTTGGTTCCATTTATTTGGGTTAGAATGCCTAGCCAAATTGATTAAGTAGCTAATATTTCTCGAGTTGTCAATATTCAGGGCATTTATAGTCAATCTCGGTGACATGCTAGAGCATCTGAGCAACTGTTTTTCAGGTATTTTTCATCTATATAGAAGTACGAGTGTTTATCAAGTTGAAGGGGCCTCATATCAAGTCTTTGCAATTGTATTTTATTAATTAATGTTATGAATGTATGCCTCTTTTTTAATCTTGTGTCCCTTGTATAAAATGTTGCACCACTGCATTTAGCTGTGACAATTTCCCCAGTGAAAACTTCAGATACAGCTGGATCAGTTTTATTAAATTTATGATCATTGATCATCTAAATACTCGTAATATATGTGAACGCTTTCTGATCTCATTACAGATCTACGCTACACGGAGTCTTGAGCAATGGACAAGAAAGATATTTTGTAAGACATTTAAAAGCTTTTGAAGTCTTTTTCAAAGATTTCTACTTTTCTTGCAATTATCCCTGTGTTGAATTTCTCAATACATTGAAGTAGCAACAAATAATTCATGTAAGAAAGCAGAAGGTGGGAAGAAAGTATACATACAATTTAATTTAGCAGGTGGGAAGAAAGTATACATACAATTTAATTTAGCTACAACACAGGGGTGGAAGGTTGTTTTTCTGAAAGGGTTAAAGTTTATCTATCAATGGGATAACAGAGATTATTAATCATACAATTTTATGCATATTTTCTACATCATTGCTATTCTCTGTATCATCTAAAGGGTAACATGTGAATGGTGATAACTCTTGTTACTGCATTGGCAGGTGATAACATATTTTGTTGAGCCTAATAATAACTACGTAGTTGAATGCTTATGATCATACCTATCACAGAAGAATCCACCAAAGTGAGTATATATATTCTTTCAAAAGTTGCAATATGCCATTGCTTTTTTCGAATGAAATGCATGAGAATATTTGAGTTCCTGATGGGTTTTCAAATAATGGTGTCTAATCGTTTGAGATTATTATTGCTTGAGGCCTGTGATGATAAAATATTTATTTGCCTACATTGTTTGATTGTGAATTGAATGCTTTTTAGAATTAAATCTAAGGTGTTGAGGAAGATAGATAGATTAAAGAAAAAGAGTTCGGCCTTTTTTGTACAATCAATTTTGTAGTGTTTTGAACTCATGAAAAATGCTACATGCTTTTGTAGGTGACGAGCAGAATAGCTGGATTCAAAAGATGAAAAAAGGATCGATGTATTGCTAAAAATTGGAGGATAAGAGGGCCTAATATGCTCAATCCACAATTTCAGTTTTTTTTTTTCTTTTTCTAAGTGACTAGTGCAGAGATTGTATCACGAAACTTGTTCTTCAACATTCATTCTTTTCAATAAAAATATTTATTTATTTATTATTATTGTTCTTATTATTTAAGTATTATAAAACTTGTTATTATTACTAATCTAATCGAAAATAATAATATTTACAAAAGAAACTATCATGGCACTTAATCATGTAGTATTAGTTAAAATTGAAAATCATGGTAATTGAAAATTATTTTAATAATAATTCTATCATGACACTTAATATTGTATTATTAATTAATATTTAGAAATTAATAGGTTGATCAAGTGTAGTCTAATTTATATTTTATAGACATTTAAGAATGTCTTAATAGATTCATATCTATTGTTACATTAGCTTAGAAGACACTTCAAAGAAATGTCATGATAAATTAAGTGTACTGAAAAGTGGTTTGAGATGACAATTTTAAATGTCAATAAAGGCATTTTTTCTAGTAGTGTGAGTTGTATACATATTAGGCTATACTTCAACAAAATATAAATTTCAATAGTATTATTTTATGGGCATATTACAAAATTAACCTAATTGATTTATTCATAAACTTTATTAACATGAGGTCATGAATTAATAATTGATTTTAGTATCTTTCAGGTGTTGAATCAATAAAAAAATCTTTTAAATCAATTTCATTCCCACTATGAATTGATACTCTTTTTAAAAAAATATGTCTTGAATTTATTAAAAAATTGTTATTTTCACTATTTTTAAAAACGAAATCATAAATAGTCCCTGTACAAGCACCAGAAAAATATATATCTCACGAAAATCTGAGTCAATTAAATAATGGTCTCCAAGTAGTACACGTTGTTCGATTCGATCAATATATTACGGAGTATCATCAAGCATACAGAAAAATACATCACATTATCAATAAATAGGTGAGAGTTAATTAAACAATATAGTGGATGGATGGTTGGTTGGCAAAAAGGATATCAAATTAAATGAAACGATGACCGCCAGTTGTCAAATAAACTTATAAAAGAATTTTCGAGAATCAAATCTAAATGATCGCTGCACTTCTTTTTTTTTAGGAAAAGAGACTCCATGAATTTTCTTGACTTTTGTATAATTAAAATGGACATTGCTAGAGGCATCCATTCCCTCCTTGGTACCCAAAAATAATTGAGAGTCTTTCGATTTATGTTGTTTATGAAAATGATTAAAGATTATTACAAAATTATATATAGTAAAGTGTTTGTGAATTGTGATTGCTTTTATAATAGATAAGTGGGAAAAAAATTATTAGATTGTGATATAATAAAATATTAGATTCTATTTATATAGTAAAAAAAATATATGAATTTGAATATAATAAAATTAACTTGTCCATTACAAAAATGACAAGTGTCATCTTAGTTCTCTCACAATCTCAAGGTATTGGAACACCACAATTGTTTCACGTCATTTAATTCATAGTATATTTTTTTTTTAAATTGTCTATTAACTAAGTCCGATTATGAACTGACCAAGTCCAGTCACTCTGGCCGGTTGGACACACTTGGTCACAACCCTTCTCCACGCAAATTGGTCGGATAGTTCATGGTCCACCGGTCACAAGCCAAAAGCCACTCGACCTTTCCTGAAATGTTAATTTCAAACCAAAATCTTAAATTTTCACATTATTTTAGTCGAATTTTTTCAATTACATGTGAATCCCTTAACATTTAATAGATCGATTAACTGTGAAGGGACCCGCTTACCCACTCCCTTCCTCCCATTGCTAGGAGTCTCGCCCTTTTGACTTGATAGATCAAGAAGACTACAAGCGGTAGTGAATCGTCTCCTGCTTAAATAAGCAAGATAAGGTATAAATCTTAAAATAGCTAGTATACGAAAGTCAAGTAGTCACTTCCGTCGTTCAGGAAGAAAAACTTCGTCTAATTCTTTTGAATCCCGGTCCAATTTCCCCCCAGTAACTAATTAGCTTACGACCACCGAACAAACTTGGTTGGAGACCAATTCAAGAATAAAAACAACGGATTCCAACCGAAAATGTATTAGATTACAGACCCGGGGTTGGGTGCCTCTATGGCTCTCCCATAACTTTTTACACATTAAACAACTCAATCAAACATGAATTAAAATGCATGGTGCATGATGGTGCAAAATGCAAATCGAATTTGTAAAACGAACACATCAACCCCTAATAAATGTAGTCTAAGGACATTATTAGACAAACAAAACGCGAGGGACCCGTTAAAGGTGGATGGATTATCCACCGAGTAAACAAAGTTTTTTTTTCCAACGTAGGTTGCTATCCCATAATTGACATTGAGAGGATGAAAGAAACATTATTGTGGACCAAAAAAAAAAGGTCATAATCACGTTCAATTCATCACATTAATTTACGTAATTCGTATGTTTTGTTGGGCCACATCACTACATGACATCTCAACCATAAAGTTTTTTTTTTTTTTTTTTTTAAAAGGCTCTTTCTATATCTATTAAATACCTGTCAAAAAAAATTATTTAATAATATCTTTATTTTTATGGTTCTAGTTGCCTCGTATGTACAGTATATTTTAGGTGAGAAAATGAAATTGGGTGAAGAACATGCTAGAACTAGCTGGGTAGATATTTCTTGCACGTTGGGGATCGAATATTCATGAAATATTGTTTCATAGTATTATTTAAGAATATCGACTAATTTTATTTCAAATAAAATTCAAGATATACATTTTTTTTGTAATGTATTCATGACTTGTGTACCTTATAAACTATTTATGTTTTTTCACGTGTTATTTTTTGCACATTGATATATATTTTCAAGATTTTTTTTTACACCTCTTTAATCACCAATTTATTGATGATACAAATCTCTATCTCATATGATACTCCATCATTCTAAATCTAATTCAGTGAAACTCTAGAAATCATTTTCTCCCTCGTCGTAGCCGGCAATTCTCAAAGTAATAGTACCTTTAACATAGGAAACATCATATTTTAACATATAAATTAAGTATCATTGTATAAAAATATTTAAATTTTATTATTTTTAAAATAATAATCAATATGCATTCATGTTTAATATGTTAAACAATATTACTTCATTAACTTTTTTTTGGTCGGCAATATTACTTCATTAACTAAATGTGTGTTGAGTTCACTCATGTCGTAATATACGCTAGCAACATAGGATGTGTTTTTAAAAAAATACTCGTATAAGGGGTCATAACTCATAAGACCATCTCCAATTCTCAAATTCAAATTGCCACCAAATTTGAGTCAAACACTTCAATCATCAAACTTAATTTTTAAATATTCTTTTAGAATATCCTTAATGTTATCTTTTTTATTTATATTTTATTAAATATTTATTTATCATCAAATATATAATATTACATATTTAAATTAAATTAATTAAACAAAAAAAGTGATATATTTAATATTTAAAAAAAAAACAGTGAAACAAAACATCAAATTCAATTGCATAACCATTTTTGTTTTCTTAGTTAATTTTCTATTGTATTTTATAATTTAAATTTGTAGTATGTGTATTTTTATTCTGTTGTATTTTGTAATTTAAATTTATAATATGTATGTTTTGTTTCCTATTGTATTTTATAATTTAAATTATTAACGTTGTCTTACAACTAAATATATGCTTTCAATTTTAAAATATTCCATAATTGTTAATCATAAAATTCTAAATTGTTTCATTATTTATATAAGACAAATTCTTCTATGCAATTGAGTGTATAAATACATTTAAATTTTAATATTCAATTTAATTGTTAACCTCAACATTTGACTCAATTTATTGGAGTCTAATTCCAATTGTATTACAACCAAGTATCACTTTTAATTTAAATAACAATTATACAAAAATAAATTCTAATTAAATTAATAAAAAAAAATGAAAATAAAATATAAATAAAGGAAAAAAGTCTTAAAAGATAACAAATAGACAAAAAAATATTTTGAGTTGGTGGCAAATTTGCCACAAAAAAAAGTAAATTGTGGCAAATTGCCACCAACAGTGATACAACATTGGAGGACATCTCTA
This sequence comes from Galeopsis tetrahit, assembly GCA_963675135.1. NCBI lineage: Eukaryota > Viridiplantae > Streptophyta > Magnoliopsida > Lamiales > Lamiaceae > Galeopsis > Galeopsis tetrahit. The sequence goes on from OY776131.1 coordinate 65,549,675, forward strand.
GTGGCAAATAGGGTATTTGCTTACCCATTGGAGATGCCCTAATCACATGTTTGTTTTGGAACTTACCCGTCCGTCCTTGTTTTACTTCGAGATTTCACATTCGGATTTCCCCATTTAACTACATTCATCTCTAAAAATATCTATACATCCTACTATTACATTCTGCTATTACATCACATCCAACTACTCTTACACAATTTAATTTGACATAAAGTTACATTTCATCCTACTCAAAATCCCAAAACAAACACACACAAATACTATTTATTAGGATTTCCCTCATCCTACAAAATCCCAAAACAAGCATCCCCTTAAATTTGATTGTAAGAGTAATATAGTGTTTAAATTGAATTGTTTTACATAAATTAATCATTCGAATTTCGTAATCTAAAAGTTGAGAAGAGCACGCGCGCCTCTACCTGGTTATTATAGAGAAACAATGAAAAGGGAAATTATTATTTCATTGAATGATTATAAAGAGTACATGAAGGAAGTATTTATAGATGCAAAACATATCTATCTTAAATTTATAATTAAGGAAAATAAAGATTCACAAGATATATAAAATATATTATACAAGATATATATAATATCTCTTAATATATTTATATATGACTAATACGCCCCCTCAAGATGGAGCACCGTAGGAGAGTCCAATCTTGATTATAAGTGGTTGTAGGCGAGAATGAGAAAATGACTTGGTAAGAGCATCAACAAGTTGATCCACAGACGAAACATGTGAAACTCGAAGTTGAGGGTCGGGTACGAAAAATGAGGCAGTAGGGGGTGTATTTAGTAAGTTTGGAGTGGGTTGATCGGGACCGTGGTTGGATTTGAGGGGCGGGGTGTATTTGTAAAAAGTTGTGGGTGGGGTAGAGACAATAGGTAAGGGAGGGGTTTGATTAATTAGAGTGGGGCGTGGGCGGCAGAAATAATATGACAGTAGAGTTTTGTTGAAGGCAGGGGGTGTTTTTACTAGAACTGCGGGTGTGGTTACTTGGGGAGTTTGCATGGGCTTTCATGGATGGAGATTTTGGAGAAGAAAGCTTCTCGTGAGTGCACGGTTGTTTTAACCAAAATTGGTTACCGTGAGTTTTGATCGGTGTTGGGTGCCGAGCAACGGTTAAGGGTGGTAGTCGGGAGTTTGAACGGCGCTAAACGTCGAGCAACGACTACAGGGGAGGATTTCGGATCGAGGCGTTAGCCGTACGACTCGTTGATGTTGGGGTAATTGTGGGTTTTGTACGACAAGAATATCGAACAACAATTACGGGGGAGAAGAAACGTGTCTTCTTGAGGTTGGGGTAATCGTGAGTTTTGTACGACAAGAACGTCGAACAACGATTACGGTGAGGAAGTAACTTGTCTTCTTGAGGTTGGGGTAATTGTGAGGTTTGTACGACAAGAACGTCGAACAACGATTACAGGGAAGAAGAAACTTGTCTTCTTGAGGAACAAAGATTACAGGGACGAAGAAACTCGTCTTCTTGAGGTTGGGGTAATCGTGAGTTTTGCACGACAAGAACGTCGAACAACGATTACGGGGAAGAAGAAACTTGTCTTCTTGAGATTGGGGTAATCGTGAGTTTTGTACGACAAGAACGTCGAACAACGATTACGGGGAAGAAGAAACTTGTCTTCATGAGGTTGGGGTAATCGTGATTTTGTACGACGAAGAACATCGAACAACGATTACGAGGGTTTGGGTGGGATCGAGGCGTGAGCCGAGAGGCTCTGATACCATATAGAGAAACAATGAAAAGGGAAATTATTATTTCATTGAATGATTATAAAGAGTACATGAAGGAAGTATTTATAGATGCAAAACATATCTATCTTAAATCTATAATTAAGGAAAATAAAGATTCACAAGATATATAAAATATATTATACAAGATATATATAATATATCTTAATATATTTATATATGACTAATAGTTATAACCTTTTACTAAGATTTTAGTCTATTAATTTTTTTTTTCTTGCTAAACACACGACATTTATTTTATAATTCCCGTCTTCAAAATATACGTCTCTTTATATCAATGTATACGTATTAAAATGGTAAAAAAGTAATTTATTCATTTTAATTTTTTTAAATATTTCAAAATTATATTAATCCTAAAATATCATTATTTCTCTCACATAAAATATCAGATTGTCTTATTCTTCTTAATTAACTAATATTATATCATCAACAAAAAATTGTTTCTATTCATTATAAATTATAATATATAATTCTCACATTTAATTTCGTGTCAAAATCAAAAGAATAATTGAATTTGAACGAAAATAACATATTAAGTCACCTCCTCAAAACATATTTTTTAACAAACATCTCCATAAATCATTGGAGCTTATATTTAACATTTGAAAGAATTTAATTTTATCTAAAATTTAAACTTGTATATAGGTTTGAAATTAATTCATTATATTAATTTTTCTAAGACCCCTTCGTCATAGAGTGGATGTCTCTACATTTAGAATGAGAATTATTTAATGAATAATTTAATGTACGTGAAAAGGTGTTTTATTAAAATTTGAACTGAATCAAAATAAATTATGATACCGTTAAAATAAAATACTAAAAAATCATTTATTCTATTTGTCGTATCTATTACCAACGTCAATTAAAATCAATATTCCAAAGTTTTTTGATGTTGGTATTATTCTAGATGTGACCCTCTTCGGAGTTCGGACATTAAGTCAATTACTTAGGAGTAACAGACGTCAATTTGAAATTGCATCACGATTTGATAGGCAGATTATTGTCCAAACTAATTTTATTATGACAGTTCATCAACACTTTGATTTTTATTCATGATTAATCAAATTAAACATTCGCATTAATTTAAACTAAACTTTTTACTTTATTGATCCTTCCCCAACCCAACAATCCAACTCGTGAGTATGTTATGTATAAACTTTTTTATTTTTATTTTAAGTAAAATTATGTAGTATACGAAATATAATTATTTAATGTACAAAGTGTCACTATTTAAAATATATTTAATTTTTTTTGTTCATTCTAAAATCACTAATCAATATATATATATATACTAGTGCACGACCAGCGTACTATGCGGGAGTTTAATACTCCAAAATACGTTCAAAATTAATAAGGTGTAAGATTTTATTAGTATATATATACTAAGATGAGGTATAAGCAAAACTAAAAAAGAAAAAAATGAGAAATTTAAGACACAAATTTTCAGAAAATGCTCGACGAAAATTGCAGATTTATGTTGAAAGGAAGGAGAAAGAAAAATATCACTAACATGTGGGGAGAAAATATAACACAGAAAGAAAGAGATAATTGAAGAAAATAGGAAAGGAAAATTACATAAATTTTGAAAATAAAAGATAACTATTTCAAAAAAAAAAAAAAAAGTTAACTGAAAATTAAATAAATAATACTGCAGTAATTAAAAAAATAACTCAATTGAGAAATCATAGTTCTATAGTTCACTATTTGGCTCGAATGTTTATACTCCGCTGTCTAAGTCTCATAATATAATTTAATTTTTTTACAACATCACCGGACATAGCTGAAATTAATAGGAAAAAAATTGAAATTAATAGGACTCAGTTCTCCACCATTCAGTCCTCTCTCCTATCTCTCTAAGATAACATTGAAAAAAAATGGAAGCAAAGTAAAAAAAATTAATTTGTAATAGGAAAAAAAATGGAAGTAAAATAAAGAATGAGAGAAACTATCTTTGTATGGGATGAAATTGTAGAGAAGATGCCCAACTGAAAAATAAAAATAAAAATTATCCTACATTTTAAAAATATTATAATTACATCCAATCGAGTATTCAATGTTTTTTTTTATGGAAGAGATTCAAAAGTTGGGTATTTAATACCGGAAAGAAATAAAGAACCCTGAATAATATAAAATTAATACATGTAACAAATATTGTGTGACTAAATAAATTCCTGAAAAGATTACAATTACAGGAAAGACATGCAAGAACGGACGGAAGAAAAAAAAAAAAAAAAACAAACTTACTCTCCATTTTTAAGATATTCTAATTCCATGTATCCAAATAATCCAATACTTGATGGAAGATATTCAAAAGTTGAATATTAATACCTATAAGAAAGAAAGAAATAAGTGTGGGTAATATATTGGAAGATCAGAAAATATAATAGGGAAAGGAAGAATGAGAAACTCTTGCAGGAAAGACACGTAGTATTCAATGTTTTTTTTTTTTTGATAAAAGAGAAGAAGAAAGAAATAATTAATACATGTAATAACTCGAGTGGTTAGAGCACCATAGGTCCTGGGTTCGAGTCATGGGGAGGGGAAAAAAGGGAATCAAAAATGAAAATTGCATGGAATTGAGTTGACTTGGTCAACCTGTGAATAAATTTTTTAACTTGGTCAATTTATTTATTTATTTATTTTTTTTGTAATTTTTTTTATTGGTAATTTTATTTCGAAATTGTGTATGTTGAAAAGTGTAAGTCAATATTACTAAAAAGTGTAACACAATATAATTAAAAAGTGTAAGTCACTATAATTGAAAAGTGCAACACAAATTTTAATGAAAAGTATAAGTCATTATAACTAAAAAATACAAGTTAGTATAACTAGAAAGTGCAACACAATATTATTAAAAAGTGCATGTCAATATACTTGAAAAGTGCAACACAATATTTTAATAAAAAGTGTAACAAAATACGAGTAAAAAATGTAACAAAATACGAGTAAAAAGTGTAACATAACATTACTAATAAGTGTAAGTCACTATAACTGAACATATTGTTAGAAATTGTAAGTCACTACAACTGAAAAGTGCAACAAAATATGACTAAAAGGTGTAGCATAACATTACTAAAAAGTGTAAGTCAATATAACTAAAAAATATTGTTGAAAATAGTAAGTCACTACAACAGAAAAATGCAACAAAATATATCTTAAATGTGTAACATACATCACTAACAAGTGTATGTCATTATAACTAAAATTATTATTGCAAATATTGCAAAATAACATGCTAAAAAATTGTAAATTGCCTAACATGCACTTTTATAATTAAAAAAAAATATATGTGAAAATTGTTAGATGTAAGAGTTGAACACTAGACCTCAACATAAAAAAAAATATTTTTAACCGTTTAAGCTACATAAATTATCATACATGTTTTTTGCGTATTTTATTTTTATTATCAATCCTACCAATTTTTTAAAATTTACTCTTAGGATGGTGTATTTAATTGAGATTCTGTTGAATTTTTTTGGACTTTAAAAAGTACGTGGATTTATAAAATCCATAGGGCTAGTTTGGATTGATGGATGAGAAAACATGGGATAAATTAACTCACCCCTCCCCTAGGACTATTAGTCCTACAAATGCATGATAATTAGTTCCAAATTAGCGGGCCTTGCATTAATCCCGGGCCACAATCAATCAAACCAAACGTTTGATTCGTTGGGAATAAAAAGTCAATCAAGCCTAATCCAACCTAATCAAGCAAACCAAACTATGCCGAGTCTATGCAAAGTTTGACTGACTTTTTTTATTGATTTATATGAATTTTTATAGATTTGATAGGATTGTGGAATATATTTTTTTTATTGATTTACATAGATTTTCATAAACTCCGATATTGATGCAAAGAGTTTTTAAATTAATATTATATATATTATATAAAATATTTTACTAATAATATATATATATATATATATAAAGCATTTTATCAATAAAATAAATAAATATATATATTTATATATTATAAAGTTTATATATTAATTCGGGACGGGGATGCAAAGAGTTTTTAAATTAATATATACTATATATTATATACTAACATTTTACCAATAATATATATATAAAGTATTTTATCAGTAAATATATATATATTATATAAAGTTTATATATTAATTCGGGACGGGTCGAGCATAAGACCTAAATCCGACCCATACTCAATACGGGGCGAATCTGATCTACCCAAAGCTCGCGAGTGGGGTGGGTACCCGCGGGTCGGGTCAATATTGTCATTTTTACTTCTGATCTTTTGTTTTCAAAGTTCTCTAAGAGAATCCGTTGAAATCTCTTGTTTTTAGAAGAGATTTTGGATAGTGCAATTTATTTATATTATTGAAGGAGAATCCAACAAAATCCATAGGTATTAAAATCCATAAACTGTTGAATACCTAAAGATTTTTAAAGACTTTTTAAAATTTGTATTGAATACCTCAAAATTTTGAAAGACTTTTAAAAGTTCGAATTGAATAACCCAGACTTTGAAAGTCCAAACAAATCCTACAGAATCTAGAACCAATACACCCCCTTAAATAGGAAGTTATGAAAATTTTGAAGATAAAGGAAAAATAAATCGAATTAATGAGATTGCAGAATTTCAAATTAAAAAGTTTTAAAAGAAAAATAGTGAAATATACCTTGTAAAGATTTATATATATATATATACTCTCCCCATCCCATTATAAGTTTTTCAATTTTTTTCTATGGATGTTTCACAATATTCGTAAATTAATATTGATAGTATATACTAGTAATTTAAATAATTCAAAGAGCGAAGAGACCATTTTAACATAATTATAAATACGGAGTAATATTTTAACAAAATTATTTTAAATAACTTATTGAATTAATAATTAATAGAAAAAGATTATGACATGATTTTATTTTATTAAGGTGAAGATTATAGGTTTTGAGATTTTTGTGATAAAAATGATACGTATCTCATTTTTTTAAAATAATTAATAGCATTAATATAATTAATTATTTTATCTTGATTAACATGTGTGCTGCGTGAGGTTAAATTCTTCCATATAAGTGTCAGTTCGCGACACACAACATGACTTTTTATGATGCTGCCATTTGAACTGTCAAAACAAGGGGATGTTTCTTTTGGGCTTTGGGTGGTTTTAAAAACCAGATTTTTGAAATCCTGGTTTTTGAAATCCCGATAAATAGTAATATGGGTGTTTCTTTTGGGTTTTGGAATAGTGAAGGATTTAACTTTATGTCAAATCAAGTTGTAAGATTGAATGAGTTTGTATTATTATATTATTGTTTGGTGAGATTATAATGATTATTTGATTAAATGTATTATATTATTGTATTATTATATTATTATAGTATTATTATATTATTGTTGAAAAAGAATATAATGATTGGAGTAATATTATATAGATATAACTTTATGTCAAATCAATATGTTTGATAAAGGTGGTTTTGAGTGGATTTTGAAAACCGATTTTTAAATCCCGAAGTAAAACGGGTTTTGGATCTTGAAATCCAAAACCTTGTTTTTAAAACCAAAAAGAAATATCCCCTTAGACATTTTCAATTCACATATTAAAAACAAATTTAAATCTGAACTGCACGTCATACTCGATTGATGAAATAATATTTGAACTGCACGTCATACTCGATTGATGAAATAATATTTGAACTGCACGTCCACTTTACAAATTAATCAGAGTTGAACAATTCAAACACAAAGAGAATGAAATTTGATGTTATAACTCAAATATTATTGCTTGATTGTAATATACTCCTATTATATATTTAACAAAATTTAATATAATTTTTTAAAAATATAGATATGTAATTTTATTTATTTATTGAGTAGAAATAGAAAGAATGATTAAAAGAGAAAAAAATATAATATATAATAATTAAAATAAATATAAAAATGTAAACGGGGTGAAGAAGATAAAGGAGGGAGATAATTATAATCGGTTTAGAAAAAAAAAAAAAAAAATTTAAAATTCAAAGTAACAATTTTTTTTTTTTTTTTTAAATTGAAGCATCTGTAGAAGTCACCTCCGGTAGAAGATTTAAAATTAGTACACGGAGAAGATCTGTGTAACATGGACACAACTAAAATTGTTTATTGTAAACTAGATTTGAAATTACTACTACAAAAGAGAGTTCTCAAGCATTGGTCGTATTTATTATTATTATTATTTACTTTGTACCGTAATTATTTGTACATTTTTTTATTGTGACGTTAAAAAATTATTTGCACTCTTTTAATATAAAAATATTTTATAAAATTAAAATTTTAATATTATAACTCATTTTTTATTTACATTTTACTTTACACATAATCAAATTCATTTTACACTTTTTTAACTTACTAAAAATACCCTCCATTTATCTTACATCATTAACCACACAAAAAAAAAGTTGATTTATGTGTGAATAAAAAGTAATGACACTTTATTTAAAATTGTATATATTGTAAGAATAAATTTTATTCCATTTTAGACGTGTGTTAAAAAAACGTGATTTTATCTCTAATTTTAAATCATTGTTTATTTATTCAAATTATCATTAACTTTATTCATAAATAAATATTTTATTTATAAATGAATTTCACATTTATTTTATCATACCCAACTATGTACATTGCTCTATTTATATTTAATATTTATTAAAACTTGTAAAATGAATGAGTGAAGTTTAAAAGATAATTTTATAAACTTTTATGTATAAAGTAAAAAAATAAATTGACTTAACATGTGTAAAATTGAGAATTGTGACCTGTGATGTAATTTATAAAAAGTTTTCTATTACGTCTTCAATAGAAAAAGAAAAATGTGAAAGTTATTGTGAAATTATTTTGAATTGCAGAAAAGCATCCTTCTATGTGTGACGTGTGTGTGAGTGTGACCGTGTGAGTGTGACCGTGTGAGTTTTTGTCCCCATATATTTCGGGACCGTTGCACGTTTTGTATCTCTCTCCTCTGTTCGTAAACATAACAAACGCCAAACAGAGCCAGCGAAGCAGCATCTATATTCAATTTGCATCCTTATTTTTCAAGAGCGAATATATTCACCCTCTCTCTCTCACTAGATTGGCGCACCGTCACCGCATTTTTCGCCGGCAACAGATAGTTTTACTTAAACTACCTGCATTGCCGGAGAAAATGGCGGATCTTACTCTTATCGGCTCACTTCTAGTTGCTGTTTTCGGGTTTTTCCTTTTTTACTGTTATGGACCATTCAGGAAGAATGGGTCGACGGAGGAGGGGAGTTGCGCCGCCTCCACTGCCACCACCGTCACTGACAAAGGACAAGGCAGATCGAAGGACGACCAGGATGATGTCATCATTGTTGGCGCTGGAGTTGCCGGCGCTGCCCTCGCTCACACTCTCGGAAAGGTAATTATATTTTTTCTTTTCTATTTTTTTTTCTGGATTTGTAATGGCATTTCGTGGTTGGTCTCGTGCTATTAATTTCAGCGCATTGATTGCTAATAATTTGGGTTTTGTAGATATTTTAGGAGCAGATTCATTGATGTTTTTATACATTTTTATTTTATTCTAACCTTTTGCAAAATACATTAAGCAGAAGAAGCCATACTTGTTTGGGGGTTGAATCTGCTTCATTTTCAACCACACATACACACATATTTTTATAAATCTGCTTGATTTTCACAAATTGGGGACTGAATCTCGGTTATATTCCAGGATGGGAGACGTGTTCGTGTGATTGAGAGGGATTTGACGGAGCCTGATAGGATTGTAGGAGAACTCTTACAACCAGGTGGTTATCTCAAGCTGATTGAGTTAGGATTACAAGGTATAGTGGTGTTTGATTTTATCAGTATCCCTATAATTTTCTTTAGGAATTGTTATTTCAGAGAAGACGATTTAACTCTTCTTGTTCAGATTGCGTGGAGCAGATCGATGCTCAGAGAGTGTATGGCTATGCTTTATTCAAGGATGGAAAAGCTACTCGCCTTTCTTACCCTCTTGAGAAGTTCCATGCCGACGTCTCGGGGAGGAGCTTCCACAACGGACGCTTCATACAGAGGATGCGTGAGAAAGCTGCATCTCTTCCAAAGTAATTATTTCTTAATCTTGAAATAAAAAGTAAAAAGTAAAAAGATATATATATATATGTATATATTATATGTATATAGCCTTTTCTTATGTCGTTGATTATGATGATGTTTGTTTGAGGTGGCATATGAACTGTTTATTTGTTTCCATGCTAGTCCACCTCTTGTGATGTGAGGCTGTTCACATGGGTTGGGGTTTAAAGTTAGAAGCCTGTCATGTTGGTATAGTGGAGTAGTAGAGGTGGCAATCATGCCCTTGTAATTGCTTTGAATCCCCTTGTTTTTTTTTGTTTGGCAGCGTTAAACTTGAGCAAGGATCAGTCACATCTCTGCTTGAAGAAAACGGGACCATAACAGGGATACAATACAAATCAAAATCTGGTGAAGAGTTGAAAGCTTATGCTCCTTTAACCATTGTTTGTGATGGCTGCTTTTCCAACTTGCGACGTTCTCTTTGTACTCCAAAGGTAGGGATCATAAGAAGGTTTCATCTGTTGTTACAAAACTTTTAGGGGACCCTTGGTTCAAGATTTTTTTATGAGAATAGTAACGAGAATGAATAGGAAGGAAATTTGGTGGTTAATGAGAGTAAAAAATGATCAATTCACTTTCATTATACCTCGTATGAGGTAAATAGACTCAAAATAAGTTAATCATTACCTCGTTTTGATTAACTACCTCCCTTCCTATAATTATTCTTCTCAATCATTCTACTATTCATCAACCAACAATCATTTTTGTCCCCACTTATTCCAAGATTAGAACAAACCACTAACAATATAACCATCATTCTCATTGTAATTCACTATTCAATAATTCTCATTGAAGATTTTGAATCAAGCACCCCTTTGTTACTTTCAGTCTACTTACTATTCTAGGTTATGTTTGATAGCTTAGATTAACTGTATATCATTTTTATTGGTTGTTTGATAATTTAGAGTAAGGGTATATTATGCTTTAAAATTTATAAAGTTTAGTTATCATCCTAATCTTAGATAATCAGTCTATGCTATCAAACATGCCCCTAATGTACACTTATTAACCTTTATCGTTATCTGCACTAGCAAGGCTTTATTTGTCTACCATGTTATCGTCTCTCCAGCTCTCTCACTAAACATGTGTAATATATTGTATTGTGCAGGTCGAAGTGCCATCTTGTTTTGTCGGTTTGGTCCTTGAGAACTGCCAACTTCCTTTTGCAAACCATGGTCATGTGATCTTGGCCGATCCATCACCTATCTTGTTTTACCAGATCAGCAGCACTGAGATCCGATGTCTGGTTGACGTTCCCGGTGAGAAGGTGCCTTCCATATTAAAAGGTGATATGGCAAAGTATTTGAAGACCTCGATCGCTCCCCAGGTAAAAATATGAATAGAACTTACTCGTTATATACTTATTGTGACATGATCATCTAGTCGAATCATAAATTTAGAGGGAGTCTTGTGTGAAACAGTGCTCCATTTTGGTATTTGAGTCATTTTCTCCTTTCAAATATGGTTGGGTTGGAGCCCCATAAGCCCATTGATCATATAATAGAGTAAATGAGATTCGTCTAACGTATGCGGCTGTCTCATACAAGTTTTTGTCCCAATTTAAGTTGCTTACTTGACTAATGTTGATCATGATTGTTTTAGGTCCCTCCCGAACTGCATGATGCTTTCCTTTCTGCTATCGATAAAGGCAACATTAGGACAATGCCGAACAGAAGCATGCCAGCTGCACCTCATCCGACTCCCGGTGCTTTGCTTATGGGAGACGCATTCAACATGCGCCACCCTTTGACTGGTGGTGGAATGACTGTAGCATTGTCGGACATAGTCGTGTTGCGCAATCTCCTTCGACCATTGAAGGACCTCAACGACGCACCAACTCTTTGCAAATACCTGGAATCTTTCTACACTTTGCGGAAGGTTAGTCATCTCGACAGTGGTCTCATAGTCTCAATCAAGAATATCTATTATGAGAATACCACAATATTATACCGATGCTCAACTAGTAAATATGTTTTTTTACCCACTTTGAATAACAAAAAATTGTTCAACCCTCCCCACTTTCACATTTCATTCTTTTGAGTCCAACATAAATGCCCTCAAAACTGGGCATATAGGTTTTATAGGTTCTCACCTCATTCCCCACCCTGAAAATATTTTCTACATTTGAAGTGGGTAGTACTAAACATATTTTTTTTTAGGAAGGTGGGTAAGAAACATTTTCTCCCTATCCTATTTTACTTAATTTTGCTCCCAATCGATATATGTCTTACAAATGTTTTACTCAAATATTGAATCTGCAGCCTGTGGCATCCACTATCAACACATTGGCGGGTGCCCTTTATACGGTCTTTAGCTCTTCATCCGACGAAGCACGGAATGAGATGCGAGAGGCGTGCTTTGACTATCTGAGCCTCGGAGGTGTATTCTCAAGTGGGCCCGTGTCTTTGCTCTCGGGTTTGAACCCTCGACCACTTAGCTTGGTCTGCCATTTCTTTGCGGTGGCAATATATGGTGTTGGCCGATTATTGTTGCCCTTTCCCTCACCTAAACGTATGTGGATTGGAGCTCGACTAATATCGGTGAGTACATGCTTTTCTATATTAAAAAAACTCGTCCTATCTGTTTTATTTAATCGCTTACGCAATTTTATTTAACCAAGCAGAGTGCATCGGGAATAATCTTCCCGATCATCAAGGCTGAAGGAGTCAGACAAATGTTCTTTCCGGCAACAGTTCCGGCCTATTACCGAGCTCCTCCGTCTCAATGACGGCTGCTGAAAATAACGTTGTAATTGCATTTGTTGTAGTCTTGCAGATAGTGGGAGGGGGAGTGGACGTGGACTCTTTGTAATAAAGGTGTCAAATTGTTACATGTCTTTTGCACGTAGGTCCTCTGTTTTTTTTTTATGTCGTTCTGCGTTTTTTTAGGGCAAGTTTTGTTTGCAGTTTGTTCGGACTTGTTTGTAAATATATGCCCTGCAGGTTGACTACATAACAAAATACTCTGGTTGTGTCGATGGACTTAGAATTGACATTGCTAATTTGTTATTACATTTTTTACTGTCAATTTCTACAGTCATTTTGAAGTGAAATTCATGCTAAATTATTTGATTATTCCTACTTGCTATTTGTATAATCCAATAAAAAATTGCTCACTTTTAATTCAAAGTACAATAATTTAAAAGCATCATAATTTTGCGATTATTTATAGAATTTTGACTTTAAAAAGAAAATTCGATTATAATTAATTAGTCATTACAGAAAAAAAAAAAAAACTAACAGTTGAAAACAAGGCTCACTGATACGTGTAAAGATACGGACCCTGCTGAAGTTGCTGAAATGTTAGCTTAAAAATAATCGTAACTAAAGAAGTTGAAATCTCTCTAAACATCAAATACATAGAAAATATGTTTGATAAAGTTTAAGACATCGAATAGATAAATTAACTATGACCCAAAATAGATATTTAAAAATATTCGAATAGATAAATTAACTATGAACACAATTTTTACTTTTATTTTTGCTATTTGCTCATCATTTTCCTTCTAAATCACAAATTTTTAAAAAACATTTAAGCATATACTACCTACAATTTTACTTTTATTTTTGCTATTTGCTCATCATTTTCCTTCTAAATCACAAATTTTTAAAAAACATTTAAGCATATACTACCTACAATTAGGGCTGTTACACGAAACGAGCCGCTCTTGAGCTCGGTTCGTTCGTTAAATGAGCTGAGCTAGAGCTCGTTATATACTCGATTTACTAACGAGCCGACTCGAGCTCGACTTGTTAGACTCGATATCTAATTTTTTTTCTTTTAATTCCATTAAGCTCGTTAGGCTCGGCTCGATAGGCTCAGCTCGACTTGATAGGCTCGTTAGACCCTTTAACGAGTCGAGCCGAGCTCGTTTCTTAACTCGTCAATGTTATCGAGCCGAACCGAGCTCAAACTTCAAATACTCGTCTCGGCTCGAATCTCGACTCGAATAACAGCCCTACCTACAATACAAGACATCATATAGAATATCTAAAACACGATAATAAAATACACATTTAAACAATCCTTAAACACATATAATAACTAGACTCAATAATTTATAGTACTACGGAGTACTAGATATCGCGTTAAATAACAGCTAATTCATACTACTATATATGATTGAAATATATCATTGTCTTAAAATAAATTATTTGATTCTCTAGTTTATGGTGTTTAAATTTATTATTATTATGATTATTAATTTATTACTAATAATTTAAATATTCTAAAATTGATAAATCATACTATCAGAGTATTTAAATTTAGTAATATAATTTGATAAGTGAACAATTTTTTTCGATTTTTTTTGTTCTAAACTTGGTAATCTCCAAGGGCCGTAAACCGCCCTGCTTAAAATTCATAATTGAAAGTCAAAATATACAGATATTTAACTCAATCTTTTGAATTTTCTTATAAATATGTCACATTCTTTATTTATAAAAAAGAATGAGTCTATCCTAACAAAAAAATGATGGAAGTTAAAATTCATAATTGAAAGTCAAAATATACAGATATTTAACTCAATCTTTTGAATTTTCTTATAAATATGTCACAGTCTTTATTTATAAAAAAGAATGAGTCTATCATTGATGGAAGTTAAATACCCATTTAACTTTTTCTCCGAATCGAACCACTTGAGCTATCTCACTTTGTCATGAGTCTATCCTAACGCATATAAAAAACTATAGCTATTTCCCATATTTCAGAAATTTTAATTTTTATAATTATACCACATCTTTTACAAAGATAAAGAAATACAATTATATCACGAGTTACACTTGTGTCACTCAATTGCATATAATTAATTTATTTTTTATTTTTTAAATGAAAGTGAGTAAAAAATTCAGATTGATTTTTTTTTTTTTTTTAACTGGGTATCAAATCAAATAATCAAATGATCATTTCAAGAAACTTTTCTTTCGTTATCCTGCAAGCGGGTTTTAGTCTGAACCATTATTTTTTTAATTAGCTAAAAAGATTTATTCATTTTAATTTTTAAAATAAATCCTCTGTTTCGCACTCTTGTAACTATAGTGTACAGTCAGTCCCTTTCCTTCTCCCGCAAATCTCACATAGTAGATCGTCTCCAATCCCCCTCTCATATACTCTCGAGCGGGCCGGGCTCTGTACCGAAATGTTCAAATTTTTGAAAGGAGTGGTCGCCGGATCGGGGGCGGGCCTCAAGGATCTGCCGTATAATATCGGCGAGCCGTACTCTTTAGCGTGGGGCTCCTGGGTACACTACCGCGGAACCTCTAAGGTTTTTCTCTATTCTCGTTTTTCCATTCGAGTTGTTGCTGGATTTGGTTCAATTTGATTTTTCCTGTTTTGAATTGTCATAATTTTGGTTGTTATGTTCTGATATCGTGAGATCAATGTTGATGGGCGAAGTTTATTAGTTCGTTCAAGAGACATCTGTAGAAATTGATGCTTGGTAACGATGGAGTTGGGGAAGGTGATTGGATATTTTTTATTCATAAAGTTGGTGGATCATTAAATCAGATTTTATATTATGGAAGATGAATTTTGCCATGTAGATGGAGGGCTATGTGTTTTCTAATTAACGTAATCAATAGTAGTAAAAGCTCAAAGAAGCTGTGTATTGTGGATAATTCTTCTTCTGCATTGCCTGCTGATACAAGGGGGATGGGTGGGGCAGTGGGGCTAGATAAAGCTGTGAAGAAACCTACAGTTGAATTCATTTTTGGTTTCAATTATAACTGAAAACGCCCCGTGACTTATATTTTTGTTTGTGATGCCATTTTAGTTTGTACTTTGTAGTATGATCACCTATTGCAGTTTCTGTAATCTATGATGAAGTTAGAGGATTACCAATTCCATTCACGGCCCTACTTTTGTCTAGAAACAAATTAAACAATAACAAGGAGTTTTGGTAGATGCGAATTCTATTTGGTATTTCTTAATGTCACATCCAAAAAACCAATTTTCTTTTGTTGAATTCAATTAATCCATATGTTCACATCACTGGTGCTATACCTTGTTCTAAGTCTTTGTTGTTACCATTAAGTTAATTTAAGATAGTCCAGCCTTTTGTTTTGATAGATGAATTTCAAATGACTGAAGTCAGACATGTTCATAAATCTGTATTTCTGGTACCAAGGTGGTTAGTTGTTATGTCCATGAATTGCTATAGCATATATGTTGATGTTTAACACTATTCTGATGGCATGTCCATGTGAGTCGGAGATCATGCAAGTAAGCACTTCCACTTGTAAACGTGACTCGCCAGCTACATACACGATGCGTGTGCTTATTCTATTAGGTCATGTCTGCATACGAGAATTGACCAGAAACATACCCTAATGTGTAGACAAATTTAAGTATGGTTTGAGTCTCCTAACAGTTATCAATCTCCACTCATGTAAAACTTGAAAGGTTTATGACCTATCTTTAGAGGAGTAGGTACTCCTTCAGCTGTATGTTATATTTGATATAGTACCTATATACTCCCTCTGTCCACCAAAAGTGTGCTCAGTTTTATTTTTGTGTCAAAAAAGAATGTGTTCATTCTATTTAAGTAGTCAATTTTTAATTATCATTTCTACTTTATTAACAAAATTGATGATTTACCAACAATACCCTTTACTCGTTACCCCATATATCTACTTTATAATTAAAATATGTTTTTTTTTAAATGTGTAAAATGAAGTGAGCACACATTTGGTGGAGAGAGGGAGTATATATTTTCCAGCATGATCCCCCCTGTATTTTTTTTCTACAAACAAATTAAAGCTCAAGAAAATGTACAGCAAAACAACAAATTAGAGCTTAAGCAAAAAAAAAGTGTTTTGTCTGTATTTTTTCAATGGGAAAGTATGCTGCATTTCACAAATGCCAAATTTATGGTTGTTGTCAGTTTTATTGCATGGTTTAGTAAATCCAATTTTACGATATCTGGTACATCTATCTGTATAATGGATATTGCTGTTAGCCTGTTAGACTGATCTTTCCACGAATATCCGTTCATATTTGATGCCAGACAGGTCTCCCAAGATTTCTAAACTTGAATCTTACATGGCTACAAACTAGTGTTTTATTTAAATTGTTCTATTTTCCAGATCTTCCCATACCAAATACATGGTTTGTATACAATTTTTGAAAGGTGAAGATGAGGAGGAGGAAGAATTTTGTGATGAATATCCAAAATTTGTTGATGATGATGAGTGTGATACTGAGGATGATTGTTTTGCTACTTGTTGGCCTTTGATTTGGATATTTGTTATTTTCTACTTGCTAGCTTTGTTCGCTACTTGTTATTGAAGTTTATTCTTTGATTTGTGTCATTTTGAGATATTATGTGCTTTTGAACTTCAATTTATTAGTTTATTATTATATACTAATATGTTTAATACTAATTTCTGAAAGACTTATGTCCAGACAACCAAAAAGGAACTCTATACGTGATCCTATCCCAAAAAATCTAGTGGTTTAATGGAATTCTAAAAAAAAATGTGTTCCTTATCCAAATGGACCATAGAACCATCAGGACAAAAATCTTCCATTGCACTTTGCCTCTTTTATTGATAGCGCTGCCTAAGTTATCTACTAGCAGACCTGAAGCTGAGACAGGTATTACCCATTGCATGTTCTAAATACCATAGGCGAAGGAGCACTGCAAAATCAATGATTAACATTTTTCGTTACTGCACCTGCATAAAACACACCAATTTGGAGATAGAGAAACATTCGAAAACCGACTTTGTTAATTTGTACCGCTGGCTTCGTTCTGCAGCATGATCCATCCCAGACTGTTCAGTTCATCTAGTTTCCAAGTGACCATTTTCATTATCAAATTGTGGCTTATGGGTTGGATAAATTTTAGGAGGGAGTGATTAGCTAAGATGGTTCCAATAATGTTTTGAGTTGTGGTTATATTTAGTTGAAATACCTCATTTTGGCTAATAGAAAAAATGAAATTCCACATATTTGTCTGATTTTAGTGCAAACCAAAATAAAGGATCTTTTCTGTTTGAGAAAACCCGTACATATTTGATGGGACTAGAAGCCAAGCATCTTGGTGCCTTCTCCTTAATACTTCAGTAATACCATTAGCAATGAAGGGATCTTTTGATACATTACATCTATTTGAGCTGAATTGGTTTTTAAGATTGAATATTTGACATTCATATTGCATTGCTGTTTCTAAAGACCCTGGTTTTTAAGATTGTTCTTTTAAAAAATCCGTCGGCGCTTCTGAATCAACGTATTTTCTGATCATGGAAAAGGCTTTGACTATTCACTTTTCATTTCTTGTTTTATTATTCGACAGGATGATGGGGCTCCTGTGTCAATTTTTTCCCTTTCAGGAAGCAATGCAAATGATGGGCATTTAGTTGCTGGCCGCAATGGTGTCAAACGACTACGAACGGTGAGCTTCTGATTGGTGTGTTTTAGTTTCCTGATACCAGTGATACTTATGTTCTTTTCCTAGTCTTAGTTGACTACCATTGATGATAGTTCAGGTGCATACCAATTTTTGAACCTTAATTTATTTCAAAATTTGCGTTTTTCTTCTTTTCTTGTGCTCATGCCCTATGCGGTGACCTTTGGTGAGTATCTTGATTTTCTTTTAATGTACATTTCCCTACGTGGACTTTGTTTGCATGAGCTTTGTCCTACTCTATCTTTATCATTGGGTATTTATAACAATGTTCATTATGTTTATAAAATATTAAAATGGTTGATGCGATGCTGACTAACGTATTCAAAAAAAAAAAAGTCCTTTTTAGCTAGCTACATGTACAACCCCATCCTCAAAAATAACCAATTGCTGGTCTGTGAAACTGAACTTGTTCAAGAAAATATAGCTAATAGATAAAATGAAGCTCAATACTCAAGTGATAATATAATGATGTCGATGAAGAGCTTATCTTGTGATGAGATAAGGTTGGTCTCCTTCATCGGAATTTGACTTGAAAATTTTCTTCCGTTTTAGATATGGTTTACATTGAATTACTGTCCACACATGAATACAAGTTATGCCTTTGAATGAAAGTCAATTCCAAATCCGCATATCTGTTTTGATGCCTGATGGTTTTGGAACAAGAAGGGCCTTGCGACCGCCATTAGCAGAACCTATTAGCAAGGAAGAGGTGTTCTGAATCAATCAATAAAGTTCATTTTTCAAAAGCTTCAGTAAGTGGACTGCAGGAGCGTGGGGGATGGGGGGGGGGGGGGACTGCTTTTGATTGACAGTTGAGGGACCTTCAGGAAGAGAGCCGTTATTGGACCTACAGAAAGACAAAATGTTGATAGGAGCTTTCCTGTAAGAAGTCAAAGCTAATATAGCAAATTGATATTAAAATTATCTCCAAGAGATTGACAATTTAAGCTTTGTAGAAATTAATCTATGACTCTTCTGGATAAAAGACTGTGCAATTTCCTTCCCTATGTCTTCGTTTTCTATGAGACACTGTAGAATTGAAATATTAGTCTGGTTATGTTGGATGTTAAAAATTCAATTTCAAGTGTGCTGAAAGTTATGCCTGTCTTCTTTCAGGTTAGGCATCCAAATATTTTGTCATTTCTGCACAGTACTGAGGCAGAAACTTTTGATGGTTCTAGTACTAAGGTTACCATCTATATTGTGACTGAGCCTGTTATGCCACTTTCAGAGAAGATAAAGGAATTGGGTTTAAATGGCACCCAAAGGTAAACAGTGTTAAGTTATTGTTTTCTCATAGTTTTAGCACTTGTTGTTGGCACTATTTACTTTTGTTTGAACCTAGAAGATGTGAATTGTTTATACTTGTGATGCTGTGACATTTTAGTAAGTTGGTTCACTTTTTACTGTTATTGTTTATAATTAGTGGTTCATCATCTTTTGCATTTGTAGATAAGTTCATAACCTTACTTTCTTTCTATTAAAGACATTAAGTTTAACTATTCCACTGGTCTTCTGTTCTTGTTTAACTCAATTAGTCTACTCTCATCTTGTGTCAGGGATGAATATTATGCATGGGGACTGCACCGGATAGCTAAAGCAGTGAGCTTCTTAAATAATGATTGTAAATTGGTATGAATCTTAAATCCAATTATCAGTAGTTTTCTCTTTAGTAACATTTTCCTTTTAGATAAGTTCAACTGAATTGGCTTTATTCAAACTATATATAATTGTATAATAAGAATGAAAAATTCTTGTCAGGGTGTTGCACTCCCACCACAAACCCATGTTCCTGCTCTTGGCAATATATCCCAAGCATAATGTTTTTTTGTGTTGGTTACTGCAGGTTCATGGTAATGTTTGTATGGCTAGTGTTGTTGTCACTCAAACTTTAGATTGGAAACTCCATGCATTTGATGTTTTATCAGAGTATGATGGGAATAATGAAGCTGCATCCGGACCAATGCTTGTGAGTTATCAGTTTAGCTTCAGTTTTCCACCATTCTTTCTGGGAGAATTATTGGGCATTTTGGTTGGCCTGGTTAAAAGATATATATTTATATATATATATATATATATATATATATATATTTGAATAAATATGATTGTTAGATCTTAATATTCATCAAAAGATTGCCATCCATAAATGAGATTTGGGATAGAATTAAACATAGAGTTGCCTTATGGCTAGTGAGTCACAGTGTTTTTAAGGGTCTTTCTTTGTCGGATGTAGCTAGGGATTGGTGTTTTGTTTTGAAAATTTCTGATGCACTCGATAGGGATCCCTCATCCCTAATTTTTCAGCAATAAAATTTAAGTTTCTTGTAAAAAAAGAAAAGATTGCCATCCTTTGGAGACAAATGCTGCAAGAATATTTAAATTCAAAATAATGTCTGTATTTCTGTATCTTTTCTAGTTATTTATGAAAATTATTTCAAAATATTTTTTAACCTACTGTTTTGGACTAAGTTTAAGAGCAATATTCAATGCTTCATATGGAAGAAAACCTGTACTACATAGATAAAAACATTTGGTGAAGCACCTGAAAATCCTGGCTGGAGACATCAAATTATGTCTGGCTTCAATGTCCATGCCTTTTTTTTTTTCAAATTGAAGATGCGTATCTGTTTGTTTTAGCTCAATTTCCGTGAGATTTGAATTGTGAATCCTTCGGCACCTCTATCTACCCATTTTTAAAAATATCCTCCCATTTGCAGAAATCCAATACAATTTTCATAAGCATTATATGAAATGATCCAATATGTGTTTGCGGAACACATTGGGTTTGTGGATAGCAGAGTTTGATTGATTAGATAAAGTCCTTTGAAAATTTGATCTTAAGTAAATATTTTGTGGCTCAGTTATTCCTGAACGAATATTAAGGATCTGCTTCTTTGCCCCCCTCCCTGAATGAACCTTTGTCTTCTTCAAGTACACACCTTCTCAATATAAACATTGCTTTGCTTTCTGTAAATGTTCACAGGAAATACGTTTAGAAAATAAGTGAAGAATTAAGTTTTGGGGCTGAAAATGAGAAAATGTTTTCAGTGACAACTTCTAAAAATTATTTTTTGAAAATGAGATGAATTAAACCAAAATTGAGCCATAGGCCTTAACTTGTAAAATATTGTAATGAGTTTTATCTTGGCAGAATGCTAGCTTCCTTCTTTTTTTGCTCGAATTAATTAGATCACAAATCTGTATTATCTTATAATCTAGTTTATGTTTTGCTTATCCATTGATGTTTTGCGAAAAACCATTGCTGCTGTTTTTTGCTGCTTTTTATATGGTGCTGTATTAGATGGTCAATTGGCTGAGTTGATTCTATTGTTTCGCATCATCTTTGACGCAGCAATATGAATGGCTTATTGGTTCCCAGTACAAACCAATGGAGTTGTCAAAAGCTGACTGGTCAGCTATCAGAAAATCTCCACCTTGGTCTCTAGATTCTTGGGGCTTGGGTAAGTACGTAATTTGGACACTTAAATTGTCAATGAGGCTTGCCAATAAATTATTCAATGAGCGTATTTTGTTTGATTTAAATAATTATTCTGTAGAGGAATTGGAGGTTTAAAATTATCTTGTTTAACAGCAAAACTGATGTTTGATGATGTACACACTTTCTAGACTGCTCTGATATGTGCAGAAGCTGGATATTCTTTCCTTTGTACAAAAGAACTCCAGTAAATGATGACAATATTTTAATTCCTCAAGCCTCTGAACTTTTATTGAGCAAAGATGTACACTTGTTTTAATTTCAAGATGAAATGTTCCCGCTTTTTACCTTTTAACCATGAGAAATGCATTTGTTTTATTCATTTTTGTAAAAACAAAAAATCTCATTTCAAGATCTTTTTCAAATTTGCTACCATTTCTCAACAGACTCATTCTCAAATCCACTCACACTTTACATATTTTCATTCCCCTAACAAACTCATTCTCAAATCAACTCGGATTTCATGTCGATTCATGCATCGAACATTGTAATGAAATCAAAGAGGTTGAGAAGTTCTCTGCCGAATGAAACTACAGAAGTCGGCCACTGGTTTCACTGATATACATCTTCTTCCTCTGTTTTAGTTTCCTTTGTTTTGGAAGCTGGTCTTTCTCCAACACTTTCATGTTTCTCTTTCAGCTATTCAACAAGATTTCCTCTTCTTTTTCTCCTTCAATTTTACACTCCCAAGTTTAGTCCTATTTTGTTAAATTTTTTTTCTTACTCTTTTGTCATGGCATTGGTAGGCTGCCTTATCTATGAACTCTTCTCTGGCACAAAATTGAGTAGAACAGAGGAGTTGCGGAATACAGCTAACATACCAAAGGTGAGACTGTTTTTTAACTTCATTTACTTGTATAGAGTGTTTTCCATTTCCTATTTGGAAATTTATTTTTGTAGGATATACTGTATTAAATAAATGCTTAGTTTTTTTCAGGTGATAGTTGCGTCAACTTTGATTTGATTAACTTGTGTATTTTCCTCTCTCACAGTCTCTACTTCAAGACTATCAGCGTCTCTTGAGTTCTGCACCTTCTCGCAGGTTGAATTCATCAAAGCTTCTGGAGAATAGTGGTGAGCTCTTTTTTCCGTTTCTATGTGTAGGGGGTTGAAATATCGAAGGTGCCTGCATACCTATTAACTTTCAGCTGACTCCTGTTTATATTCTACTTATTACTAATTTCCTTTGTGTTATGCTGCTCTGTTGGTGGATGCACCAGCCTTTTTTTGTGTATTTTAATTTACTGTGGTAAAGTCTGCCATAGTTATTATTGTTCCTCTATCTCATACTTCAGGTATGCAATATGTTTATTATTGGGAGAACTATATCATTTTTCCGACTGTACAAGCTATCCTGTTCCTTTTCCCTCTAGCCCATGCTTCTATTGCTTGCAGTAATTTTCCTCATATAATGACCAACTTTAAGTGCATTTTTTTGCTCAAATATTTTATGCAAAGTTTGTCAAATTATGACTATGTATTAGTTTGGATGAGTATTTATATAGTTCACCAAGTATTGCATGGCAAAATGACTTCATGTACAAATTAAGTAGGTAAAAGTCCGCTGCCGCAAAAAATCGAATACCTCCTCAATTAGATGTTTCATGATTATATATGAAAGTATTTCTGTAGGAACTAAAAACATAGAAAGTACTGACATTTCATCACCAGCATACTCTTTTAACTAAAAAAGGGAAGACAGACTGAAATTTAAGGCATCAATTTTCAGTGCTATTTTAGTTTGCCAGGGGATCAAGGAAAAAAAGATTGCATCATTGTTCTTAGAAGTTAGAAATCCCTTGGTAGGCAATTAGGTTTTTGCTAGTTTAGAACATGGATGGCCTGTTGATCCTGTTTATTTGCTGAAGTTTCCATTTTTCTTGAAAAAATGGCTTCAAAATATCCTTAAACTTGCGTTTGTATAGTTAATTTCTTTTGATTGAAATTCCCGCAAATATAGACATTTTTTTTATTTTTGTTTTCATCCGCACTTTTTTGGTCGGGTTATTCATGTCAACAGATGCACTTGCAGATTGACCATTACATTACCGTTCCTTTTGTTTTGGCTTATTTTTCTTGATGTTTTAAACCAATATCATTAGCAGTAGTAACGACTATATAGTCTTCCTTTGATGCAGTTCTTGCCACAAAATGACTTTACTTATTTAAGTCTAAAGCATGTATGCTTTCTGGTTAAAAGTGGAGACTTTTTTTTATGAACTAAATTTGCCATTTTGTATTGACAGAATATTTCCAAAATAAGTTGGTAGAGACCATACAATTTATGGAAATTCTTAACTTGAAAGACAGTGTGGAAAAGGATACTTTTTTCCGTAAGCTTCCAACTCTTGCTGACCAGCTTCCCGGCCAGATAGTGCAGAAGAAGGTATTTATAATGCCCAGAATTTGGTAGTTTAATCAAATGCTAGTTACTTGACTACTCTTTACTTCCTCAGCTGCTTCCGTTGCTAGCATCCGCCTTGGAATATGGTTCAGCCACTGCACCTGCTTTGACAGCACTGTTGAAAATGGGATCTTGTCTTCCAGCAGAAGAATATGGTGTTAAGGTTACTGTTTCTTAAATCTGTATGGATACCATTCTTTTTGTTGGTGTAAAACGTATTGCTTCTGAATAGAATGTGAAAATTTTCTTGTTGCTAAACTTTGGTTCACTTTGCAGGTATTACCGACAATTATAAAACTTTTTGCATCAAATGATCGCAGTATTCGTGTTGGTCTTCTTCAGCATATTGATCAATTTGGCGAGGCACTATCTGCACAAATTGTTGATGAACAAGTATGGTGTTATGATTGTATTTATAGTCCAATTTCCACTATGAGTTGTGCACAAACTTTCAGCGTGCTTTCCATAATATTGAGATGTAAAAAAAGTTTACTTTTCAATAATAGGTTTACCCTCATGTGTCTAATGGGTTTTCTGACACATCTGCTTTCCTGAGGGAACTCACTCTGAAATCTATGCTTGTCCTGGCTCCTAAGGTCAGTTCTCCTTCTGATGGGTCATTTCTGTTTGAAATAAAATTAGATATACCCACAGTATTTATAACTATGTGACATCCAATAGCAAGCTCGTGGTAGTCAATAATGCTATCGTGGCCATTTATGTGATTTGAGGATGCTGTTTCTGGATCCTCCTATTGCAATCCATTAGAATATTTGCTTGTTCTAATTGTTGTGGACCTGTGGTGTATCAATTGAGATGATACTAGATGCGTTACTGGGAGGTCTAGCCATTCAAATGTATGAACACCAGCACGTGCTGGTGTGGGGATCAACAATGATTGAGTTTTATTGCATCAGAAACATGCTGATGTTAGATGTTTATTATGAGATGCATAAATAGCTATTCATATGCTTACAGTGATTAGGATATGCAGGCTAATGATTGAGCTAACACTTCTTAAGGTTTGTTTTTTCAACTTATTACTTATTGATGCGTTGTTAATCTGTCACAGCTCTCTCAACGCACAATGGCCGGCTCATTGTTAAAGTTTCTTTCCAAGTTACAGGTATACACTTTCTCTGTGTTTAGCAACCCCAGGTATTCTTGAATATGTTGTACTTTTGCCCTACTTTGCTTCTATATCTGATGATATTACTATAGAGCATAGGTAGGATTTTAATTTCTGCTTATGTTTCTGATGTAGGTTGATGAAGAACCAGCAATTCGTACAAATACTACCATATTGCTTGGAAATATTGCTAGTTACCTTAATGATGGGGTTCGTACCAAATTGTCATTGCTGATTATCCTTTTTCAGATTATATGTCACTCTCTGAACATATGTGCCTGACTAATTTTTTACTTATTGATTATAAAAAAATTTGCTGCAATGCAGACTAGGAAAAGAGTTTTGATAAATGCATTCACAGTTCGAGCTTTGCGTGATACATTCTCTCCTGCCCGAGGAGCAGGTAAAGCTTCAACATGTGCTTGAGTTTGCTCTTTCCCTCTATTTACATTAGCCTTTTGGCTGAGACAATAATATCAGTAACGCTCTTCCCAAGAAATTAGAAAATATGCTCCCAGCTTACCTTCTCTTCAATCATGCTACTTTTACTCGTGTCAGGTATTATGGCTTTATGTGCCACTAGTTCTTATTATGATGCAACTGAAATCGCGACTCGAATTTTGCCGAATATCGTTGTCCTGACAATTGACCCTGACAGGTATTATTCTCTCCTTATCAATTCATCTATATTATTGATTTCACCTTTGATCAGATCATAGTCTCTTTCTCTCATATGTATTGCCGAGGTTTTCATCAATACCATTTACCTTTCACCTGAAATATGCTCATGCTTTTATGTATTAACAATTTATTTATATTGTATCCTGCCATTAACTACAAAGCACTGAACTGATGTTTGGTTACTGGGATTGAAATTAGTTTTTACCTTTCAGCGCTTCTTCTTTCACATGATGGACTTGGTTATTAAGAAAGATTCACCTACATAAAAATATGAGGGAGACCTCCATGGTCAAAACTCTGTGAGTGACTTGTAGAAGCATCACTAGGATGTAGTGTAAAGTCGCTAAGCAGATACTGCAATTGGACAAGAGTGGGATGATAATTAATACTATAACGTGCTAGTATGCTGTCTTTCTTCCTTTCCAAATTTGTGCGTCGCTTTTTTTTTTTTTTCACATCCTTTTCATAAAAAAATATCAAAGATATTTTAGTGGGGATTATATATTTCAGGAATTTTATTATTGAACCTGCTTATTTTCTTGTGGTTATGTTTAAGGTTCTGGCTTGTAGACTGACAAATGACTGAGCAGTACATTCATGATCTTTCCTTCCTCTTACCCCTTTTTGGTGATTCTATTCCTGTAATCTTGTGCATAATATTTTTGCTTGTGTACCTTGGTCTGCTTTATACCTCTTAATTAATTGCTTTACTTAATTATTGAGCTGCATGTCCTGTAATATTTGCTTACTATGCTGCAGTGATGTTCGATCGAAAGCTTTCCAAGCTGTTGAACAATTTTTGCAATTAGTGAAACAATCCTATGAGAAGGTGCGTGAATAATCCTCCTGGTCCCTTTTTTCTGCATGTTAAATTGTTTGTGAAGGTATAATTTAACACTAATGTTCAGATTGAATTTTTTATGATAGTGAAACTCATTCTTGTGATCAGAATCTTGGGACAACAATAATACGTATTGACACTTCAAAATTAAATCAGAATACTTGAAATTCCATTAAATCAGAATACTTGAAAATCCTCTGGAACGTTGTCACTCCTCACGGCCAGATCTTTATAGTACTCATATAGTGAATACAAACATTTTTCTGAGATCATCTTCCAAACTGTCGATGATAGATGCCTGAAAGATGCCTTCATATGTTACAATATTAGTATCCAATCAATTATCTCTTTTGGTTTTTACAGACAACCACTGGGGATTCCACTGGTATAGCAGGCACAGGAATTTCTTTACCTGGAAATGCAAGTTTACTTGGGTAAGTGAGCTTTTTAGATTTATCTTCTAGTGCAGCTATGATTTGGAACTATATTTGCTATTTCCCACTAGTATTAGCTCTGATTAACCAATTGAAGAAGCTCATGTGATCTTTTTTTTTTTTTAACATTTCTTTTCCTTATTTGTCCTTGAAACTAGAGTAGCATGAATATCATAATGGATTAGAATGGGTTCACTTAGAAAGATGTTTTGTTTCATTAATGATTTTAATAAAACAAACTCTAGGACTCCTGATTAAAAAAATAAAACTATGAGGCATCATAAGCGGTACTCCTAATATGCATGTGAATTATGTGAAGTGAATATTTATTGATAGTTACATTTCTTACAAGTGGTATCAGAAGCACATCTTTAGCATCAAATGATAGTAACTGTAAAAGGACAGTGTGTAGTTACTAAAATTATGAACTAAAATATGGGGTAGTTTTGATCAAATTTCAAGTTTCACACAATATTTTATCAGAAGTTAGAGGGAGAGATAATATTTTTTTTTATTGATGTGGTGAAGATGCCTTGCACCAATGTAAGCTTAGAATTTTAACTTCAATATTATGTAGTCTCTAAGGTTGCTTTGAGAAGGTACCCTTCTGTTCTATATATGGCTACAAAATATAATAGATAAAGTCCTCGCCTTCTCCTTCACTTGGTACCAGGTTCAAATGTTCTAATGTTTTTACTTTGATTGAGAAGTCAGCCATTTGCTCCCCTCCCCTTCCCCAAGGGTTAATGCAGCTGCAGAACATCTTATCTCAAATAAATTATGTTGGACTTGTTTTTATAAGGATTTTGGTCTGACAGTGAAATATGACTATGATGATGCAGATGGGCAATGAGTTCTTTGACATTGAAAGGAAAACCTTCTGAACAAAGTACCACCCTAGCTTCAACAAGCACCAGTGCACCTCTTGCATCTTCGATCTCTAATGCCAGTTCTGGTGCACATTTTTACCTTCCTCTCTCTCTCTCTCTCTCTCTCTCTCTCTCTCTCTCTCATGCATGCACATATGTGTTTTTGGCTGCATTGATCACCACTAATTTATGCATTTTGATGTTACAGTGACGGATGATGCAAATCTAAGACCAGTTAGAGTAGATTCCAGAACAGATTTTAGTGATTTAGCTGCTGATCACCCTCCACCTGTATCTCCTACTACATCAACAGATGGATGGGGAGAAGTTGAAAATGGGCTTCATGGAGATGATGATAATGATAAAGATGGTTGGGATGATATGGAACCACTGGAGGAGGCAAAACCACCTCCAGCTCTTGCAAATATCCAAGCTGCTCAAAAGCGACCCGTTTCTCACCCAAAACCACAAGGTACCACTATCATTGGTTTCAATGACGATTGATTAAATTTTGACGTAATAATAATGTGCATGTTTTTGCACTCATTGCTGACTGCACGTGAGAATAGTTAATCTCTCTGTGACCCATTCTAATTGTCGTTTAAGGATGTTTCACACGTATTAACAAAGTCATTAAATAGCAATGAATATATGTGTAATGTGACATTTTTACCCTTTTGTTTACTTACATGGAGTAAATTTGCTTAATTAATGCATAGTAGAAGGGCAAAAATGGAATATGACATTTCATTCTCATAAATTAGTGCAAAATGACAATAATTTTAGGTCAAAAAAGGACAATTAAAATGGGTTGGATGGAGTACTAGTATGACACTGAAAGGAAATACTTGAGAAAGTAGAAATTTGGCTAGGGGTTTGATCGAGTCGTGTCAAAATACTGCAAGGATCTAGATTGCAAACTTGTTAAACTCGATCTGGTCTCAGTTAGTTAAATAAATATTTTTAAACTCGTAGTTCAATTAAGAAGACACAAGGAAAGGCTCAAATCAATACCTACAGTATATTAATATAATTAAACACCATTTAAATTTTAAACTACTACTAAGCTCGATCATGCTTGTAAATCTATTGGGTCGAGTATTGATGAGTATGGGCTCAACACTCCGTTAACTTAGAGCTCAGTTGGAGATTTAATTATCAAGTCGACCCTGAGTAGTTTGTGTGCCTTGATCTCCCCTTATACTTATTTTGAGGGTTTTGACAAGTTTGAGTTTGAGTTAGCATGTGAAGTATCACATTTTATAAAAAAAAGGTTGATTTCATCGATGTGTTATTCTTCTCAAAATCTCTAAACTGTGAAACATTATTAGCGAGTTCACCATAAATTTCCACAAAACAAGTAAGGTTTTGTCGTGAAGTTTCTCTGATAGAAAGTGTGATATATGGTTCAGCTTCAATTCCAAGAGCCAGGAAGACAAGTAGAGATGATGATGATGACTTGTGGGGTGATGTAGCAGATCCTGCCCCTAAATCTACTACATCTAAAACCTTGAACACAAAAGCCGGCAGGGCAGTTGATGAGGATGATCCTTGGGGTGCAATTTCTGCCCCAGTTCCAAAATCATCGTCATCATCCAGACCGTTGAATGTGAAACAATCTGCAGATGACGATCTTTGGGCATCGATTGCAGCTCCTCCACCTACAACGGGGCACAAGCCCTTATCAGCTGGACGAGGCACCCGAGGGAGTAAAGGTGCTGCCCCCAAATTGGGCGCTCAAAGGATTAATCGAACATCATCAGGGCCAGGGGTGTAGATTACTTAAAGTTTTTGTATATTTTTTCCCCTCACTTGATTACTTAAAAACAGGTTGGTAAGAATAGTATACCTACATTTGTGTTGTATTGTTTACAGGAACTGAATTATTATTTGTCATAGTATTCATTTTTCTACCCATAACCTAATCTACTCATTCTGCTTTGTAAAGACTAAACCATTCTTTTATACTCTGGAATTTTTTCGAGCTGAATTATCAACTTCCATAATCTCCAAAGTTTCTGATATGGGTGGCATTTTTTCAAAATTTTCAATATGCAATGGTGAGTTAGGGTTATACGTAGAATTTGGTATGAGGCGAATCACTATGCAAAAAAATTGTGTGTGAACTGATAAAAAAGGGAGTAATATTTTCTGAGCAACACTGGGTGTCTTAATTGATAGCAGTACATTTTTGTTTTTGTTTTTGTTTTTGTTTTTTATTGGTCAAAAAAATCATATTGCAACTGTAAGTGTAAGAGGCACTTCAACTCTATATGGTAAAACAGATTAATAATCAAAAAATCAAAAGGAAACTTTACCCTTAATATTGTTCAATAAAAAAATAACTAGTTGCATTGATGAATAGAAGTATTTATCACCTTTTATTAATCCGTTTACAGATGTAGTACTTTTTCTATTAAAGTTCTACTTTTTTTTTTTTTTTTTTTTTTAGGTTTATCAAAGTTTTACTTATTCTATCAATATATACTTCTCATAGTAGCACCGTCGTTCATCGTCGCCTGACCACTGTCGGAACTCTGCCTCCTAGTCCCCTTTTTACAGATTCTTCGGTGGATGTAAGGTTTATTTAATTTTTTAGTTGGGATCAGCGGGTAGATCCTTCCTGATGGAGCCACGGTGGCCGATCGGGTGAGTCATCCGTTGATCCCGTTTTATTTTTATTTTTACTTTTAATTTTCATTTTTACTGTTGTTTTTTTTTTTTTTTTGATTACAAGTTAAATACCCCATCCCTTTTTTCCCCTCCCCATGACTCGAACCCAGGACCTGTTGGCCTAGGTAGTGGTGCTCTAACCACTTGAGCTATCCCACTTTGTCTCATTTTTACTGTTGTTGTATGCTGTTTTTAGTTTGTTTCATTTCACTGCTTTTGTTGTTATTTTCATTCCCCCTTATGGGATCTATCTCCCCGGTTACAGGTATTCTTTCCCACGGTGGAACTTTTGTGCTTTTTGTCGGACTTGATAAAATCTGGTAGTTCATGGGGCGTATTTTGTGATTTGGAAGGCTGTAGCGCGAGTTGTAGTGTGCGATAATTTGTTCTCTTGGAAGCAGACTTGCTATCTTAGATCGAAAAAACTTCTTGGAGTACCGGTATGCTTAGTTTCTTTCCACTCTCATGATTGAGTTTGGAGAATGAATCTTCTAATATAATTTTTCTATAAAAATAGGTGAGCGAAAAATATATTCCTTAATTCAATATTTATATATGTATTTATACCCTAAAAAGAAATTAACTCTTAATTGAACATAACAATTGACACGAAAGCTCAACCTTTGTCAAAACACATTTAACAATGAATTATGTATAACAAAGTTTAAAAACGAATCTCAATTTTATGATCAATAAATTTGTAAAACCTACTGCCCAATCATATTTTAAACTAAAAAAATATCTTTCAACTTCAGATACAAAATTTGTTGCATCCCCAAAGAGATTATTTTTGCATTAAAGT
Source organism: Galeopsis tetrahit (assembly GCA_963675135.1). NCBI lineage: Eukaryota > Viridiplantae > Streptophyta > Magnoliopsida > Lamiales > Lamiaceae > Galeopsis > Galeopsis tetrahit. The sequence continues at coordinate 65,581,271 of OY776131.1, forward strand.
TGCAAAAATTGAGTACCTGATATTTGCAAGCCCTTGTGGAGAAGAATTCCAGTTACACCCGTACAGAAAATCTACAGGAATAAGAAATACCCAAATAGAGAGGAAACTGACGTGTTGAATTGAATTTTGAAGGCGGTATGAAGAGATCGATTTACCCTAACAAGATTTGGTATCGTGAATTCAGTTAACCGGACTTTCAATCCTTCAATCTTCCCCTGGATTGAGTTATTTCACCAGCCGAATAGACAAGAATGAGCAAAGAGGAGGATGACAAAGGGAAGAAAGTTAATCCATGGGAGCAAGCAAATAGAGGTAATCAGGATAAAGAAGAGGATGTGAAGCTGTGGGGGATTATAATTTTTGGATTAATAGGAGCTACCCTTACCACTTTTGCAGTAAGTTTTTAGCCTTTCTTTACAGTTTTTAGTTATATGGAGTATTAATCGAGCGCAGCCCTTGAAGCCCCTTATTTGCTCAAAACACCAATTGTATAGTTTTGTGTGATGGTAATGATGGTAAAATGTCCAGGTGTAAATAGCCATGCCCATATTAATTTTTGTTGTTCCCATATTGTGGAAATAAGATGCAATTAAAGTTAATAGTTTTAAGACACTTTTGATTATTCAAGTTAGTTAATCAGCTCGGATGGTTCTGCAATTCTGGTTTGATTAAGCTTCTGATAACTATGAGGGTTTACTGACTGTTTTGGTGATTCTTTTGATGTGTTTAGTCCTTTCGGTATCATATGAATCAGTATGGAAATGTTACTTCATCAATAAATAACAATGAGGCTAAATCTTCAAAGATATAAATATTTTGTAGCAGTTGTTTCAACTTTTTAGGTTTGAATCAGTACTATGTGTAGGTAATAGAAAATCCAAAAAGCATTGAACAATAACCTCTCAGTTGTGATGATGTGTCCAACTTATGAAGTTTGTATAATATATAAATTAAGCTTTGGTGTTTTTTTTTTGGTAGGATCCCACCTTTAAACTTCAAGTGTTAATATCTAAATTAGTAAATGTGAACTGTTTCTAGGTCATTATTAAACACTGAATACTTCACAAAATCATTGAACTCTTTATAATTATAGGGTTAGGTAGATATATTCAGAGCCATGGCATCAGTTCCTAGAAAATAAGTCTTAGGGGTTATCTAGTTGTTATCTATGGCACGTGTACAAAAAATGCTACCAATTAATGGTTGTATTTGTGGACACGATTTTACTTTATCGTACTCCCCTGACTTGCTAATGTTCCAGTCTGATGTAAAGTTTGAAAGCAGAACCTGGTTCCTTAATCTTTGACTGAAGATAAATTTGATCAGCCTGTGAGCCACTAGGTATTTAAGAATCTATTTGACACTCTAATAAGCTCTTATGGCCTACTTAAAATAAATTTATGAGGCTTCCCTCTACAAGCCCAATTTAAGAATTCTTTGGACTTTGGAGGAGAAAAAACCAAGTTTTGCTTTCATGTACTTCGTTCATCTAATTTTTTTTGTAATCCAGGGCTCCTTTACATCGTAGTGTTGTACTGGCCCTGTCTTTCTTGTTTATGAATTGCTGGGAGTTATTGTAGCTGTTCTTCACTCTTGCTTCTTATTTCACAGTACTAATGCCCTGCTGTTATTTGGGATTATGATTTGCTTCTCTTTGCCATCATTACATATTCTGCATCAAAGACATTGAAAATTCCTATATCCTAACTTTCTATCTGCTTCTGAATATTGCAGGTTAATCGATTACGAAGGACAGCTAATTGGGTTTATACTCAGGTAATCACTGGCCTTCTATAAGTTCTATATTAGTTATAGAAATTTCAATAATTCACTAGCAGTTGCATAGCAAAGTATGGTCTGTGGTGACAGACATGTCTTGACTTAAATTTTGTTTACTCCCACTAATATTTAATGTTACTGGACTGCAAAAGTTGAGCAGGTCTCAGTCAACATGGAAGGACCCGAATTCTTTTCGAACTAATTTTCAAGAGGAAGCATGGAAAAGATATAATCGCCGTATGCAAGAAGAGTATGAAGAAGAAATGGAGAGAGTGGTTAGATTTTGTTGAAGCTCTGTTAATCCACTCTTTGATTTTCGACATATATTAACTATTAAGTATAACTTTTCTGTTCCTTCTCTTACTTTATTTAAAATGACACAAGTTTGCGAGTTTTCTCAAGTTTTATAGATTATTGAGATTATTTATAATGCACATTCTAGTACTCTTGCGTTGGGTGTTAGTGAAGGTCTTCTGTAGCTAAAGAATGTGGTTGCATCTGCATGATATTACCAGCTTCTGGATATCTCCTTAATGATCTCTTTATCTTCTTTCTCTTTCCGTGGCTGTTGCTTCTTCTTTAATCAGATAATATACGGTGACTTCTATTTCTTTGGGGAAACTTGAGCTCAAACTGTGATGTATGCACAATTTGATGACAATTGTATTGATATTGTCCTGCATGCAAGATAAACAAAGATTACAAGGAGATACGGGAGATTCTTATAATGTTAACAAGGAAAATTTAGAACAAAGTAAATCCTTCTCGTACTAATATCTGATGTAACTATCAAAACCAACAAGGACTACATTTATTCATGACCAATGATCATTTTCCAATAAGAGCTGTCTCAAAATATTAAATCTATACAAACAAATGAAATACTGAAGATATATTTCTAAATGACCCCCAGTAAACAAGATTTGTAAATGCACCTGATTTTAACCAAATTGATGAATAGTTATGCTTTTACAGGAGCGAATTCGGCGGATGCAGAGTGTATTCAACAGAGAGAGGAATAAATTCAGAAGGGGTTACGAGAGCTGGCAAGAGAATGGTTCAGGTGGATATCATCAGCATTCTCAGAGGAATGATTGGTACTGGAAGGGAGATACATCATTTAGAGATCAAAATAGCAATTACAGGGAGACTCCTAGGCCCAATACAAATGCTCCATTGTCACATCACTACTCAATCCTTGGCCTTGACAGGTATGTTATTTTCTGAATATAAGTTTGTGCCCAAACCTCTGATGAAAATGTGAGATAGTAGAATAAGTCTTAGTTTTCCTATTAATTGATGTAGTCTAGTATTCTTTGACGAGTAAATTGCAAAATTGATCCCGTATCTGTCAGTGTTGGCGATTTTAGTCCTATAAGAATGAGTTTTCTCAATCAAGTCCCATAACTTTTAAAAAGATGCAGTTCTAGTCCTATCTGCCGGAATTCCATCTAGCAACCAGAATAATGACTTGGTGTTGCTTACATAGCATAGTGGAACCCAGACATATTAAACTCAATTAAAAAAAACACATAGTATTAATTATCATGCTAAAACAAAAAATTGTCAATATAGTACTAAAATTGCATCTTTTTAAAATTTATAGGACTTTATTAAGAAAATTAATTTGTACAGGACTAAAATCACCAACACCCAATAGATACAAGACCAATTTTGCAATTTACTCACTATTCGACTGATCAGTAGTGCCCAAATAGTGGTAGATATTTGGCTTCTCTAGTCAATTTAATGAGGAGAGCTGCATGATGGTTTGACTGATCAGTCCCTATCTATTTCTTGTTGTAGGCTTGTAGATTGATTGTTTAGCTTTTGGGATGTTTGAAGTATATGACACAGTACTAATTATAAGAAAGAAGATAAGTAGTTTGGCTAGAACTTTCAAGCTTGAAGCATTTTTTTCAATGTTGTTTTAGAAGCTAACTATCTGCTATAATTTGCAATTGTTTTCAATTAAAACAAAAGTGGCATAGAACTCTCGGTGATTCGATGTTGAAAAATGCTCCCTATGTACGAAAAAAGAGGTCCTGTTTCTTGGAAGTCAAAAGTAAAACTTTTATTTTTGGTTAACTAAATGAAAGTACAACCTTCGCAGGATTGGCATCAAAATTTCAGTGGTTCGATATTGAAAAATAGTACTCTTTCTGTCCTAAATAAAAATGAGTGTCATGTTTCTTCTAATTCCTTTTTTTTTTTGGTCAACTAATTGAAATTACAACCTTTGGTAAGCCATCAAATATCAGTTATATCCCCATTTATTTGATTATTTAACTTGTTTAATCACATTTAACTTGGTTTCATTTTGTAATAAGAGTATTGTAGAAATTTTAATTAAAAATAATCTTTTGACATTTTAAACATGGTCTTTTTGGTAAAAAAATATTTTTCAAGAAAGGTCTTTTTTTTCCTTCGTGGGGACAGAGGGAGTAATCAATATGACATAATCCCTTCCAATTTGAGTCACTCATGCAGTTGTTCAACATTAATAGTAGCCTAGTAGCATATAAAGTAATTGCATTATTTTGAGAATTTGATCAATGTCAGGGATTTTCAGTAGTTTTATATGATGAACAATGGTAGTATGTGTAAGTTCACCACTTGGCCTATGTCTTACAATTTTGCAGGCGTAGGATAAAACCCTACACAGATGAAGAGATTAAGGTGCTTCCTAACCCTATATTTATATTGCAAGTCATATCTGTATTCATCTATTAGAAGTTAATCATGACACGTGTCGTTCAATTTCTTAAATTTTTTGAATAAATATATACTCCGTATTATATTATCTTAGATTTTTATTTATCTCGATCCTAATTCCTGACATATTTCATATAATGAACTGTTTCTTGATGTGATAAGTTTCGTCATCTGGTAATTATTTGAAAAATGTTACTTACATTTAACACCCCTGAATAATTATTACTTACATTTAGTACCTCAAAGTAGTTACATGTAACACTTCAAATAGTTGATTCCATCAGTCAATTGACGGTATGACCAAATGGGGGAGTAAAAGTGAATGAAGAAGGGGGCCAAAACTGGAAAAAAGTAAACTTTTGGGACCAAAAATGATATTACCACCATTTTGATTCTCAGCATAGGCCAAATGTCCCGTGGCATTACACAACATGAATAGTTTTAGTCGAGTTAAATTATTTTTGGGTAGCTAGGAATAAATCATATTTTTCTCTGCATTTATCTTAGGGTCTGACGTAATTATCTTTTCGTTTTCTTGTGAACCAATTCGTCTAACATCTTCTCTATTTGCAGTCGGCCTTCAGAACAAAAGCAAAGGAATTCCACCCAGATCAGAATCAGGAAAACAAAGGTAGCGAATTCATCAAAGTTACAGGTTTCATCTGATGGATCAAAATTGCATTAAACTGCGTTTTTATGTGGTGCAGCGTTTGCAGAGACAAAGTTTAAGGAGGTTATGGTGTCATATGAGGCCATCAAATCAGAAAGGAAGAACAACAGCACCACCAATAGGAGACCTTAAGAATGAACATTCTTCGATGTTGCTGAGTTACATTTAACCTCTACAAATTTCTCTCCATTTGTGCGGTGTAATTGTTTTTTTTTTTTTTCCTGCGATTATAGAGGTTTAATGAGGACCATCGGTGTAAGTGTTCGGGACAGTCATGATCAAGAATCTGGCTGATGTTTTTGGGTTTGTATATAGGTTGATATGTTTCATAAAAAACCTTGTCTTAAACCATAATATAGTAGAAATAATAGTAAGAAACAATAGATGGCCACTTTGCTGTAAGACACTCATTTGACCAACTTTTCCTTTATTTTTTGTTGTTCGTTTTTTCAGTCGTTCTCAGCAACTAGTTATACTATTAATACACAAAAAAATCACAGCAATTAAAAGGTGTTTCAGCCATTTTGTTCACATTTGTACATGAGAGGTACAAACTTAGTGAGTGTAATTAACTTTTTGTAACAAAATTGATCTTGAATAAGGAGGGTACACGATTGGGGATGCCCTTGTTATTAGGGGTGTGCATGGATCCGAAATCGGGATCGGTTTGTACCGGGACCAAAATCTACCTTAATGGGTGGATCGGAGATTGGAATAACCGGATTGGACTGGTAAATTCCGGCTTGGTCCGGTGAGAACAAGAATGATGAATTTATGTATGGAAATTAAAGTGTTGATTTTTCATTGGAGATCAATTTTCGCCAATGTGATTAAAGGTAAAATAAAGGAGGGGTATTATTGGTATAATTGTTTCCTTTTTTGGAGTGTGCAAAAAATGTTGGGACGCCCGTTAAGGAAAGTGTGCATAAAATCCTGGGACGGAGGGAGTATTCAATTTATTTTTAGTGCAAAAAAAATCATTAATAATACCCCTCCTTTATTTACCTTACACATCACTTTATTACATTTTCTTAATTTCCGTGCCGGTCAAAATGTGCATAAAATCTTGGGACGGAGGGTGTATTTTTTTTTCAATTATATACTTAAAAAAATTGTAATAGATCTCAACATTTCACCACTTTTACAAGTTTTCAAATTAATAATCTTAATTTTATTTAATTTATAATAAATAATTAAGGGTGTATTATTAAAAAATATTAAAAAAAAAATCAGGTTTTCGATTCGGACTGATAAGTTTCGGTTTTAATCCGAAGCGAAAACCTGAAATCCTAAAATTTAATGGACTCAGACCCGACTGAAAACTAATCGATCGGTCCGGTTCCGATCTTTTCTGGGTCCGATCTATTTGTGCACACTCCTGCTTGCTATGAAAATTAAAATTAGTTAAGAAGAAAAATACAAACCGAATTAATTGGTATAATACATTTTGAAATTTGAATTAACTGATGTTATATTTTATCGTATTTGAATTAATTTGAATTGGTACCAAACCCAAATTCCGGTGTGTTGATTACCGATTAAGATGCTATACAAAAATTATTTATTTAAAAATTAACAAAGTACTAGAAGGCAGTGATTTTTGCGCAATTAACAACTATTTGAATTTTTTTTTAGTTTTTTCTTCCGTGAACAATAACATAAATCAAATCTCGTCATCATTTATTCCTGGATTCAACCTTCAATCTTCTTTGTAAAATCTCTCGTCATTGTGAATCGAAAGGATCTCCCAATTTTCTTTGTTTTGTTTCTGCCATTGTTGAGCACTCCATGTTCCCGATTGACAGTATACGCAATAGATGAGGTTGTAAATCACCGACATTTCAAAAAAAAAAAAAAAATGAAGGCAAGAAGGCCAGTAAATCCTTCTCGGCGCCTATCTGATAGCGGTGCCTTTCCATATTCATCTTCCTTCTTCTTCAATTCCAGATCACGCTCTCCCTCCTACTTATCCATTGGAATCCTCATTCTGGTACCATTTTCTTTCTTCACATTGCATTTTATTTCGAAAAATTGTATTCTGGATAGATAAGGACAATGGAATTATGATTGTTAACAATGGGGTTTGGAGGGATTTCATCGGATATTGCATTAATTTATGATTTTATAATAGATTTCAATTTGGAACTTTTCAGGGAGCAATCTTTATCATTGGTTATCTGTCTCGTGGCCAAGGTTTGATACTTTTCTCAGTTCGTATTTGGGTTTTTCTTCTTCTTTCTATTGATTGCTGATGATCAGTAATTACATATAAGTCAAGTGGAACAGTGCATTTGCAATTACTTTTATTTGATGACTGATGGCAATAGTGAGGTGTCGGAACTTGGAATTATATATATGCTGGAGAAATGTTACATTCATCTGAATATATAACAATAGCTCAGATTTTGATCTGTAAAAATGACTGAGCATTATTAATTTATCTATCCACATTTAAACAGAGCTAATTAAGTTGAATAGATATATCAATGGCGACGAATTACACATTTTACCAATCTGCTTCAAGTTTTTATTACCACATGAGAAGCCACTTCTGAGTCTAGCTTTTGTGGTTTCCTATTGCATGGTTAGAGTTAGAGTTTATGATTTTATATAAGGATTGTGCCTTATGTTTGGCTTTGACTGATGAGCAATGTTTGTGTGGTAGGTACTATTGAGGTTAAGAAAGCTTGGGTGGAAGGTAATCACATTTTCTTTCTTTCTATGTAAATATCTGGTTTCTTTTATTGTTCTAGCTCATTGTTTTTAAAATTGGGAATTATTGGGGAAGACATAGCTTGTGTATACTAACTAAGAGCCTGTGTTGGTTTTTCTGATATGTTTAGGAAATTTATGATGCAAAAGTCTTCTGCTTAGGAAATTATATTGTGAAGAATCAAAAGATGTTTTGACTGTTCTTTTGTTAATTCAAGATCTAGCTAGATTATTTTTCTTCAAATCTTCTTGTGAATTACTAATATATCAGATAGAGATCTTACATGATTTGACTTGGATTTGATTGCCATCCTTTTGTGTCTTTTTGGCTGAACATTACTAATGACAGAGAGAGAGCCTCCTGAAGAGATGCTGATGGATAAGTCCATCACAGCTCAATATTGTTTTCATTCCAACTCTTCTTTGTTTGAGATTAAATAGTCATTTTTAATTTTCTGGATATATTTCTGCCTGTCCTCAAACAAAGTTCTTTCCCAAACCCAGTGCCTATTCCATAATTATTCCAATTCCGGTTAAGGAGCAAGAGATGGAATTTCTGCATGTTGCAAATTGGCAGTATTTTTTAATTTACAGCGTTTATATGAGAAATCTTAGGTGATTCTTTGGATTATACCAAACTTATAGGGTTGCAGCATCAAGATTAATAAAAGGGAAAATTGTTTTTTTGGTCATGTAAGCTATCCATATTTTGATTTCACTTTCATAGACTTTCTTGAATTGAAAATAGTCTTGTAACTTCTATTTTTTGACATTTTGGTCCGATAACAGGCTGCAGGAGGTGAAACATACGGTTGATGTGAGTTTAATTTGTCCACGTGGCAATGTTTAATTGGTCAACCGGATGTTTCACCTCTTACAAGCGGTCTGGACCCAAATTGTCTGAACGAATGGACCCAAATTGTCGAATAATAAAAATTTACAGGACTATTTTTAATTCGTGAAAGTCTATAGGACTAAAATCAAAATAAAGATAACTTACCAGACTTAAAAAAAGATTATGTTCCCTTGATAAAACAATAAATTAGATAGCAAGTATGACAATGACCATTTGTACACTTAAATATCAAGAATTACCAAATCATTTTGTGAACCATAATTAATATTTATAATCCGTGCAGATGACTTCTCATGCAATAGAGAAGTTCAACGAGTTATTCCGATTCTTAAATCAGCATACGGCAATAGCTTGCACAAAGTGTTGCATGTCGGTCCAGACACATGTTCAGTCGTTTCCACATTGTTAAGAGACGAGGAGGCGGAAGCTTGGGGTGTGGAACCATACGACATGGAGGATGCTGATGAGAGATGCAAGAGAATGGTGCGTAGGGGCATCGTTCGTGTGGCAGATATTCGGTTTCCTCTTCCCTACAGGGCAAAGTCATTTTCTCTTGTCCTTGTTTCAGATGCATTGGAGTACTTATCTCCAAAGTATCTCAATAGGACCATTCCGGAATTAGCAAGGCTATCATCGGATGGCCTTGTTATTTTCACTGGTAAGAAGGGATCATGCCACTCATTTTCTTCAACTTTTTCTTAACTTTTTTTTTTGCAAATTTTGTCACTTTTTAAAATGAGTTTAATTACTTCTTTTGTAGGGTATCCGCATCATCGCAAAGCTAAACCTGTTGATAAAGCAAAACACTCGGTAACCCCTTTACTCTCATATTATCATGCAATATTAGACAGTAAAATGAAATTTATCGATTAGTTAGAAAAAAAATGGGCCACTAAGTGGTACGTTTAATCTTAATTTGTCACACAGTTCGACTGATATTACAAGGTCTCACATAAGAATTTGTCTATTTGGAAGTATTTGTTATTCTTTTTATGCTATATCCAATCTTGATTTTTGGGTGGTCTTGAACGAGACGGTCACACGAGAGATCATCTCAATTTACTATGGTTTGAAATGAGAAATCCGAAGATCTAGAAACAAACCTAATATTATTACTATTTCTTGATGTTTTTTGCCATGTTCATATTTCTGTTTTATGAAACAGGCTAAATTGAGGAGTTCGATTTGGTGGTCTCGATATTTTGGGCAATTGAGTTTGGATGAAAATGAAGGTGTTGTCAAGAAGTTTAGGAAAGCTTCACAAAAGATGTCATACACCCCTAGTTGCCAAATTTTTCATCTCAAGCCATACAACTGACCTGCTATTGGCCTAATTTACCAAAATTCACTCTCCCTCTCCAACTATGTTCATAGATTACTTTGTTTTATCATGATTATTATTAACTTTTTTTTTATACAATAGAGATTGTATTGGCTTTTCGAGTTTTTGGTAGATGATTTATAAGTGTTAATTGCATTATAATCAGGATCCTCTGGACCTCATATAACCTGTTGATCATCACTAATCAGATCCATCAAACGGTGAAAGCAACTAAAACACACTGCTCAAATTGGATCAATGATCGATTTCTAGTTTTCAAACCTAATTGAAACTTTGTTATCCGATTGAACAAAAAGGTTGCTTATCCATTGATCATGAATTTCGATTTTGACAAGCATCATGCTCCTACGAATTTATCCAGTGGAGTCCTTGGGAGTAAACAAAATTTCATACTGTCATCTCATAAATACACATAGAATTCTGCCTCAGCTCACAAACAAAATTAGAACAACATTAAGTATCAACCATATATCTCTAATAGGATCAATTTAACAACACTTCATCTCTTGTAGGGCTTGAGTTGATACTCTTTAAATTCAGAACTAAAAGATATTGATTCTTCCTCCAGCTTCTTCTTCAATCTCCTCCAAGTCCTCAACATATCAGCTTGGATCAAGCCTCGATACAACGTCTCAAAAGTAATCTTTTGTGGAAGAAACCCCTTCTCAATCATCTCCACAAAAAACTCACACGCTCGTCTCCATTTCCTCTTCTCACACAATCCATGAATCAAGATCGTATAAGCATCCAAATCGGGCCCAATTCCACTTCCATTCATATCATCCCAAATCTCCCATACAAGACTCATTTTATCCAATTTCATCACCATTTTCAACACTATATTGTACGTATGCATATTCGGTGAAAGTAAAGAACCCTCATTCTTCATCCTCCTATACATCTTCATTGCTCCCTCTGTGTCATTTCTACCTCTATACTCCTTGAAAAAGCAGTTGTACGTTTCTGCTGTTGGACTAACTCCATGATACACCATTTCGTTCAATAACTCCTCAGCATCGTCCATTCTCCCACAAGACGAAAGACATTTTACTACAGAAGTATATGTGGCTATGCTCGGGCAAATGCCTTTCTCTTTCATCATCACAAACTTGTCTAAACATAGCTGGGGCTTATGTGCCCTGCTATACACATGCAGCAAGATTGAGTAAGTGGTGACATCTGGTTCTAATCCTCTCTCGCGCATTTCATCAAACACCTGCTCTGCTTCCCTAATCACTCTCTCAAACCTCCCCACTGGATGCAAACTTGAACGCCTGCAAATCCCATTTAACAATACGTTATATGTAACTACAGTTGCTTCAATCCCCCTATCCAACATCTCCCCAAAAAATCTCCTGCCCATCTCGATTTTCCCCACCTTACACCACCCATATATAAGAACAGTATACAGTTTTGCATCTGCTTCTACTCTATATTTCTCCTTATTGAACACTTCTACTGCCACCTTAACGTACCCATACTTGCACAGAGTATCCAAAAGATAACGAAAACAAGTACTGAACTGCGATTCAAAAACCTCATTACCTAGAAAAATATTCATGTCGTAGAACGCACGAATTGCAGTTCTCGTCAATCCAGCGGAAATTAACCGTCTGATCAAGACAAAGAAGGTTGTGAAATCGGGCTTCGAAACGCTTTCCTGGTTATCCATTCGCATAATTAACTGCCAGGCAACGTCAAATTGGCGAACTTTGCACAAAATGTTGATAATAATATTGTAGGCCGCGGTGTCGATTACAGGAGAAGAGTCGGAGAGGTAATGAGACTGAGTATATTTGAAAAAAGCTAGGGCAATCTTGGAATGGTTATTCAAGCGGAGCAGAGTCTGATGAATTAAATTGGGGGAAAGGGTAATACCGTGGAGCTGGAGGGAAGATTCCATGTGATGGAACGGGTTGTGGTGCTGGATCAGGATTTGGCAGAGAGAAACCGCCTCCGGAGAATGGTGCAGAGGAGGAAGAGAGGGTTTTCCGACGTCGGCACATGAGTCTTCGGAGTCGGAGAATGAGTGGAAGAGTTTGAGCGGAAGAGTGGGAGAGAAGATGGATACAAGTGTAGGAATGTGACAATGGCGAACCCTGGGGAAGAATAAGAAACCCATCACATCAGATAGCTTCCGCCATAGCTGCGAGGTTTATGAGGTTGGGGGCGAGTATTTGCACGCTCGGTCCTCGGTTTTCCTTTTTATTTAACCAACCCAAATATTAGGTTCATCATTGCGCAAAAAATATCATTCACAACTAGCCATGTACAAAAAAATTGAACTAGCGGTTCAACCATCGATTCGACGGCTTGCAACTGTCGGTTCGATTTCGGTTTTTAAAAAAATCAAAATCGTTGTTTCGACAGTTAAATAGTTTCGGTTAAAATCTTGTATAGCGAGAGAGGTTCGTTATCAGTTAAAGATTTTCAAAATCGAAATTGACGTTCAATCAACAAACGGATGATTCTATTTACACTTTTAATAAAAAAGGAATCAAAATCAAAGGCTCAAATTAAGTTTTAGAAAGAAAAAAATAGGTCAAATCGATGGTTCAAATTAAGACCGTAATCGAAACGATTCAATTTCAGTTCCAAATTTACGAAAATCGTAACCGTTGATTTTGAACCATTATACATGCCTATTCAAAACCAGTGAATTTTTTTTTCTTTTTTTTCTGAGGAACTAAAAGATTCTTCTTTATGAGTACTCGTCCCACTAAGAATGCTATGGTTATTGTATAATATCATGAAAAATAAAAAATAATAATTATATTTTAAAATTTTACTTGTTAAAATCGAATTGAAGTGTATATTAGAGAATATAATAGAATAATATATTATAGGAATAGTATAATGTATTATAGAAATAGTAGGGAAAATATCAATTTTGGTCACCGAGTTTTACTTCTTTTCATATTTGGTCACCCACATTTGATCACTATCAAAATTGGTCACTCACTTATTATATTCTATCAAAATTGATCATTCCGTTAGTCAATCGGAGAAAGAGTTTTGAGCTCAAAATTTTCTAAACATTAAAAACTTTTGATGCATCTTCTAGAAACTAATGAAACAAACGCAGTAGTAAGAATGAAACATGTGAAACGCGTTCTCATGCGGAATTTTCATTATATTTATCCTTGATTAGAAAGAATTCTCAAACGTGATTCAATCAACTTGCTGGGTAGTCAAAAAAATTTCAATAAATTTTTAATAATTATTTAACTCAATTATGAATTCATTTGTTGTTGGTTTACTTTTTAGAACGTGATTCAATCAACTTTGGTGGTAGTCAAAAAATTTCAGTAAGTTTTTAATAATTATTTAACTCAATTATGAATTCATTTGTTGTTGGTTTACTTTTTATTTTACAGGAAAATGAGACACTCGGTTTACTTTTTATTTTACAGGAAAATGAGAAACTCAAGATAGAATGAAACTTTGTACTCTTGTTTTTTTTTAACAATTGTACTCTGTTTTTCAATTCTTGGTTTCATATTGAATTTGTATAATAATTGGAGATATAAATTTGGAAAAATATCAATTTTGGTCTTTTTGACTACCCAGCAAGTTGATTGAATCACGTTCCAGAAGATGCATGAGAATTCTTTCTAATAAAGAATAAATATAATGAAAATTTCAAGATGCATGAGAATTCTTTTGACCTATTACGGATAAATATAATGAGAATTCCTTCTGATCTATAAGATAAAACTAAGATTCTTCAATGGGTATTCACGCTCGGGTAGGTTCCACATGTTTCATTCTTGCTACTGCGTTTGTTTCATTAGTTTGTAGAAGATGCATCCGAAGTTTTTAATGTTTTGAAAATTTTGAGCTCAAAACTCTTTCTCCGTTAGTCAATAACAGATTGACTAACAGAATTATCAATTTTGATAGAATATAATAAGTGAGTGACCAATTTTGATAGTGATCAAATGTGGGTGATCAAATATGAAAAGAGGTAAAACTGGATGACCAAAATTGATATTTTCCCGAAATAGTATAATATATTATAGGTAGCAATCTTTTATTTATGGTTTATATTTATTTCCTTGTGTATCTCTTGTAATCTCTACATATAGTGGACCACTCTTATCATCTCATTAACGGTGATTGAATATAATTCTCACAAGGTATCAGACTAATACACTGAAACCCTTTTTTTCGGCGTCTCCGACGGGCTGGTATCCCCCATCGCCGCCTTGCCCCTTCCCCTTTCTTCACACTTTTTTCGGCGTCCTCGACGAGTAGGTATCCCTCGTCACCGCCTTGTTTTTTTTGTTTTTTTTTTATCTCGAACGAGCTGGTCTCCCTCGTTCCCTCTTTCGGCCGCTTTTAGCCGCCATAGACGAGCTTGTATTCCTCGTCCCCCTTCTTCTTCTCGAACGAGCTGGTCTTCCCGTTCCCTCTCTTGGCCGCTTTTAGCCGCCACCGACGAGCTTGTATTCCTCGTCCCCCTTCTTCTTCTCGAGCGAACAAGTCTCCTCGTCCCCCTTCTTCTTCTTCTCGAGCGAGCAAGTCTCCTCGTCCCCCCTAAAATTTTTTTCCTTCGAGCGAGCATGTCTCCTCGTTCCCTCTCATGGTCGATCAAGTTATCTCCATGACTGTTTTCACTCATATGGTGTTAGTCACACTCACCTACACTCTAATTTTCTCTATAGCTTCACGCTACATCTTTCTTCTTCTACTTTTCTCTCTGTGTAGAGAGCCCATGACCGACTTTATTGGCTTCGCGCCCTTCCTATCTATCTTGTTTATGAGTACGCGTCCCACTAAGAATGCTATGGTTATTGTATAATATCATGAAAAATAAAAAATAATAATTATATTTTAAAATTTTACTTGTTAAAATCGAATTGAAGTGTATATAATTTACTTGGTTCCCTTAATTGGCAAAATAGGCCATTATTAACAAATCAAAATTGAGGTATGAGGTTAGCTTTCAGAGGTGAAAGTGAGATGAAAACGATAAAGTTAATGATTTAGCATCAGAACCGCATTGAAAATAGAACTAGAATTGAGTTTCTCTCAATTAAGCTTGACTTAGCAGTATTTAAACTGTCGATTCTAAATTATAATCCACGATTTCGAACAAATCTAATTTGAGGGTAGTATTTGAAAAAAAAATGATAGTTCCTCTGTCCAATTTTATTATGCTCACTTCTCCGAGCACATATTTTAATGAATATTGATTAGTTTATTCATAAAGTAAATAAGTTGAGGGTATGATGAGAGTATTGTGGGTCCATTTATAAATAAATGATTGTTTATGAATAAAGAGAATGACAAAGTGGGTAAATAAGTGATGGTAGAAGGGTGGAGATAAAGTAGAATGAATAGTATTGTTTCCAAAAAGGTATGAGCATAATAAAATTAGACAATCAAAAAAGGAAAATGAAAATAATAAAATTGGACGGAGGGAGTATCTAATTTTGTTCCACTGCAAATGTCTAAAAAGCCTAATAAGTAGTAATACTAATATTTAAAATAATAAATTATATTTCGAAGGGGTTTTGCCACTGTAATTTCCACAATAAAGAAGTGCAAAATGACGACTCATGTCGTAGATTGCCACTATAATTTCCACACGAAAGAAGTGACAGTGAAATTAACTAAAACAATTCATTTTTTAGTGATGTGGGGAATGTTTGGGGCACCAATATCTGAATCGTCGATGATGATTATTTTAGCAATTTTTTCAGTCTCTTTTGATTAGTCACACGGATTTTATACAGTTGTTAACAACACATGAGTTATATTATTATGTATCTTTTGATTAATTATATGGTAGATTTAAATTTTATCATGTTATAGTTATTTTTTTTATTACCGTAACTCGTCCAGAGCCGATAGAATATCAAGGTTAGATTCATAGGTAGTGATTTTTTTAAATCCACTATACAAAAAAAAAAAAATGAATTTTAAATACTTAAATTTTAGTCCCATTTTTTAAAATTAAAATTTAGAGAATGTAATTTAAAATCCATATATTTTTAACTCCTTTAATTTAAAATATCACCTTAAATCAAATCACAACCTCAAGGTTTCTCCCTTTGAGTTTTACTACTATAAAAAATTTGCCTACGATTTTGCTGGATGTTGCAAACATTTTTTTGGCTTTGTGTGTTTTATTTCCTTGACATTGTTTTTTTAATTGAAAGGAAATGGAGTACATAATATAAAACAATTACATCTTTTATCATTTTTTAACAAATAAGAATCTGACTTAATAAAATGAGGTGGTATTGTCGAGGATTTAAAGGATAATTAAGATTAAATTTAACAAATATTTAGTATACCTAGAAGGCTAGAACTATAAGAAAATGAATTCTAAATAAATTAAAATTTGTAAAAGAAAACGTGGATGTATAAAAGAAATTATAAAATTTTGGACCAACAATTCTAATTTTTTAAAAAAATTTATAGATTAAAAGAAATTAAAAAGTTATGCGTATGGGAAAATAAAATAAATTGAACAATATCAACTAGTCTAAAACTGAAAAAAAAAAAAAAGTAAATCAAACATTCATAAACTATAACTACTTCACACTAAACATCACTACTACACAAACATTTTATCCTACTTATCTAAAATATTATCTTCTCACTCATCTTATCTAAAATATGAACACCACCAACAAACCAAATAATTAGTACAATAATATAATTATATTGGGAATTGAATTTTGAAAATATTAAATAAATTGAACACTGACACACTGTGACCTTATCAGAGTTTAGCCCTATAAACTTTAGGTAAACGGTACCAAAACAATCAAGATTTTTAATTTAAAAGAACTTTTTTTTCCCTGATTTATAAGGGCTAATCCTATAGGCCATAACATTTTTATTATTTCACTATTGAAATTAATTTAGTATTTTTATTAATACTATGAATCCTGTTTAGAAAATCTTTTACCACACAATGCTTATCATCACTATTTGATGATGATAAATCATAAAATAAATAATTTATTATTATTCCTTTTTTTCGCAATTCAAATTTTATTCTACATCCTGGTCCATATAAATTGTGCCGTATGTCCAATTAGCCTAGCGTTAACAAGAAGTCTCTGGACCATAATATTATTATTATTTATTATCCCTAATTTATAGTATTATATTTAAATGAAATATAAGTGTGTGGTAAGTTATTAAATTGGCAAACATGCACTTCCAAATAAGTGACAGTTAAGGCGGTTTCCCATCGCGATCCCCCCACAAACTGCTGTCCACGTGGCGCATCCTCCGGTCCCGCTTAATTATTCGCTAAATTGAATTAATTAAATAAATATCTAATGAAATGTCGCAAAGGAATTCCACTTGGATGCATCCCGCCCGATTTTCACTCTCTCGTTCATCTCTCTCTCCTCTGTCTCATTCGGTTTCAGTTTTGCGTACAACTCCCAAATCTTAATCGTGAATTAATTTTAGGGTACGAAATTTTCTTTTAGTTTAGCGATTCCTTCTGATGGAACGACGATCTTTTCTTATACTCATTGTCTCGTTGTAGTACACGCAAAGCTACTCGGTTCATTTCGCTTAAATCCATTCATTTTTGGAGTTTCTGGAAACAGGTATCAATTTTAACGGATAAAAATATTCATTTGTGTTTTGGGGCGTGATGATTTGTTGTTGCATGGTCGCATATTTTAACGATGAAATAGTGGTCGGTGAATTTACGGATTTCGTTTATTCTAATTGTATTACTGTTACACGACATGGATTTTGTTTCTACGTCATTTTGTTGTTTTTCCAGTTGATTATTTTGATTTTGGAAAAAATGGGTGTTTCACGAAAATTGGAACTTTGGGTCTGATCAGAGTAAATTATGTCTGATTTCCGCACTTCATTGGTCTAGTTTGTATCCCTTGGATTAACTTCCGATTCTGTGAGATATAAAACAATTTATTCCTGTTTTTATGCAATTCAGTTGGTATGGTGTATATGATTTTAAGGCTTCCAACCATATTTAAAATGATTTCTCTACATTTGTTGGGATTGGTGACGTTGGTTAAGGGTTTTACGTGTACACACACAACACTGTCATACATATGCAAATTAGTTGCTTTTGGATGGATGTTATTGTTTATGTACCCAGTATGTATAATTTTCTATCATTTGTGTAGTCAAATGTAGAATGTTATGGAGTTCTTACTCAGAATTCTACCTTCCTCTTTGCAGCTTAAGCAAGTTGTGCGAAACTACTGGCCTTTTCAGTATCACTCCATATAACTAGTTCATGTGGTATCTTATGAAGATCAGGTGTCTCAAGTTTGCATAATGACATACCATATATCTGTTGGTAAAGTTGGATAAGGATGAACTTATCTGCTCTCTTGACTTCAGCTGGTCTCAATACTGTCGTTTGTGTGATTCTTTTCTCTTTGTACTCTGTCTTAAGAAAGCAACCAAGCTTCATAAGTGTGTACTTTGGACAGAAGCTCGCTTTAGCACAGTCAAAACGTAATGATCCCTTTTGGATTGGGAGACTAATTCCTTCTGCAAGTTGGATAAAGAAGGCATGGGAAGCATCCGAGGACGAATTATACGCCATTGGGGGTGTGGATGCCGTGGTATTTTTACGTTCAGTTGTCTTCAGGTGATGAATTGTTCTTTAGTTTTAAAACTACAGTCTTCATTCTCTCAGAAATGATCTATTTTTCTTATAGCTTTATTGGTTCACATATTTAAAATTACCATTCTTAAAAGCATGATCTTTATATATAAACTTGATGTTTTTTTGTTCTTTTTTTAATTATAATTGTTTCATTTAATTACAGTTGAACATTCTAGGTTCTTTTGTAGATATGAGTATTTTTTCATCTCAGAGGCATTAAGCATTTGAGTACCCATTAACCTACTCGGTGCAATATAGTTCTAAATGTGGTGCTTACATGATGACCTCGGGTTGGGGTTGGAGTTGCCCGTTGCTTTACTTGATTTTATTTATAATTTTTTGCTTTTTTACTTTTTGAGTACAATCTATATGGATTATGATATTACTTGAACGTGAACTGTTGATAATACTAATCTATTATGCCTTGTATAATTGTGTATATATATTATGTGAGTTTATACCTACAAGCATAATGAAGCATGGCATCTTTGCAGCAGAAAGAGGATAGGTTATCAAGAGGTATATTGGAGGTAGAAGGCAGAGATACTGGTCCTTTTTTTTATCTTCTTTTCCTGGAATTGATTGCATGAGTTTTTTTCCCATTTCCGAATAAAATCTTGAAAAAGGTAAAAGATTAAATAAAAATTTAAACATGAACCTTTCGCTGAGCACCGGCACATTGGTTCCTGACCAATATTAATTATCAAGTATTTTAAACCAAAATAGGAGGCTCAGAGCTGGTAGGGACTCTTAGAGGAATCCATAAATGATTCTAAATGTTTTCCCCCTCTTTTTGTTTAAGAATAGCCCCTTTAGAGTGTACTCTGTTATACAATGGAAGAGAGAATGCGTGCTTTTATTTTTCCTAATACTATTGTTCGATCTTGGGTGGGTTATTTGTTGCATCACTCCTTTTCATTAACCTTTCATGTTTGAAATTAACTGCTGGTTCTCATATGCCAGGTCTAGACATTATTGCAAAACATCGGATGTGGAACTGCATAGTTTTCTTTATCTTGGCTTGAAATAAATTAAACTTCTTTGCTTTATAAGATTTGCTAATATTTTAGTTCTTACTGGCATCTGACATCCACTGTTTGTTTTCTGTTGCAGTATCAGAATATTCATTGTTGCTTCTATTGTGTGCTTGTTTCTAGTTCTTCCTCTTAATTATTTTGGGACAGAAATGGAGCACACACAAATTCAAGACGAACCATTGGTTGTGTTCACCATTGGGAATGTCCAGGAAGGATCAAGATGGTATGGAAAATCATATTTTGTATGTATTAATGAGATTATGTTCCAGCTCAATTATTGAATTATATGTAAAGTTTCTTAATGGGTAAGATCAAATTTGTGGGCATATTTATAGTAATCCATATAGTTTCTGTGTGATGATTAAACTCACAAAGTAATTTACGGTAGTGATCCACATTCTCTCTATGTGTGCTAAGAGAATTCTATAAGATTCTGAACTTTGGAAGTATGGAGGGATTTAAAGTATAAAATATTTAAAATTGAAAATTAATCATATGGGGTTGTTGAAAGGGAGTTGATTCCAGTTAATATCAGATACTGAAATAACATCATATTAGGAAGTATTTCTCTTTCCAGGTCCTCTCCTTCAATTGAGTTTGATTCCTAAATGAAATTCACTATTTTTTGGCAGGCTTTGGGCCCATTGTGTTGCATTATACATAATTACTCTCTGCGCGTGTCTCCTCCTTTACTTTGTAAGGACCGTAACTGGCACTATCTATTGTAGTTTTGGTTAAGACAATCAATGATAACTAAAGTCCTTAGTCATCTATAATGTTTTTTTTTTTTTGGCTTCTCAGGAATATAAGAACATCACAAAGATGAGATTGTCCCATATCACTGCATCCCTTTACTACCCAAGTCACTTTACAGTAATTGTTCGTTCAATTCCTTGGGCACCTGTAGAAACATCATACAGCGATTCTGTGATCAAGTTCTTTACAGATTACTATACATCAAGTTATTTATCACACCAAATGGTTTACCACTCTGGTAGAGTCCAGAAGCTAATTGTGAGTATCTAAAACAATAATGTAATTTTGCATTACGCACAACTATCTTGTTTGTCTTTTAAAATGGATATTTTTTTATATCATTTCATGGTCTTTTACATCTGATAACATTTTGTTTCTATTACTGTATCCTGTAATTAGATGATCCCAAGTACAAATTTTGGGATATTTCGTGATAGTGCAAGCACGCTAAATATTATTGCTGCTCTTCTTATAGACTTTAAGATTTTGTGACTCCATAAATTTATCATAGTGTTGGCCTAAATGAACAGTTATACACTAAATACTCTTGAAAGCACAATAGTAGATGAAACTTAACTGGCACTGTATGTAAGCTTTAACCTTAAGGAAAATATATATGCTGAACTAGAATGTGTAAACCTTTACTTTTTGCATGACGAGGTTCAACTTATGAGCAGAGGATTTTCTAACAGCCAATTCCATGTTAGGTTGGCGTGAGTGATTCTTGATGTTATAGGTATCTGCTCCTTGAAGACAAAGGCTTTATAATATTATACGACACAACTTTGCTTGACCCAAGCTCACTAGCTAGCTAGCCTATGGCTGATCTTTAATTTAATATGATCTCTCTAATGTTTTTTGTATATGTAGTATTACCTCGTCAAATTTATGTCTTCTTCTGTTGTGTTGTGTTAAGAGTGATGCTGAGAGGATGTATAAGATGCTCAAGATTTCCAACTTGGAGAAACAGTGTGTACCACGATTAATGAGATGTGGCTTTTGTGGAGGCACCTCGACATCTTTTAAGATGCTTTCTGATGAGACTGAGGATTGTATTTCTTCGGGAAAAAACTGCTATGATGGTTCAGATCTGAGAAAACAGGTTCAATTTCCGAACAAATGAACTTAATTTTGTGATTATGGTTACACAATGGTGAATATGTGTTAAAATTACGTGCAGGAGTGCGATGCTGCTCTGGTTTTCTTCAGGACTCGTTATGCTGCTTTGGTTGCTTCGGAGGCTCTTCAATCAGCAAATCCTATGACTTGGGTGACAGACCCTGCTCCAGAACCACACGATATCTTTTGGCCAAACTTATGTGTACCGTATCGAATCCTTTGGATCCGCAGGATTTCTGTTATTGTCGCCTCAATTTGTTTCGTCATTTTCTTCCTTTTCCCTGTGGTCTTCACACAAAGTCTTGTTCATTTTGATAAATTGAAGAAGATGTTTCCATTCTTGAAGGATTGGGGACAGAGGTAATAATGAATCTAAATCTAAATCTAAATCATAGAAGAAATGTTTGTACAATTAGTATGTTAACATAATATATAAATTTTGTGTGTTGCAGGAAGGTTGTGGAACAGCTGATCACTGGATATCTGCCGAGTGTTATATTCCTTATCTTTCTATACATGGTGGCACCTCTAATGTACCTATTCTCGACGTTGGAGGGGGCCATATCTCGTAGCGGGAGGAAAATAAGTACATGCATGAAAGTATTGTACTTTGTCATATGGAATGTTTTCTTTGTGAATATTTTGACGGAGGCTGCTATTGACCATTATCAAGTTTCAATCCTGAAGTTGGGAGATGCTAAAAATATACCCCAGTTGCTTGCCAAAGCCATCCCATCAACGGTATGCATGTATCTAGTTTGTAGTGTTTTGTTAAAGTGGTAATAATATTATTGATTGATTGATTTGGTTGGTGCAGGCTACCTACTTTATCACATATGTGCTGACATCAGGGTGGACAAGCTTGTCTCTTGAACTACTTCAGCCATTCCTCCTTCTGTGTAACTTGTTCTATCGATACGTTCTTAATAACAAGGATGATTCTACATATGGCACATTTACCTTTCCTTACCACACTGAAGTTCCAAGAGTCCTTCTGTTTGGCCTACTGGGCTTCACTTGTTCCACATTGGCGCCTCTAATATTACCCTTCTTGCTCGTTTATTTCTTCCTTGCGTTTTTAGTATACCGCAATCAGGTAAAATGGCCTTAACTAACTAATTATGTGATGAAGAATCATCATCAGGAATGTGATTTGGTGGTGCATGATTTGATTTCAGATACTGAACGTGTATGTGACAGAATACGACAGTGGGGGGCTATATTGGCCCATCATACACAACACAACGATATTTTCATTGGTGCTGACCCAAGTAGTAGCTTTGGGAGTATTTGGGATCAAAGAGTCGCCAGTGGCATCGGGGTTCACTTTCCCGTTGATCATCCTGACCCTCCTGTTCCATGAGTTTTGCAGGCATAGATTTCAACCAGTGTTCAAGAGAACTCCTGCAAAGATTGCTGTTGAAATGGATCGTGAAGACGAGCATTGTGGGAGAATGGACGAAATCCATAGGAAGCTGCTAAATGCTTATTGTGAGTGCATCGAAGTCCCAAAAACCTCCGACTCCTCCTCTGTTATCATTAATTCCGGCTCTTCTGCCCTAATTGATATTTCCCGCTCTTAATTCATTCACCACCACCACCAGGTACCTACTTTTCATCTATTTACTACACTACTTAAATTACTGTTACTCAATTCTAATTTTTACTGCAGGAAGGAAGGAAGGAAGGCTGCTGACCACCTGCCTTGGAACTACGGAACTACTACTACTCATTTTTATAGAAAAGAAAAGAAATGCCTGCCTACTCAATTCTTCTTACAAAAATGACGTTTCTTGTGTGCCAAAATTGGCCCAAAACTAAATCAAATATTCACGTAATATAATTGTAGTAGAATCTTGCTACCTTTTTTCCCAATAACCAAGCTGCATGTGCTCTTCATATACAAATCATTTTTTAGTTTATTTATTGAAACTAATTAGCACAACAATGAATTTTGTAATTAATCAAAATGGGCAATCAAATGGACAGTGCTTGTGAGCAAAAAGGTTAAATGAAGTCGCATTGACCTAGATTTAACCAGTGAATTTACTTTAATTAGTCATATTTCGATCATATGTGAAATATGAGTTCAAATGATCATCACATAATTTGTACAAGTTTTAAAGAATGGTGAAATTTAAATAAACTTGATCATGTTATGGGAATAAATTCGATTATACACGTATGTGTACATTGAAGAAACCTTCCGTGTGTTAAACTATTTAAATGTGACTTCTTTTTTTTAAAAACTAAATAATAGTACTATATGTCTATATGCGATGAATGATTTAAAAAGGGGAGTTTTAGGGAGCGGTTATAGACACCCACCATTGTATTGAGGACACCCACGAGAAGTTTTTTTTGAAAAAGGGAGTATGTAAATGGTCTATTTTGCCCCTCCTTAATTTTTTTTAAAAAAAAAGCGGATGAGTACACCCACCACTGTATCTATCGCGGGAAGAGCTAGCGTCGATCAACATTCCACCTCCAAAACTTTCCAAAAACGCCGTAGACGATTTTGCTTGTGAAAGAACTCGAAAATGGCCGATAGTGATGCAAAAACGACTCGTGGGGGTGCCAAATATTCATTAGTAAGTTGTTTAGCATGTTTTCAAGGTTTTTTAGTTTTGAAAAATGGAAGTTTTTTTATGTGTAGGGTTTTGTTGTATTTTGGTAGTTTAATCTTGTTTTTTTTGCATAATATGAGTTTATAATGGTATCTAGTTTAAATAGGATGCATTTAGGACATACATTTTGACAATATGAATGACATTTGCTTGAAACGAAAAAAGTCCTTATTCGCGTCTGGTTTCGCGAAGAAGACGACGATGTTCATGTTTTTTTTTCGAACATTGGTCATTTGTTTTGAAGACAATTTCGAACATTGGTCATTTGTGTTGAAGAAAATTTCGAACATTGGTTATTTGTGTTGAAGTTATTTTCGAACATTTGTCTCTTGTTTTGATGTTATTTTCGAACATTGGTCATTTGTGTTGAAGTTATTTTCGAACATTTGTCTCTTGTTTTGATGTTATTTTCGAACATAGGTCATTTGCATGGAATAAAATTTTGAACATTTGTCTCTTGTTTTGATGTAATTTTCGAACATTGGTATTTTGCATGGTAGTTATATTCGAACATTTGTATAATTTTCGAACATTTTAATTTCAGGATTTGAATGATGATAAGGATGATGTTTGGGTGGATGAATATGGAGTCGAAGAGGAATATGATGATGATGATGAGTGGTTGGAGGAATCTGCTATTCAACAAACTGAGAATGATGATGATGAGTGGTTGGAAGAATCTGCTATTCAACAAACTAAGAATGATGATGCTATGGATCCTGACGTCCAGGATCGTGAAATAATTATGGATTACACGGACGTCTTCACGAATATGGCTTTGTTTGAGTCTCGTGACGCACTATTGTCTTGGGTGCGTCGTACGGGAAAACAACACAACATAGTTATTGTTGTGAAGCGTTCGGATAATGGAAAAGGGAATAAAAAGGCACGTATTTTCTTAACTTGTGAGCGTGGCGGTGCGTATCGTGAAAAGAAGAAGCCCGCGACTCCTAAGAAGAAGGCTAAGAAGAATGAGGGGGAAGAAGGAAAGAGAGGAAGGGTTACGGGCACCAAGAAATGTGGGTGTCCGTTTTTGTTGAAGGGTACAGAAGAAGCTCAATGTGAGTGGAGATTGGAGGTGAAATGCGGTACACATAACCATCCAATATCCCATTACCTTGAGGGTCATTCTTATGCCGGCCGTCTAACTACCGAGGAAGAGGAGTTCGTAATTGAAATGTCCAAATTACACGCTCCTCCTAAATCTGTATTGTCTAGGTTGAAGACGAAGAATGTGCACAATCACTCGACTCTTCGAACGATCTACAATGCAAGGTCGAAGCATAGAATCCATCGATATTGTGGACGTAGTCAGTTGCAATATTTGATGAGTCAACTTGTCGAGCACAAGTACTTTCATGCCACGCGAAGATGTGAGAAGACAAACACTCTTAACGAGTTGTTTTTTGCACATCCCGTCTCACTCCAATTAGTGCACGCTTTTCCAAAGGTCCTCATGATAGATTGCACATACAAGACGAATAGGTACCGGTTACCTTATTTGGAGATTGTGGGAGTTACATCGACTGGGATGACATTTTGTGTTGCGTCGGTGTACCTAATGGATGAGAAAGAAGAGAATTATCAATGGGCATTGGAGGTGCTTCGAGACGTGTTGGGCTCATCTTCTCTTCCGGATGTTATTATCACGGACCGTGAACTTGCATTGATGAATGCGGTGGCCAAGAAATTTCCAGAAGCCAGTCATTTTCTTTGTACATTCCACATTGATCGGAATGTGTTAGCCAACTGCAAGGGTGAATTTAAAGATGTCAAAAAATGGGAGGTATTCAACTTTTATTTCAACCGTTTATGGAGGTCCGATACCCCGTCTGACTTTGAAGAAGCTCTTCGAGAGTTTAAGTCCAAATTTCCAAAGAAGCCAGTGAATTACGTGTTGAACAGTTGGATTACCCCTTATAGAGAGAGGTTCGTAAGGGCTTGGACGAATGATTTTATGCACTTTGGCAATACCACAACCAACAGGTATGTTTATACTTTTGTATTTATTTAAAGTAATTCTTTTATTTTGTAAGTTGTTTAACGTTAACGTTTTAAATTTTCGCTTATCAGGGTAGAAAGCCAGCATGCCGCCTTGAAAAGGATGCTTGGCAATTCATTAGGAAATTTTGAGACATGTTGGGAGAAATGCCACACTCTATTCGAGGCATGCAATGTTGCAATTAAAGCCTCCTTCGAAAAGAGTTTGAATGTGGCCCAACATAGGTTCTCGTCAAATGTTTTTGATTATTTACGAGGGGTGGTGTCATTGGTGGCTCTAGAAAAGATCTTTGATGAAATCAAGGTTATCAAACAACCTGGATTTGATCCTAAAGAGTGCCAACATATCTTGAGGAAGGTATACGGTTTGCCCTGTGGTCATGAGATCGAGGAGTATGTTTACTGTGACAAACCGATACCCGTGAATGCCATTGATCCCTTCTGGAGGAAGCTGGATATGGAGCCTACCCAAACCACCACACTCGTGGATGACCCTCCTATCATCCATAACAAAAATCGGTTTGAAGATGCCGTAGACGATATGGCTGAGGTGTATAAGTGCTTCTCTGCGGAGGAGCAACTCATCTTCTTGAAGCGTATGAGGGAGCTTGCAAACCCCGAGACTACGACTCTTATTGAGCCACCCCCTATGGAAGACACTCGTGGTCGACCCAAAAAGGGAAAGGGAAAGGGAAAGAACATGAAGAAGTCTGATGCGTCCACCAAACGTGAGCCGAGCCTATTTGAGGTAGTAGAGAGTCAAGTTGCAATTTGCTCGGTACAAAAGAAGCAGGTGGTGATCACAGTAGATAACTCGCTCTCATCCCCGTCCTTCCAAAAGAAAGGGATTCCAAAAAAATAACCGGTAATTCTCAGCCCTTGTATGTTTATTTTGGTGTTGTTGTAGATGTATAATATTAAAGTATAATATGGTTGTAGATGTGTTTATTTTTTTGGTTATGTGTAGATGGGTGTATTTTGGTTGTAGATGGGTAAAATTTTTGGTAATGTGCGTAGGTATCCCGTCGGCGTACCCGACAATCCCAAGGAATGGACTTCATCGGAAATTTACCGATCCAGCATCAACCGTACATTATCGACATCAAGAACGTTAAGGGTGACGGACACTGCGGTTTTCGAGCAGTGGCTGGGCTTATGGGATTCGGTGAAGATGAGTGGGCGAGGGTTCGGATGGACTTGATGAGCGAATTGTCCCGCAATCTAACGTTGTACAACAACGTGTTCTTGTTGAATGATTACGTCCATGTTGTGCTTCAAAAATTGAATTGCTTTACGGAGTTTGCACATAAAAAACATTGGTTCGGGTTGCCGTACATGGGATATCTAGTGGCGTCACACTATAATGTGGCGGTGGTGGTTCTTGATACCCGTCTATCCCTTACGTATCTGCCGTTCAACAAAGAACCTCCTCAAGAACCGAGGAGTATTTGGTTGGGATTAATTAATGAGAATCATTTCGTCCAGGTATTTGATTGCATTAATTTAATGAATTTATTTACACGTATATGTTGCATATTTTATAAATAACACATAAATCTCGAATGCGTGTAGGTCATAATGGGTGTTGGGCGCACTTTGCCCCCGGTCATTACTTCGTGGAAGCATGAGGGTCAACACATTTCAGACGGATGGAAAAATGCATATGCGTCCGGAGGAATTAATTAGATGATAGTGTATGGACGTAGTTACCATCTTTTTGTTAGTTTTTGTGGTTAGAAACTTTGGAATACTTTTGTCTTTTTGGTGTAATTTGTGTACAAATTGTCAACAAACAACATTCATAGATAATTTGTGTACAAATTATGGATGTGTAATATTTTTGGAACATGTATACGGTTTCAACGTTACAATTCCTCTATTTTTTGGAACATGATTTGTGTAATTTAATTCCTCTATTTTTTGAATGGTTTATCGTGCTTGACTTTTGAATGAGGCACTACAATTGTGTTAAAAGTATAATATGGTGTATAAAACCTATAGTTGGGATCATTTTTAAAAAAAATTGACTTTTGTTCGAAAATAAGGTCCCAACAATAAGGCCATGTTCGAAAAAAAGGTCCCAACAATAAGTCCATGTTCGAAAATTGGTCCATGTTCGAAAATAAGTTCCCAACAATTGGTCCATGTTCGAAAATAAGGTCCCAACAATAAGGCCATGTTCGAAAATTTGTTCCGCGAGTTTTACTTGGTCGAATTTTAAACCAAAAGTTCCTGTAACAAACTTTTTTTCGAACATTGGAGGTATGTTCGAATAAAAGGTCCAAACAATTGGTCCATGTTCGAAAATAAGTTCCCAACAATTGGTCCATGTTCGAAAATAACGTCCCAACAATTGTTCCATGTTCGAAATTTTGTTCCGCGAGTTTTACTTGGTCGAATTTTAAACCAAAAGTTGTTGTAACGAACTTTTTTTCGAACATTGGGGCCATGTTCGAAAAAAAGTTCCCAACAATTGGTTAATGTTCGAAAATTTGTTCCCAACAATTGCTCAATGTTCGAAAATTTGTTCCGCGTGTTTTACTTGGTCGAATTTTAAACCAAAACTTGCTGTAACGAACAATTTTTCGAACATTGGGGCCATGTTCGAAAAACAGTTCCCAAAAAATGTGTCAATGTTCGAAAATTACTTCCGCAAATACTACACATGTTCGAAAATTGTTATTCTTCGACAAATTTGTCCCGAACGGTCTTCATTTTTTCGAAACAAGACGACGTAAATACTACAAATTTTCGAACATTTGTCCCGTACATAGTGGGTGTACTCATCAATACAACTTTACCACGTGGGTGTCCTCATCCGAAATTTGTAAAAACCATACAACATTATATATAAACCATACTATAACATTATAAAAACCATACAACATTATATATGAACCATTCAATAAATACAACATAACATTCATAAAGTAACGCCTCAACATAACATTATATATGAACCATTCAAGTTACCATACATGTTAAAACACTAAATTATCATAAAAGTTACCATACATGTTAAAAAACAACATTGTCAAGTTTTTGTTCAAAATGATATAAAACAAGTAACGCCTCAAGAATGCCTAGCCCTTCCACGTCCCCGACCCCTTCCACGTCCACGACGTGCACTTGATGATGATGATGCCTCTTCTCCTACGTCATCCGAAGTTTGTCCACCAAGCTGCCTCACAACTTCTTCAACCTTTTGCATTACCCCATCCATTGTTAATGGCTCGTCGTTCCTCCACTTGTGCAACAACATGTTCAGCTCAGCCTTTGCAAAATCTACCAAGTGCCATGACTCGACCCTACGTGGAGGCTCACGAGGAGGAAGTCTCCTGTTAGAAGGATTTGAAACGAAAGGACGACCGTTGGCGAGGTACCAATCAATATAACCATCACTGCAATCCGAATCTTGGATACAACGCTCACCAAGTCTATCCTCCGTAAGCATGTGTGCGTCCCACGTAGAAAAGTACTCCGCCATAGCACCCCACACTAGCTTTGTTTTCTTGGATGTGGAACCGGTTCTCTTAACACGGGCAGCAAGCGGCTTCTCAGGAACGGTTTGCACGTACCCGAACTGTCTGAGCACTCTATCCGGCATGTACGGCTCAACAATATCTCCGCACACAATGCACCCATGAAAGTAAGATACCTCATCCAATGGAACATTTTCTCGTACGGGGCGATATGGATTCCAGTTAACCTACAACACCAAATTAAATAAAAAAATGCGTATTTATCTTAAAAACAAACAAACAACAGACAAATATAGATAATTTGGTTAGTAACGTACCTCGCTTGCTAGGAGGGTATCTAATCGCTCTCTAAAGCCTCTTACTCGGTCGCCGCAAGGGCCTGTATGAGCTTCGGGTGCACAACGCATCGACAGTGGATCCGTAAGGGCAAAGTCTGGATTATGAGGCGGCAATATCAAAGTAGGGAAGTGCTCATAAATCCAAGCCTACAAGTACAATATTATTAGGTCAATATCAAACTCAAACATGAAATATTAACAAACTTATTTAAAAGACTTAATACCTCCAATAACGTAAGGTAACCACCAATCTGCCTACACTTGAACTTTGACGCCATCCCCAATTGTCTATACAAATAGGCAAGTGCTGCGGTACCCCAAGCATAGTTAGGAAATTGTGCCATGTCGTCCATATACTCCAACCACTGTACGTGAACACGAGTACCACTTTTGTCCGGAAACAAAGTGGTCCCAAACATGTACAACACAAACGCTCGTGCTGAATACAACACCTCGACCTCGTTGTCCGAGGACATCATGGGCACAAAAGTCTCTCTTAGCCACGCTAGCTTCACAGAACCCCCTCGTTGCCCACTTAATGCTTCCTTGGCTTCTACTAAGGTTAAACCCAAATATTTCATCAAATAATCTGAAGCCAAAATATGTTCTTCGGAAGTAGACTGCACCGGGAGACCATTAACTTTCAAACGCGTGATACAGTAGACATCATCAAGAGTGATTGTCATTTCCCCGAAGGGCAAGTGGAATGAGTTGGTCTCTTCGTGCCATCTCTCAACGAAGGCTGTGATAAGGTTTTTGTTTGAATACTTGTAAGCTGCACGTCTAATATGAATCAATTTAGATCCTCTCAAAAACCTCCGCCAATGACGCCAATTCTTTTCATCATCGAACTCCCAATTCAATAGTTTGGTCACATGACAGTGACACTTCAACACATCTCGCTCCTCATCTAACCATATGTATTTGGCTACATGCTCTTGGAAGCTTGTGAGAAGGGGAGGTGAGGTTACAATTTGCCGATCAACTTTCTCAACTCTTCTTTCTTTCTCTCCCTCATCGTCTCCACCACTGGCTCCCTCCGCCTCTCCCTCATCCTGTTCCTCGTCCTCTCCCTCATCGTTGCCCTCCTCCCTGTCTTGATCATCTACCTCCGATTCTTGTGGAACGACCTCTTGTGGAACGGCCTCTTGTGGAACAGCCTCTTGTGGAACAGCCTCTTGTGGAGCGGCCTCATCGGTAACATGTTGCTTCCTTTTCCTGTTGGAAGCAGTCGGCCGAGCCCTACTAACACCCTCTAAGAAAACATGAACAATATGAAACAATTAGCAAACAAGCAATGTTCGAAACTGAAACCCCAACAAACAATCAATCAATGTTCGAAAATGTGTTCCAAACAAACAATCTATGTTCGAAAATTATCCCCCAACACATAAGCCATGTTCGAAAATAAGTTCCCAACAAACACGCCATGTTCGAAAATAAGTTCCCAACAAACACGCCATGTACGAAAAACAGTTCCCAACAAACACTTCATGTACGAAAAAAAGTTCCCAACAAACACACCATGTGCGAAAAAAAGTTCCCAACACATAATACATGTTCGAAAATTATCCCCCAACAAACAAGCCATGTGCGAAAATAAGTTCTGGACACCTACTCAATGTTCGAAAAACCAGAAGTAAACGTTTAATTTCTTCCTAAACCATGCCAATTAGATGCCCATTGGTTTATTTCCATCCTAACACATCAAATATTGATACCTTGTACCCATAAACATGATTATAACACAAAAACCTACCTTAATCAACACATTCATGAATTAACACAAAATTCAAAAAACAAAACTTAAATCATGAAACCCTATAACAATAGAATCAATGTTTCAACAAGAAAACACGTGTTATCACAACACTAATTCTAAATATAAGCAAGAAAAACTAACCTTTAACCATTTTTGCAAAAAAGAAAAAAAAATCGATCGAACGTCCTCTTCTTCTAAAAAAACGACGCGCCGCCCGTGTCTCTCTCTATCTTGTTCGATGTCGCCGGGGGTGTCTCTCTATCTTGTTCGTTGTGGCCGTGAGAACGGAGAGAGTGGGGGAGAAGTTTGGGGCAGAGGGGGGAGAAGAGGTGGAGTGAGGGAGAAGAGGTGGAGTGGGGGAGAAGAATGGGGGAGATGGTGGGTGTACCGAAAGAAGACAGTGGAAGGAGGGAAATTAAGTTGGGGGGCAATTTTGGCTTTTCCCCGTGGGTGTCCTCATCCGAACGGTGTGTGTCCTCATCTCGTGGGTGTCCTCAATACAATGGTGTCTATAACCGCGCCCTTTAAAAAGATGCGTACATATCTCTTACGCAGTACGAAGAATGTGCTCAACTGGGCCTGCCGGGCCGCCCAATGCAGACTCTTACTCGTAAACATGTTGATAAAATACACATTTTTTGTTCCATTTCTCCAAATTTTAGTTTAGTGTGTGTTGCTTTAAAAAATAAAATAAAAGTTCCTGTGCGTTTTCTACATAATTTAATAAGTGATTTTTAGTTGTTAGCTTAATAATAATTTCAAGTAATATTCCTACTGAGTTGGAGAATACATTTTAGTAACATCAAAATGAAAAAATAAATAAATCAATCTAGTTCGAAAGGACTTCATTGTTTAAATTGTATTGTAAGCTATTGATGATTTTTTCGTTTAAAAATAATAATAATTTGGCCGTTTAATTTCGCTTATTGCTGTTCAGGGGGCTCCACAATATATTAATTAAAAAGATAAAGAATAATTAACAATAAAATTCATAGATTCTATGATATTCTGTGGAGGGTCAGATAAGATAAATAATTTAGTGAGTATCCTAGTTCAGACAAGAGAAGAGGCTATCCTCTTCTATTTGGAAATAGAATAAATAAGTATTTTTAATTAAAAACCTGTACACAGTTTTACGCTTAAAACCATTGCACATTCCAATAATTCTCTAGGAATTTTATAGTCCTAGTGAGTGTCGAAATCACCCAACACATATATAATTAAATCACAAATTTGTCGTGGCACATAACTTAATTTGGTCCATATAATCGTCACGGAATTAATGCACATTTGAGTAAACCTAATTCTTTAATTTTTTGTTTTTTTGTTGAAGGATTTTTCTGGTGTGCTGCTTCTTGTTGGAGGATATTCCTCTTAACTTTACAGAAACTCATGTATTGCTTTATTCCTTTTTTACTGTACATATATATATATATATTAATAATTGATTACCACAGCTTGTTGTCTCCTTATATTTTCTTTTTCCTTGGCTGCTAACGATGTGCTTTTCAAAATTAATATTTGATAAATTCACATGTTAATTGTAATAAGAGTAGGTCTCTTGTAAAGTCGATTTTACGTTTACTATTTTTTTAATGTCATTATTATGGATACGAATTAAGTGTTACTGTGTAAAAATATACTCGATTTTTATATAGTGATACCTCGTACAAACAATAATGATACTATGTATGTAGATATACTACGAGTAAATTTTTTTTTATGATCAACTGAAAACGACACGTTTCATTCATATTAGGCTTTTTCCATGCGCAGGAGCAATTTTTCTAAAATTGGACAAAGTTTATAATTCAATTTAGTATATCTGTATAAAATGAATCCAGAAAAACTTGAAATTCAATTTAGTTGCAGTACGTATGAAACACCTACAAATTAATTTTATCTTCTTTCGAGAGAAACGCCTAGAATTTTCATTGTTCACAATACTATATACTAGAAAGTATTATTAATATGTACTTACGTCTAAAATTCTTTGAAGTTGTTGGTTCATCACGTTTCCACTTAATAATATTGTAATTTAGGTAGAAACACGACTGCCTTTTTCTTTCGGCCTCTTCTATTTCAGGGGAAAAAAAATCCATCTATATCCATTAGAAAGTTAATTGTAAATATGCCTTCGACACTCTCTATCAATTTCAACAAGGGTCGATTTTTTTTTTAATAGAGTATATCGTTATGCACATTTATATTACTCACTTCATTTCATAATAATTTCACAAATATTAAAAAAAATATAATAATGAGTAGAGTTTTCGGGGTGGAACATTGTGGAACGGAGAGAGTGTTTTAATATATATCAAATAACTTAAAGATACACTATTTAAAAATTAATTACGACCGATTAAGATATTTAGGTCAATATCTTAACATATCTACCAAACGAAGTCTAGTTTAGTACTACTCACTCCTTGGTCTTATCCATGTGTCTCTCGTGATTAACTTAATTACAAGCCCTAGCTTAGCTATCAACCGACACATAAAATCCAACGACCCTACCTCCAATTCTGAATAAAATATTGCTGTAGAAACGTTTCACCGTCTCTCGCATCCGGATTTTGGGGGAGAAAATAAAGTTAGCCCCAGAAAATTCCAATTTTGGGGCTTTTGTAATTGCTAGTGCAAAATTGGACTCAGTTTGTAGTATTTGATTTAACAGTTGTAATTTTAATTGGAGAAGATTATACCATATAAGTTTTTGTCATCATTAATTAATTAATTAATGGCAAGTTTTGATTTCTTCCCGACTACTGTTTCCATAGCTATCAGACTATCAGTACATTCAGATTAAAAAAATGGTCAAATTACTACTTAAATTATTATCATGATCAAGTATACTTAGACTCTTAATATTTGTCTATAAGTCAAATTAAGCCATTATCCACCAAATGAAAATAAAGTTAACATTGTACTGATCAATTGTACAATACAATTGAGTACATATAAGTGTAGCTCATACTTATTAGTATTTGTCTATAACAATACTTGTAAATACTATATTTTGAGTGAAAAACGAAGTTTAAGGTTTATCCAGGAAATAGAGAAGCTCAATTCATTTTTTTTTAGCCTTTTTTTTGTCTCTATAGCTGTTGTTAGTAGGAGAAAGTGAGAATAAATTTATTGGGAAAACAAGGTAATATATTACTCCATCCGTCCCATACTTGAAGACACATTTTACCATTTTAGGTGTCCCATACTTGAAGACACTTACCTAGCACAAACATTTTTAAACAATCTCCTTAAAACATCACAATATTACAACAAATGTCATTACTTTATTACACTAAAAAATAACTTAATTTATTGTACTATTTATAAAGTTAAAAAGTCTTTATTACCCCCACTTTATCTTACACAATACTAATAAACAATTCATTCATTAAAATTTGTGCTCAATTGGTTTGGGTCTTCAAGTATGGGACGGAGGGAGTACCAAACATATGATCAAAATTAATAGGAGTATATATACAGTACGGCGCGCGGTAAACCGTTAAACATAACATATTGTTCGTACTCCGATAGCTAGAAGTTATATATATATAATTCAGTTTGCTCAATTCTGATAAAAACATTAATTGACACTACTAGCTTGTTAATTATATACATAGAGCATGTTTGCTTCCTGGGTTGGGATAAGATGGGTTTAGATGTGGTGGGTTGGCTAGATAAACCCAAGGGGAGGCTAGGTTGTCTAAACCCATGGAATCTAGTTTATTAAAACCGGGTCAAATTATAAACACGGGTCAAGGTGTTTAAAGTTATGAGAAACCAAACATGGGAGAAGATGGGTTTACATATCAAATTCATCACTAAACCCACCTAAACCCATGAAGCAAACATGCCCATACTGTATACTAATTTTCAAGAAAGAACCTTAATTACCTCAAATAATGTTAATTTATATGGTACGGTTAGATAGCATTAGGTAGGTTGGAAAAAAAAGCATCATGGGGTAGTTAATTTTAGGGTTTAGTCGTTCAGATCGAACTAATTATATATATACCCCTCCCTCGATCGCCTAATTATATATACTAATTTTGTACCAATAATTAATTAATCTATATATATATATTTAGACAGACTGGTTGATATATGATCAGCAGATAAGCTAGCTAGAAGCAAACACCAATTAAAGGTGACTAGGGTTTGTGGCATATATATATATATATACTAATTAAGATGAAATAAATGAATATTATCCATGGAAACATGAATTAAATAAAAGTTAAAAAACATTGCAACATTTAGTATGTGATGATTGATTAGTGAATGTGAGTAAGGTAGCAAATAATAAACGATCACAAGCTAGGCAAATGTACTATGTCATTTCACATGAGTCGATCTATCTATCGAGAAGCTTTTAATTAAAATTGAAGGGGGCAGCAGGCAGAGAATTTCTGAATTCATCGATCATGAGATACAAGCTGCAGACATGAAGGAAAAGTAGGTAGGTACAAGAGTGAGAAATGTACAACTATATATCATCAAGAGGAAAGTAGTCCTCCTCCATCATCATTGTCGATTCTTGTAAAAAGCAGGTAGTAGTATTGGAATTGGGTGTGAAAATGGAATTAGAATAAGTAGGGTTCATCTGATCATATTCATATTCCATACGACTATTAAGTAGTGCAGGTCCATCTGCATAAAAGTCCAAGTCGTTGGGGCCTGATCCCTGCAGCGGCGCATGATCATTCATCATCAAAGCTGGAAGTTGGTGGATTAATGGATTCATGTTGTAGCTGCCAGCTGGTTGAGGTTGAGGTTGAGGTTGAATGAGATCAAAGCAGCAGCTGGCAGTAGTAGTAGAATATTGATGATGAGTGGAGGAACTAAACCTTCCTCCAAGACTGGTTAAGAGATTTCTGATGGAAGCGTAGTCATTGAAACGAGGCTCTTCTGCTTCGTGTGAGTAAGGTATAGCAGCGGTAGTAGTAGTTGTAGTAGTTGTAGTTGTGGGGTTTGATCTTTTTTGTTTACTAGCTTTACTAGTACTAGTACAAGTACTGCTACCGCCGAGGAGTTTTTTCTTCAATCTTGTGTTCCAGTAGTTCTTGATGTCGTTATCAGTTCTTCCAGGTAACTGAGCAGCAATTATAGACCATCTGTTGCAAATTATATACTTGATGATCATGAAATTAATACTCCGTAATTCATTTCATATACTTTTTGACCTAGCTAGATTGATTGATTGATGAATATATATACAGTAGGTAGGTAGGTGGTACCTGCTGCCAATGGTTACGTAGAGGGTGCAAATAAGGTTGTCTTCTTGTTGAGAGAAACCACCGTGCTTGATGTTGGGGCGGAGGTAATTTAGCCATCTCAGCCGGCAGCTTTTACCGCATCGCTTTAGCCCTATTCATTCATTCATTCATTTCTCAAACATATAAGTGAATTAAATTAAGAGATGGATCGAGGGAGAATTAATTATATAACTAGTACCGATCTTTTGAGGCAAAGCGATCCAGTTTCCTCCGGTGCCGTTGTGCTGGATGTAAGACTTGAGCTTTGCATCTTCTTCAGGCGACCACGGACCTTTCTTCACGCTACTTTTGTCACAGCAAGGAGCTCTTCCCATCTCCACCACCCACCTAGCTACTTCTTTATTTGTTGATGCAGCAGATACTCGATCTACTCTTAACATTAAGAGGGTTATATCTCTCTGTGTGTGTGTATGTGTTAATTTGTACTCCTATGAGAGACATAGATAGATAGAGAGAGAGAGAGAGAGATGGGTAATTAATTAAATACTAGGTATATTGCATGTGCCGCTTCGGTCAAGCTTAATTTCGAGTTTAATTTGACACACTCATCATCCACAATCATTTTCTAATTATATATGTCTCTCTTTTCTAGTGAATTAATTGTAGACTGACTAACAAAATGGTCCACAATCGCTACCAACACTAGTATGTGATCACCGACCCACACAAATATGAAATTAGAAATCAAAGATAACAATTGATTTTTTTTATTTTTGGGTGGTTGGTAGAAAGAAAATTGATAATGTTGGGTAAACGCGCGAGATACTTTTATTTTTTTCACACAACTTTATAAATAAAAAATTGCAAAAAAAAGAGCTCTCAAGAAAATCATTCATAATATTTGGAGGTTTCAACTCAGTAATGAGGACTTGAAAAAATCTCAAACACCCTAGGAAAACAATGAGTCATCATCGACTTTCCTACAAACAAGACGAAACGCGCAATCATATTGTGTAACTGCTTTTTAGCCGTGACAACTTCATAATTTGCAGAAATATAATTTGTTGTCACCGTGTCTTCACCAGAAGTTCATCAGAAATGTTGACAATTTTGACACCAAACAATTGATTTCACAAGATTAAACTAAGAAAATAAAAATAAAAGTTGGAGAGAAGTCAAACTCTCAATCTAGGATTAGATAAAATTAGACCTCTCAACTCAGGAGTGATTGTGAGGAACACAACTAATCCCAAAAACAGTGGCAATCTGCACAGAAGACGAAGCCACGGTGGCTACAATAGATTTGAACTCAAACACGCCAGATTTAAAACCCACGAAAATTAAAAGATGATCTGTTCACCAAGGATTTCTAGTTAGTTTGCACGATCTGAAACTCCACAAATGACGATTGGACGAACAGATCTCGCACAGGAATTTGTCTAAACTTTTAGTAGCTTTTAATTATTGCGTCTCAGAGACGAACAATGCCAATCGCGGTTCAAATCCGATCAAACATGCTATGGTACGAGGTTGAACCTCAGTCGAGGTATATTTAATATAGTTTATTTTATGAAACTGGGGCAACATTCAGGTGAACTAAAATCCTTAAAAATATTTTTGTGCTTCTATTCCCAATGTGGGAAGTTACAATTTTGCCATAATAATAATAATAAATTTCTATGAAAACACAAGTGACATATAACTAGTTCAAGTCATTTTACTTACATTCATCACATAAGCCTGAATGAGGGAGGATAAAGACCTCAATTAATTTGAACAACCCATCCCCGATGATCCTCGACATCGCCTCTCTGGATCCCGATAAGTCTTGAATACAGTTTATGGGACACTAGCTCATTGCTCATCTTATAATCAATCCTGCAAAAACAACATTTAACAAGAAATGACTACTTCAATAATGTGATAATCGGTTCTCCAAAAAAAAAAAGTGATAATCACATCATATTTGGCTCTGATCAGGTTGATGTAACGTGGTCATTATTACAGCTTTCATTTTAACCTAACATTAACTTCTAATATTGTACATGATTAAAAATGATGGCATCTCTAATATAAGAATTGACAGGCTACTAAAAATCGATCTCATAACTTTAGCCTTTTATAAGAAAGGTCTAAAAAAAGTTAAGTTTTTTAATTTAATCTTGTAACTTCATAATTGGCCCGGATTTTGTCTTTAAAGTAGTCGGAATTTGAAGTATGATGTGAGGTGTAAAATTAGCTCAATAACTTTTAACCTTTTCCGTAAAAAGTCCCCAAATCGACATCGAACTTCAATTTCCGGTGACTTTGGGACCAGTTAAAAAATTATGGGATTAAATTGAAAACCACAACTTTTTTTTGGACATTTTGCTGATAAGGCAAAAGTTATGAGACCAAAATGGATTTTAACTCGACTACATGCTATGGCACTGATGCGTACCTGTTGCTCTTGTAAGTAATACTTCCTACAGGAACAACACCAACTGCAGTTCCAGTGCAGAATACTTCATCTGCATCAATTACTTCTTCAATTGGAATAGGTCGTTCCTCTACCTGCTCCATATTTAGAAAATATTGTTAAGCTTTCTTTGTAAAAAGAAGGATTAAAAGAACATAAGTGGGGTTTCTAGTGATTGGGATTTATAAGTGCATTTTGAAGCAAATCTCCATGTAAAGATTCTTAGATGGATGCTTAGAGCAATCGCAGGTATGCCTTTGGGATTCTTTAAGCACAACATTTGCTTTCTATTATTATTAGGATTATAATACTGAAATTGAATATTCTATGTTCCCCAGAAACTTATTTACATCCAGTGACACCATGAATTGTATTATGATATATGATCACACATACCGCCATGTACTAAGTTGAGTTCCCAGTGCTATTGCAAATGTTAACCTTACATTAAATAGGATAGAAAGCGAAGGATAACCTGGTAACCCAAATCTCGTGCAATATCCATGATGCTTTTACGAGTGATTCCTTCAAGAATGGTACCATTAGCAGTTGGGGTGGAAACGACATTACCCTGAAGAGAGAAGATTGGTACCATCATTTACCTAATGCAATATATTTGATATTTCATACAGTATATGTTTAAATGCTCAATGTTTCCATCACACAGAACTTACTCAAATCAAGTTATTGGTTCTTTTTCAATGGATAATGTTACAATCTTGACTACAATGTAAAAGGTCATGATATTTTGAGTAGCCTTGTATAACTTAGAACACACCTGGTTAGTAGTTCTTCAAAGTTTCCAGTAACAAATACTATATGAATACACGTTTCTCGAACCCATATTGACAATTCGGTTAATGAAGTTATATAAGAAATCTTAATGAGTTAATACCTTAAGTATGAAGACATTACAAGAGGAGACCTCTTCGATGTATCTTTTATTCTCTGAATCCAGGTACAAGACGTCGGAGAACCCTCTGTCCTTTGCTCTACTTATGGCTTTGTATACCTACATGCCATGAGAAAAATTTCAGTCGAAGTCATAGCAAAACCAGAGAGCATGCGGTAAAATCTTACATAAGAGCTTTTGTAAGACCAGTGAGGTTTCCATAAGGTTAATCCTATTTCTAATATCCAACCAAAAATTAAAAAGGTAATCGAAAGATTAATTCCCAATTTCCCCTTCTCTGCTATGTAATCCAGAACAGAGTAATCAAAGGTTTTGCAAAACATGAAGAGTCAATCAAGCTCAACTAGACATAGTACAATGTTTTTCATTCAGGACTTCCATCAAACACGTGAAAGGCAGATATTTACCGGAGCGTAATTAGTAATGCTCTTTACACCTCCAGCACCACCACGAGTGGCGCGATGAAACTCATCTTCAACATACAAATTGAGGGGTCCCGTACCTGCCTGCAATTGCAATCCATTCAAGAAATCAATGCACATATGCAAACTTCATTTACTTCATACAAAGAACAAAATGAAAATCAACCTTAAAATAGTTTCCAACAGGAGAAGCATACACTAAAAATGTGTATTCAGGAGCAGGTGCCAAGCCCAACACAGGTCCACTTCCTACGAGAAGAGGCCTAATATACAAAGACCCTTTGCTTGACGGAGGAATCTGCTCGAAATCAAGATTGAAAATTAAGGAATTTATGAGGCTATTTATCTACTCAAATTAAAAAACGATTGATTGAAGGCGAAAGGGAGAGGAATGAATTACCCAACGCCGATTAGCAAGTGCTGTTTGTTTAACGGCATCAACAAATTGATGAACCGAAGGAGAAAGCATGCACATTCTTTCCGCGCCAATTTGCATTCGGATTGCATTTTCTTGTGGACGGAATAGAAAGAGGCCTCCATCTTCTCTCTTGTAAGCTTTTGTACCTTCAAACAGTCCCTGTTGTTCAAAACGTACAAGAAATTTGAGATACTTTCTTACAAGACTAATCAAAATTTATTAAGTAATTAAAATAAAAATAGGTAGGAGTACTTAGATAAATTAGATGAAAATTAACATAACTTAAATTCATTCCCCGATATGGGTCACTAAAGAATTTGTTAAGAAATTATGGCTACCACAATACTTATCCGGTTCACCTAAGTGTGACATTTATTATTTGTACATTTAAAAAAAATGTATTAAATAGACGGTCGAGTATTAAAGTAAAAAAAAAAAAAAAAAGAGTAATTTTGTTTTAAGCGTTTTAAATAATAAAATGAAGCATTTAATCTGAAACGATGAAATAAGAAATACGGAAAGTTGAATACGATATTTGATTCAATACATTTGAAACAAGTTACAACTTACCATAAAAGAAAAGTTAGTGATGAACACACTTAACCATAGATTTAAATTTAAAAGAGAAAACAAACAACAATATATATGTTCATAATTTTTCAAAGGGTGGGGCTAATAACACCCCATAAAATGTTATACACACCCCAAATGTTAAACACACCCCATTAAAATTTAAAATTCAATTTTTATTACTATATACACCCCAATTATTTTCTATTTACCCTTAAATCCTCATTACTAATAAAAATTAACTAAATGTTTAAAAACATATAAAATTTAAAATTTAATAAACAGAAAATTAATAAATAATACAATTACGTGTAACGTTGATTTTTTTTTAAAAAAAATTAGCTAAATTTTAAAAATCATTTAAAAATGGAACAATCAATTAAAAAAATGAAAAAAAATAATAATTAAATCTGAAAAAAAAAATTAACGTTTAACGATTTTTTTTAAAAATTAAATAAAATAATAAAGAAAAATCAACTCAATTTTAAATTAAAAAATATAATCTTTAAAAATAAAATAAAGCTAAATAAAATTTAAACTAAATTTTAAAAAATAATTAAATCAAATATATTTTTAATATTTATAATTAATTTAATTAATTCTTAAGATTTAGGTGTTTTTTAATTTTTAGATTTTATTTATCATTATTCGAATTCTTAATTTTAATTGATTTTTTAATTAATTATTTTTTATGATTTATTAAAAAATTTACGAATTTATTTATTTTTAATTGATTTTTAATTTTTTTATTTGAATATTTTTTTTTTCTTTTTAAAAAACATTTATTTTTTTCAGATTATTTTTAAAAATATTTGATTTATTTAAATTAATTATTTTTTAAAATTTTATTAATCTTTTAAAATATTTTTCAGATTTTAATTATATTTTTTAAGATATTTTCAATTTTTTTAAAAAAATTATCTTTAATTTGTATAAGGATTACTTAGTCATTTTACAATTATCTATTTTTATTTTTAAAATGATGGGGTGTGTATAACATGTTTTGGGGTGTTAGTAGTGGTACCCTTTTTCAAAATTACACTCTAACGAAAATTGATAATTTTCTTTCTTCTTTTATTTTAATAAAAAATTATATTTTTTTAAAAACTATTTTCACATTTCATTATATTA
Source organism: Galeopsis tetrahit (assembly GCA_963675135.1). Classification (NCBI taxonomy): domain Eukaryota; kingdom Viridiplantae; phylum Streptophyta; class Magnoliopsida; order Lamiales; family Lamiaceae; genus Galeopsis; species Galeopsis tetrahit. The sequence goes on from OY776131.1 coordinate 65,624,227, forward strand.
TTACTCCTCTCAATTACATACATCTCATACATCTATTTATTTTATTATATTTTTTAATTTTTTACTCAAAACTAATGAATTTTAATTTATAATTTCAATGGGATCACTAATATTTATACATATACACATGTATATTCTAAAATTATAGTATTATCTTATTATGTTTAAAGATTGATTTTTTTTTTCATCATATTCAACCTGGGCAGGGTGGACTTATTATTTTGTAAAAAAATTGTATGATACATAAGATAGACTCGATCAACGTCTTAAATTCATTCTACCATTATTGTGATCTTTTACTTTTTTTGAATGAAAAAATTATAATTGGAGTTATTGATTGTATGGATATTCTATTTTGTGGGAATCTCGAAATGCAAATAAAAATTATGCAAGAAGAGCTACTACTATACAAGAGTAAGCAATCTCTTTTTTGGTAGTGGGTTGGGGATTAGTTTGTGCACGAACGATGCAAACTTTGAAAAGTTTGACCCACGTAATTACTAATTCTTTTATTTTATAAATATTAAGTTAAGTTTGCGTAAATATTAAATAACGAGTCTTATATTCATTTTTTGTGTAGTGGATTGGTGGGAAAATTATGGAAGCAACACTTCTATTTTGGGAAAGCTTGCCATGAGAATACTTTCTTTGACTACTGGTTCATGGGTTGTGAAAAGAATTGGAGTGCATTTGAAGGGGTTAGTAATCTTTATTTATATCTCTTTATTTTTATTCTTATTTCTCATATAGTTTAATTTTTTAATTATTATTAATTAATTCTAATTTACTATGAATTATTTTGTGTTTATCACTTTTCTTGATACACACAAAGAAGAGGAACGGACTTCTAACCGAACGATTAAACAATCTTGTGTATGTCAATTTCAATGCAAAATTGATGAACAAACACAAGAAGTTAATGGAGAAAAATATGAAAGTTTTATTAGCAAGAGATTATCCAAGTTGTGTTCAAGATTGGATTGTTGATGGGGTTAGATCGGTTGATGATGATGTTTTGGAGGCCAACTTATAAGAGAACTTGACGATGATGATTTCTTATCCGATGAGGAAGAAGTGGAGGTTGACGTGGAGTATGAGTTCGAAAATGAAGAGATTGTGCACGACACTACCAACGCAGCAACACTCAACCAATTGCCCAACTTAATTAGTTTAGTTAATTAATCTTATTATCGTACTCAGAATCATATTTTAAGTCTAATGAGATGTAAATTAATATATTAATGGGGAACTCCAACTCACTATTCATGAGATTGTCTCAACAAAATTCTTTAATTTCAATTATTTTAAAGAGTTTATTATTTTAATTACTGAGTATTAGTTTAAAGAAATTATAATACTTGGTCGAGGAAATTTTTTACACGGAACATCTACTTTATATATAAAAATAATTACTGTTAAAAAAAATACTCGACTTAATGAATGAATTACCTGGCCATAGTTAAGGACTCCAGCAGAAGGGCTCAATTGGATGTCGCCGTAACGGCTAAGTTTGCCATGTTTGAATTCGTCGTTGTCGTCGTCTTTTGCGTTAATCTTCATCAAATACATATAATCCGTTTCCACTAAACTAAATCCAAGATTATCCCAATCCATTTCATCACACGCTGCAGCAGCGGCAGCAACTTCACTCCCAAAATGCCTACTTCCATTAATCTATATACATATATTAATTGGAATTAACCATTCAATATTAAGTAATTAATTGGTTAGCTAGAATATATTAAATCACATGCACTAACCTTTGATGATGATATGTTTCGACGCACAATTCTCAAACTCTTTTGAATCATATTCCTAAGAAAAAACTTACATATATATGATGAAGACGAAAACGAAGATGAAGATGGAGATGAATGAGCATGCATACGTACAGTTTGCTAGCTTGTTACTAGTTGTTAGGTTTATATATATAATTAGCTACTTGAATTGTTAATTAGTGACCGGCTTGTTCTACGTTTTCTCATTAATTATAGTACTCCCTCCATCCACCAAATATAGTCCTATTGGTGGATGGGGCACAAATTTTAAGGAAAATGTAGATAAAGTAAGAGTATTATAGGATATTATGGAGTCCATTGTGAATAAAATGATTGTTTTTTAATAAAATTAATGACAAATTGAGTAATTAAGTGATAAGTTGAAGGGTGATAGTCAATTTCAAATACACCCTTGACCTAATTCAGGTTTCCTTGTGCAGCATCAACTTGTTGCTTGGAATTTCATTTTTGTGTGTGTTTAATTTTACCCTCTTAGTTTGAATAATGCCTAATATTAGCTGGGATAGATCCTGATTAATTTAATTAATTTGATGTAGATCCATCCAGCACATGCATATGGTCCACATTTCATGCCAAACTTTTATAAGCTACTCCCACACTTCATGACAACTTTTACATTTTTATTTTGCAAATTTGTCATTACTAAACCTTTATTCAAGAGATTCAAAATTATGACAAAAACTTCTATGGTACAACGATTGCATATATTGTATTATTTGTGAGTTTATGATTCTACCCAAATTTAAAAACAAAGTAAAATTTTATAAATATTGTAATGAAGCTGTGTCTCATTCATGATAGTATTTCACAAGAGACTCCCTAAAATACTCTTAGGAGTGTGGACATATTTTAATAAAAATACACTCTAGTAAATTAATTACAACGCAGTACTATTAATTAATGCCTAATGGAGTGTGCAGTGTTTGCCTTGAATGATAACCTTAATTAAGATTACGTGCACACTCTGGCAAATTAATTAATCAATATTCCCTCCGTTGAATTTTTTTGAAACGGATGGAGGATGCATGTAATTATGTATCGTGTATGTTTATTGATTATGTTAAGTAGAAATTAGCTAATCGATATCATGGTCAAGCTGTTTCTTTTCCATATTCATAAGGCATTATTATCTCTTCTTTCATAAATGTATAATTTGACACACTCATACAAATTATACACTCCCTTCTTGTCATCCAAAAAAGAAAGTCAATATTTGGACAAATTTACCCTCACTCAATTATGAAAATAAAATATTTAATGATGTAGTAGGAAACATATGAAAGATGAAACTGATGCTACTATATTGTTTAATAGTTATTGATTATTTAAGATTAATAAATAGTCGGGGGCTCGATTTTTTTTTTTAATTAATAATTCATTCGTTTCAAAAAGTTTATCGCATTTATCTTAAATTTTATTTAAAAAAGTTCATCGTTTTTACTATTTTTACTACAGATCTCCCTAAATTACCCTTATGTAATCCCCACAACATCACTTCTTAATTGAAAATATATTAATAAGTCATTTTCTCTATACTTTCAGGGAGGAAAGTGAGTAAAATGCGCTTTTGGTCCCACCATCCACGGGCACTCATGATTTTGGTCCCAACACTTTTAATTTTGGTCCCGAAAGAGAAAAATTTGACACATTGGGTCCCAAAATCGGAAATTCTAACACATTTAGCCCCACGCACGTTAAATGTTGACGGTGTCACGTGGTTATACGCACACACGACTTTATTGAGGACACCCACCAAGAATTTTTTTGAACATTAAAATGCCATTTCTACCCCTAAAAAATAAAGTCCTACCCTTCACTTCTGCACTGCCATGCTTCCACTCACCTTGTTTTGTTCTCGATACATTTCATTTTCTTAGTGAAGTTCTTCTCCGGCGCCGTTTTCTATTCATTGTAAGTTGTGTAGAAATGGAGTAAAATCAGTGTACAGAAATTCAATCGATTGCATTATTTTTTGTGTAAATCGCCGTTTTCTATTCACCGGAATTTCTATTCATTGTAAGGTGAGTGGAAGCCATTTTTTATTTTTTTTATTCAAGGTGAGTGGAAGCCATAAATCTGATTTACACAAAAAATAAGCCATTTTTCATTACACTGATTTTACTCCATTTCATTTCATTTCCGGCGACACCACATCAGATTCCGGTGAAGTTCTTCTCCGGCGCCGTTTTCTATTCATTGTAAGTTGTGTAGAAATGGAGTAAAATCAGTGTACAGAAATTCAATCGATTGCATTATTTTTTGTGTAAATCATGGAAATTGGACTTTATTTTTTAGGAATAGAATTTCAATCGCCGACAGCCTCCCCCACCCGTACCTCTCCGCCATACGAGTACCTCTCCGGAATCGGCCAAATCTGCACCAGATCCGGACGGAACACGGCGGCGGAAGGCGGATACGAAACGTCCAGAATCCCCAAATTGTGCGCGGTTGTGACGGTTACCTGAATTTTTCAATTTCAAATTCAAATTCAAATTCAAATTCAAATTCGATTTCAATTTTAGATCAATTGAATACAGACATGTTTGTCAAGTTTGAGGGAAACTAGGGCGGAGTGGATGGATTCCATGGCGGGGAGGAGTTCGGAGGAGAGAGTGGAGTCGTTGAAAGTGAGGACTTCATTGCCGACGGCAATGCAGGGATTTCCACTGCTGCACGAGGGAAGAGCGATGGCGGCGCTTGGATCTGCGATGGACGCCGCCGCGAACGGTCGGCAAACGGCGAGGCGGCGTCGTGGATGAAGGGGTCTGCGATGGACGTCGGCGCTTGGGTCTGCGATGGAGTGAGGGAAGCGGCGCGTCGGCGTGGCCGATGAGGAGACGGCGGGGCTGCCTGACTGGTGGAGCAAGGAAGAAGATGAGTGAATGAAATGAATGAATTAGGGCGAAAATGAGAAGAGGAAGGAAGGAGGAATGAAGGATATTTTTGTACTTTCTTAGGGTGTGTACTCATCGAACGCGGGTGTGTTAAGCGAATGGGAAAATAACGGTTGACTAACTTTGGGATCCAATGTTTCAAATTTTTCACTTTCGGGACCAAAATCATGAGTGCCCGTGGATGGTGGGACCAAAAGCGCATTTTACTCGAGGAAAGTCAAAGAAAATTATTAATATATCTTCATTTTCTATCAATCTCTTTCCTTCATTAATCCGTTTAGGCTCGATTGTGTTAATAAAAACTCGTGAACCAAAAATATATTCAATCAATAAGTTTGAGTTCTGCTCAAAAATAAACAAGACAAGCTTAAACGCTCTTACGTACAGATTGACTCAGGTCGATAACATCCCTAAATGAAATGGAAATTGTATAGTTCAAACTGTTTTATACATTCATCATATATAACATGTATAGTAGGAATGACAATGGGAATGCAGTTGAGCAAAGATGGAGGATGAAGAGGTCAATTAATTTGTACAACCCATCCCCTGTTATCCTCGATATCACCTCTTTGGATCCCGATAAGTCTCGAGTAAAGTTTTTGGGACACGAGCTCAGTGCTCCTCTTATACTCAATCCTGTCATAAAAATTGCACATTACATTAAACATGAAACATAACAGATGAAATAGGAATTAGAATGCAATGTAATCATCGGTTATTTTGCATGAATATGTGGTACCATATGCAATCAAATAACTTGAAATACCTAGTCTCCATTCATGCTAGTTATTTTCTGAGGGTTTAATTATGATATGGACTACCAAACACTAATATCAACGAAACACTTTTAAGATATAAAGGTTTCATTCCATTAAGCAGGGTAATCAAGATTCAAGGCTCGAAAATTTTAGCATATGAATGGCTATGTTCCTCAAACTTCAAGTGTTACATGTATTGATGCAAAAGATTGTGAATTAAATAGAGAGATAGCTCTACTGCTACCAGAATGGAAATGTGATTTTGTAATAATATAAGGGTTCATATCATTTTGGCACCTGTACCATACCATTTTTATCAAAATAGTACTTGTAAAAATGGAAATTTGATTGCATCCCCTACTATTAAGGATTGACAAGTTACAGCCTGTACTTTATTTTGGTGATTTTTCCCGGCCAAAATTCGAACAAGTGAGCCGGTTTCTTAGGGGTATATCCCTCCATTACAGAAAGAGTAATAAATCCCAGGGCAAGTATTTTGTATGGATTGGCCCTCCTATGGGTGAAAGAGCTTGCCAGATTATCACAGGCCTTATAAGACAGATTAATTAATCACGTGTACAACTTGTGGCTGGAAAAAACCACTAAAAACATTGTATAGGTTGCAACTGCTCAATCCCAAACAGTAGAGGGATGCAATACTGCAATCGAAAAAATAAAATAAAAAATTGTATAGGTACCAGTTTGATAAAATGGGTATAGTGCAGACGGCAAAATGATATTAACCCTAATACAATTAGGATCGATCTACATAAAGTAGGTGTAGCATCCTAGGCTAACAAAATCTGGAATTATATGACTAATCAAAGCTTGACTACACTGAGTTCAGCTACTTTAGGAAATCTTATGATATTCATCTCCCGTCGGTTTGATATAGCATGTTGTTGTTACAGCTTTTATATTAACCTGAACATTACTTCTAACACCATCGTTGGTGTTAATAAACAATGAACATCTCTACAAATAAGAATTGGTAGGGTAGAAGATTGTTGTTTACCTGTTACCCATGTAAGTAATACTTCCTACAGGAGCAATACCAACTGCAGTTCCAGTGCAGAATACTTCATCCGCATCAATTACTTCTTCAATTGGAATAGATCGCTCCTCAACCTGGTCAATTCAGAAAACATTGTAAGGCTTTCTCCTGATAGATATACAGAACAAGAATATTTTACAATTCATCCAGATGGTCTACATTTAGTAGAATATTAATTAGTGATAATCATATTCTCAACTTTGGCCATGTTGTAGTGAGGCAGAAAACTCTGGTCGAGATCCTTTTTAGAAATAAGAACTTTGTTCAAGAGTGCTCCATCAAAAATGTTGTCATAAAACATCTAAGAAAATACTTAAATTCATTATAATGCACATTGATATCGAGCATTAAACAGGATTGCAAAACATTTTTGCTATCTTTTTTAGTCATTTTGATTTCATCTCCATCCAAACAAGCAAACTTATGAAGGGTTCTGAAGTAAATATCAATGCCACTTCTGTATTTTACAGTTGTAGTCTGCCACTAACATGTAAGATTTGTAGATGGATATTGTGAGCAATTGCAGTAACACCATTCTTTAACATTACTGGCTTGCATGATTATTTTGTCTCTTAAATTGTTATTGAGATATTGAAATTGAATATTAAGCAACACAGAAAGCAATGAATTACCTGGTAGCCCAGATCTCGTGCAATATCCATAATGCTTTTACGAGTAATTCCTTCAAGAACAGTACCATTAGCAGATGGAGTGGAAAGAACATTGCCCTGTATATAGAAGAGCATTCATCAGTTTCTAAAATGCAATCAAGAAAAATACCACTGATGAATGCAATCTCGTAGAACTTAATTCACACTCCATTAGCAATTCGTAATTTCTGGTAACAAAATGCATGAGCATACATTGCTTAATATTGTTGTGTACAGCCTACAGGAAAATTCATATCGACATATCTGCTGATGAAGTAATATGAGAAATTTAACGAGTTCCATACCTTAAGTATAAAGACATTACAAGATGAAACCTCTTCAACGTTTCTTTTATTCACTGAATTCAGGTACAAGACATCCGAAAACCCTTTATCCTTTGCTCTAGTCATGGCTTTCAAAACCTACATGACGGGAGAGAATTATCAGCCAAACTCATCCTCAAAATCAAAGAATATAACATCCAACCAAAAGTAAAAGGCAGTATCAAGATTATTTCTCATTTCTTACTGCTAGAACTACATAATTCGTAATGCTCTTGTTTTCTTTCAGTCAGGACTTTCATCAAACACTTAGAGAACGGACCCCTTACCGGTGCATAATTCGTAATGCTCTTGACACCGCCAGCACCACCACGTGTGGCGCGATGAAACACGTCTTCAACATACAAATTGAGGGGCGCCGTACCCTCCTGCAATAGCAATACATACAAGAAATCAATGAACATATACTTCCTTCTTATACAGTTATACACAGTGCAAAATAAAATCAACCTTAAAATAGTTTCCAACAGGAGAAGCATACACTAAAAATGTGTATTCAGAAGCAGGTGCTAAGCCCAATACAGGTCCACTTCCTATGAGCAGAGGCCTAATGTACAAAGACCCTTTGCCTGGAGGAGGAATCTACGCTAAATCAAGAAAGAAAAGTGAGAAATTCTGAAGCTAACAAATTGTTCAAACACGATCGATTAGAGAAAGAGAGAAATGAATTTACCCAACGCCGATTAGCAAGTGCAGTTTGTTTAACAGCATCAATAAATTGGTGAATAGAAGGACAAGACATACACATTCTGTCCGCCCCAATTTGCATTCGGATTGCATTTTCTTGAGGGCGGAATAGATACAGACCTCCATCTCCTCTCCTGTATGCTTTTGTTCCTTCGAATAATCCCTGTTCAAAATTTCAAACTTTTTCTTTGAGTCTACTTAACTCGAGGCAAATTATTGTATCCACCATAAAACGTTTTTACAATGTTCATATACCCTTGGTTCAATGGCCCGCGTTTATAATTTGAGGGTACGAAAAATATTAAGTTTTGTCGAAAATTTTTTGAGACATTATTATTATTTTATTACCCTAAGAAAAAAAGATCTAAAATTTTATATTTTGGGTACAACTGTACACATAGTTGGATCCGCTTCTACTCCGTCTCATGTAAAGTGTGATTTTATTCCGACGAAGTAATTAGAATCATATGACGCATAAATCATATATAAATGCGCAACACTTGTATGAATATTTTACACACTAATTGAAATTGAAATTGAAATTGAAATTGAAATGTGACTAATTAGGTATGTTTTTAAAAAAATTGTTATTTTATCAATGAATTTTTACCTCAATTTACCTTGATTGTCTATATTTCATTAATGAAATATTTTTATTATATAAGTTTTTGTATATATAAATACATATAAATCCCAAAACTTATAAATAATTAAAATTTTGAATTAAAAATCATCAATTTTAATCTCTATTTTTTACTACTTTTTATCAAATTTAGCACATATTTTTATTCTTAATCAAATTATATCCACATTTTTTTTATCAAATCTAGCCCATAATTTTTCTTTAATAAAATGCGGGGATAAATAAATAAAAAAGGTATATTTATTAATTAATTAATTTGATTATATTTATAAAAAGTGCGGGCATAAATTGAATAAGAGAAAAAAGTAGGCAAAAACTTGTGTGAGACCGTCTCACGGATCTTTTTCGGTGAGACGGATCCTTTTAACCCATATTTCAAAATTTTGGGTAGGATAACCCATATTTTTTTTTCCAAATTTTGGTTTGTAAAAAAAGTGATAATATTTTTAACAAAAGTGATTATCACTTTTTAAACACTATCACTTTTTGCTCAAACATTATCACTTTTTATATATGAGGGCCGTCTCGCGAATCTCATTCTATGAGACGGTCTCACCCAAGACTAGCCCAAAAAGTATGGACTAAATATGATAAAAAGTTAAAAGTATGAGTATAATTTGATTAAAAAATATATGTGCTAGATTTGAGAAAAAAAAAGTATAAATATAATTATAATTATAATTTAATTAAAAAAATCTCAAAATCTAAAAATAATGTGTGCGGTGCCTGCTCATTTACAACATCATTATTGAATGGGACGAATTTATGCTATAAACCGAATGGGACAAGGTAGAGGTCATAATAGGATGGATGGTCATGGGTTCTCTGTCGAGTAGTAGTACTAAATAGATAGGAGTATATGTTATTTTGTTAATTCTTTTTTGGGTAAACTCATTTACACATTGCTGGCACGCATCTAGAATATCTATCTGAATATACAGTACGATACATCTCCCCTTTTGCCTCGACCTAATTAATTTGGGATTCTTTTGTGCCACTCTTTATATTTCATTTTATGTTTCGTTTGCTGAATTATTACATAAATATCATTTGTAATTTGCACGTGTTCACTGTATGATTATAATTTAGTAACCAAACCAATTTTTTTTTTTTTAACTTTATGAAAGTGTAAAAGTTAATGATGATATATTATTTTTAAGTATAATTAAATGGTGTGATTTGTGATTTAAATAAAAAGAAAAGAGATTGAGTTGATCATTGTATTGAAAATTTGTGATAGTGACTAGATTTGGTCTTGTATGAGTGGTTTTTCAATGTGAATGAATTTTATGTAACGCAAGTATCAATTTACACAAGATTGGTGTTATATTTTAAAAATTAAAATACTACTAGTATAATATAAAAATAAGATAAGTAGTAGTCCGTAATTACCTGGCCATAGTTTAAGACACCAGCAGAAGGGCTCAATTGAATGTTGCCATAAGGGCTAACCTGGCCTTGCTTGAACGCCGCGTCGTCTCGTCCACATGACTTGGCCACATACATATAATCCGTCTCCATCAAACCAAACCCCAGATTATCCCAATTAATACCCACTAATTCATCCTCCATACCACTGTCATAATTATTATATATACACCCTAGCTCAAATTAATAAATTAATGAAACGGGACATCTCTTAATTATATTATTAAAATGTGTTTTTACCGACTAAATTATATACTGTATATATAAATTCACTACATTAATTACAATGAAGCACCAATTAAAATAAATTTAATTGCAAATTTAGTCACTTAATTACAATATAATCTACAGTTTTACAAAAATAAATTAACACCTTTAAATTTTGTTGCAAATTAATCTTTCGAGTAACTCATTTTTTTATCAAAAGCTTTTGTTTGAAGCCGCGTGTGCCACGTCCGGCATAAATGAAGTTGCATGAAAGACTAGTTTGCAATATCATTTAAAATTTGTGATTTATTTGCAATCAGAATTGTATAGGACTCTGTTTATTTATTCCTACAAAAGTTATTAATTTATTTTTTTGCACATTAATTAAAGAATATAATATTATATGTGTAGTGAGTTGTTGAAGAAGAAAGAGATGAAAAATAAAAAGTACAGAAAAAAAATAGGAAAGAGAAACGTATACAGAATAGGTAGAGAAAATTAGTATGTGTTGTTGAAAAATGAAATTAGTAACTTTCGTGGAAGGCCTAAAATATGGTGAAATTGATAGCTTTTAAAGGAATAGATGATATTATATTGCAATTAATTAAGCGGAAAAAAGGTGATCTAATGTGTCATTAAACTATAAAAATAGATAGTTGAAGGCAATGACGATGACCTGCATTTGGAGGATTCAGAGACTGAAGAAGCAGCTTGAGTCCCAAAATAACCACATCCGATCTATTAAACGAAAATAAACCTGTAATTATTCAACTAAGTATATATATGTAATTGGATTAATATTCATGTTAAAAAGAAATTCGTTTGTCTGTTGTGAAATTAAATTTCTTGAGGTTATTTGTCGATGTTTCCAAGATTATTTAAGGAAAAATGAAAATGGGAATTGGAATTGGAATAAATTAAAAGAATTACCTTTGATGTATAATTAGAAGGTGGGAATGGGATTAAAGTCCGAGTCTGGAGATTTCTGAGAAATAAGCTCTTCTTCATATATGCTTCAAAATTTGCAGAAACTAATTAAGGTTGAAAAAATGGGCACAAGAAAGTGGTATTTATACAAGGTGATGGTTGGGTTGGATAATCTCTCCACGTAAAATAACCCCCGGCCTTGGCCTTATCCATCATATGAGATGATTCATGTCACGCTAAGATTGCACTTCTTAAGGGCATAACAGGTATTTTGTACTCAACTGTAAATCCAGAAAAATAGTTGGACACGTAACTTCAATTGCATACAATTTATCATCAGTTTTAATGTAGGCAGGTGGGCCTTCTTAGAGAAAAAAAGTTGGCAAGTGGGCCAGCAGTAATTTTCAGATACAATGGAACCCAATTTCATTTTTCTTGCAACAAAAACGGAACCCAATTTCATTTTTAATAGGTCTCATTCTCTTGCAACAAAAACGGAACCCAATTTCATTTTTCTCGGCACAACCAATCTTCATAGTATCCCGTCAAAAAAACACACTTCGTTGTAGAAAACGGTTTGCACATTAACTCAAAACATAATGTTATATGTGTAATTAATGGTTAAGATATTAAAAAATACACAAAAACTTGTATAAAATATTGCGTAAATGGGCTCAACATAGAATTGGGCTATTAAATTGGGTCAACCTCTTTATTAAATTTTAATCCACTCTATTAATTTTAGCCCTACTTTTTAGATTTTAATTTATTAATTTTATTTTATTGATTTTCAAATTTAGTGATAAGTTTTTTTTTTTTTTTTTAAGGTAGAATTACAAGATAGAAATATTGAAATTACATCTCTCGCTCACCGATCTATTACAGAGAAACTCTACCAAAGACTCATATTCCAAACTCAATCTTGAGAGGGTGGAGAGTCACATAAGCAATCCATCAAATTCATCAATCAAGGAAGATAGCAGATCTGCTTCAAAAAAGAAACAAATTGTCGCCCACTACGACTAGCGCTGTAAACTTCCAAAATCATAGAAGACAATCCCAGGACAAATAGTGTCAAATCGAGCACAACATCAGTGCAACAAAGGACCCACAAAGGGGCAACAAGGGACCCACAAAGGGGCAACAAAAGACCCACAACAGGGGAAGAGGACCCATAAAGGGGTGAAAATAACAGCAATAAAAAAAAACAGGAAATAAAGCAGGGACGAAATAAAACTAAAATAAAGTAGACAACAAAAGTAAAACGAGAATCTAAAATGGGATCAACGGAAGAAACTCAAACCATACAATCACTGTAGCTCCGTCGGAGAGGATCTACACATTGATCCCAACTGAACTTTGAGGAAAAACCCCTAAACCCACTGAGAGATCTGAAAAGGAGGGTCGACGAGGCGACTCTTCTGCGTTCCAGCGGCGGTGGTCCGACGGTGGCGAGCAGCAATCTGGCGGGGGATCTACTCTATATTAAATAACTTTATCAAATTTACCTATTTTCCTAACTATTTTGTAGATCTAAAACTAATAGATGAAAAATCTGGAAAAGCAAAAAGATGAAGAAGAAGGAGAGAGGTTGGGCGGTGCCGGAGGGCTTCGGCTGTGGTGGGCGCCCCCACTACGGAAACTGGTGTCAAATCTACATTAAAGGGTGAAGAGGAATGACCTTGTGTTGTTGTTGGGGGTTGTTGCCGTGAAAGAGGGAGGGAGAAGGGTAGGAGCGGCGATGTAAACCCTAAAGAGGGAGTTTTAGAGAGAGATTTTTCGTGTTATCAATATTAGTGACAAGTTTTTTGATATGTAGTATTATACACTTCTCATGTAGTAATATTTTGTATTTAATGAAGTAAAGTTTTTTTTACATGTAGTAATATTTTTTTTTTTTAAATATGTTGTCATGTAATCTTTTTTGTATTCATATAATTGTAGTAGTTAATATTGTTTATCCATGTAGTAGTTTAATTATGTTATTTTAGTAAAACATTTTTTTAAATGTAGTGACAAGTTTTTTTATATGTGGTATAATACATTTTTCATCATGTAGTAATATTTTTTATTTAATGAAGTAACATTTTTTTACATGCAGTAATATATTTCTGTTCATGTATTTTTTTAAATCTGTTGTCATATTATCATTTTTTATATTAATGTAGTAGTAGTTAATATTGTTTATATATGTAGTAATATTTTTTATTTTATGAAATAATATTTTTTTGTACATGTAGTAATATGTTTCTATTCATGTATTTTTTTTAAATCGATTTTAGGAGAAATATTTATGTGATTTAATATTTTAATCAAATAAATTTATTTATTTTAATTAATATACTGTACATATTTTATTATATTATTGAGACTGGCAAAATTAGTTTAAAATTTTAACTTTTGTTAATTGGGCTTTTGCCTAAATTAAGTAAGATACATGCATGAAATATTTCATGTAAGATTAACCCTAAAAAATAAAATATAGAGAGATAGAGATAGGAAAAAAAGGTGAAAAATAAAATGTACAAAAATAGTGAATGTTATCAAAAAAATAAAATAAAATGAAAAGCTTACTTTAAAAACCAAGGGATACAATAAATAAGAAAATTAAATAATATACAATACATTAAATAAGAAAATTAAGGCAGTGTGAGGTAGATGGACCTCTAAGGGACGAGAGATACCGAGCTAACGAGATAGCCAAAAAAAAAGGATTTTCCGGGTATAATCCTACATGATCTCGAGTGAATAACAAAGGGGAAATCCTACACCTTTTAACATTACTACTTCAACTTATGAGCCGTTTGGTTCAAAATTGATATTTGAATCATATTTTCCTTTGAACCTTACTTAACTCATTCAAAAGTAGTATAAATGAGAATGTTTTTGACCAAGATAAGGAAAACGAGGAGTACCTGCGTTAAGAATGATTCAAAAGCCTCTTTCATTCAGATACGAAACAACTTAGAATTCCAGAATTATAACCCTATATATATTACACTACTAAATTAAACATGTAACCGGGATCATTTATTCAACTAAATGTACCTAATTAGTTACTATTCGAGTAAACAAGCTTTTAACTAAGAAAATATAGCTCAATGTTAGTTATATTATCGAATTGAGTAGTGATAGTATTTTTCACATTATAGAAGAAAGTAACCTTTGATATTAAACAAACAAAAAAAAAAGGTGGATTCAAAATCTGAATTCTCAGCCACTTACTCATTTTTGCTAAAAAAAAAGGTGGATTCAAAATCTGAATTCTCAGCCACTTACTCATTTTTGCTAATTGATGTAGCATGAGTTGCGTTGCAATTTTTGAAGAAACGAGAACATACGAAGAATTTTTGAAGTTTTGGGAGCCAGAATTCGATTTTAGCGTGTGAGCACACTTTTTCGGGTGGAATCGATGCTACGAGTCAAACTCATAGCGCTGTGACGTGTGATGCTTTTTGGCCAAATTTCATCGTTTGAGTGGTCAAAAACGCGTTTTATTGCTTTTTGGGTGTTATTTTTGCAATTTTTAATTGTTTTGGGTTTTTTTTTTTGTAATTTCCTAATTCCGTACACTAGGTTTTGGTTTTATTTTCGTTTTCCAAACATTGTTGAGCAGTTTTGAAGATTGTGATTCTTCGTTTTATCAAGATTCGAGTATTCTGTGAATCAACGATTCTTGTTGTTCGTTCTTTTGATCACGCACGCTGCATCACTAATGTTTTCTTAAGATAAGGTAAAAGCTATGGATGGAAGGTTGACAGACGCATATTTGCTTTTAAACACCTAACCTGTCTGCCCAACCTTTTTAGTTAGAGTTCTGTGTTCGCCTAACCTTTGTACTATGAATTAATTAAACCACCCCCTTAAAATTATACGTTAAATAGATAAATTAGTTAAATTTTAAAATTCTACTTTAGTACATAACATTAATACCCTTTGGGAAACTGTCCTACAGGGTAGTATAGACATAAACCAGAGAAAGAGAACGAAAATTAATGCTTGAAATTTGATACTTTAGGTAGATCAACTTATTATACAACACATTTTCACAAAATTTGATACTTTATGTAGATCAACTTATTATACAATACATTTTCACATAGAAAGCACTACTTCCGTCCCATGTCCACGGACGCGAGCAGGAACGGACTCAGGAGCAGGGACGGACTCAGGATTAATTAGTGAGGGAGACCAATATAAAAAACGAAGAAAATTAAAGAGAAGATCAAGTCCAATTAAAAATTGATAGAATAAAAAAAGATATACATGATATATATATTAAATATATATATATATATTATATATAGAACCCGATGTTGGGTTTTTTATGAAATAAATCACTTGTACACTTTAGCCCGTACAAATATTTTATGCATGTAGTTGGTTCCATATATAAGAAATTCATCATCGTGTTCCATATCAAAACCACATATAAGTTTCAGTATCTGACCTAAAAACAGACTAATTCGGAAGACCAATTACATTATTCACTATCGAGGGGGTCCCAGTTAAACAAAATAAAGCTTTGAACTTATAATTTTCATAAAATATACTGATATATGATATATACAATTTTTTTTTTTGAAGAGATGACAAATATATATAGTAGTGAATTACAAAATGTCGAGGGGGGCCATGGCCAACCCCAACCTAGGCGTGTGTCTGCCCTGGACGCAAGCACACAAAAAGTCGATTGAGATTTTGAAAGATAATTTTGTAAACATTTATGTTTATGAGTTGAATTTTGTGTATGTATAAACTCAAAAGTAATATTATTTTATGTAAATTTGTAAATATTGTGCCGATGTAGTTAATAGAAGATTTTCCATTTTAGTACTATGAAAGTTCTAATGAAAAATTTGAAAATAAAACTGTGGAAGTAATTGCAAAATAGAAGGAGTATTACATTTTAACAAAGGGGAAATCCTACATGATCTCGAGCACTACAAAAAAAGGGCGTTTTAGAGACGGATTTACCGACGGATTTTCCGTCGGCCGCCGAGGTTACCGACGGAAAGTCGGCCGTCCCCTTTCTCGGCGTCAGCTTTTTTTGCCGACGGATTTTTGAATTCCGTCGGAATTTCCGACGGAAATACCGAGGGAAAATGGCCGTCATCTTTTTCCGACGGAATGTCCGTCGGTATTTCGGACAACCCGTTTAACAAACCGGGTCACCATTCCGTCGGTAATTCCGTCGGAAAGAATGAATTAAAATAATTATAAAAGAAATTAGAATGAATTAAAATAATTATAAAAGAAATTAATTTTTGAATAAATTGATTTCGAAATTCACATATCGACGGAATATCCGTCGGCATTTGACCGACGGAATATCCGTCGGCATTGTACCGACGGAATATCCGTCAGTAAAAAAAAATATTAATAAAAAAAATATGATTTCGAAATTCACATGTCGACGGAATATTCGTCGGCATTCGACCGACGGAATATCCGTCGGCAATTTACCGACGGAATATCCGTCAGTAAAACAAAATATTAATAAAAAAAATATTGGTGGCCGGGGAGGCCCCGACCAGAATTTCATTTTCCGACCAGAATTACATTTTCCGAGAGGTTGGAAATGTGAAGAAATTTCGTAAAAAATGTCATTATGTAAAAATTAAAATATTATGTAATGAAACAATAATATTACATGAAATATTATGTTGGGAATGTGAAGAAATTGGCATTGTTTTTATTACATATCCTCATGCTTCAAAAAGTATTCTTCAATTCATCCACCTGCACCAGTAGTACAATCACATTCCTTGAAAAATACACAAATATAAGATTCATAAAAATTAATGTATGCAGTTTGTAAGATGGTTTATACACCTCAAACTTCTAGAATTTATTTAAAATATCAAAACTCCTTGAAAAATTATGAAATTGAAACTGTAAGAGCTCCTTGAAGTTTTTAAAGTGTATAAAATTTGTGTAACAAGTTTTGGTAATCGAAAATAGGAGTTTTGGACTCGTTTTTAAAACAGTGCAGTGTAGTTTATGTAAATGAGTCATAGAGTCAACTAACTTTGAGCATTTTTATAAAATACTAAAACATGTTAGAAAATTATGAATTTTAAAAAGTTGGTACATCTTGAAGTATAGAACACATAAAAATTTTGTATCATACAATTTGGGTGCCAGAAAATATTGTTTTGGTTCATTTTCGAAAATCACAGTAGCTAGCTTTTAATTTCAGCTTGAGCAGTTTTGGAAAAGGATTTTATAAAATTATTTATAATAATCAATAAATCATGAAATAAATATAAGTGGTTCATAACTTGATGTAGTATTTTAATATAAATTTTATAAAAGTTGATTTGGAGCCTATTCTTGCCAGAAAATTCTTCAAGGAAACAACCAAAAAATTAAAAAAAAAATCGATGTTGAAGTTCAAAATTTTTCAATCTAAACTCAAAATCACTTACGTCGGAGTCGGAGTCGGCCCACTTATTAAAACGCTGGAGGAGCACAGATTGGGCGGCGGCCATGCTTCACGGTGGAGAGAAATCGGCGCGGAAGATTGGTTAGAGTGCCGAGGGTGGCGGGAATAGGGCCGGTGAGGTAGTTGTCGCCGATTCTGAGGATTTTGAGGTGGTGGAGGGAGGCGAGGTGGGGGGAATGGGGCCGAAGAGTTGGAGGGAGGCGAGGTGAGGGGGAATGTAAAGAGGAAAGTTTGGAAAGAAAACCCTAGGTTGAGGTTTTATATAAGGGGTTATTTTCCGTCGGCATGTACAAATACCGACGGATAATCCGTCGGTATTTTTCAAAAAGTAAATACCGACGGAAAGTTAATTCCGTCAGCATTTTGGCGATTTTTTTTTTTTTTTTTAAATAATTCAATTTTTTCTATATACTAGACCTACTAAATTACTAAAATATTTTTTTAAAAAATCACAAAATTCATTTCTTCCACATGATATTTATAGTAAATTTAATTTTTATAGTAAATTTAATTTTTTTAATTTGTACCTAAATGATAAATAATTAATTAACTTTTATAAAATAAGAAATAAATACATTACATTAATTGAATTAATTTTCATCTTCATCGTCTTCATCCTCCTCTTCGTCCTTATCCTCCTCCTCCTCATCATCATCTTCCTCATCCTCATCCTCCTCCTCATCCTCATCTTCTTCATTCTCCTCTTCATCCTCATCTTCATTCTCCTCTTCATCCTCTTCTTCATCCCCCTCCTCTTCACCTTCAATTTCGATTAATTGGGGATTTGCAGTCGTCAAGGGTACAGAAAGATTGAAATCTCCCGTAAAGACTTCAGTTGGAGTCTCTATTTGTTCTGTTTGAAATGGAGATTCATCTTCAGTATTTTTGTCCTTTTTAGGGACTTCTACCATTGACCTTGCCTTTACTTTGCAAACAGCGTGCCATTCATAACCACGTGGAGCTCCCGGATATGTGCAGTAGTATACTTGAGATACTTGATGGGCAAATACAAATGGATCATCCCCAACATACGTCCTTTTCGAACTAACATCAACGAGCTTGTACTCCGGGTGAATTCTTGTTCCTAGATGGCCTGAATCAAACCAATGACACTTGAACAACACTACAGACTTTGCTGGATATCCTGTATATTCTACTTCGACGACTTCCCGTAACACCCCAAAGTAATCACTTGCATCTGCATTATAATTCGCACTGCTAACGCAGACGCCACTGTTGGTAGTTGCCTTTGTCGATGCATACCCAGACGTATGAAATCTGTAGCCCTTCACAATATAACCGTTGTAAGTCTTTACACGACGTAGTGGTCCCTTGCTGAGATCTCGTAAGAATCGACTGTCTAGAGCGTTATCCCGTCCCTATACGGCTCAATTTAAAATTAATTAATATAAATATTAATTTATTTACGTAAAACATAATTAATTAAATGGTACTCACATAACGTTCGAACCATCGGGAAAATTCACGTTGAATACGAGCATCTATATATGCATCTGAGATGTTTGGTTCGGCTCGTCGTAGTTCTTGAGTGTACATCCTAATTCACAACATTAAAAAACTTGGTTAATATTAAATGACATAAATGAAGTGGTATTTAAATAGACGATTTATATATGAAATACTTACTCAATGTATTGCTGGAACACGCCGGCGAAGGCGGTCCGTCACCAGGATCGTTGTAGGATGCCAAACGTATAAATAAATAAATAAAACCTAAACATGCTTCTAAAACATAGTTTAGATCCGTTACCCTTGAAGATCGAGGCGTTGATTCCAATCTACAGATCTTCTAGTCTGTCTCCCAACTTCGCTCGAACACCGGGTGGACGGCGTGCTATCAAACGTGGAGAAGGTGCCTCAATTTCGTCTCCTTGAAACCCTAGCCGTTTTTCTCTATTTCGTGTGTGCTAGGGTTTCAAAACTGAATTAGGGCTCCTATTTATAATTTCCATAAGTTTCATGGGCCAGACTAGGGATCCATTAGAAGGTATAGGGCTTGGGCTTCTTACAGGCCCAAATACTCTTATGTTCAGCCCAGAACATATAATTTGGCCCGAGAACATTAATTCATTCCACTAGAGAATTAATGTTGCACTCCCGTCCTATCCCGAACCGAATCAGGGCTTCTATTAGACTTTATAATTCCCCGTGTTTAAGATATCGCACGTCCATTAATTATTAAAGCTCCCGACTTCTTTAAATAATTAATTACTATAATTCCTTGAGTAGTACCACTCAACCTTGTTGTCGTACGGATTAAATCCACCTGCAGGGTTTAATACGACAATCCTTTATGAGTTTCCTCAAGGGGACATCATCAGCCTGGATGTACAGGACACGGTGCCCTAATGCCAATAAGTAGACATCATGCGAGCGATGCCACTACCCAAAATACAGAGCGTGAAGAATCTATCAAGATTCTCACCTATGGTACATCAAAGTAGTGAACAAGCACCCCACACATCTAAATATCACACTTAGGGTTAAGAATCATAAAAGTCACCAAGACTTCTAGTTCTTCATAACAGTCAGAACAGAAGAACATGTCTTATCTGTGATCCATTCAATACGCCACAGCGCACTAGTATAAACTAATGGCCAAGACAAACCACTAACAAGTTTATACTACAACTTAAACCAATAGTTTTGTCCATAACTATCTCAGTTGTGAATACTGTTTATATCTTACAAGGAACTGACAATGTGATCTTCTGTGTGACTACAAACCAACCACATCGTCTACAATGCAAGATAAGCAGACATACAAGTAATCACAAAGAATGCAATAATGTGAAAACCCATTTATTTCAGATAAAAGGAAATCGAATATACGTCACAAAAGCCCACTAAAAGTTTGCTTTACAGTATACACCAACAATCTCCCACTTATACTAAAGCTTAACTTTTAGTATACACATAAAGACATCAACATTTCTCCCACTTATACTCAAAGTCTAGCTTGTAATACATCGTAAACCAAGGCCCTCTACATGTTTCTCAAAAACTTTTATTGCCAGCGTCTTTGTGAAAGGATCAGCCAAGTTATCCAACGATGCAATCTTAGCTACAGCCACGTCTCCTCGATTTACGATATCTCGTATAATGTGGTACTTTCGCTCTATGTGTTTACTTGCTCTGTGGGCTCTAGGTTCTTTCGAGTTTGCCACTGCACCCGCGTTATCACAATAAACAGTGATACACATCGGCATACTCTGAGATACCCCTAATTCCAGAAAGAAATTACGCAGCCAGACAACCTCCTTTGCGGCCTCTGAGGCAGCTACGTACTCGGCTTCCATAGTGGAGTCTGCGATGCATTTCTGCTTCACACTTCTCCAAGATATGGATGCGCCTCCCAGCATAAACACATAACCCGAGGTTGACTTCCGTTCATCTCGATCAGCTTGGAAATCTGAATCGGTATAACCCAAAGGAATCAAACTATTTGACTGGTATACTAGCATATAATCTCGAGTCTTTTTCAAGTACTTGAGAATATGCTTAACAGCAGTCCAGTGTCCTTGACCAGGGTTAGACTGATATCTTGCTACCATGCCGACTGCATAGCAAATATCAGGCCTCGTACACAACATCGCATACATAAGGCTTCCTACAGCCGAAGCATAAGGAACCTTAGCCATCTCCTCTATCTCCTTCTGTGTCTTAGGACACATATCTTTAGATAGAGGGACTCCATGTCTGAAAGGTAGTACACCCTTCTTGGAATTCTGCATGCCAAAACGAGCAATCACAGTATCAATGTAAGACGCTTGAGATAAACACAACATTCTCTTTTTTCGATCACGAGTGACCTTAATACCAAGAATGTACGATGCTTCTCCCATATCCTTCATTTGAAACTGTTCTGAAAGCCACACCTTTACGTCTGATAATACTTTCACATTGTTGCCAATAAGAAGAATATCATCTACGTATAATACTAAGAATACCACTACGTCTCTGTCACTCTTCTTGTACACACAACTTTCATTTTGACATTGTTCAAATCCAAAAGATTTGATCACCTCGTCAAAACGAATGTTCCAAGACCTGGAAGCTTGTTTTAGCCCATAAAGAGACTTTTTCAGCTTCCAGACTAGATGCTCTTGGCCTTTCTTCACATAACCCTCGGGTTGCTGCATATAGATGTCCTTATCCAAATTTCCATTAAGGAAAGCTGTCTTGACATCCATTTGCCAAATCTCATAGTTCATGTGATTAGCTATGGATAAGAGAATCCGGATCGATTTTAGCATGGCTACTGGTGAGAAGGTCTCGTCATAGTCGATTCCTTCTTTCTGGGTAAAACCCTTTGCCACCAACCGTGCCTTAAAAGCAGTAATCTGCCCATCAGACCCTCTCTTACGTCTGTAGACCCACTTACACCCAACATCTTTCTTGTCGTGGGGAAGTTCACTTAGGTCATACAATTCCATAGCATCCATAGATTCAATTTCTGAATCCATGGACTTGTGCCAAGACTCTGCATCTTTATCTTTGATTCCCTCCTTGTATGTCCAGGGGTCGTTATCATCATGTTCATCGCTTGGAATCAAGTCAATAGACTCTCCCACAAACATGAAACGATCAGGTTGGCGAACAACCCTCCCACTACGACGAGGCAATGTATACAAAGGTTCATCAGAGTCGCCACGTTGTGCAGTCTCTTGTGGTATTTCCTCTTGCACACTCGGTGTGCCATTGTCTCCTCTCAACTCATTTAGAATGATCTCAGTATTGGACTTATGCTCATTCATATAGTCTTCTTCTAAAAATCGGGCATTGGTACTCACCACCACCCTCTGATCATTAGGACTATAAAAATAACCACCTCTCGTTCCCTTAGGGTATCCTACAAACAACCGTACTTCAGTTCTAGGTGCCAACTTATCAGCTTCCTTGTTCAGCACATGTGCTGGACAACCCCAAATCCGAATGTGGTTTAGACTGGGCTTTCGCCCAGACCACAATTCAATCGGGGTTTTTGGAACCACTTTAGAAGGTACATAATTTAGAAGGTACGCTGTTGTTTCCAAGGCATAACCCCAAAAAGAGGTAGGTAATGAAGCATAACTCATCATCGATCTCACCATATCTAATAGAGTCCTATTCCTTCTCTCAGCCACGCCATTTTGTTCCGGAGTACCAGGCGCGGAGAGCTGGGATCTAATCCCGTTCTCTAATAAGTATTGCCTAAATTCGTTGCTAAGGTACTCGCCACCACGATCAGAACGCAGTGACTTGATACTCTTACCATGACGGTTCTCCACTTCTGCCCTAAATTCTTTGAACTTGCCAAAGCATTCAGACTTGTGGCGCATCAGGTAGATGTATCCATATCTTGAGTAATCGTCAATGAAAGTGACGAAGTACTCAAAACCTCCTCTAGCTTGAACAGTCATAGGCCCACACAAATCAGAGTGAATCAATTCCAACACATCATTAGCCCTATTACCCTTGGCCTTAAAACGCCTCGAGGTCATCTTGCCTTCCAAACAGGATTCGCAGACTGAGAATGGTTCCACTTGGAGAGACTCCAAAAACCCACTACTTACTAGTCTTTGAATCCTTCTTAGGTTGACATGACCCAATCTTAGATGCCAAAGGTATGTTTGATTCAACTTAGAAGGTTCCTTTCTCTTATTTAATGATGATGATGAATGAGCTTCAGTCACAGTATGATATGCACACGTAATAGTATAAAGATTGTTTTCTAACGTGCCAGAACAGATTAAAGAGTCATTTCTCATAATAACAACATTGTCATTAAAAACAACCGAGCATCCATCCAAAAATAACTTCGAAACAGAAATTAAATTTCTCCGAAAATTCGGCACGTATAAAACGTTCTTTAATACTAAAACAGAATTAGATAAACATAAGTGCACGTCTCCCACTGCAACCACCAATACTATCGAAGCATTGCCCAAACTAATAGTAATCTCGCCCTCACTCAGTTCCCTTGTCTACAGAAACCCCTGCAAGGTATAACAAACATGGTCAGTGGCTCCTGTATCTACTACCCAAGAAAAGGCAGAACAAGCCGCAAAACATGTTTCAACAACTAAAGCGAGAGACGTACCAGAGTTTTCCTTTTTCAGAAGGGGACAATCAGACTTCCAATGTCCTGTCTTGTTGCACTTGAAACATTTGCCCTTCGGCTTTTTAACGCCACCAGAAGGCGCCAGTTTCTTGCTCCCACTGCTTTCACCACCACCCTTTTTCTGTAAAGGCTTTTTCTTCTTCTTGCCATTAGACGAAGAAGGTCCAGCCTGGACAGTAACATTGGCTTGTGGTCGTTTACCCATGAGACCCTCCACCGCGACCAATTCCGTAAGAAGCTCGGTTAAAGTATAATCCTTCTTACTCATGATCGCGTTTACACGGAAGTTCTCAAAAGACTTTGGGAGCGAGTGTAGGATCATATCGATCTTGGTGTCATTATCGATTAACCCTCCGAGGACCTCAATCTCATTCAGATATTCCATCATCTTGAGACCGTGGTCCCTCACGGACGCTCCCTCTGGCATAGAGGTTGACATGATCTTCCTCATAGCCTCAAAGCGGACAGCCCTATCTTTCTCACCAAAAAGCTCTTTGAGGCTCAACATCATAGCTGCGGCACTAGGCATAGTTTGATGCTGCTGTTGTAAAACATTTGACATCGAGGCCAAAATGTAACAACGAGCCATCTCATCAGCCTTGTGCCACTTCTTATGAGCCTCATTTTGCTCTTCAGTAGATTCGGGTCCCAAAGGGGCAGGAGCAGGTGTGTCAAGCACAAACTTGTACTCATCTGCAACAAGGACAATGTCCAGATTTCTTTTCCAATCAAAGTAATTTTGACCAATAAGCTTATTTTGATTTAAGATAACCATAAGTGGGTTGAATGTCACCATAATGTATCTAAAATAAATAAAATGCAAGGAATAAATCACATAAGTTTGAAGCATAAAACATTGGAAACCTTCAAAATCAACATTCAACACAACCTCCAACAGCCCAACAAACACATATGCAAGCCACGTTAGGGTGGTCGTTTACACATGTATTCATCGACCAGACATTCAGTCTTTAATTTCAATATCACGTCAACTTATCCTTATGACGAATGAAATTAACAGTCGAACTTTAACTGGCCATGTGAACTAGAACAGTGACCCCGTTGGGGGGTTATATTCAAATTCACATCTAAGTGATGACCACAATTTAACAACAGTTATCTTGAATTATTCTTTACTGATGAACTCATGGATGACACATCCGTTAGGGAAGATCACACACTTCATCTAAAGATTAAAACAGTTTTATTAGAAGTCTTAACTAGTAAGCTCGTGAATGTTGCACCCGTTAGGGGAAGACTCCCAAGGTCCCACGAGCAACATACACCTTACTTAAAGACCAATTGTGGAGGCCTATAAATTAATTAAAATTCAATTATCTCACTTAGTCGTTTAAACTTTGAAGATTATTCACAGGCATAACAAATTAACTAAATAATACAAGCATGCCAATCATAACAAGATGCGATAAATAGAGGTAAAAATAAATAAATGCACATCTATCGCAATCCCTTGAAAAACCTATCAAAAAACAGCCTACAATAAGCTATTACAATGATAAAACAGTGGCGCGGACGGATGTCTCGCATCGGCCTCTCACGCAATGCAAAAAACTCGAATACGCGTCCACCGACTAAAACTGGCAGAAAACTTCATCAAGACGTTTGAATTAGGCCTCGCCACTCGTCGTCGTAGTTAGCTGAGATTTCTGTAGATCTTGTCGAGACGTTTCCGAAAAGGTCTTGTGGGCTGAAAACGGACACCCGAGTCAAAAGTTATGGCCAAAGCAGTTTTCACCATCCAAGGCCATAACCCGAAAAACTCAGATTACTGTTTTCAGATCTTCCATCGACACCGCCCGTTCTCACGATCAAAAATTACAATATAAACGAGCAAAACCCTACTACAGTGATCTATGAAATAGTCCTATACTACCCACACTTATTATCTGGTGGGAAAAACGATTACATAACACTAGGGTTGCGATAGAAGAATAAAAAAAATTAACCAACAGAAACGCATACATACATGAAACAAAATAAATTGAATCATACAATCATACGTTTCAGGCAGAGCCAACAATCCACGAATCCAGGCTCTGATACCAATTGCTGGAACACGCCGGCGAAGGCGGTCCGTCACCAGGATCGTTGTAGGATGCCAAACGTATAAATAAATAAATAAAACCTAAACATGCTTCTAAAACATAGTTTAGATCCGTTACCCTTGAAGATCGAGGCGTTGATTCCAATCTACAGATCTTCTAGTCTGTCTCCCAACTTCGCTCGAACACCGGGTGGACGGCGTGCTATCAAACGTGGAGAAGGTGCCTCAATTTCGTCTCCTTGAAACCCTAGCCGTTTTTCTCTATTTCGTGTGTGCTAGGGTTTCAAAACTGAATTAGGGCTCCTATTTATAATTTCCATAAGTTTCATGGGCCAGACTAGGGATCCATTAGAAGGTATAGGGCTTGGGCTTCTTACAGGCCCAAATACTCTTATGTTCAGCCCAGAACATATAATTTGGCCCGAGAACATTAATTCATTCCACTAGAGAATTAATGTTGCACTCCCGTCCTATCCCGAACCGAATCAGGGCTTCTATTAGACTTTATAATTCTCCGTGTTTAAGATATCGCACGTCCATTAATTATTAAAGCTCCCGACTTCTTTAAATAATTAATTACTATAATTCCTTGAGTAGTACCACTCAACCTTGTTGTCGTACGGATTAAATCCACCTGCAGGGTTTAATACGACAATCCTTTATGAGTTTCCTCAAGGGGACATCATCAGCCTGGATGTACAGGACACGGTGCCCTAATGCCAATAAGTAGACATCATGCGAGCGATGCCACTACCCAAAATACAGAGCGTGAAGAATCTATCAAGATTCTCACCTATGGTACATCAAAGTAGTGAACAAGCACCCCACACATCTAAATATCACACTTAGGGTTAAGAATCATAAAAGTCACCAAGACTTCTAGTTCTTCATAACAGTCAGAACAGAAGAACATGTCTTATCTGTGATCCATTCAATACGCCACAGCGCACTAGTATAAACTAATGGCCAAGACAAACCACTAACAAGTTTATACTACAACTTAAACCAATAGTTTTGTCCATAACTATCTCAGTTGTGAATACTGTTTATATCTTACAAGGAACTGACAATGTGATCTTCTGTGTGACTACAAACCCACCACATCGTCTACAATGCAAGATAAGCAGACATACAAGTAATCACAAAGAATGCAATAATGTGAAAACCCATTTATTTCAGATAAAAGGAAATCGAATATACGTCACAAAAGCCCACTAAAAGTTTGATTTACAGTATACACCAACATGTATGGCTGAACTTCATCACAATTCAATAACACATACGTTTGTGCTATTTCCGCCTCCGAGTTCGTCTCCCAATATCGTTCAGTGGGTTTTCCTATTGGCCGTCCCTTAGACTTGAATATGGAGAGCATTCCATCGACCTCTTCACTGATATCGTCAGCGAATGTACCACCGAAGTTACGTGGAGCACTTCTTAACTTTGTGTTGACGTGGTCTTCAAAGTAATAAGAACAAAACATGCCAACCTCTTCATTCAAATAAGCATTCACAATCGATGCTTCAACGTTTGCCTTTTGTTTAGCATTGCGTTTCAAGTTGTGGAGATACCTGATAAGTTTTATATATATATATATATATATATATATATATATATAAAACTTATAAGAATGCATGTGTAATTGTAATGAAATAAAAAAAGTAAGATTTTACCTTTCAAATGGGTACATCCACCTGTATTGCACCGGACCACAAATTCTCGCTTCATACGCTAAGTGAACGGGTAAGTGTTCCATCGAGTTAAAGAAGCTAGGTGGAAAAATTTGTTCCAACTTACACAAAATCACTGGAATGTCTTCATCTAAACGAATCATATCATCGATCGTGATCGTTGTAGCCGTTAAATCTCTAAAAAATAGACTTAATTCAGTGATAGCGTTGCACCCGTTAGGGGAAGACTCCCAAGGTCCCACGAGCAACATACACCTTACTTAAAGACCAATTGTGGAGGCCTATAAATTAATTAAAATTCAATTATCTCACTTAGTCGTTTAAACTTTGAAGATTATTCACAGGCATAACAAATTAACTAAATAATACAAGCATGCCAATCATAACAAGATGCGATAAATAGAGGTAAAAATAAATAAATGCACATCTATCGCAATCCCTTGAAAAACCTATCAAAAAACAGCCTACAATAAGCTATTACAATGATAAAACAGTGGCGCGGACGGATGTCTCGCATCGGCCTCTCACGCAATGCAAAAAACTCGAATACGCGTCCACCGACTAAAACTGGCAGAAAACTTCATCAAGACGTTTGAATTAGGCCTCGCCACTCGTCGTCGTAGTTAGCTGAGATTTCTGTAGATCTTGTCGAGACGTTTCCGAAAAGGTCTTGTGGGCTGAAAACGGACACCCGAGTCAAAAGTTATGGCCAAAGCAGTTTTCACCATCCAAGGCCATAACCCGAAAAACTCAGATTACTGTTTTCAGATCTTCCATCGACACCGCCCGTTCTCACGATCAAAAATTACAATATAAACGAGCAAAACCCTACTACAGTGATCTATGAAATAGTCCTATACTACCCACACTTATTATCTGGTGGGAAAAACGATTACATAACACTAGGGTTGCGATAGAAGAATAAAAAAAATTAACCAACAGAAACGCATACATACATGAAACAAAATAAATTGAATCATACAATCATACGTTTCAGGCAGAGCCAACAATCCACGAATCCAGGCTCTGATACCAATTGCTGGAACACGCCGGCGAAGGCGGTCCGTCACCAGGATCGTTGTAGGATGCCAAACGTATAAATAAATAAATAAAACCTAAACATGCTTCTAAAACATAGTTTAGATCCGTTACCCTTGAAGATCGAGGCGTTGATTCCAATCTACAGATCTTCTAGTCTGTCTCCCAACTTCGCTCGAACACCGGGTGGACGGCGTGCTATCAAACGTGGAGAAGGTGCCTCAATTTCGTCTCCTTGAAACCCTAGCCGTTTTTCTCTATTTCGTGTGTGCTAGGGTTTCAAAACTGAATTAGGGCTCCTATTTATAATTTCCATAAGTTTCATGGGCCAGACTAGGGATCCATTAGAAGGTATAGGGCTTGGGCTTCTTACAGGCCCAAATACTCTTATGTTCAGCCCAGAACATATAATTTGGCCCGAGAACATTAATTCATTCCACTAGAGAATTAATGTTGCACTCCCGTCCTATCCCGAACCGAATCAGGGCTTCTATTAGACTTTATAATTCTCCGTGTTTAAGATATCGCACGTCCATTAATTATTAAAGCTCCCGACTTCTTTAAATAATTAATTACTATAATTCCTTGAGTAGTACCACTCAACCTTGTTGTCGTACGGATTAAATCCACCTGCAGGGTTTAATACGACAATCCTTTATGAGTTTCCTCAAGGGGACATCATCAGCCTGGATGTACAGGACACGGTGCCCTAATGCCAATAAGTAGACATCATGCGAGCGATGCCACTACCCAAAATACAGAGCGTGAAGAATCTATCAAGATTCTCACCTATGGTACATCAAAGTAGTGAACAAGCACCCCACACATCTAAATATCACACTTAGGGTTAAGAATCATAAAAGTCACCAAGACTTCTAGTTCTTCATAACAGTCAGAACAGAAGAACATGTCTTATCTGTGATCCATTCAATACGCCACAGCGCACTAGTATAAACTAATGGCCAAGACAAACCACTAACAAGTTTATACTACAACTTAAACCAATAGTTTTGTCCATAACTATCTCAGTTGTGAATACTGTTTATATCTTACAAGGAACTGACAATGTGATCTTCTGTGTGACTACAAACCCACCACATCGTCTACAATGCAAGATAAGCAGACATACAAGTAATCACAAAGAATGCAATAATGTGAAAACCCATTTATTTCAGATAAAAGGAAATCGAATATACGTCACAAAAGCCCACTAAAAGTTTGATTTACAGTATACACCAACATGTATGGCTGAACTTCATCACAATTCAATAACACATACGTTTGTGCTATTTCCGCCTCCGAGTTCGTCTCCCAATATCGTTCAGTGGGTTTTCCTATTGGCCGTCCCTTAGACTTGAATATGGAGAGCATTCCATCGACCTCTTCACTGATATCGTCAGCGAATGTACCACCGAAGTTACGTGGAGCACTTCTTAACTTTGTGTTGACGTGGTCTTCAAAGTAATAAGAACAAAACATGCCAACCTCTTCATTCAAATAAGCATTCACAATCGATGCTTCAACGTTTGCCTTTTGTTTAGCATTGCGTTTCAAGTTGTGGAGATACCTGATAAGTTTTATATATATATATATATATATATATATATAAAACTTATAAGAATGCATGTGTAATTGTAATGAAATAAAAAAAGTAAGATTTTACCTTTCAAATGGGTACATCCACCTGTATTGCACCGGACCACAAATTCTCGCTTCATACGCTAAGTGAACGGGTAAGTGTTCCATCGAGTTAAAGAAGCTAGGTGGAAAAATTTGTTCCAACTTACACAAAATCACTGGAATGTCTTCATCTAAACGAATCATATCATCGATCGTGATCGTTGTAGCCGTTAAATCTCTAAAAAATAGACTTAATTCAGTGATAGCCCTCCACACATTGAGAGGAAGAAGTTCCTTGAACGCAATCGGTATCAAGCGTTGCATAAATACATGACAATCATGACTCTTCATCCTTGCAACCTTACCCGTTGTTGTGTCTACGCATCGACTCAAGTTCGACACGTAGCCGTCCGGAAAGTTCAACTCCTTTATCCACCTACACAATCTTTGTTTTTGTGGCTTATCCAGTGTGTAGCTAGCCTTTGGAAATTTACCTGTACGCTCATCCTTTTTCAACTCTAAACGGCGACAAAGAGTGTCCAAATCCTCCCGAGACTTTGGAGTGTCTTTCGTCTTGCCTTCGGTGTTCATGATTGTGTGGAACACATTGTCAAACACATTCTTTTCAATGTGCATCACATCCAAATTGTGTCGTATCAATAGTGAACTCCAGTATGGTAAGTCCCAAAAAATACTCATTTTGTTCCAACCACCCTCAATTCCTCTGTTGTGTTCCGCTGCATTTTCCTCAGTACTTTTTTTCAACCCCGTCCACTGAATCTCATATAACAACCTACGTCCTGTACGGAGAGTAAATTATAAGTGACACTAAAAGCAATAGATAAATATACGTTTAATACTCATTAAATAAATGTATAAAATACCATCTCGAAGTGGAGGTCGATTGTTTGTGACTGTTCTGTTCTTTACGAAGTTCTTCTTATTTCTTCGAAACGGGTGACCTTGAGGTAAGAACCTACGGTGATTATCGAACCATGAAACTTTTCTACTCACCGGGAGACTGAAAGCTTCAGAATTCTCCATACAATACGGACAGGCTTTCTTTCCGGCCGTACTCCACCCGGACAACATACCATATGCAGGAAAGTCGCTAATGGTCCATAAAAGAGCAGCACGCATCGTGAAGTTCTGCTTTCTAAAAACATCGTACGTTTGGACTCCATTCTCCCATAAGAAGATCAAGTCTTTTATAAGAGGTTGGAGATAAACATCCAGTTTGTCCTTTGGATTCGTTGGTCCAGGCACCAATACAGTCAGAAACATTGTTTGAGGTTTCATGCACATCCACGGAGGAAGATTATACGGAGTCAGTATCACCGGCCACAAAGAATACTGCTTCCCATGCATCCCAAACGGTGCAAAACCATCAGTACACAAACCTAATCTCACATTCCTCGGTTCACAAGCAAAATCTGGAAACACGTTGTCAAGATGTTTCCAGGCCTCTGAGTCTGCCGGATGTCGCATCTCCCTCGACTCAGCCGAAGAGGAATCTGTAGCATGCCACGTCATGTGTTGTGCAGTGGCACTTGATTGATATAATCTCATCAAACGAGGAATGATAGGAAGGTAGTACATCTTCTTATATGGCACTTTCTTCTTTGTCTTCTTCGATTGACCACCAGGTCCCTTTCGACGTGCCTCTTTGTACCGGGGATGGCCACACAATCTACACATGTTCAGACTGCTATCTTCGTCACCCCAATATAACATGCAACCCTTCACACAACAATCAATCTTCTCAACCGGCAAACCAACATTTTTCAACATTTGTTTGCTTTGATGAAACGTCGTAGGCACCTTATTATTTTGAGGACAAATTTCACTGCATAACTGTGTCACTTGCTCATATGCCCTGTTAGAAAGCTTGTTCTCGGTCTTAATGTTCATGAGTCGTGCATTAAATGACAACTGTGAGTGAGATTCACAACCCGGATATAAATCTTCTTCGACTAATTTGAGCATCTCATAAAACCGAAATGCCTCATTCGTCGGCTCCTCTTCCATGTTTGAAAAACCAGCTTCCCTGATCATTGTTTGATACATATTCGGTTCTTCGTCCCCAAACTGTTGTTCTTCGTCCCCAAACTGTTGTTCTTCGTCCCCAAACCGTTGTTCTACCTCGTTACTAGTGCCAACATGATCGAAATTTGCTTCTTATTGATAGATTCCAACAGTGTAATAGTAAAACACTTCATCAAATCTATAAGGCCAACGTGTTTCGCCATGACTAGTCCAATTATAATAATTATCAACGAAACCATTCTTCACAATATGTACTAGGACCTCATCAATCTCTTTATATTGCTTATTCTGACATTTCTTAGCATTACACGGACACCTAATGCAATTTCCACTCATGTAATGTGGCTGGCTTTTTGCAAATTCAACAAATAACACGAGTTCATTATAAAATTCCACATTCACATTTCCTCTAATCATTCTAGGAGTACAATACATCCAACGACGGTCAGACAAATCCATCTGCTAAACATTTAAGTGGAGCAACACATTACTAAACTAAACTTATAATAAATTCAAACAAAACTTATGATATATATAAAACATGTAATTACATTATATTGAATTTTATATATAGAGTAAATTAAAAATGGTAGAAAATGTACCGTAATTTGATGTTTCTGAATACCCGAGCATGAGCATAAAAAATTAGGCAGTGAAAAGTTTTGGTGTAAATTTGCAATACGAAAGTGAAGTGGAAAAAAATTAGGCAGTAGAAAGTTTTAGGGTAGTATTTCCCGACGAAAATGCCGACGGACTTATCTTTCCGTCGGCATTTCACCCGCCCAAATTTCCGTCGATCAAGATAAATGCCGACGGATTATCCGTCGGCACTTATCAAATGGTGAATTCCGACGGAAAGTTAATTCTGTCGGCATTTCACCCGCCCAAATGCCGCCAGTAAACATAAATATCGACGGAATATCCGTCGGCATTTATCAAATTCCGAATTCCGACGGAAAATATATTCCGTCGGCATTTGGCGGATTTTTTTTTTAATTAATTAATTCAATTTTTTGTATATATAGCAACACAAAGCTCACACACACCATATTCGATTTTTTCTATTTTGCAAAGAAATATCATGTCTTCTTCATCTTCTATTCGATTTCAGCAAGGCCTTGTTTGTTATTGTGGAAAGGCATGTCGTACATATGCTTCTAAACAACCTAGAAGTAAAGGGAGGATATTTCATAATTGTCCTGACTCCCTAAGTGATGGTGGTGGTGGATGTGGTTTCTTTGTATGGGCTGATACTCTAGAAAACTGTGGTGTTGACAAGAATCAAGGATCTAATCAAAGTGACCAAGAAACTGAAGACATGAAGAAAATGACTCAAGAGATGAAGAAATTGGTTATAGAGATCAAGAATTTGGCTGAAGAAATCAAGGATTTAATCAAAGTGAACAAAATCATTTTGATTGTGCTATACCACCTTCAAGTGGTTTGGTTAAATATATGTATAATGCACTCTATATGAGGCTATTTTAATTTGTACTAAAATTCACTTCCACCTTCAAGTGGTTTAAATCTATCTAGAATGCACTCTAAATGAGATTATTTTGTACTCAATGAAACAAATGAATGCACCCTATTTTCATCTATACACCAATAAACTACACAAATAAACTGCAATATATAGTTCAACATATATTTCAACATAAAGATAAATATATTCATAAAGATAAATAAGTTCAACAGAAAAGTAAATAAGTTCAACAGAAAATTAAATAAGTTCAACAGAAAAATAAATTAGTTCAACACAAAATTAAATTGTTCAACCAGGATAGTTGCCAGGAGAGTTGCTAAAAAATCGATCCACATCGTCATTCAAGTTGACGTCGTCACCGTCGGCCTGGCCTGCATCTTGACCTGCAGCTTGATCTGGAGCTGGAGCTGGCGGTGCTTGCCCCATCGTCTGTTGATAGATGGCCTCGATCTGCTCAGCAGACATCCCCAACGTCCAACCCGCATTGGTACTCCAGAGGCGGAAGTAGTTTTCGAACGTTGCCATGACGTTCGGATCCGGGACGGCAGTGGAGGATACGGACGGCTGCGATGCACTCCGGGCCGACCGACCACTTGGTGTCCTCACGACGTTGCTCATCCCACCAAGGCCAAGGACCCTTCCCTTGGAGGTCGGGGCAACGTCAAGGTAACACCGGTCCACCTCAACAGCCGGAGGGGTACCGCTGCTTCCGGATTCAGCAGTAGTCGTGGCGGCTTGCGTCTCGGCCTCTTCAATCCTCTGTCGGACGCTCAACTACATAATTAAAAAATTAAAATTAATTTAATTATCTATATATATATATAATGTAATTAATACATAAATTTAATTAAACTTACGTGGAGGTCAGTAGTGCGCCCGTAGGTGGACGTCTGTGTATCGGCATTAAACGGATGAAGAAGACTCATCTGATCCAAGTGGGTGTGTGGACGTCCAGTCTCCCGCTCCTATTACGTATCAAATAAACATATACAAATTAATTTAGATAACTAATATAAAATAATTAACTATAATTATTTAATTTTTAAAAATTAATGAAAACTTACGATAGCAAGTGATTGCTCGAGGACGGACCGAGCTCCCCCCCGATGCACTGCCATCCCGCCTCCAACGTCGGTTCTGCGGTTGGCCCGAGCTTTGTCACACTTCTCTTGGTAAGCCGGGTCCAACCACTTCTCAACCAACGACTCCCACAGGTCAACACCATCCTCTACCCCCAGAACAAGATTTATGTCTTTATCACGCCAGACCGTTCTCCAGTCGTACATCATGTTCGTGTACCGAGTAGAACAAACACCGTACCACTTCTCGTAAATAGCGTCGTCCGAGTAGATCGCCGTATCCCAACGAACCTTTTTCTATACAAATATTCAACATATTTATCAAATAATATGAATAATTAGTTATTTAATAAACTTTAATTATTGTAATTATATACCTGGAACTCCTCGAAATATTTATCCTTTTTAGATTGTGGCACCGTCAACCAAGTGATAGCACCCTTAGAAATTTTACACTTCTTAAAGGTTTGTGTGCACATCCTGGACACCTCATTATCGGGCACCAACCTGTAAAATTATTAGCAAATTTATAAACTAACACATTATAAATAAATAAATAAAGTTAATCGTTATTGAATACTGTTAAACATTAGAATTATTGACTTACGCTCCTGAAATGATTTCAATGGGTTTCCTTTTGTCTCGAACAGGATGCTGACGAGAAGAGGATGACGAACCAACCGACATCGTAGTCGGCGGCGGCGACGACGGCGACACTGCCACAGGAGGAGGAGGAGGAGCCATCACAGGTACTGATTCATCCCGAGACCTCCTTGAACGACGTGACCAAAATGACGACCTACGTGAACCAGAACCCTGATTCGGTACTTGTTCACTCATCTGTTTCAATTAATAAAAAATACATAATTTTACTAATTATCAATTTAATGAACATATTGCTAATTTAAAAATTTTACTAATATAGCATATTTCTAATTTAAATCAAAACATATTCCTAATTTAAATCAAAACAATATATAACCTAATTACAACGTGATACCACCGTCGAACCATCTAATTAACTAATAATTTAAACAATTGATTGAAACATGCATCACCTACATTAAAAATATTTCTAAATTAACATATTCCTAAATTAACAAATCTAAACATAATTAAAATAATACTTTTCTAATTGGAGTTTTCTAATTATCAATTTAATGAACATATTCCTAATTTAATTTTTTTACTAATATAGCATATTCCTAATTTAATTAATCAACATATTCCTAATTTAATCAACAATAACCTAATTTAATTATTATTTTTCTACCTAACTTAATCAATAATAAAAAATTGAACATATATATTCCTAAATTAACAAACCTAAAACTAATTAAAATAATAATTTTCTAATTGGGTCAATAATTATCAATTTAATGAACATATTCCTAATTTAAATTTTTTACTAATATAGCGTATTCCTAATTTAATCAACATATTCCTAATTACAACGTGATCCAACGGTCGAACCACTATATCTAAACTAATTTAAACAATTGATTGAAACATGCACTACCTACATTAAAAATATTCTATATCAAAATTACACCATTAAATTAAACTAGTAATTAACTATATAACAATTAATTAATGTATACATATAATAATTAATTAATTAATTAACCTTAAAAAACTACTCTATCAAAATTATTCTTAATCAACAAATTAAATTCATACGTACTAACATGATCATAATATTTTAACAACTAACTAAATCAATATAACATGCAAATCAACATTAAATTATTCATATTTACATATATCCATGCATAAACATATATAAGTATTAAAACTAAGTAATAGAACTAATTAAGAAAACGTACCGTATCAATGTAATCGGAGAAATTTGCTTCAATAGCCTCGTCCTCGTCTTCGTCTTCCCCACCGAATCCTCACTCACGCACTCCCTGTTTTTTTTTTCTAAAACGCATTCTGATCATCGAGGCCCTTATATAAAAAAAAAAAAAAAAAAATATCGACGGATATTCCGTCGGCATTTCCCTCGGTAACCGCCCACTTTTAATGCCAACGGTTACCTTATTGGAAAACGAGGCGGTGCGGATTCAACGGGTCAAATGATCCGTCAGCATTTTCCCTCGGTAAATGCTGACGGAACGGAAATCCGTCAGCATTGATGTTGACTTTCCAATCCGTCGGCATTCCGTCAGCATATCCGTCTGAAATGCCGACGGACTATAATCCGTCGGCATTTGTCCGTCCCTATGACGCGCGTTTTTTGCAGTGGAGTGAGCAACAAATGGAAAATCCTACGCCTTTAACATGACAAAAGAGAAATGACTACTTCAATAATAGATTGTTGTTATACCATACAAGTGATATGTCATTAACATGACTGTGTTTCTAATATCAAATTTATTTTATATGAGATTAAATTTAGGAGCCGTTTGAATCAAACATGGGAAGCCGGTAATGAATTTCAATTTAAATGGATTTTAGTTATTAAATTCGTAATGTTAATGATATAGTCCCAATGCGAAGAACATTAATTAACTTTTTCAGATCTTTATCAACTGATTTAATGGATTTTTTTTTTTTTTTTTGTGGGGAATATATATACAGATACAAAATCTTAGAATGAATGACTAAAAAAGAACCAAAACAAGTTGACAATTTCCTTTTTTTTTTTTTTTTTTTTTTTTTTTGAAACAGCCAAATCTTATTCACGGGTATCAGGAATACCCCGAACAATTAAAAGATTCAGTACACCAAGCAGAAACAGAGACAAAAACAAAAATAGCAGCGTAAGACTACATTTTTTAAAAGAGCAAGAGCACAACAAGGTTGTAAATATCGGTTGATGGGAAAATATTGTGACTTTAAATTTGTGAAAAAATCCATGGATATAGTAAATTTTATAAATTATAAAAATTCAATAACAAATCTTTAATACATAAAACTAACAAAATAATTTACATACGTTTTACATGATAAATTTATATAAAATATAATATACAATGTTATTTCATATGATATTTATCGATATTTTTCAATTTTTTTTACACCTTCTTGATATTTTTTTATATTTGTTAAAACTGAACAAAGATAAAATTAGGGTTGGCAACGGGGCGGGTATGAGACGGGTTTGGCCTATCCCAGGATCCGTCCCGCCAAAAAAATTTAGACCCGTTACCCGCCCCGCCTCAATACCCGCCTAAACCCGTCCCGTCCCGTCCCACGAACCCGGCGGGTAAACCCGCTTCGCCCCGTCATCACAAATCTATTTTTTATTTGTTATTTTAATAAAATAAAACTACTTTAAACTACAAAAAAAATATATATATATATAATATACTATATATACTTTTTTTAAGCCAATGTATATACTGATTTATATATATATATATATATATATATATATATTTTATTTTTTTTAACATACATATACAATTATTAACATACATATATATACTGATATACATATACATATATAAACAAAATTTAAAGTGGAATGAGTTACTGAAAATAATTTCTCATATATATACAATTATTAACATACATATATATACTGATATATTTATATTTTTTTTAATATACATATACATATAATATATATATATATTAAATATATATATCTATACGGGTCGGGGTTGGATCGGGTATATGTCGGCCATATACCTTATTTTTAATAAATTAGTGTCGATCGACACTGATTATCAAAAATATATATGTCTTTTTTTTTCTGATTTTTTGGATGGTGTGGGATGGCGCCGATCTTGGTCGGAGGTGGCGACGGTAGGAGTGCACAAAATAAGACCGGACCGGAAAAAAGATCAGAACCGGACCGGACCGGTAGTTTCCGATCCGGTCTCCGGTCCTTCAAATTTTAGATTCCGGTTTTCCGGTTGACTTGAACGAATTTTATGTCAATTTATTTTGACTAACTACTTCCCCTCAAGCATAAGGGATCGTAGTAGTATACACATAAGTATTTCGACCAAGTAGTATCGAACCACGGGAGGTGGGCTAGTGCAATGGATCCCTAGAGTTGTATGTTGGCATAACTAATGTAGCTACGGTTTCGGGAGCAATTTGAACTAAAGCTAAGAGAAATAAAAGGAATTTAATTAAACTAAACACAATCCTAATAAGTAAATTAACTACTAACCAAGAAAACAAGGAAATGGCAATTAAAAGTAAATAACAACTACGAATGAAATTCGAAGAAGTGCAAGTGTGTGAATGCTTCGGGTGTTCTCTACCTAGTGAAATCGAGTGGGATTGTTAATACCGTTTTTATGCTTCAATTTGGATTTGTTAAGAGCATCAAGATGCTAGGATGAAAATCGTTTCCCTTCGGGTACTATAGCCTTATGTCTAAGGTGTTCCTAAACCCGGTAATAAGACATCTTCCTAATCCTCACCAACTACCCAAATAACCATTCAAGTAATTAATGTCTCTTAATGGGGTTCTAATACAATTAACTCTCTCTCGACGAATTAAAAGTATAATAAACGCATTTGTATACCAACAACTCACACCATAAATTTAAACATGTTCATGTAACTCTCGTCTACGCTAAACATGCCTCAAAGTACGGATTAATAGAAGCTAATACACAAAGCACCAATAAAACCCAATAAGAGAAGCAATAATCAAAATATCAACAATAATCAAAGCATAAACAATTTCAACACTAAATATTCACATGATTTCAAACACCCAAAGCATAAAAAGCTTAGCTCATGGTGTTTGAGGAAACACCCATGACTAAAACAACAAAATAAATAGAAATAAACAAGAAATTTACCAAACAAAGCTTAAATAAAAGAAAAATATCACCTTGAGAGTCTTGTAATTCCTCCATTCTTACATGAAAATAAAATACCCAAATGATTCTAAACTAAGAAAACATAAAAATGAAGAGTGTGTTTGAGGAGATAAGCTCCTAAAACCTAAGCTAATTGCTCCTCTATTTCTCACATGTTGGAGGAAAATGAACTAGGGCTTGAGTGTGTAGAAAATGAGGCAAAAACCTCCCAATAATCTGATTTGGGGAGCTATTTATAGCTTGGAAGAATGCTTGAGACGAGATTTGCACTTAGGCCCTTGAAATCCTTTAAAATTCTCGAATTTCCGCGCAAAAACAAGTTTAAACGGTTGACCGAGTGACCACAAACGGTCAACCGAGTGAGATGGAAGTCCAGAAAATGCTCTGGAAGCAGATTTCACTCGGTCAACCGAGTGGGTTGACTCGGCTGCCCGAGTGGATTCTGCTACAATTTCGCATTTTATCGTTTCGATCATATCTTGAGCTTCCGACCTCCGATTAACTTGATTCTTTTTTTAATTTCACTCATTTTTTCGAGACGCATCCAATGGTGCAGTTATCTTCTTGACTTCATGAATTATCAGACACGTATTTTCTTCTAAATAAGTTCAATTTACCTAAAAAAATAGCTAAACACATACCTTTCTCATTTCAAGTGCAATTAGTCAATTTAGTGTGAATAATGCAACAAAATCCTCAAAATTATGCAAAATAAACACATGAATTTCAAGCAATTTTCACACTAATCACCGATCCGGTCTAAGACCGAAATTTTTCGGTCCGAACCGATTTTTTTTAAAAAAAAAAATTTTATATTTTTTTATTAATACACTCTCACTTATTTTTCAAAACCAAGTAATTTGTGAGGATGTGAGGTAAAATTGTTGAGATCTATTACATTTTTTCAAATATATAATTTAACGAACATATTTAATTTATTTTTAGGGTCAAAAGATCATTAATAATAATATAAATAAAATTAACATTGGCGTAGATTGATTTAAAATAAAGAGCTAACACTTTGATTTTCATACACAAATTCATCAATATTTTTCTTGCTTCCATAAACTTAAAAAAAAAAAAAATCCGGTCCAAATCCGGACCGGATTTATTATGGTCCGATCTCCGGTCCATGCAATAGTGAAGATTCCGGTCCTGGTCCCGATCCGATTTTGGATCGGTGCACACCCCTAGGCGACGGTAAGAATTAGAGTTTGGATTAGGTTTTAATTTTAGGGTGTGTATCTATCTATTAAATTTTTTATTAAAAGGAAAAATTGTAGGAGTATATTTTACATATATATTAAATTAATAAATGAAAAGAGGGTGTGTATACTAAATAAAGCTGGAGGGGTATATAGCCTGGCCATCGTCTAATTGCTAGTGCCCTAACAGCCTAACAAATTATAATTGGGCCCATAACCAATTATGGTAACTAACCCAAAGTGCAAGCTAACTCTTGTGTATTTTGTCACGCATAACTGTATAAGTGCATAACAAATACGGAGTATAATATTAGATAAAATATTATCTAGTCTTGATATTGTTATTATCCATCATTGATATTTTTTATTTTTTTTACAAATATGTAAATATTGATTTTTTCTAATATCATAAAAAAATGTATATATTATATATGAAATATTTACAGATATTTTCATGAGAAGGTGGTAACTGGTAAGTGAAGAAAGAAAGAAACACATTATAAAGGAAAGAAAAGACGCATTAGAAGAAAGAAAAGACGAATACACCGGAGATTTAGAATTATATCTAAGGGGAGATTTAGAATTATATCTAAGGGGAGATTTATACAACTATCTACACAGTTTGTGCAAGGCTTATAATTCACGCTGTTTATTCCCAATTTCTGCTGTAACAGAGATTCCCAGTCAATTATGGGATACGAAAACGACCCGTAAGTTCCTCTTCCCCAATTCGAATTATGAATTTGTGTAGTATAATTTATTGAATTTTGTGTGTTCTCTGAATCTTTTTTTTTTTTTTAAATATAGAATTAGGGTTTCAGACAGTTAATTGCTGCTCTGATGTTTATATCTGTGCGTGTGTGAATTTAGGACTCTTTTCATATATTTAATTAGGGGAAATAATAAAACTGGGTATTATGGGTGGTGAATTCAGTTACCGAGATGAAGACGGCGAGCCATTGATGGACTTCGATGAGGATATCCAATCTGACGGGGATGAGCCTCACCAAAATCTTGTAGATGATGATGCTGTCTATGCTCACCGTGATAGATCTCCAACACCGTTGTATAACGATTCAAATGCAAAGCCCCGGAAGCGGTTGGTTAAAAAATCATCTGGTAAAGAATCAGGCCCAGTGGATTTTGGATTAGATGATGATGAGGTGGGGTTGGTGGGAGATGACTACTCAGATGGTGGAAAGAGGAAGAGGGAGACAGGGGAGAAAAGTAGAATTCCGGAGAAAAAGAGGAAAGAGGAGAAAGGAGAGAAGAAGTTTAAGGTTAAGAAAAGCGGAGGAGGGAGAACAAGGGACCATGAAGCGGATCCTGAGATGAAAGAGATGTGGGACACTATTGCCGGTGGCAATTCCGAGGTTTTTCCCTTTAGTCTTTCATTTGCTGTACATTTCTTTCTCTAGTTATGAATTTTGTGTTGTCAGTTTAGAATCAGCCACCATTTATCTACTTCTCATGTTGTGTCCTTTTTATTAATTATGTTGATAATGTAATGATAGTATGAAGCCTGATTGTGTTTTGAA
The DNA here is from genome assembly GCA_963675135.1 of Galeopsis tetrahit. NCBI lineage: Eukaryota > Viridiplantae > Streptophyta > Magnoliopsida > Lamiales > Lamiaceae > Galeopsis > Galeopsis tetrahit. The sequence goes on from OY776131.1 coordinate 65,666,751, forward strand.
GTGCAATATTTTCACATATTAGTGGCTAAAGTCTGATGTTCCTTTTATTCTTTAGGATGACCAAGATGGTGTTAGGACTGTTGATGATGATAATTTCATCGATGATACCGGTGTGGACCCTTCTGACCGTTATGCTAGTGACAACGGGCATTCTCCAAGTCGAGCTCCTGAGGTTGGAACTTTATCTTGTTTGGATTATGCGTTAGCTGTAGAGCACTGAGAACATACAAAAATTATTGTATATTACCAACTTCTGTGATTTCTATGATTTAATTGAAGTGAAGCAAATATTTTTTCCTTGTTTGCTTTTTAATTTGCATTTAACCCAAAAATTTGGTTGGTTTTAAGGTGCGTCAGCCATTACACAACTGAAGTGAAATCAGATGTCGTTCTAACATGAAAATAGGCTGTATTGTTTGTATATCATGATCGAGTGTTACTCAGGAAGCACTTATTCTTTAGTTAAGGTGTCTATGAAATATTCATTCTCGGTTGATCATCTTTTGCATATCAATTGATCTGCGTGTTTAGTGCTGCACATGGTTTGAAAGATTATGTAGGTTTATATAATTAACTATCACCTAATTGTTCTATAAAAATTGACTTTACCTAATACCTAAATGAATTTATTTATTACTTTGTATGATCCTTATGGTGATCCCGTGTGTCATTTACTGGCATACCTAATGCTGCCAGACTACCGGTTCCTATCCCATTGCTCCTTTCAATTGACTCTGGATTCACTTTTGGGTGTAATCTCTCTCTCTCTCTTAACTCATTTTTCACCTTAATTTATTTGGGCAAAAGTCATGTAACCCTTAACTCCTAGACGAAGGGTGGAATCACAAGCTGGAATGAAAATGGCCTAGAAAACACTAGGGTTAAGATAGCTCTATAAGAACATGAACCTGGTTGGTGGTGGGCTTGTTTTTGGTGGGCCTGATGACTTAAATATGACATCAAATAAAAATATAGATGATTCTCATTCTCTCTATGATCTATATGTCTTCCCTCTTTACGTGATACATATCTTTTAGTCACATATTCTTTAATGGGTATTAAAAAGATTTAAATTTAATAATTAGATCCATTTTTGCCATGTCCACGTGTCCTAAATTTTAGAAAATGAGAAGTTTGACAAATATATATGATTTTCCTTCTCTCTATGATCTATATGTCTTCCCTCTCTGTGATATACATATGTTATTTTCATCTATTCTATAATGGGTACTAAAAAGATTAAATTTAATAATTTAAATTATTATGAAATACTTCATTTTCTTTTATGTGCACATATAGACGTATCCCCGCATTCATATCCTAATTTGGTCCTTTTTTAGCCGAGTCCATGCATCCTAAACTGTAGAAAATGAGAAGTGCGAAACTCAAATATGCACACGTGTCGGATACCCATGTCCGTGTCAGAGCAACATAGCTTAATGATTTTCTATGTACTCTGTAGGCATTCAATGATTTGATTCATGAACAAAAGTAACTAAATACATTATTAAATTTCATTGAAGTGGGACGGATTCTTTATCTGTAATTTTAATCTCAAATTTATTTTACGAACAATATTCCTTCAAAAATTCCTAACTATATCCTATCTGTAATTTTAAGACTATATATACCCCTCCACCATTCTTTCTCTTTCCTCTACACACACACACTCACACCCACAGAGAGAGTGACGACCCTCTTCGATGAGTCCGATGAGTTCCCAATCCTCTAGAAACGAATTCAAAAGGAAGGTATCATGCCAATTTATTGGCTATAGATTGTAACGATTCATTCTATTACAGCTTCAATTTTACTGTTACTGTTTCAGTGCATGCGTTCTGGGTTAGGGATCTTTCATCCCATTCCTTTTTTCTCTTCGTTTATAGAATTTCTATCTCCTATCAAAAGAAGAAGAGGAGGATTTAAACAATTTTAATAGATCTAACTATTCTCCGTTGCCGCATTAGATTGTTACAATTCGTTGTATTTTGTCTTCAATTTTGCTGTTACTGTGAGGTTTATCTATTCACACACTCTAAATTTTAGTGCATGCATCTGAATTGGGGATCTCTCATCCCTTTACTTTTTTTCTCTTCATTTATAAAATTTATACTTTCCTAACAAAAAAAGAAGAGAATTTAAGGGAATTGAACAGATCTAATTATTATCTCTTGCCGCATATTATTTGTAGGCAGAAGAAGGAGAAGAGGATGATGAAATCAATGACCTCTTTAAAATTGGAAAGAAAAAGAAGAAGAGCGAAAAAAGTCCTGCTGAAATTGCTTTGCAGGTTGAAAGTGTTATGGCTGAGCTTGAAGTGGCTGCAGAAACTGATGCAGAACTCAATAGACAGGGGAAACCTGCGATAACTAAGTTAAGGAAATTGTATCTTCTGACAGATGTCCTCTCAAAGTTAGTTACCTTTCCTTTAATTTCTTTGCTTGTTTTTTGCTCAAAGATAGTTTTTAATTTGCTTGTAATGGATATTCCTTGTTTTATAGGAAACAACTCCAACAAGAATTTCTTGACCATGGAGTTTTGACTCTTCTAAAGAATTGGCTTGAGCCTCTACCAGATGGAAGCTTACCAAATATAAATGTTCGTGCTGCTGTTTTAAAGATCCTAAATGATGTATGAAATGACCCACTTTTATTATTTTGGTGTATTCTGTGAACTTCAATGAGTGGAGGCTCATAGATTGTGTTACCTGCAGTTACCAATTGACTTAGAGCAGTACGATCGCAAAGAACAACTAAAGAAGAGTGGCCTTGGCAAGGTCAGTATTAGCTTAAGATTTCCATACAGTTATTATATTATATTATTTTATTCTGTGTTGTGGTTCTTGATTCCGTGACTTGATTCTTAATTATTAATTTTTTTTCTTGATTTAGCGGTGTGTTTCTTTGTGCATAATTTGTCTTGATTCTACGCAGTGGTTCTTGAGTCGTGTTGCTCTAGATTTTTGGTTGTGTTTCTTGTTTCAATTTTTTCACTTGTGTGGTTAGTTATAACTATTTAAGACTGAAAAGGGGTGAATGTGCAAGAGGTTTTGGTGTGGCAATGCAATTAAATATTTTACTTTTTTCCCTCATCTATCTTACCCCTAGCCCTTTCATCTTTTCCCTCTCTCCTCTTTCTCATATGGTATTCTCTTCATTCTTTTGGAAATATATTTTACATTTAAATGTTGTTTCTTCTTTCATCTTGTATTATCTTGATTTTTTTATGTAGGAATCTTCTTACCAATTTCCTCTCTTTATTGATTATTAAATCATATATATTCCCTTTTTTCCTGCATGGACATTAGTGTTGCTGAATTCCTCTCTCTTTTTTGACAGGTCATTATGTTTTTGTCAAAGTCTGACGAAGAGACTACTTCCAATCGAAAACTGGCTAAAGAATTGGTGGATAAATGGGTAATTTTGTTTTTTCCATTTTCTGACATTCAAGTTTTTGACACTCACCGGATGCTTTCCTATGTTGCAGTATTCAGAATGTACATTTTTTTTTTGGCTTCTTTATTTTTTTTCTCCCTTTTTTAGGGAGGGTGGTCTTATTTAATTTAAATTTTTTGCATCAAATTGGTGTATAATGATGTTATGATTTAGACTTCTGATGTTCAATTAACTCTATTCTGGGGCTACAAAATTTGAAATATTGTACAGTTTAGTGCAGCTTATCTATCTTGTACTGAGTCTAGGAGTTTGAAATGTCAGCTGTAGCTATATTACTTTTGTCTGTGTTTGTTGTTAATAGTTTAACCAATCACTTCTGCATTCTGAATGTCATTGATACAGAGTCGCCCAATTTTCAATAAGAGTACAAGATTTGAGGACATGAAAAACTTTGATGATGAAAGAATGTACAGAAGGCCTCCTCCAGCTAGAAGGTATTTATTATCTTGTCTTTGACTGGTGACTTAGTATATGTTTGATTAAGTCAATCAGCGGTACTGACACATTTTCCTTTGTTAAACTTTCCCAGAGCTGTTAGCAATGCATCAGGAAGGGCGTCGCGAGATGATGACCTAGACTTAGCCGGAATTTCATCACAGTAAGATAGTGGTTTCATCGTGCTTGCTGGTCCCTTGTTTTAATGGTGTATGCATCTTATTTTATATGCAATATGCAGGGGGCGGAAATCTGGGCAGCTATCTTCGAGGCAACATGCCTCTAGGCCTGAAGCTATGTCCATGGATTTTGTGGTGCGTCCACAGTCCAAGGTTGACCCCGAAGCAGTTCAGGCACGTGCTAGACAGATGGCACAAGATCAGCGAAGGGCTAAGGTTGGTAGTCCTCTCCTTGAGAAATTAACCTTAGATGGAAAATTAATTTGTATGAAGGAGACTTGAGTGATTTTTACAGTACATATGGATTACATAGTTTAAAAAAAGTAATAGACCTTTATGTTGTGTTTGTATTGGGCTTTTAAAATTCTTGAATTGGATTTTAAATAAGTGGATTTAAAATCCATTTGCATTAGAGGGGATTCAAGCTCCACCCAAGGGTGATGGATTTTAATTCATTCAAGTACATTAATGAATTTGCTACCGCGGATTCAAATCTACCCTCCAACCCTTCAATCCTAATGCAACCTTAGAGAACTACTAAAATTCTTTAACCTGTGCAACCATCCTGTTTATGCTATTTGTTTGCATGCTGAACTAATAAACAATTTGCACAGTCTTAGTGTGTGTATTTTGCGTTCAGTTATGTGACTGTCAGATGGAGAAGCCTATTATCTCTTCATTTTAGCTTATCACTGCAGAATTCTTCCTTTGTGTAGAACATGTTGATCTTTGAGTTGCAGCCATTTTCTTACATCCGTAGCTCTTTGTGATCAAACAGCAAAGATGCAAATGTATATAATTAAATTAACTTGAGCTTCTGGATCTGAATGGTAGAGAAGTTATGAATAGTTATCTACATTTTTTGTTTTGGAAAAAAGGATTGTTGCTCACTCATCCTAAAGCATGTTAGTTCCGATGTTTGGGCATAAGGTATACACTTTAATTAATAGTATGATTTTGCTTTAGTTACAAGTGAAAACCTGCCCTAGGAAATGTTATCTGATTGTCATGATAGTGCTATAATATTATGGTTTCCTGCTTTCTTTTAATTGTTGTTAAACATTTCTTCATTTTATTTGTGCAGATGAACAAAAAATTGCAACAACTGAAAGCCCCGAAGAGGAAGCAACTGCAGGCCACGAAACTCAGTGTGGAGGGTCGCGGCATGGTCAAATATCTGTAATTAACCAGGAAAATGTAATTGATGCACTACTGTCTGAAAGCCTGGTTATAGTTGCCAACAATCTAAGTGGTGGATAGTATTCACATCTGTTGTTTAAGTAAAGAACAAATTTCGAAATAAAATTGAAAATTTTAAGCGATTTAAATGGACGATGGTGTGAAACCTAAGCAAACTTTTATATCCCAAAATGCTACATCAATCGGTTAGAATGCATGTCATAATTTTACATAGAGAGTTGTCACTACTAAATGGGTAATGGTTGAGTAATAGGTTTCCTTACATAGGTGCTGTTTTCATGCTGTCCTAAAATTTTGACCCAATTTGCAGTGGAGTAATTTAGCAAAGAAGGATTATTTAAAGAGTTAGATAGGATACTCTAATATACTTAGAGTCGCGAAAGTATGAATAAATATAAATGAATTAGACCAGGAAACTTGCAAATATACTCAAATTAAAGAGGAGGAATGAGCTGGAGTACTATTTTTTTAGTATTAATTTTACAGCAAAAAGTCTCCAAGTATACAAATTGCCAATCTGGTGGGGTCGTCCGCCACGGCGCTAGCAAGAGTGACTTTTCTTAGAAACTTACAAATATCCAAAACATTATTAGTATAAAAGTGTCGTTTTGCCTCGTACCTATAATTCATCGCACTCAAATTAGAAAAAAAAAAAAAAAAAAGACTGTATTGAGTTGAACGAAGAAGAAGATGTGTTTTGATGCTCAGTGTTCTAGTTGCGGGAAAACAACGTGGCAAGGCTGCGGCCGCCACGTTCCGGCGGTGTACAATCGGATCCCCGAAGGTCAACACTGCCACTGCAAGGCCTGGCCCGGTGTCAATCCCGGCAACACTTCTGCCACCGCCAAGGAGTCGTCGACGGGTTCTTGTAATATCCTCTGATCTTGTTTAATTGTGATTTCTTTGGAAATAAATTATCGATTTGTCTTTACTACCTTTCTCATAATATAAGAAGAAATAAAGTCCCGATTCAATTTCTGTTTCTCTTTATAGTATGAGTATGAGATTATGAATTTTATCTGGAACAGAATATAATTACTATCAAACTAACACCTTTTCTTAATGAAAAAAATCTCAATTTGTTCAACCTCCTCCTTATTAAAAGCTTTATTTATGTAGCACAATATTTTGTTGTTTTTATCCATTTTCCCACAAAATCATGACTAGAGATAATAAACAAACATGACCTTGATTGCATTGATCAATGGTTTCGATGGCTTGTTCAACTTGGTGCTCAGAGAATCCAAACCTCAACGACTTCACGTTTATCTTTAGAATTAAAATATTGAGAAATACAAGCAATACGTGCAGAATTTTCTCCAAAGTCTCCCATTGAAGAGAATAATTTTTTCAGACTCTAAGCTATCCCTATTTCAGTTTCACTCTTGTTAATTTTTCAACATTTTAGGGTACGTTTGGTCTCTATGATTGTTTATTTAGGATAAAGGTATGATAAGATAAAGTAGTAAGATAGGATATTAGATAATAAGTAATTTTGTGTTTGATTTCTTAGTAAACTCCACAAGATAATCTAGGATTTGACTTGAGTATTATGATAAAATGACTATATTGTCCTCAATGAATAAATTTAATTTCATTTTTACCCCTAATCACATGAGTAACATATACAACATGTGTATTTCATCCAAACAAATTCCTCACATCTGAAATATAATTCTTTTTCATTTCTTCCCCATTGTTCTTGGCTGAAAACCCTCGAATTTATAATATTAAATTTACAAGTTTTTAATATCAGGAATTTATACTAAAATAATTGAGTTTCAACTACAAACACAAGTATAAATAATTGTAACAATACACAATTAAAACCATAACAACTTTCATAAAGTTAAAAGAGTGTTGGATGAATAACAAAACATCATCATACAAATTAATAGTTCAAAAACCACAAAACATTATCACACAGCAACATTGCTTCATCGACTACCTCCCAATTTCTTTTTTGTTGTTTAACATATTCGTCCGTAATCACAACGTTCGACATTATGGTCTTCTGCATTCAAATAATGTAGATACAATTTACAAAAGCATAAACAAAATTATAGCACAACAAAGAAGCTATTTATAAGCAAGAAAAATATCTGCAAAAAAATACAGCAAATACACAACTTAAGGACATTTTTTTCTCATGATTCTAGTATTAAAAAAAAAAAAGCCACTTCAATCACAGAAAATTAAAAGAAAACCACAACTCACCTTCAAATATATTACAATAATATACAGGGCTTAGTGAATATTATTGTACATCATATAAAAGATATTCAAGCATAACCTCACAAATTCAGCTGAAAAAATGAAAATATCTTTGAAATATTGTTAAGCAATTGTGATAAAGTAGAACTCAAAGTGAAAAGGAATACCTATGAAGAAATCTTGGACAAAGAAAAGTCTCTTCTTATCAGGATGATCTTCTTTAGAAGGTCTCCCTAATTGTGGTAGTAACTCAATCTATTCTGTCAACGATACAGCTGACAAAGTCGATCTCAAACACTCAACATTCGACAATGGAATACTTAACAATCCATTCACCAATATCTGTGGTGAGTTACCACCACTTTTTCTTCCTGATTAACATCATTAATAATTCCCTCATGCCTAACATTTTTCACAGAAGGCACTTTAACCATAGTTGATGGAACTCCACCCACACAAGCAAACATCAAATTCCCCAAAAACACATTAACGTCTGCCCGTTTGCCTTCTAAAATACTGAAAAACGTCCTAAAATGGTCAAAATGATTATCAGGCTTATGCTCAACAGTCTTGCACTCATTTGGTTGAACTCCCACATCAAATTTCAGCAAATGATTGAACTCATCAATCACAAACCTGATAAAATAGTCAAATGGCTTTCCTTCTTTAGCCTTCAACTCCTCCTGCTTAATCGCACCACCAACCCTCGATTTCACATGAGAAGCTAAAAGTAGCACACCAAAGAAGCAAAAAAAATATACTGCATATATATGCATAACTCACATGGCACTCAAAGCTATTTATAAGCAACAAAATAACAAAAAAAATCCAATTAAGAACACAAGAGTCAAGAGAGAATCCAGATGCAAACACAAACAAGAATCACAATAACTATACGAGATGCACAATATGGGCACAATCTTAAAATTTAGTTTTAGGCAAACACAAATGATTTTTTTTAGCCAAGCAAATAATCACAATAGCCTAATCTGAAAAAAAAAAAAATCACAATAGCCTAATCTGAAAAAAAAATCACAATAGCCTAATCTGAAAAAAAAAATCACAATACCCTACCAACACAGCTTGAACAATCACCATAAACATACAATTTGAGAATCACCATAAACACATGATCTGAACAATTTCAGTGTTGAGAATCACTACAATACACATAGACTAACCTCTGTACGTACGGCCAGTTAACTTGGGCTCGACCTTCACCACTCAAATTGACAAAAGTAAAACCCTAAAAAAAAATAGAAAAGGGGTAAAGGTGTGAAATCTGAGATGAGAGGGAGACGATGAGAGATGATAGGAAGAGAGAGAGTGAAGCGGGGGAGAGATGAACAGATGAACAGGGAAGACGAAGAAAAAACCCTAATCGCCATTCGCCTACCTCGTCGCCAGAAATCTGGAAGAAGACGAAGGGAGAAAGAGGTGAGAGGGAGAGTGATGAATGGAAGAGATGAACGGAGGAGATGAATCGCCGTTTCGCCCACCTCGTCGCCAGAGAAAGTCTTCCGTACACAAGGCAGAAATTATGAGGTGGAAAAGGCAGGGTTCTCTTTATATACCCCAGGGGTATTTAAGGAAAAATGCCCTTAATCTGCTCCGTGTTTTTGTCAAGATTGGCAATCTCCTCAAATTTGGGCAGATATAATATCGCCCTTTATCTTCAAATTACACGCGGGCCTAACAAAAAACGCGGGCCAAATCATTGGCAACCAAACTAAAGATTAGGCCTAGATCTGCCCTAATCTCATGTACCAAACGCGCCCTTAGTCTTCTGTAGGAGGTCCGGTTAACCTAACTCTATCATGTCAGCATCAACCGAATGTTTTACCTCCTATAAATGGCTACCGAACTAAATGTCGAACTAATAAAGTTACCAAACTATTTTCAATTTGTGAAATTCGGCGGCAAGACTAAAAAGGAAATATGGGGAGTAATAAATAGGTCATACAGGCATAACACAGTTGAGAAAAAGCATGAAATGAATAGTTATGATTATGAAGCTTGAGGCAGATCAGACAGTATGTGATTGAAAAGTTGTTTGAAATTGTAAAATGTATGTACATTGGTGTAAATTATTGTGTCCTGTTTCAAAAGTGGTTCACGGATCCCAACCGAACAGGATTAGCATACCTCAGAAAGCATGAAAAGATTAGTTATAAGGCATGCGATTCATTTCATATTTAAAATCACGAGCATGCGATTCATTTCATATTTAAAATCACGGCATACTTAAAATCATCAAATTTATTTCAATTTTCTATGTTTTTGTTTCCATTTTAATTTTACTAATGTTAAAAATTATTTCACACAAATTATTAAATAACAATAAAAAAATATATAATATACTTTCATTGTCCTTTTATTTTCATATTTATAGTGAATTTATACTATAAAAAGAGACAAAATAGAATCTAATATACAGTAATTTTTTAAGTGTAAAATAACAATAATTTTGGAACTAATGTGAACTAGAGGGAGTACTTTTGTTCAAAAAAGAAAAGAAAAATGATAAAATTTTCACCGCTGCACAAGACACATTCCATTAAACAATCTCACAAGTGTTTGTGGGTGCAATGCAAATTTACAATCTCACACAATTTTTCATTTTAATGATGTACACACAAAATACATAATTCATAGTATATTCTGAAAGTCTTGCTGCATCTCAATATATAACACACAATTCTTGTACACACAAATACATAATTCATAGTCTTGATTTAAAAGTCAGGTTTGCAAATTCTGATTCAAAGATAAGCAGTAAGTAAACATCCCCATCCACCACTCAGACTGATGGCCGATTGATCCAACAAGAAATAGCTAAATAAGTATTTGGTAGCATCCACCTGCTAATTATTCCTCGCGCAAGTCCAACCAGGGTTCAGACAGTAGAGCATCAGAGATACTTGACCATGCCGCGTCCCTCAACGCTGAGCTTAGTGGCCTGCAGCTGCTTCCTCTTCGGGGCTTTCAGTTGTTGCAACTTTTTGTTCATCTGCACAAATAATATGATACCATTTAACAAGAATTAAAAGAATGCAGGAAACCATAGTATTACAGCACTATCATGGCAATCAGAGGGAGGGCTTTTACTTGCATTTGAAACAACAATCATATCAGCTAAAGCACGAGTAGGTCACATGAAATCTCTTCTTCAAAGTATCACCTTTTAGTTTAAGAACCATAACCTTTTAAAAAATGTTTGATTTTTAAGTGCTATTCGCCTCAAAAATACTAAACTGTGATACTTCGCATGCTAAACAATAATATTACTTTGTACGCTAAATAGTATTACCAAGTTCACCATAAAATTTCAGTGAACTAGGTTCATAGAATTTGTCTTCAAGTATACATTATAACCAAACATCAAACTAAATACTTTAGGATGAGTAAGCAACAATCATTTTTTTCCAAAAGAAAACCTCCACACGAAGCTCAATGAAATGTAGATAACTATTCTCCACCATATAAAACAATCAAGCCCCAAACTTAACACAATTAGATTTCTATCAAAGGCATTTTCTCAAGGAGAGACTACTAACCTTTGCCCTACGCTGATCTTGTGCCATTTGTCTGGCACGGGCCTGAACTGCTTCAGGGTCAACCTTGGATTGAGGCCGCACTACAAAATCCATTGACATAGCTTCAGGCCTAGAGGCATGTTGCCTCGAAGATGACTGCCCAGATTTCCGCCCCCTACAGATTGTTTATAAAATATGATGCATATACTATGAAAATAAATATCACTATCACCACTATTAAAAATGTGATATCCAAATATCTTACTGTGAAATTCCAGCTAAGTCCAGGTCATCATCCCGAGATGCCCTTCCTGATGCATTACTCACAGCTCTGAGGAAGTTTACAAAAGGAAAATGTGTCAGTACTGCAGATTGACTTAACCAAGCATATACTAACTCAACAGTCAAAGACAAGATATTAAATACCGTCTAGCTGGAGGAGGCCTCCTGTACATTCTTTCATCATCAAAGTTTTTCATATCCTCAAATCTCGTACTCTTGTTGAAAATCGGGCGGCTCTGTATCAATAACATTCGGAATGTAGGAGAGTGATTAATTAAACTATAAATAAACAATACAAGTATAAGCAATATAGGTACAGCTGAAAATTCAAACTCCTAGACTCGGTACAAGATAAGTTGCACTAAACTGTACAATATTTCAGATTTCATAGCCCCAGAATAGAGTTAATTGAATGTCAGGATTCTAAATCAAAACAACACCATTATACATCAATTTGATACATAGAATTAAATAAAAAAGACCCCACAATTCCGGAAAAAGGGAGAAAAAAATAGAGAAATCCAAAAATATAAATATTCAGAATACTAAGCATAGGAAAGCCTCTGGGGAGCATCAAAAGGTTGATTAAGTCAGAAAAAAGAAAAACAGCTACATTACCCATTTATCCACCAGCTCCTTAGCAAGTTTTCGATTGGAGGTAGTCTCCTCATCAGACTTTGACAAAAACATAATGACCTGCCAAGAAAAAAAGCAGCACGAGTATATTTGATTAATAATCAACAAATAAAGAGAGGAAATCGGTAAGGAGATTCCTTTATAAGAAAAAAAAACCCAAGATAATACAAGATGAAAGAAGGGACAAGTGAATTTTTTTAAACATTTCAAATGCAATAAAAAAATGTTTCCGAAAGAAGAGAATACCATATGATAAAGAAAAGAGAGAGGGCAAAGATGAAAGGACTAGTGATAAGATAGAAGAGGGCAAAAGAGAAATATTCTACTGCCACACAAAAACTTCTTGCAAATTCACCATTTTCAGCCATTAATAGTTATAAATAACCACATAAGTGAAAAAATTGATAAAGAAACACAACAAAAAATCACACTCAGACTCAAGAATCACAGCATAGAATCAAGACAAATAATGTTAACAAAGAAACACGTAGCTTAATCAAGAAGCAAAAACGAATAATTAAGAACCAAAACACAGAATCAAGAAGCACAACACAGAATCGAATAATATGATTGTATGAAAATCTTAAGCTAATATTAACCTTGCCGAGTCCACTCTTCTTTAGTTGTTCTTTACGATCGTACTGCTCTAAGTCAATTGGCAACTGCAGGTAACACAATCTATGAGCCTTCACTCATTGAAGTTCACATAATACACCAAAATATAAAAGTGAGTTATTCCATACATCATTTAGGATCTTTAAAACAGCAGCACGAACGTTAATATTTGGTAAGCTTCCATCTGGAAGAGGCTCAAGCCAATTCTTTAGAAGAGTCAAGACTCCATGGTCCAAAAACTCCTGCTGGAGTTGTTTCCTGTAAAATTAGTGATCCTCGTTACAAGAAATTAGAAACTATCTTATGAGTAAAAAAACACAAGTCAATAAAATTAAAGGAAAGGTAACTAACTTTGAGAGCACATCTGTCAGAAGATACAGTTTCCTTAACTTAGTTATCGCAGGTTTACCCTGTCTATTGAGCTCTGCATCAGTTTCTGCAGCCACTTCAAGCTCAGCCATAACACTTTCAACCTGCAAAGCAATTTCAGCAGGACTTTTTTCGCTCTTCTTCTTTTTCTTTCCAATTTTAAAGAGGTCATTGATTTCATCATCCTCTTCTCCTTCTTCTGCCTACAAAATAATGCAACAAGAGAAAATAATTAGATCTGTTAAATTCCCTTAAATTCAATTTTTTTAGGAAACAAAAAATTTATAAATGAAGAGAAAAAAAGGAAAGGAATGAAGATCCCTAATTCAGAATGCATGCACTAAAACTTGAGTGTGTGCAAAACTGAAGACAAAACACAATGAATTGTAACAACCTAATGCGGCAAGGAGAATAATTAGATCTGTTAAATTTGTTAAAATCCTCTTCTTCTTTTTGATAGGAAATAGAAATTCTATAAATCAAGAGAAAAAAAGGAAAGGGATGAAAGATCCCTATTCCCTAACCCAGAGCGCATGAACTGAAACTAGAGCGTGAATATAAACCTCACATTAACAGCAAAATTGAAGCCCTAATACAACGAATTATTACAATCCATAGCAAATGAATTAGCACATACCTTCCTTTTGAAGTTTCTAGAGGATTGGGAATTCATCGGACTCATCGGAGAGGGGGGTTATGTCTCTCTCTCTCTCTCTAACTGTGCGTGTAGAGGAAAGAGAGAGAAGGGTTGATGGGTATATATAGTCTTAAAATTACAGATGGGAAAGTTGGGCATTGATGAATGAATATTGTTCGTAATATAAAATTGAGATTATAGTAACACATAGATATAATCCCGTCCCACTTCAATGAAATTTAATAATATAAAGGCTACTTTTTTTCACGAACCAAAATTACCAAATCATTGAATGCCTACAGAGTACATAGAAATTCATTAAGCTATGTTGCCCTGACACGGATATGGGCATCCGACCCGGTTATATATTTAAGTGTTGTGCACTTAAAAGAAAATGAAGTATTTCATACATAATAATTTAAATTATTAAATTTAATCTTTATAATACCATTTATAGAATAGATGATAAAATATATGTATATCGCAGAGAGGGGAGACATATAGATCATAGAGAGAAGAAAAACCACTTATATTTGTCGGAATTTTCATTTTCTAACATTTAGGATACACGGACAAGGCTAAAAAGAATCCAAATTAGGATATGGGTGCAGGGACACATCTATACGTGCACATAAAAGAAAATAAAGTGTTTTATATGTAATAATTTAAATTATTTAATGTAATCTTTTTAAAACCCATTATAGAATGTGACAAAAAACATATGTAGATCGCAAAGAGGGAGTAATATGGATCATAGAGAGAAGGAAAATCATCTATATATTTATCTAATGTCAATTTTAAGTAACCGGGCCCACCGCAAACCAAGCCCATGTTCTTATAGAGCTATCTTAGCCCTAGTGTTCTCTTCACCATTTTCATTCAGCTAGTGATTCCACCCTTTGTCTTCCCCAACTCTACCCTACCCCGCCCCAAATAAAGCTGTCAAACAGATTAGGTGATAATTAATTACATAAGCTTGCATAATCTTTAAACCATGTACAGCAATAAACAAACAGATCAATCGATATGCAGAAGATGATTCAACCGAGAATGAATAGTTCAGTAGATATAATAACTAAAGAAAAAGTGTTTCCAGAGTAACACTTGATCATGATATACAAATGAAATAGCCTATTATCAGCTATAATTTCCATGTCAGAATGGCATCTGATTACACTTCAATTGAGTAATAACTGATGCAGCTTAAGGAGAAATATATTTTGACACACTTTTAAATTATAGAAATCACATAAATTGGTAATATAAAGAAACTGCTGTGTGTTCTCAGTGCTCTACATACAAGATAAAGTTCAAACCTGGGGAGCCCGACTTGGAGAATGCCCGTTGTCACTTCCATAACGGTCAGAAGGGTCCACACCAGTATCATCGATGAAATTATCATCATCAACAGTCCTAGCACCATCTTGGTCATCCTAAGAATAAGAGGAACAAC
Source organism: Galeopsis tetrahit (assembly GCA_963675135.1). Taxonomy (NCBI): domain Eukaryota; kingdom Viridiplantae; phylum Streptophyta; class Magnoliopsida; order Lamiales; family Lamiaceae; genus Galeopsis; species Galeopsis tetrahit. The sequence goes on from OY776131.1 coordinate 65,681,762, forward strand.
AGGCATTAGTCACTAAAATGTGAAAATATTGCACTTCAAAAAACACGCACGACTCCTATTATCATTGCACTATCAAAATAATTAATAAGAACACAGCATGGGAAGATGATGTCTATAGCGACTGTGGGTTACAGAAGTACTTTTTATCAAGATAAAAGTAGCACTTGACACTCATACCAAGCAAAATGGCATTAGCATATTCATTTCAAAATTGTGATTCTTGAAATTTGTGCAGTGAAAATCTGAAAATATCAATGGTCCTCAGTTTCATTTTGAACTAATAAAGAAACTCAAGCTGCAATTTTAGCAGGAAATGATGGCAGGCTGGCAGCTAAAAATACCCAATAATAGGCTGCAAACTTTTAGCTAAATCAGCATGGATATGCTTGCAACCATTTTCAATGAGAAAAACTGCACAAGCTTAGGATATCAAGAAGTATTATTCCAAATTGACAACACAAAACTCATAATAAGAGAAAGAAATGTATAACAAAGAATTTGCTAAAGGGATTAAACCTCGGAATTGCCACCCGCAATAGTGTCCCACATCTCTTTCGTCTCAGGATCCGCTTCATGATCCCTCGTTCTCCCTCCTCCACTTTTCTTAACCCTAAACTTTTTCTCTCCTTTCTCCCCCTTCCTCTTTTTCTCCAGAATTCTACTTTTCTCCCCCATCTCTCTCTTCCTCTTTCCGCCATCCGAGTAGTCATCTCCCACCCCATCATCATCCCTAGCACGAACCCTACCAGCATCACCGATGTCATCATCTAATCCCAAATCCACTGGACCTGATTCTTTACCAGATGATTTTTTAACCAACCGCTTTCGGGGCTTTGCATTTGAATCGTTATACACCGGCGTTGGAGATCTATCACGGTGAGGATAGACAGCATCATCTTCTAGGAGAGTTTGGTGAGGCTCATCCCCATCAGATTGGATATCATCGAAGTCCATCAATGGCTCGCCATCTTCATCTCGGTAACTAAATTCAGCAATTTTATTATTTCAAAACCCTAATTCAATATATGAAAACGAGCCCTTAATTCACAAACGCACAACCATAAACATTAGAGTAGCAATTAACCGTCTGAAACCCTAATTTTATATAAAAAGAATCCCTAATTCAAAGAATACACAAAATTCAATAAATTATACACAAATTCAATAACTTCGAATTGGGGAAGAGGAACTTACGGATCGTTTTCGTATCCCATAATTGAGTCGGAAATTTAATCTCTGATACAGCAGACGTTTGGAATAGACTGCGTGAATTATAAGCCTTTCACAAACTGTGTATATTGTTGTATAAATTCCTATGTATACAGACAATTAGACAAATTTGTAGTATGTTTTTCTCAGAGTTTGGATATAAGACTTATTGGGCCTAGATCACGGCATCAAAGGCCGAGAATGAGAATGCTAAATAATTTCACATTATATACTACTAGAATTTTTTAAAAGATCTGTGAAATTTTGTGATCTTTGCAGATTGTTTTTATTTTTAATAAGGAAAGTCGTTTATTTGAAATGTGCATGAATTAAACTATATTCTCGTGTATACTTGAAATAGAAAAATTATATTGGAAAATCCATTTGTTGTTGGCTCAACTGAAGAAGGTAAGCAAGGAGCTTGAAAACTTGCCCCTTTTATTGTTCGTTTAATTTGCTTCTATATTTAATTATCATGTTTACCTATTTTATAAACAATGATGAGTACGAAGATGTGATGCAGCCATTAGGACTCAGAGACTAAGATTTTCTTAGTTGGAATGATGGTGAGGTTTCTTCTTCATTGGTCTTATTCTGTAGGAGTTTTCAACGTAAACTTGAAAGAACGTCGAAAAGAAATTTTAATGTAAACCTCTGACGCTTAAATCAGTAAAGGTTTAGTAGTGTGACATTCTTAGAGAACAGTAATGATCAAGAAAAGAATGTATATGGTTGTATATTGTAATATTCATGTGTTTCAGTATGCCTTCTTAGTTGAAATGATGATTGATGTTTCTCTTTCGTTCTTTTTGTTTCATAAGAGTTTTCAACGTAAATCTGAAAGCACATCAGAAGAAATGTTTTGTATAATTGTAGAGTGAATGATTAAGGAAAAAATGTGTATGGTTAGTATTTCAATGTGTTGTCCTATAAAAGTGAATTGATTGTGTGTTTATTTCTTTTCCCTTAGGTTGGGGGGTGTTTTAGTAAACATACAAAAGATCATAGAGTCGTCTGACTGGTGGTGCGCTCCTAATATTCATGTGTACAAGACATGTTATTCCTGGTGCTACCGAGTAGTCACTGTAACTGCTTTATCTTAGTGCTCTGGTAAGAATTATATGCTTTGTTTCCTTAGAAGTTTGAAAAGAGATTTGTGTGGTCTTTCCTTTACGATTGAGGTTTGCTTTTGAGTACGGGTCCTTGTAGTGTGATAGTTCAAGTGGTTAAAATACCACTACACCATGAGGTCATGGATTTAATCATCAGAAATCATAATGAGTAGACTCACATAATATGTCTTTTTAGTTGGAATGATGATGATGTTTCTCTTTTGTTCTTTTTATTCTATAAGAGTTTTCAATTTTGACCTGAAAGCACACCGAAATGATTTCCTGGTATAAATCTTTTAACACTTAAATCAGTTAAGATTTTGTAATGTGGTATTCTCTATTCTTAGAGAACACCAAAAAAAACATGTATGTATAGTTGTGTATTGTAATATTAACGTGTTTCAATGTATCTTTTTAGTTGGAATGATGATTGATATTTTTTCTGCATTCTTATTTTGTAAGAGTTTCCACCATAGACCTGAAAACACAACAAAATGAATTTTCAGTATGAAACATGTGATGCTTAAATCAATAAAGATTTTGTAGAGTGATATTTTTAGAGAACAATAATATGGTTATAGAAAAAGTGTGTATAATTGTATATTGTAATATTCTAGTGTTTTAATGTGTTTTCATGTGAAAATGGATGAAATATGTATTTATATATTTTTCCTTAGGTCGAGAGGTGTTTTAGTAAACATATAAGAAAGCACGGAGTCGTCTGACTGATCGTGCACTCCTAATATTCCTGTGTATAAAACATACTATTTCTGATGCTAATAAGTTATCACCATACTTGTTTTGTCTTAACGCTCTGATGAGCATTATGCGTTATGTTTCCCTTAAAAGTTTGAAAAAAGATTTGTGTGATCTTTCCTTTACGTTTTAGGTTTGCACTTGAATATAACTCAATATAAAATGTGTGATAGTTAATGTGATTAATACCATTACCATTATACCATGAGGTAGTGGGTTTAGTCATGAGTAGGACTTTGGGAAAAAAAATATAGGCCCTTGATTCGAAAGCTCTACCTTTTGGTTAAGGGTCAGGTTATATACCCCTCCAGTCTTGTTAAATATACCCCCTTCTTCCGGATTTTTTACCTCCTAAATGTGGTAAAAGTTAGATGTACCTCCCACGACAAACCTAAACCCATCTTCCCTAAGAGGATGTTTATTTTGGAATTTTGAGAATTTTGAAATCTATTAGATTTTAAAAATTCTAATGTTTTTTTTATGTTTTGTGTTTGTTTTGATATGTAAGTAGGGTAAAATTTATCTTTATAGTATTTCTATAGGTTTTATAGGTATATATATAGAGTTTGTAGGTATATTTATAGAGTTGACTTTTGTAGAGTTTATAATTATTTGTAGGGTATGATTTTAAAATCTTAGATCTAAATCCTAAACTAAAACATGCGTAAGATTTCAAAATCTCAAATCCGGATTTTTTATCCCAAAACAAACATCCCCTAAAATACATTTGGATATATATATCCCCTAACCCTAATTTTTTCCTCATTTTCTTCCAACTTCTTCCTCACCACACTACACCACCACCACCACTCCAATTCGCCAAACGCCGCCCCCTTTCATTTTTTTTCTTCTACAAATAGCACCGCCCCCACCTTCTTCCAACCAGAGCTGCCCCCTCCTCCTCCCCTACAACGTCGTCGTCGCTCCCTTTCATATTTTTTTATTCTTCTGCTGCAACACTTGCGCACCCTTTTTCCTCATTCCTCCTCTCGCTGACCACACCTCATGGGCGCTCCTCCCACCCTGCCACCCGCGCCTAGTGCCATACAGTTGCCTGCGCCGTCTGCAAACAGGTAGGGAGGTTTTTTTGAAAATTTCTTGTCGAAAATTCTGATTTTTTTAAAAATTCTTTTTCAATAAAATCTTATCGATAATGGTGTTTTTGTCGACAATTTTTAGTTGACGATATACTCTGAGGTCGACAAACCAGTGTCGAGATTGACACTGGTTTGTTGAAAAAATGTAATTTAAAAAAAAAAGATTTTAAAATTTGTTTGGACGGCGTTCGCCGGAGGTGGGACGATGATTGGCGGTGGCAGAGAAGATGGGTGGCGGCGACCGCTCCCTGCAATTAGGGTTAGGGTGTGTGAATTTTGGGGGAAGTGTACATATCCTGAATTATTTTACTAAAAGTGCAAATTGAATATTTTACATTAATGTTAAATTAATAAATGGAGAGGAGAAGTATACTTAACAAGTTTGGAGTTGGTAAGTATCATCTATTCCATATCAAACACTAAGGCGGTGTTTGTTTTGGGATTGGTCAATTGATTGGGTGTGAGATTGCTCGTATTTGTGCTCATTATTGCTATATTATTGTAGCATTTTGATGTGATTTTGGTCGTAATTGATAGAAATTTTGCTACTAACCTTGTTGTCAAGAAATGTGTTCAAAGTGTAGAAAACAAGGTGAAATAGTCCATTTTAGAGGGAAAACGAGCATTGGCGCATGGAAAGTGAAGTTCGGTTGAGGGACGAGCAAGGAAAGCCAAGAAAAATAGAAGAAAAAGGTCCAAGGAGCAGAAACCACACGGGCGGTCAAGTGAGCTCACACTGGCGGCCGAGTGGAGTCGAGTTCTAGAAAGTTTCGAGTGAAGTGAGCTCAAACGGGCGGTCGAGTGAGCCCACACTGGCGGTCGAGTGAATTGATTTCACACTGGCAGTCGAGTGAGCCCACACTGGCACCCGTTTGGGATCTGGAACCCAGTTTGGTTTTGATTTTCAATTTCACTCGGCCGCCCGTTTGGAGTCACTCGGTTGACCGAGTCAACTTACAATTTCGGGGATTTTTGCGAATTTTGAAGAACTTCAAGAACCTACTTGTCAATTTCATCTCACACACTTTTGGAAGCTTTAAATACATCCCAAATCAGATTGTTGTGGAGGTTTTGTCTCACTTCTACACACTCAAGCCCTAGTTCATTTTCCTCCTAACATGTGAGAAATAGAGGAGCAATTACCTTAGGTTTGAGGAGCTTACCTCCTTAAACACACTCTTCATTTTTATGCTTTTCTTAGTTTAGAATCATTTGAGTATTTTATTTTCATGTAAGAATGGAGAAATTACAAGACTCTCAATGTGATATTTTTCTTTTATTTAAGCTTTGTTTGATAAATTTCTTGTTTATTTCTATTTATTTTGGTGTTTTAGCCATGTGTGTTTTCTCAAACACCATGGGCTAAGCTTTTTATACTTTGGGTGTTTGAAACCATGTGAATATTGAGTGTTGAAATTGTTTATGCTTCGATTATTGTTGATATTTGGATTGTTGCTTCTTTTATTGAGTTTTATTGGTGCTTTGTGTATTAGCTTCTATTAATCCTTATTTTGAGGCATGTTTAGCGTAGACGAGAGTTATATGAACATGTTTAAATTTATGGTGTGAGTTGTTGGTATACAAATGCGTTTATTATACTTTTAATTCGTCGAGAGAGAGTTAATTGTATTAGAACCTCATTAAGAGACATTAATTACTTGAATGTTTATTTGGGTAGTTGGTGAGGATTAGGAAAAGATCGTATTACCGGGTTTGGGAACACCTTAGACGTAAGGCTATAGTACCCGAAGGGAAAAGATTTTCATCCTAGCATTTTGATGCTCTTAGCAAGTCCAAATTGAAGCATAGACACGGTATAAACAATCCCTCTCGATTTCACTAGGTGGAGGACACCCGAAACATTCTCTCACCCTTGCACTTCTTCGAATTATATTCATAGTTGTTCTTTGTTTTAATTGTTAATTTCTTGTTTTAGTAGTAATTTTCTTTGCTAAGTTGTGGTAATTGCTCTTATTGATTATTTGCTTATTTTTAGTAGTTCAAATTACTTGTTAGTTTCTAGGTTGGTGTTTGATTTAATTTCTTGAAGATTGGTAGTAAGTTAGCTTTATTTTAGAAATCCAAAACCGAACCCGTAGTTACATTAGTTATGACGACATACAACTCTAGGGATCCATTGCACTAGTCCACCTCCCGTATTTCGATACTACTCGGTCGAAATACTTACGTGCATACTACTACGATCCCTTATGTTTGAGGGGAAGTAGTTAGTCAAATATATTGTCTAAAATTCGTTCAAGTCATCAATCCGAATTTGGATTGGCCAAATCTCAATCAAATCTCTCTCAATTCAAATACAAATTCAAATACCAATCCACCCCTATAATACACATATACATCTATTTTTATACAATCAAATCACTATTTTCCTTTTCAATCACTCATTTTCTCTCCTACTTTCTTCTCTCTCTTACTTTTTTTTTCACACACTCATTCTCCCTCCTATTATTTTTCTACCCACTTATTCTCACTCTTATTTTTATAAAATCATATAAAAATTATAAAATTAATATTATAATATGTATATATATATTACTTATAATGTGCACATATATAATATGTATATATAATATTTATGTGTGTAAATATATTTAATACTAATATTAATTAGATAAATAATACTCCGTAATTAGTACATTAAATACAAACGATAACAAATTAATATATGCAAGTATATTAAATATTAAATACATATATTTACACTATAAACAAAATACTAATAATTAAATTTTATTCAATCATTACCTCACTAATTAACAATAATAAAATAATATATCATTCACTATCATCCAATTATTATTTAACTCCTAACAATAATAAAATATTATAATATCATTTTTTTAGGTGGTGTTTGTTTTGGTATTGACCAATCCGAATTTGGATTGGCCCAATCCCAATTTAATCTCTCTCCATCTATCTCAATCCAAATACTTTTCTTTCAAACACTCATTCTCTCTCCTATTATTTTTCTACCCAATTATTCTCACTCTTATTTATACAAAATCATATAATGTAACAATTATAAAATTAATATTATAATATATATATATATATATATATATTACTTATAATTTGCACGTATATAATATGTATATATAATATTTATGTGCATAAATATATTTAATATTAATATTAATTAGATAAATAATAATTAATACATTAAATATTAATAATTAAACTTTATTCCATCATTACTTCACTAATTAACAATATTAACAATAATAAAATAATATATCATTCACTATAATCCAATCATTATTTCACTACTAACAATAATAAAATATTATAACATCATGTGACATAAAGTTACATCTACGGTCTACCCCTACTTAGAGCTGTTATTCGAGCCGAGTCGAGCCGAGTATTTGAGGTTCGAGCTCGACTCGAGCTCTTATCGAGCCGAGTCGAGCTCGGCTCGATAACATTACCGAGTTAAAAATTGAGCTCGACTCGACTCGATAACGGGCCTTCGAGTCGAGCCGAGCCTAACGAGCCTAATGGAAATTTTTACAAAAATTTAGTTATCGAGCCTAACAAGTCGAGCTCGAGCCGACTCGTTAGTATATCGAGTATTTAACGAGCTCGAGCTCGGCTCATTAAGCTAAACGAGTCGAGCCTTAACGAGTCGAGCCGAGCCGAGTCTCGTTAAGGCTCGGTTCGAATAACAGCATTACGGCCCTACTTTTCAATCCTTAACCAAACACAACTTCTTACACACACAATTACTATTAATGGATTACACCAATCACAATTCAATTCAATCCAATCCAATTCACCACAATCCAAATACAATCAATCACAATCTCAAACCAAACACCACCTAACCAAACCCAACTTACACACAATTACTATTCATGAATTACTCAAATTTCAATAAAATCCACCACAATCCCAAACCAAACACCACCTAAACTCACATGGAACAAATACTTTCGTGTATATAGATTTAATGTTTTATATATTTCATTTTATTTGATGTATCATTCATAAAATTATAAGAAAGTAAGTTAGTGATCATTTCATATTTTAATGTTTAAAAAAAAATAGTTCGTATATAAACTCACATGGAACAAATACTTTCGTGTATATAGATTTAATGTTTTATATATTTCATTTTATTTGATGTATCATTCATAAAATTATAAGAAAGTAAGTTAGTGATCATTTCATATTTTAATGTTTAAAAAAAAATAGTTCGTATATAAATAGTCAATCGCTCAATCCTTCCGAATGCCTAACGTGAATTGCTATTCAACCTACGTTTTATATTAAGTGATCAGATAGGAATAAGAGTTACACTTTGATAGGAATAAGAGTTGCACTTAATTTATTTTTTTTCTCCTCACGAATCATAGAAAAAAGTGATCGAAATTAGTTAATATAATAAAAAATATCAACTAGAAATGACAATGTGGTGAGTTCGGGCCCACATTAAACCTACCCTGCCCGGATGGGTTTGGATCCGATTAAACAGATTGGAACAAATCGTGATTTTTGTAGGCCCACCTCGTAAATATATTAATTTTTTTATATTTAATTTATATAAATAATCATGCCCTAAAAGTAGAACTTATTACAACCATTTTCCCCTTGTACTTATATTCTCCATACTCCATTTTATGTAATGAAGACATCATACAAATGTGCATCACAATTCACAAGCGAATAATTCGGGGGTTCACAAGTTGAACAAACATCCAAAGAAGAAACCATCTCAATTTGTTCAACGAGGGGCAAAAAAAGAAAGGAAAAAAGATCAAAGAGCTTTATTTATGTTACATAACAATTTGTTGATTTTCTCCACAATGACTAGAGATTAAACATGACCTTGATTGCATTGCCGCCACGTGCACTTGTTTCGAAGGCTTCTTCAACTTCATGCTGAGAGAATCCGAACCTGTGGGTGATCAACGGCTTCACGTCTATCTTTCCACTCCGAATAAACTCAATGCACAACGGCCACGTGTTCTTGTACCGGAATATGCCAACCACATCCACCTCCCTTGAGTCAAAATATTGTCAACCATCAGCAACAAAGAGCGAATGCCAGAAAGTCGGGAAACACAATTGCAAAAGAGTTGGTCTTAAGTAAAACGTTTTATTGTACAATTGATTCACATTTATCACTTTATAATTAATATTGTCAAAATAATACTCCGTAGTACATTTTAATGGAACAGCTACTACTGTATGTAAATACACACAAAATACAAGCCGGTTGCAATGTGAAACTGATTTAAATAAGACTTTGCCTTCGAGAAAAACTAGCGAGTCAAAAGATACCTGACAGCAGCTGGGGCGAGAGGGACGGTCATCTCAATGTGACCCATCCCAACAAGGCAAACCTTTCCACCCGAAGAAGTCGCACCTAAAGCTGTTGACATCGTTTTACTAAACCCCGCACAATCCAAAGTTATGTCCACCGTACCCCCCATTGCTTCCTTGATTCGTTCAACTTCTCCACTCACATCCTTTTACAAAATAAGGTAACTAAATAATTATAAATTGAAATTTAACAATGATAGCAATAAGAATATGAGTATCTTCTTGTTTTGTTAATTAGCAATAGAAGTGTTTAAGAATGTAAGATAGAAAAGTGATAGAATATTAGATTCTACCAATATACTAAGAAGAAGATAAAAGACATTTGATGTAAGTTCAAATACTAAAATGCTTCAAAGATTAAGTCCTCAATTATATGCTTCTCAAAAGAAAAAGAAAAAATGCTTACAAAAACACAACGATATCAAAGCAAATATCTAAATCTTTCACCAATCTACTATAATCTGAAAATTCACTATCAAATTTCTCAATTTATTCAACAGAATTATTTAAACAAGAAATCAACACTTTAAAGAAGTAGATTTCACTTAGCAATACAAGTGATTTTCAGGTTTAATTCACATTTGGAGAGATAACAAAGCTATATCTTTCTGCCAGACCTTATTCATCGTTGTAAATATCTTTCAGACCTTAATTTATTTGCAGAATAACCTTTAAAGTTAATTAAAAGGTTTTGCCACATAAATATTTAATGGTACAATGAAGAAGATACTTACATTTATGTTAGTGGAAACTTTGACAATCTCATCTGCTCCAAGCTCCTTAGCTACAGAGAGACGGTGATCGTCTACATCGACAATCACAATTCTGGGGGATCCAAAAGCACGAGCTGCGAGCAGTGTTACTAGTCCTATGGGTCCAGCTCCCATCACCAATACATTAGTCTCGGGACCCACATTGGCACGCCTACATGCATGAACCCCAACACTCAATGGCTCACACATTGCCCCCTCCTCTAAACTCACATTCTCTGGGAGCTTGAAACATAAGTCCGCAGGATGCACAATCTTTCAAAAACAGCCAAGAGAACAAGTTCAGCATTAATATTTAAAGCAAAGGCAAATACTTCTATGCACCAATTGCACTGTGCAACTTTAGTTCATTTTTTAAATGGTAGTAGTATTAGTTATTTTACTAAAAAATATAGTTGGTCAGTATTAACTAAACAATATTAGTTGTGCACCAATTGGTGCATCCAAGTGTTACTCAAGCTGATTCTTAGACTAGGTCATACAAGCATGTAAGTACAAAGTTCAATTCTTTTAATAAATTGAGGTAATTGGGGTGGAGAAAGGTTGAACCCTAGACCTTCTTATTATAAGAGAGGCCAATACCAACTCGGTTAGTGAGGGTTTGGTAGCAATTAATCTAATCAACTATCAAACAATGAAATAGCAGAAAATAAATCAATTAGAAATCGAATCAATATGTGAGAAAGATCCAGTTCTTAGTTCAGTATCCCCTTAATTTAAACTCCAATTAACAAATTAACAATGTATCTCAAATCAGACTCTCAAATTCTTATCCCTAGAATAACGAGAAGCACAGTTAGAGAAAAAATATCTCATAAGTTCAGCTACTCAAGAGAATCAAGAGATGCTCGTTAACTAGCACTACTCAATCAAACAACCTATTCAGATGCTCATGCTCCTTAGATTTAATTTGTTTAACGCATTGAATTACAAAGACAATAGAATAGGCTAGACTTTGGAATCGAGAGGCCCCATCCAAATAATTCAAATCCGTATTACCCCAATGACTTACAACTCGTTTTTTACTACACAAAACACAAATTCATAACAATCATAGTAAAACTTGGCCAAACCATAAACTGAGCAATCCAACCATTCTGCAACTCGTGAAGAGTTTGAGATTCATGATCTCCAAAACAAGATTTCACGCGTTCATTAGTACAAATGAGCAAACACGTAAAATATAAGAGTGCAAGACAGCTATATGGATACAAAATTCAATAATAATTGTAGGATAGAAAGTTATACTAGAACCAAATCCTGAGTGATGGGAGACGAACAAGGTTGGTAAATTTTTCCTGAGTGACCTCGTGCTTTATGCTAAGGGCTAATGCTAGGTTTGTTTTGCGACTCACCCGATAGATTTAGAACTTTGGGATCCGTGTCATGTTCTATTTCGAGATTTAAAATTTGATTTTCAAATCCCAAACTCAATCCACATCTAAAAAGACTTATAAACCTATTATTATTCTTCCCAAATAAATTACACCCATTTCACATCTCACACCTAAAAAGCACCTAGAAATCTCATACTCATTTCACAATTTTCAACACAACACATAAATCATTACACACATGATTCAATATAATACAACATCAATCACTATTAATATTGGTTTGACTTTAAGTAAAATCTCACCTTATCAAATTCCTAAAACAAACACATATTTTTACTATTCAACAAGATCTTCAAATCCGTAGGATTTCAAAACCTAGATTCTAGACTTCCCCCACACACCTAAATCTCAAAACAAACATAGCACAGACGTAGGCGAATAAATAATGCAAATTCATCGACCCGACAAAAAATATTGGAAGAAAACGACTCCATTGCTCAGATACAATACGCTGAAGACTCTGTTCAAGTGAAAGAGTCGTGAGAACCTGATTTGCAAGGGAACCATGGACAGGGGGAGTAGCGAAAAACTTCATCTCAGGGCACAGATTATATCTTCCTTCCTTGCAAAGATTACACCTCCAACAACTTATCCCCGGCTCAATGGCCACACGGTCACCCACACCAAGGTGCTTCACTTCAGCCCCGACTTCCTCGATAATACCAGCACATTCATGCCCAATCACCATTGGTTCAGTCACAACAAAATCCGCTAATCTCATCTCCTGAATTCAAACATTACAAATAAATAACAACCACCCTCAAATTAATTTTATTTCCTGAGAATAATCACATCAACGGAAGTAGAAATAAAAAAAAAACATGTGATCATTCAATGGCCCGATTACAAAGGGAATTTCTTGCACAAAACTAACAACCTCGAACTAAGTATCATATTAACTTAATCATCCGAGCTTCAAATTCATCAAAGATCTAGACATCTTAACATGAAATAGCTAAGTTAAATACAATCAACATAAAAACACACTTAAAAATCGATGATGATGCACAAAAGCTTCACCTTGAGGTAGTGAACATCACTTCCGCAGATACCCACAGCTTTCATTCTGATTTTAGCATCATGAGGGCCTAAAAATAGAAAAGAAAATATCAATTTAAAGAGAGCCCATATCAAGAAATGTTTATACAGTTAATGATTTCTCCAAAAGCTGAGTGAGAGCAGAGCAAGAACAATAGAATAATCAAATACCCAGTGGAGGGAGCTTAAAAGGTTGAATCTTGAGGTTGTTTTTGCCAAGAAGCCATGCCGCCATGTTTTCTTCTCCATCCTTAACGTCGTTTCCTCCCTTTCCCATTTCTTCTTTCTGTGTCTATCACTAAAATCCCTTTTTTTTTTTTTTTTAAAAATATATTTATGATGGTGTATATTTTTAATTGGGATTTTGTTAAGGTTTTCCGTTTTAAACACTCCGAAGAGGAGGAGGTGGTGAGCGAGATAGGAATAGGATAGAGCTGATCAGGTTTTTAGTGAAAGGAAACACTAGACTAGAGTCACTAGATAATCATTATATTTTCATTGGCCTACACTTCTCTAAAGCCCTAACACATTTTTTTTTAGCAAAGAATAAATTAGAATTTTTGCCTCTTTTTAAATGTCTTCAATTTTTTTTGCCTTCATAATCTATGTGTGTTCAGAGGCTGATGGTTGTGCTCTCTGTATAACGAATTGGAGCACTCCTTCTAGTTTTTTCTCTCGATAAAATGTTCTTAGTTAAAAAAATATAAGTGTAGTTTTATAAGTTATATTTTGTTCAACTTAATTGTCACTTTAATTTTTTTCTGTATTTCTTTAGATTTTACCCTCATTTGTATTTTAAGTTACAATGATATCTTTTGAGATTTATATAGTGTTAACTGTTGAGTCTGTTGACTAGGGGTATATATGCCAAAATTTATTGTTTCTTAATTTGATACAAATTTACTCTAGCGACACTTATGATAAAACAAAGGAGATACTATAATTTAAAATTAGTCAATGATAATTATTTATTATTTTCTTTACATGCATTGTATAGCTTTACTAACTAAACAAGTTGAATGCTATTAAAAAGAGGGCAAACATGAAAATCTATGGATTAATTACATACCTTTATGCAAGCTATTCAGATAATTGAAATGAATCAAAAGTTGAAAACGTAATCACCAACATTAAGGAATGAACACAAAAGTCGAAAATGTAATCACCAACATTAAGGATAAATATTAAAGAGTAAAAGCTTTTGAGAGTTAATGTTCAATTATTTGGCCAATCGGTAAGTAGGAATGACCATAAGATTCTTAGCTCTTGAAGTCACCACAGCAAAGTTCTCGGCCATGTCCATATCACTTGGTTGCATACCATTTGGAAGCTCCCAATCAAAACAATGCACCACCTGTGCCACCATCATCTTCACCACTGTCAGCCCTAGTTGCATCCCAGGGCATCCTCTTCTGCCGGAACTAAACGGAAGGAGCTGAAAATTGTGTCCCTTGACATCAATATTGCTACCGATAAACCTCTCAGGATTAAAGGATTTTGGGTTAGACCACACGTTAGGATCTCTTCCAATACCCCATATGTTCACCATAATTCTTGATTTTTTAGGTATGTGGAAACCATTCACCATACAATCTTCAATTGATTCATGAGGAATTAATAGTGGCACAACTGGGTGGAGGCGAAATGCTTCTTTGACCACACAATCCAAGTATTCAAGTTTGTCGAGATGCGACTCCTCAACTATGTGGTCCATTCCTACTACAAATTTCAATTCTTTTTGGAGTTTCTTCATTATTGTTGGGTGCCTAATGATTTCCGCTAGTGTCCAATCTGTTGATGCTGCAGTAGTATCTGATCCTGCAATGAGGATATCCTGAAGCAAGAGTATACTTAATTTTAAAAAAATAAAAATGGAAGTAATTTGTCTTGCACAATTTTTGTTCAAAAGAGTTAACATTTTTTTTAAATTTAATCTAAATATTAAAATATTTGTCCAATAGGCCTAAAATTTGAAAACGGGGTGTTTTAAATTTTTAATTGCAGAGGACGTACACCTGTGCGGCTGTGCCCCATAAATTGCCTAAATTCCAACTTTGTCCCAATATTAAATTTCCATGTGTCATTCTCGTGATATTAAAACACTTCCTTCAAACCTTTCAAAATTAAAAAAAAAAAACTTCCTTCAAAAATTTCAATTGTTATTCGGTTAGGATCTCCGGTTAAATAATGATGTTAAATATTTAGATTATGGTGTTACATCTTCTGTTAAATTGTTTAAATTTACTCTATAAGTACATCCATCAAAATTAATAAATGTGATAACAAAATTGAAAAAATACCAAAGAAAATTCCATTATCATTTTATTATTAGACTTTTTTTTAATTTTGATGGGTGTACATATGGCATAAAGCTAAACGAAACACCTTTATGTAACAGAAGATCTTGAATGATTTTGAGGCACATAATCTTTTTTAGTATTAACTCTCTTATAAAAATAAAATTAAAGGTAATTACCAGAAGCAAACCCTTGGCATGGCGGCGATCGAATTGGAATCCAGCTTCTCCGGACTCCAAAATAGCCATCAATGTATCAACAAAGTCCCCTTTCTTGTCTTCCTTATTCTGAATATGGGCATGATCTTCGATTATTTTCTCCAAGAAGGCATCGAAAATTTGACTCAATTTCTTCATCTTGCGATTTAGTCCCTGAAGGTCAAGCCTACCAATGTAGGGAAAATAGTCTGCCAGATTAAATTGGGCGGAAACCTCCAATACCTCTTGAAACACAGATTTAAAATCGTTTTCCGAATACTTATTCCCAAGCACCATCAGACAAGTCATATCCCAACTGAGGTCAAAAATCGTGCCGCTCAGATCCACGACTTTGCCTAGTTGAGCAGACTGTTTGAGAGAATCAACGAGCAGCTCGAACTCGGCCCGTCTTATGGCCCGAAATTGGTTGATCTTGTGAGCACTCAGCAGCTCCAAGGTGCACAGTTTCCGCATGTTGCGCCAGTCCGGGCCATAGGGCATGAAAATCAAGTCCCTCTGCCCGTACCCTACGTATTTGGCCACTTCGGCGTGAGGCCTGCTCGCAAAATTGAGATCATGGGTCTTTAGGATCAGCTCTGCTGCCGCGGGGGAGGACACAATTACTGCGGGCTTGAATCCGAAGCGCAAGCTCATAAGCGGCCCGTATCTTTGGGCTAAATTGTATAAATCGTGGTGAGGATTCTTCCCCAGAAGGTGAAAATGCCCCAAAATCGGAATGGGTCTTGGACCCGGAGGAAGCCTTTTCGTCTTCCGAAGTTTTTGAAAGATATAATAAAGAAATAGAATCACTGATAAAAATGTCCAAATCAAGGCCATTTTCCCGTTCGAAAACAATACTGGTAAATGTGAAATAAACTGGTACCAAATATTTATAATGCGTTTGTATGTTTACTTCATTTCATTTCCTTTACATATTTTATTTTTGTTGGTTTTGTCTTCTCCTAACAATAAATAAACTTGCCGATGTAATAACAAGATGTAGTATCGATAGCCTAAAAAAATAGATGTAGTATCATATTATGATTGACAGAGGAAAAATAAGTATAATAAAATACTTTCCCGTCCACCAAAAGTGTCCTCATTTCTTTTTTTAGTCCACAAAAAATGTGATTATTCTATTTAAATAGTTAGTTTTTTTACTTAAAAGATTGAGTATCTACCAAATATATATTTTTTACTCATTATATTAAATATATTTTTTATAATTAAAATATAATTTTTTAAAAATATATATAAAAAAAAGTGAGCATACCTCTTTGGTGGACAGAGGGAGTAATAAATATTGTATAATTTTTATTTTTTTTCATATTTTCATCACAATATATAATCACATGCAATATTAATAGGTGTATTGTATTAACCATTTTATTAAATATGCATGCTTCTTAGAAGAAGTCTTTTTAAGTTTGCTTAATTACAACACACTATATATAATATACTCCCCTACTAAGTACAAAATATCTATCTTGTTACTACAATAGACATGAATAAAGGACAAAATATAAACCCCATCAAAAAAAAAAAGGACAAAATATAAAGCTAGGTTGCAAAAAAATATTATTTATAATATTTATGATAATTGAGCCGGCATGTTCCATTAATTGCCATTCGTCATCCAATCAACTCACTTCCCTACAGGGCGGACCTATGTATATTATGGGGGTGGCATGGGCCCCCTCAACTTTTTTTTTTTAATATATATTATAGATAGTAATTATTAAATTAATTAATTAATTTTGTTATAACTGTTTTCCACTTTTTTTTTAAAAGGTCACTATCAAATATTAGTATATATTTTTATTGATAAATTCTTATACGTATATAATTGAGTGCATTTTTAATATATTCTCAATTATTTAATTGAATTTCCACCATTAGAATCAAGTTAAAATTGCACCATTTAATACAAATGTGTTTTATTTTAATTCCTTATATTTTATGATGTGAATTAGTGATTATAATTTAATTTTTATTAAGTAAAGTTCTTTTTCTCGTGTTAACAAATTCACAACATAGCAAAAACACATTATAGAGTTTGAAATATTTATAGAGTTTTAGATATTTAACAGGGACAAAAGATATAAATATATACTCTCTCTGTCCCATACTTGAAGGCACATTTTGAGCGTCCCATACTTGAAGGCACATTAACTAAAATAGCAAAAATACTTTTAAACAATCTCCTTAAAACATCACAATATTACAACAAATGCCACTACTTTATTACACTAAAAAGTAACTTTATTAATATTTATAAAGTTGAAAAGTCATTATTACCCCCACTTTATCTTACACAATATTAATAAACAATGAGTTGGTCTCCTGTGCACAGTGTGCACGTGCACACTAATGCACATGTCAATCCTATATCTATTTATAAAGATAAAGGTAAATAAGTATAACTAAGTAATGAATGTTTTCGTGGTTATAGATACCCTTCGCATGAGGTCACAGGTTCAAATCCTTTTAAACTTGTTTTTTTTTTTCGTTACTCACTTCCACTTTTCAATAATCAAACCTTTTTTTTTTTCGTTTTTTTTTCTTTTCGTTACTCACTTCTACTTTTCAATAATTACTCACTTTTCAAACTTGTTTTCTTTTTTTTTCGTTACTCACTTCCACTTTTCAATAATCAAACTTGTTTTTTTATTTTTATTTTTTCGTTTTTTTTTTCTTTTCGTTACTCATTTCCACTTTTCAATAATTACTCACTTTTCAAACTTGTTTTTTTTGTTTATTTTTTTTCGTTTTTTTTTTCTTTTCGTTACTCACTTCCACTTTTCACTAATAACAATTACCACTATTCAGTAACAAAATTTCCACTTTTCACTAATAATAGCTACCACTTTTCAGTAACAAAATTTCCACTTTTCAATAATAATAGTTACCACTTTTCAGTAACAAAATTTCCACTTTTCAATAATAAGAATTACACTTTTCAGTTAAAATATCTACCACTTTTCAATAATAAAAATTACATTTTTCAATTAAAATATCTACCACTTTTCAGTAACAAAATTTCCACTTTTCAATAATAAGAATTACACTTTTCAGTTAAAATATCTATCACTTTTCAATAATAAAAATTACATTTTTAAGTTAAAATATCTACCACTTTTCAATAATAAAAATTACACTTTTCAGTTCAAATATCTACCACTTTTCAATTATAAGAATTACACTTTTCAGTTAAAATATCTACCACTTTCAATAATAAAAACTACATTTTTCAGTTAAAATATTTACCCTTTTTCAATAATAATAATTACATTTTTCAATAACAAAATCTACCATTTTTCATTATTTTATTACTTTATTAATTAATTAATTAATTTACCATTATTAATTAATTACCGTTCTCGTTTTTATCGATCAATATTTACAATTATTAATTAACTTACACTTCTTATTGAAAAAGTGATAGATTTTAAGTATGGGACGGAGGTAGTATAAATTAGCCTTTTAAGAATTAGTTATTACATTTATCTAGAGATAACACTCTTAAATACCAAATCTAACCAATTTATTAGCATAAGTTAAACACTACCACCCGTTGTTAACCATGGTCCATGAAAATGCAAATGTATGTAAATTAGCTGGTATAACATGATTCCTTTTTAGTAGCCTCTAATTTAAAAGTTTCCACACCTTCATTGTAACAAACACGCCGAAGCGAGGGCCGATAAACCCGGGGAGTGTGCCGCTGGACGCGACGCCCCGCCCGTCCCTCGCCCATTGCAGCAATGGGCTGCTCGGGCCCACAGGGGACGAAGGGGCAAGGGGCCGGGGGCGCCAAACCGAAAACCAATGAGTTGTTGCGCTACCGTCTCGCCCGTGCGTCGGGAAATTCGGGAGGGAAGTGGCACTTCGTCCTTCCGTTTAGCACCGCAATCGACTGGAGGAGGCCGTATAAATTGGCGTTCATCTCCATTGAAGGTGCTCAATGGACGTGAGCACCGAGTTGTACATTTATTTTTTGCATATTGATTAAAAAAATAGATAAGAAGTAAAAAAGAGAAAAGATAGAGAGATATAAAAGAAGAAAAAATAAAGAGAGATAGTGAATGTTGTTAAAAAAGAAAATAAATATTTTTCACTAAAACTTCCATAATAAGTTACTTTCAAATAGAGCTTGTTATTCGAGTCGAGTCAAGCCGAGTATTTGAGGTTCAAGCTCGACTCGAGCTCTTATCGAGTTAAAAATTGAGCTCGGCTCGACTCGTTAACGAGCCTAACGAGTCTAATGGATTTTTTTATAAAAAATTAGTTATCAAGCCTAACAAGTCGAGCTCGAACCGGCTCGTTATTAAATCGAGTATCTAACGAGCTCGAGCTCGGCTCATTAAGCTAAACGAGTCAAGTCTTAACGAGTCGAGCCGAGCCAATTATAGGAGTATATATTAGGGGAGTATCACTTATTCTATGTAAACTAAATTTGTATCATTAAGGACATTTTAGACGTTTCGTAATTATTTAAAAAAGAAAAAGAAAAAGAAAAAGTGAAGGTAGCCAATTATCGGGGCCAGAAATCAAAGAACAATTTAGCACATTAGTCATCCATTTTAGAGCGCACGGGTTAGGATTTAATTGCAATTGCTTTTGCAATAGTATTTAGGCTGGCAGCCTGGCAGCAATTAAGAAATGAAACAAGATATATTGAACTTCGAACAATAATTTAATGTGTTCCTAGTTTTCCTCATTTTTTATCGTTACTGAGTATAAGGTTGGTTGAATCGCCTCAATTTTTTTTTTTCTACTGACCCTATTTAGTTGATCCCCAATTGACCCAACTCATCTAAATGTGAGTTAACTTACTCGAATCAACTACATTGAATACAAACTCAACTGACTACATCAATTCATATTAGATTCTACCACCAAGATCAATTCATATTAGATTCAAGAACTAACATTCTCACATAATTAAAAGCTTATTATAAACTTAGTCAAAGACTCAAAAACTTTAAAATTAATAAGAGTGATGAAGAATAATTTGTCATCTTCTAAAGTTTGGGCTCAAGCCCAAACTAAATAGATAATTATAAGTGGGGAAGTGAAGGCTCAAACAAATAAATCATGGGGTGACCTAATACCAAAAAAGCCCAATTAATTCAAAGGGTATCATAAGCACCCGATATTACCAAAATACTCCAAGTATGAAAACTTATAAATGCATTATTTTCTTTGGGTAAAACACATTTTTTTCTCATACATTAACATTGAGTCATTCATTTATTCTCCACATATTATATGAAAACTGACTTGAGCGTCTGGGTCCCCGCACTGGAGTAGTGGAGTACTCTCCAGTGTGGCTTTTGCAAGTCCATCTGATTGAATTTGGATTGAAGCACTTGAAGAAAATGAAGTTTTGAGAGAATTTTTTTTGGTGCGCATCAAAGAGGCATCTAGAATTTCATAAAGTTGTATCTTAATTCAAGCTATATATATTTAGACAATCAAACAAAATTTTACACGATAAATTTAAATATACGAAAATAGTAAATGTAATCAACAACATTAATTAAGGACAACCAATTTCTAGTGTAAAAGCTTTTGTTCTCAATTACTTCACTAGACGGTAGGTAGGAATGGCCATAAGATTCTTAGCTCTAGAAGTCACCACAGCAAAGTGCTCGACCATGTCCACATCACTTGGAAGCTCCCAATCAAAACAATGCACCACCTGTGCCACCATCATTTTCACCACAGTCAGCCCCAATTGCATTCCGGGGCATCCTCTTCTACCAGAACTAAACGGCAGGAGTTGAAAATTGTGTCCCTTGACGTCAATATTGCTACCGATAAACCTCTCAGGGGTAAATGATTTAGGGTTAGACCACACGTTGGGATCCCTTCCAATAGCCCATACGTTCACCATAATTCTTGATTTTTTAGGTATGTGGAAACCATCCACCACACAATCTTCAATTGATTCATGAGGAAGTAATAGGGGCACAACTGGGTGGAGGCGAAATGCTTCTTTGACCACACAGTCTAAGTATTCGAGTTTGTCGAGATGCGATTCCTCGACTACATGGTCCATTCCTACCACAAGTTCCAATTCTTTTTGGAGTTTCTTCATTATTGCTGGGTGTCTAATGAGTTCTGCTAGTGTCCAATCCGCTGATGCTGCCGAAGTATCCGATCCGGCAACAAGGATATCCTGAAGAGAGTATATATTTATAATAAAATGAAAGTTTTTTGGTACCATAATATGTCAATTGCACAATTTTTGTCAGAAAGAGAGGTAACTTTATTAAAATCGTTGAAATTTTGAAAACAATATATTTTAATGTCACGTTAGTTTACAATTTTACCGCATAACTTGCGTGCTACAAATTAGATCTTGCTAGGTGTGACAGTCTAGAGATATAAAAACACTATTTTCAAAATTTTGGATGATTTTGAGACGTCTAAATAAAAAAGTATTGGGAGACAAAGAACTTCTTAACTCAAAACGGCATGCAGCTTATAAAAAAAAAAAAGCTTGTTAATTACTTACCAGGAGTAAGCCCTTTACATGGCGGCGATCGAATTGGAATCCAGCATCTCCAGACTCCAAAATAGCCATCATTGTATCAACAAAGTCCCCTTTCTTGTCTTCTTTCTTTTGATGAACATGATCATCGATTATTTTCTCGAAGAAGGCATCGAAAATTTGGCTCAATTTCTTCATTTTGCGATTTAGTCCCTGAAGGTCAAGCCTCCCAATGTAGGGAAAATAGTCCGCCAAATTAAATTGGGCGGAAACCTCTGATAAGTCTTGAAACACAGTTTTAAAACCCTGCTCATTAAAATCATTATCCGAATACTTATTCCCAAGCGTCATGAGACAAGTCATATCCCAACTGAGATCAAAAACCGTGGCGCTCAGATCCACGACTTTGCGTAGTTGAGCCGACTTTTTCAGAGAAGCAACGAGCAGCCCGTGCTCGGCCCGTCTCGTGGCCTGGAATTGGTTGATCTTGTGGGCACTCAGCAGCTCCAAGGTGCACAGTTTTCGCATGTTCCGCCAGTCCGGGCCGTAGGGCATGAAAATCAAGTCCCTCTGCCCGTATCCAACGTATTTGGCAACTTCGGCGTAAGGCCTGCTCGCAAAATTGAGATCATGGGTCTTCAGGATCAGCTCTGCTGCCGCGGGAGAGGACACGATTACTGCGGGCTTGAATCCGAAGCGCAAGCTCATAAGAGGCCCGTATTTTTGGGCTAAATTGTATAAATCGTGGTGAGGATTCTTCCCCAGAAGGTGAAAATGCCCCAAAATCGGAATGGGTTTTGGACCCGGAGGAAGCCTTTTCGTCTTCCGAATTTTCTGAAAGATATAATAATAAAGAAACAGAATCGCTGATAAAAATGTCCAAATCAAGGCCATTTTCCGGTACCTTTTTGTTCGAAAACGATACTACTGTATATTTTTGCAGTTGATTGGTGAATGTGTGAAATACACTGGTAGCAGCAAATATTCATAATTAGTTTCAATTATCAATGTGCTTATAATGTTGTCACTTTATTTTATTTTTGTTGATTCCGTCTTCTCCTAACTAACAAGATTTAAATAATCTCTGTAGGTTGCTTGGATCAGAGTGGTATTGAGTTGTTAAGTACAGTACAATTACTATAATCATAAGCTTGTCGATGTAACTACACAAAAGACAATGTCGATAACATAAAGAAATATCTATTTGGGAATTTATATTACTATATATGGTTGTAATACACTCTACCGTAAGAGTCTCCGATCGTTTTTTAAAATTTCGACAAAGTTGAGCTGTCCCTTGGATTTTAAAATTTCGTCAAAGTTTGTGGGATGCAAATTATTGGAGTATAATTAAAGAAATCGAATACAGATCGGTTTTTTCGTGAAAAAATATTTTTATTTCCACACATCCTTTATAGTGTTTGACTCAACTAATAGGCTTCAAAATTATTTTTTATTTAAAAGCTATAAGAGCATACTTTAAAAATAATTGATTTTAAAAGCAGTCAGTTGTATTTGAAAATACAGGGAGTGTTTGGTTTTGGATTGTTCATTCCCGATTTTATCTCTTTCAATCTCCCTCAATCCAAATATCAATCCACTCTTATAATACTTTTACAAATCTATTTTCATATAATCACATCATCATTTATTTTAATCTCATTCTCTTGCCTACTTTTATTTTACACACTTATTTCTCTCCTATTATTTTTCTACCCACTAAGAGGGTGTTTGCAAACTCTATTAACAATTTAAAAGCACTTATTAGAAGCTAAAATTGTGAGAAGACAATTTAAAAAAAAAGTGATTGTGCCCCTTCAATTGAGTTTGCAAACACCCCCTAATAACATATTACAACATCACTTTGAATTTGACATAACTACATTCATCACTATTTCTCAATCTCTATCCAAACCTAGTTTAAACATAATTACTCCATCCGTCCACAAAACTATGCTTCTTTAACTGGGCACGGGTTTTAAAAAAAATAAAGTAAGGGTGTTGGGAATAAAATGAGATATGTTTTGATTCAATACCAAAACCTCCTGTGACATGCCTAAGTCAAGATGATTATGTTCTAAGAATGTTAGAACATATAGAATAAGGCTAGATGAGAAGCTGATATGTTAGGCAGCTCTTAGTTAGTTAAATGCACAATTTGAGGGGGAACATATGCTTTGAAGTCCATATAGACAAGTCCCTTCAAGGCTCAAATTCTGGAATTATGATCAAGTCCACTGAAGGACAAGTATGCTGATCAGAAGAGTTGTCCAGACAAGTTGTCTCAGCACAATCAAGTCAGAAGAAGTGTACTGAAAGCTTAAGGTCAACCATGCTGAAGAGACAACTACACCCTAAAGATCATTATTGAATCATGCTAAGATCACCTTGAAGTGAAGCAAAGGGTATGAGCCAAGTCATCTGAAGAAGAGCAAGCCAACCTTACTGATAAGCAAGACTGCTGATAGTTATAAGGAGAGTTGTCCAGTTGATAAGGAATGTTGTCCTATCATTGGAACAACCTTCAGAAGCCATGTCCATGTCCTAACAAGAGAATCTGAAAGTCAGACATTGGGAAGAGTGTTGCAGAATGAAGACAAAGCTTATACAACCGTTTATTTCCCAAATGAGGACATGTCACTATCAAAAATCTGTCTTCAAAGTTGAAGAACTAAAAGAAGACATTTATGGACTTTTGAGGCTGCCTCTCCAACGGGCAAATCCTTCAAATTGTCTATAAATACAGAAGTGTGAAGACCATTTGAAAGAACCTCAACCAAGCACCTCAACACAATCCAACATTTGACAAGCTAGAGTGCTTTCAAAGTCTTCAAAGACTATCTTAGTCTTCAAACACTTCATCTAAGCTGAACCTATTGTATATCCATACACAAGCTTAGAGAGATATCCTATCCTTATACACTGATCTTCATTGTAAAGGATATCTCATTAGTTGGAACCTTACATCAATCCTTACCCCTTTCAAGAGTGAAAGTGAGAAGGTTGTTGTAGTAGTAGTAGAAGTGGTAGGAGCTGACTGTTGAGAGAAGAACAGTTCAGTTCTGAGTTTAGAAGAGGGTACTAGGACTCTATACATCCTAGGGATCAATTCACCAAGGAGTGGTGTTCTTGATCAAGTGCACCTTGGCACTATAAAACAAGTTAATTCCAAGAGTGAAGGAATTATCCTGTTCAATCAGGGAAAGTGGATGTAGGAGCTTGAGTCTCTGAACCACTATAAACACTTGTGTTGATTTACTTTTCAAGTACTTTCATATATTCAACACTGCACACAAACTGATCTTTCAAAGGATAAACATTCAAAGACTGTGCAAAACTGATTTGGACAAGTTCCCTGAAAACTGGTCTGTATTGAATTGACTAAGTGATTTCAGAACTTTGAAGGAGTCTAAACTAAAAGGGCCAACCACTATTCCGCACATATAACTCCCCTAGATAGTTATTCAACTAAGTACTCAATAGTACTTAGTATCTTGATTATCTTAGAAGAGTTAATCATCTTCAGCAGAGTTGTCCAAGACAACCTTGCCTAGCTCTGGTTTGATCTAAAGTTGAAAAGAATCCCATACAAGTGTATTCCCCCCCCATACACTTGTTATATACTCCTTTCAGGACCAACAAGTGGTATCAGAGCAGGGGTTCAAAGACCACTGCTTCTGAAAAGCCATCTTGGTTTTCAAAATCACATATTTAGTGTGGTCACTGAACTGATCTATCTGAAATCCTTTTAATTGTTGACTAACTATTTGTTCTTGAGATATGGCCAACAACAATGCTGCTGTTCCACCTCCTGCTGTCCAAGGATTGGACAACATGGCCACAAATCCAGTCAACCACATTTCTCATCACAAATTGCCCATGTTCTCAATAGACAACTATGACTTCTGAAAAATCAGGATGAGGGCTCATCTTGCATCTCTTCACACTGACATGCTGAGAGTGATCACAAGAGGTCCTTTTGTGTTCACTCAAGTAAATCCCAGAGTCACTGAAGCTCAAAGAGCAGATATAAGGGAATTGATTCCCAAAGATGAGGATGACTTCACTGCAGATGAGAAGAGGAAAGATAACCTGAATTATCTTGCCATGAATACCCTCTATCAAACAATTCCAGATGCAATCATGGGAAGGGTCTATCATTGCACAACTGCCAAAGAAATTTGGGATACTCTTGCTGAAATGTGTGAGGGTACTGACAAGATCAAGGAGAACAAGCTCCAAGTGGCAGTGCAAAAGTTTGAACAATTCACAATGGAGTCTGAGGAATCCATTGACAAGTTTGCTGGTAGATTCACTGATGTGATGAATGAGATCAACTCATTGGGCAAGGTCTACACCAAAAGAGAAGTTGGATTGAAGATCTTGAGAAGTCTCACTCAAAAGTGGGATGTCTATGCTGTAATGATGCAAAATACCAAAGATCTTTCCACCATGCCCATGCAACAAATCTTCTCTGAACTCAAAGCTTATGAGTTCGACCTCAATAGAAGAAAGCCTGTTGAGGAGCCTTCAAATCCTACAAAAGGAGTGGCATTCAAAGCCAAAACTGCTGAACCAGAAATGCAGTCCACTCCAAGATCATCAAAGTCAGTCTCCAAGACTGAAATGAAGGAGGAACTAGCCTTGATGGCTAGAAGGTTTAACAAGCTAAACTCAAGGTTTGGTAGATACAAGAAATTCTACCAAGACAACAAATTCAGGAGAAGGTACAACTCTCCTGAAGCTCAGGCTGAGGTCAAAAAGCCTGAAGAGAAAAGATTAGAGGACAAGTACTCTGATAGGAGAAGGTCCAGTAGAGCTGAACCTTCATCATAAAAAAGAAGAGAAGAACCAAAGAAAGATGATGATGAAGACTTGTGCTATAATTGCAAGAAGAAAGGGCACTTCCAGTATGACTGCCCTGAATTGAGCTCTAAGGAGAGAAGAGAAAGACAAGCCAAAAAAGACAGAAAGTTCACCAATAGAAAGGCCATGATGGCTGGTGAAGAATCTGATAGTGTTGAAAGCTTCAACTCTTCTGATGGACTGTTCTCCAACAGTGATGATAATGATGATGTCTGCAACATGGCTCTTGAGGATGATGAGGTATCCTCTACTTCTAGCTCACCATCATACATCTCACAAAACAATAGTGAGGTCAACCTGAAGCTTTCTTTTGGAAAGTTGATGGAAGATTTCACTATGTTACAAGAATTTCATGATAACTGTGTGAGAGAAAATGAAAGATTGGCTATTGAACTTGCCAAAACTTTTGAGGTAGTTGTTGATGTCAAATCTACTGAGTTGTATCAACAAGTCTTGAGAAAGCTTGAGGAAGCAAATCTCAGGATAGTTGACCAACAAAAGGAGATTGATGATCAACTCCTCTCTCAGAAGAGAAAAGATTTTGAACTGAAAATTCTAAATGCCAAATTTGAAAACCTCTCACATGAATATGGTATTCTTAAATCAAGTGAAGAGAGCATGAAACTAAAGATGTCTGCTCTGAAGAAATCCTCTAGAGCAATAGAGGAAATTCAGAGTTATCAAAGACCTATGGCTCAAAGAAGTGGATTAGGTTTTGATCCATTTGAATCTTCACCTTGTCTTAGTGTTGCCTCTACAAGTAACACTAAGAGAATCTTTGTTAAGTCAGTGGCACAAACTGAAAATGAAGTGATTCAGCCACTGAACAAAGGAAAGGGCAAAATGGATGATTTGCCTACTCTAGTGCTTCAGGAGACTAGGCCAAAACCTAAGGAAATGGCCAAAGCTCCTGATCACAAGAGGAATGTTGGTCAGCATAGTAGACCCAATGGAAGGGCAACTCTCCTGAACAATGTTCAGAGGAGTTATCCAAGGCATAATCAGCCTAGGCCAACTCTACTGAGGAAGCCTCAGCTGACTAGACCTAAGGACAACTTTCCTCAAAGGCAAAATAAAATGAGACAACCAAAACCCTATATGCCAAAGGGTAATGGTCATAAAAATGCCTTTCCTCAAAGATTCCCTCAAGTAGCACAAAGAACTCATAAGTTCAGGAGACTTGACAACTCTCCTGAAACTTACAGAGTTAACACCTTCACACATACTTTCCCAAAGGCATTTAAGGGAAAGACAGTGTATGTAGATGCTAGAGGAAAACAATTTTGCCACCTTGAATCAATCAGGGTTATTAGGCAAGTTTGGGTTCCTAAAGGTACAGCTAACCTCTCAGGACCCAAAACTCAAAGGGTACCTAAACCTATTTAAATGCAGGTACCATTGGGCCACAAGAAGAGGAGCATGAGTAAAAAGTCAGCATGGTACCTTGACAGTGGATGCTCAAGGCACATGACTGGAAACAAGGAACTCCTCACTGATTTTATTGAAAAAGAAGGCCCAAATGTCACATTTGGAGACAGCTCACAAGCAACAACAAAAGGTTATGGTACTTTGATGATTGGTAACATCAAAGTATCCAATGTGTCTTATGTGGCTGGTCTCAAATATAACCTCCTAAGTATCAGTCAATTCTGTGATAAAGATTTCAATGTTGAGTTCTCTAGTGGAAAATGCTTAATCAAAGATAATACTCAACAAATTCTATTGACTGGAACTAGGAAAGGAAATGTGTATTTTGCAGACTGGGACAAGTCTACTGATGCTGCATGTTTCATTGCTAAGAATTCTAGTGAACAAAGTTGGTTATGGCATAAGAGATTAAACCACTTAAACTTCAAAACAATGAACAAGATTGCTAGAAATGCATTAGTTAAAGGACTACCTAATGAGGTTTTCATTAAGGAGCATGTTTGCAAACCATGCCAAGAAGGAAAACAGATTAAAGCCTCATTCAAAGGAAAACCAGTCATCTCTACTGAAAGGGTACTTGAACTTTTACACATGGACTTATTTGGACCAATTACCCCAGCAAGCATAAATGGTAGAAAATACACATTGGTTGTAGTAGATGACTTCTCTAGGTTCACATGGGTAGTATTTCTCCTTAATAAAAAGGAAACTCAAGTCAAACTACCTGAACTTTTAAAGAGATTGTCAAATGAGAAAAGCCTTAGCATTATCAAGATAAGATCTGATAAAGGCACTGAGTTCATAAATTCATACATCAATGAGTATTGCACATCCAATTGAATAGCTCATGAAACCTCAGCAGCTAGAACTCCTCAACAAAATGGAGTTGCAGAAAGGAGAAATAGAACCTTAAAAGAAGCTGCTAGAACCTTAATTGCTGATTCAAATTTATATAAGAGGTTTTGGACTGAAGCTATAAACACTGCATGCCATACTCAGAATAGATGTTTGATTACTAAGGGTCAAGGCAAAACCCCCTATGAACTCTGGAAAGGAAGAATGCCTAAAGTGTCTTACTTTCATATCTTTGGTTGTAAGTGTTTCATACACAATAATGGGAAAGAACAGTTGAAAGCCTTTGATAGCAAAGCTGATGAGGGAGTATTTCTTGGATATTCTCAAATTAGTAGAGCTTTCAGGGTCTACAACAAGAAAACCCTTATTGTGGAGGAAACACCTCATGTTGTGTTTGATGAATCTATCCATGAGTTCAGGAATGAGAACTTGGAATCAGAAGAAATCACACAAAGGACAACCAGACTGAGCCTAAAGGACAAAGACACTGAATTCATAGAAGTTGTCCAAGCCAACCTACCTGAAAATCTCCCATTGGACAACAATCCTGAAGGCAACCTTCCTGAGGCAAATCCCACTGAAGGGAATGGTGAACTGAATGATCAAATCCCAGTTCACATCCAGGTAACAACTACCAATGAAGAAGCAGTTCCTGCTGAGGTAGTTAATGGGTCAAATAATCAAGGGGAAACTCAAAATGTTGAAAATGCCAATGTCCCTGACATTGAGGACAACACCCCTGATTATGATCCTGAATTAGATCCTGCATTCAATTATCCTGAATTTTATGATCAAATTAACTCAACCTCAGTAGAGGACAACTCTGCTGAAGAGATCAGAAAAAGAAGGACTTGGTTGTCTGACCATCCTACTGATCTAATACTTGGTGACCCAAGTATTGGAGTCAAAACAAGGAGATTTCATGGTGAACGTGCTCTTTTCTGCTGTTTCTTGTCAGAACAAGAACCAAGTGATATTGAAGAAGCACTTCAAGATGCAAATTGGATCACAGCCATGCAGGAAGAACTGAACCAATTCACCAGAAATTAGGGGTGGGAATGGGCCAGGCTACTCGACAGGGGCCTACGGCTCGGCCTATTAAAACTCGGCTCGACTCGACTCGTTTAATAAACAAGCCGGGCTCAAGCTTTTTTAGAAGCCTATTTAGCTAAATAGGCCGGGCTCAAGCTTTTTCGTAAGTCTTTTAAGCCCAACAGGCCGGCCTATATAACTTCACACACACACACACATATATATAAATTATAAGTATATACTTATATAATATGTGATTTTCAAATAAATAAGTAAGAAAATTTAGTAACAATAGTTATATTTTTCTTTGTAATAGTTGAAAAAATATTTGATTTTTTTTTTGGAACATTGTATTACTTCCATTTCTTCATTTTGAGATTTAAAGAGTTAATTTTTATAATTTGATGATAATACTGTTGTAGATTTTTTTTAAAAAAAATACGCTAATAAGATTAAGAGGCCTTTAGAAGGCTTTCGGGTCAGGCCTATTTATTAAAAAGGCCTATTTATTAAAAAGGCCAGACTTGAGCCTTTAAAAAAAGCCTATCACAGGCCATGGGCCAGGCTCGGGCCTAAGAAATATATAACAGGCCAGACTTTTTTTCTTAAAGCCTACCAAGGCCTGGCCCATTCCCACCCCTACCAGAAATGAAGTTTGGGAGCTGGTGGACAGACCTTCACATCAAGATGTTATTGGAACCAAGTGGGTATTCAAGAACAAGAAGAATGAGAATGATGTGATTGTCAGAAACAAATCAAGACTAGTGGCAAAAGGCTATTGCCAACATGAAGGCATTGATTATGATGAGACTGTGGCAAGGCTAGAAGCAATAAGGCTCTTTCTAGCCTATGCAGCCCACAAGAGGTTCAAAGTGTACCAAATGGATGTCAAGAGTGCCTTTCTGAATGGAGTCTTGAAAGAAGAAGTCTATGTAGAGCAACCACCTGATTTTGAGGTTGGAAACCAAGTTTACAAACTGAAGAAAGCTCTATATGGACTCAAGTAAGCCCCTAGGGCTTGGTATGACACACTGTCACAATTCCTCTTGGATCATGGATTCACCAAGGGAACTGTGGACAGAACACTCTTCAGAATCTCTGAAGGAGAGGACATCTTGCTTGTCCAAATTTATGTGGATGACATAATTTTTGGATCCCCCAATGAGAAGCTATGTGAGAAGTTCTCAAAGCTCATGCAAAGCAAGTTTGAGATGTCCATGATGGGGATGATGAACTTCTTTTTGGGACTTCAAGTCAAGCAATCAAAAGAAGGGATCTTCATCAACCAAGCCAAGTACACCAGAGAAATGATCAAGAAGTTTGGGTGTGCAACTAGCAAGCCAGTAAGGATCCCAATGAACACAAATTGGAAGATGGATCCTGATGAGAGTGGTGCTCCAACCAACTCTACTGAGTATAGAGGAATAATTGGTTCACTCCTCTATCTCACTGCCAGCAGACCTGACATCACCTTTGCAGTAGGTGTTTGTGCAAGGTTTCAAGCAAATCCTAAGAAAAGCCATCTTGAGGCTGCAAAGAGGATTTTAAGGTATCTCAAAGGCACTGAGAATCTAGGCCTTTGGTACCCTGCTGATGACAACATTGAGCTAACAGGCTACTCAGATGCTGATTATGGAGGTTGCAGAATTGATAGAAAGTCCACTTCAGGGACTTGTCAATTCTTAGGCAACAAGCTCATATCTTGGTTTTCCAAGAAGCAGAACACAGTGGCTACTTCCACCACTGAAGCTGAATATGTTGCAGCTGGAAGCTGTTGTGCTCAAATCCTTTGGTTGAGACAACAACTAAGAGACTACAAAGTCAACTCTACTGAAGTGCCAATATTTTGTGATAACAACAGTGCTATTGCAATATCACAAAACCCTGTCTTGCACACAAGATGCAAACATGTGGACATCAAGCATCACTTCATTAGAGATCATGTGGAAAAGAAGGACATAAAGTTGGTCAAGATCCACACAGATCATCAAAAAGCTGATATTCTAACAAAGCCACTTGCAGAGGCAAGGTTTCTAGAGCTATCAGCAGAGTTGGGTTTACTTGATCCAGGGAAATTGGACAAGTAAAATCCATTGGAGTTAATTGAAGTAAGAGGAATTAAAATAGTTTTTAGCAGACTTGGTCAAGTCTACTGAAGTTCAGAAGAGATGATCACAATTACTCAGGACACTTGTCCATTGAATCTCAGGACACTTGTCCACATCTTTTCAGGACACTTGTCCTAGTGGGGTCAGATAAGTTGTCTTGACTATCAAACTATTTCCTTGGTTCGATAAGCACCTATTTTGGGTAATCATTGTCTTCTTTGATATCTGTCCCATTTACAGATATCATCACTGTGGGATTTAATTTGTCCCCCACCCAAGAGGTCACTTTCCATGCATTAAATGCCAATATTTAACTCTTGTTTGCATTACACTTTTCAAGCCATGATCTATCTCGAAAACTCCCCAACCATTAACTAATATTAAATAACTTCCACGTTTTGAATAAAACCAATAACTCACTGTTACATTGGTTTTTAACCATTGGATCAAAACTGGCCAACTCCCCTGAAATCAATCCTGGCCGTCCAAGTGTGTTTTTCCATATTTGACAACCGTTGAAAACTCACAAAACTCACCAACTCATTGACAAACATTCTTTTTAGAATATTCTCAAGCCTTAAGATCCCCCACAAACACTTCTTCTCAAGCATTCGAAACCCTAGCTCTTATCTTCTTCAAACTCTCTCAAAACTCTCTCACATTCATTTCTGTAAACCTTCAATGGCTCCCAAAGTTAGACCAAAAATGATCATTGATTTCTCCAACAAGGCTCTAGACCTTGATTTTGGATACTTGAGCAACAAAAACAGCCTTCACTTTGAGCCCATAGTATCATTTGAAAGTGAAGACCCTGAGAATACACCAACCTTGAGATGGTTGAGAAGAGCTGGTTTGCAGAAGTTCATGGAGAGTAGACCAAGTTCTTGCTTGGAAAGCTACATGGCTGAGTTCTTTGCTTTCCTCAAGTGGAGAGGTAAGCCTGAAGATGGTGAAGTTTCTACAAAGCTTTCATATGTGGCAGAAGGAGATGAGGAAGAGAGATTTCATAGAGTGAAATTCTCTTCAGAAGATCTTGAAGGAGCCTTTGGTTTGCCTTCTGAAGGAAGGAACCCAAAATTTTATGGTGCTAATCATGAAGAGGAGATAGCACAAGAATGGCTTTTGGTTCCAGGTCCCATCTCTTCAACACAAAACAAGAAGACTCTCAAGCTAAAATTTCTCAACCTCTTTGAGGTAGTTGCTAAGAGTCTCTTGAGCAATACTGGAAGCTTGGAGCAAGTCAGCCATCCTAGAATCAGAATTATGGCTGCTGTGATTGATGCTAGTGACAAAGGCATCAAGTTTGATTGGAGGACCTTCATCATATCTGAGATGATGAAGGAAAAGGCCAAGTTTAAGGTGAAATCTCACAATAAGGTTGTGCTAGAAGGGAAACTCAAGTATTGCACCAGGGCAAGCTTGTTGATTGAGAGATTTTCCCATTATTCTCAAATGCAAACCTTTGCAAAACCCCTACCAGCACAGAAGATAATGTTCAGAAGGCTCAGCAAGAAAACTGAGCAAAGGAGGATGCTAATGGCCAAACCTACTGAAGAAAAGGTGGAGGAGAAGCCAAAATTGAAAAAGAGGACAAAGGCCAGAGTGGTAAAGACAAGGAAGGTGTCTCAAATCCCCTCAGAAGACACCACTGGAGCCTCAACTGAGATTGAAGATGTTGTTGAAGAAGGTGTGCAAGTGCCTTCTGATCACTCAGAAGAGTTGAGACAAAAGTATAATGAGACTAGACAAAAGTCTAGAGGTGATAAGAGGATCATGGAAGTTGTCCCTGAGAAGGATGGTGAAGGAAGTGGGAGCAGTAGAGCCAGCAAGAGAAGGGCCAAGCCTACTGATAAGGTGTTGGAACTTCAGGAAGAAAGGTCTCCCCAACTTGCTCTAAGAGAGAGCAGAGCTGAAAGCAGGACCAAATCCAAGTTAAGGACCAACTCATCTGGTTCTGGAACTCCAGAATCCAAGGTCCCTGAAGGTCATCAAATAGAGGCCAACATCCCTGAAATTCAGAACCCTGAGCCCAACTCCCCTGAAACCCACATAACCCCAACCAATCAACCTATCACCCCCATTAACCTTACAAAGAGATATTCTCCAGAAGGGAGTGTGCAAAGAAGTGGGATAGATGTGTTAGCAGATTTAGCAGTGGATGAGACAAGGCTGCAATCACCCCTTGACTCATCTATGCTCAATTACTCAAAGTTGCTAGAAGCTGCACTTCAAGAGCCAACCCCTGCTAGTAAAGCCCCT
This sequence comes from Galeopsis tetrahit, assembly GCA_963675135.1. Lineage (NCBI taxonomy): Eukaryota > Viridiplantae > Streptophyta > Magnoliopsida > Lamiales > Lamiaceae > Galeopsis > Galeopsis tetrahit. Next base: position 65,716,028 of record OY776131.1, read on the forward strand.
TCAGATCCATTGCTCTCTAAAGCAACTGAAGTACCTTCAATTGCAACCAACCCTTCTAAAGCCAATATCCCTGAACTCAACCTCCCTGAAGCCACTTTAGGAGAACCCAGAGCCAACTCCCCTATAACCCAAAGTCCCCATTCTAGTGGAGATGAGGAGGAGTATACTTATGAGAGTATGCTCAGAGGAGGAGCCAAGGCTACTGTGGACAGTTTGTATCCACAACTTACTGAATTTCCAAGAATTCAGAAGATGTTTCATGATTTGAGGATGCTTGTGGATGTAAAAGACAAGACTATTATGGAGATATCACAAGTCATCCAAGACAAAGGTGCAAACTGGTGGCAAGTGGAGGAAAGCAGATTACTACACTTTGCTGGTGTGTTGAAAAAAAAATTCCTTACTGATGAAGAAGTTTTTGCAAAGTTGGTAGATGATAAGATCATTGAGGAGAAGGAGAGGAAAGCTAAGGGCATCAAACACCCTGATAGTAGCTCCAATGATGATGATTCCCCTGATGATCCCTCAAATCCTTCAAAACCCAACCCTCCTGAAACCCCTCAAGCCAACCTCCCTGAATCTACTCAACCCAAGTCTTCTGTATCAGCCAGACTTTCAAACCCCCCTAGAACCTATCATAGGAAAGGCTCTGTATCTTCAGAGGTGTTGACCAAGGGTGGTAACACAACCAAAGACACATCTGCCAATGAAGGTTCTCCTGAACCCAAGGCACAACCTAAAGATGTGGAGGTTCCTATACTAAAGGCTGGTTTGATTAAGACCTATTCAGTGTCAGATGAGTTGGACACTGATCAGCCCTTAATCATTCAGGATGACTCAGTGGCTGTTGAAATAAGCACTGTGATCTCCCCACAACTGCCATCTTTGAACCTTATTGAAGGTGGAGATGATGCAGGTTTAGGTGATGGAGTTGAAAAGGAAAGTCTAGTGGAAAAACCAGAGGGAGTAGTAGATGAGAGAGATGTGGTGATCACTAGGATAGTGAGTGTACCACCAAATGAGGGTGATATAAGTGAGGAAGGGCAGGCTATTCTTGAAGTCAAATCTGAACTTCAGGAATCCCTTGATGAGAGGAGGCCTGTTCCTTTAAGTGAGGAAATTACTAATGAAGGAAGAAAAGAAGTAGTTGAAAATGAGAAGAAGACTGCTGATGTATCAGAGTCTTATGAAAAAGAAACTGAGGGTGATGAGTGTATTTTCACTAACCCTTTTGATTTGTCTGACATTGCAGGTATAAGTCTTGATCAAATCTTTGCAGATGACTTCTTGACAGATACTCCCATCCATGTTGATTTTGGATCAGCACAAGCCCTACTTGGCTTACAATCAACAAAGTTGGATTCCTTAGCTCAACAAGTTCAATCAGCTCATGCAGAAACTTCTGGTGCATTAGATGAGCATGGAAGAACTTTGGCATCTGTGGAAATGAGGCTGACAGGCTCTGAAGATGAGGTGTTACCCACATTAGAAGCAAGAATTGAAGGAGTGGAATCTGGTCTTCAAACCATTTCCACTGAAGTTCACAAAGCCAAAGTCAGTATGGAAAACATCTCCAAGGAGGTCAAGAAGGATCAAAAGCTGCTCAGAGATAACCACAATGCAAATGTTCAAGCTATCAGACTGACCATTAAGCAAGCACTTGGCAAGAAGACAGCCTTGCAGAAGAAAAGAGCAGAGGCACAAAGGCTTGCCATGGTGAAAGCAGCTTCAGAGAAATTTTCCCAAGAGGTGATGGCCAACATTGCTGAAGGTGCAGTGGCCAACCTCACTGAGCTTCTAAAGGCCCAATTGGATGCATCTCTGAAAGCAACCTTGGAGGAGGTTGTCCAACAAAAGATGAAGCCTGTTCTAGGAGATGAGGCAGTGATAGAATGCAAAATATACATGATGAGAATGTATATTTGTTGGAGGAGATGAGGTCTCTAACCCAAGCCCAGTCCTTAATGGCATCTACTATGAGTGAGCTCAAGCCTGAATGTTTTGATGTTGCCAAAAAGGGGGAAAGGGAAAGAGCAAGGGCAAAAGGTGCCTTAGTGATTGGAAGCCCTGTGAAAGGGAAAGACAAAATTGCTGAAGGAAAAGGGAAAGAGCCAGCAGTGCTGAACTTAGAAGATCTAGATGAAGAAGAGCAGTTAGCACTAGCTTTGAAGAACTCAATGGCCTCAGCTCAAGAGGAAAGAGTGAGGTTACAGCAGAGGCCAGGTGGTGAGTGTCTGGTTTGGACAAAGTTGCTGAAGGTGTCCAAACTAGAGGAAAGATCAAGAGGGCAAAAGGAAAGAAAAGACAAGCTGAGACATTTACTGACTTTCCCAACAGTCTTGATCTGCCACCTGAGTTCAAAATTGATGATGATGAGCATATTTCCAAAAAGGCAAAGAATGCTGAGAAGGACAAAACTACTGAAGTGTCCAAGACTGCTGAAGAAGACAAGTCTTCTAAAACTGACAAGAATGCTGAAGGTCCCAAGTCCACTAAAGATGTTGAAGAATTGTTTGCTGAAGGATTTGGACCTGAGCCCAAAAAGAAGACAACTGTCCTAGCTCATGATCCATCAAAGCTATTTCATGAAGGGTATGGCAAAGACCCTGAAACTCAACAGAAACTAGCCATGATGAGGGCCCAAGAGAAGATGGACTTGATGGATGAAGCTAATAGAGCAAGAGACAAAAGAAGAGCAGACTTCCAAAAGCCTAGAAGGAAGAGAGCAACTTACAATAAGATGAAGCCACAGCTGTTGATCCCAATGGACACCAAATATCCTCACTTGGATAAATGGGTGCCAATTCAGCTGAATGACTCATGGGAGGAAGCAAAAAGGGAGTTTGTCTATGATCAATATGTCATTGACAGATGGAATGGAAGAGATGCCAACTCCACTTTTGCTGAGTTCATGATAGAGTATCACAGAGAGCTCTATCAACAACTACTTGCAGCTGCTGATATTGCAAGATTTGAACTCACTGCTCCCAAGCCAATCATATACATGCCTCCAAAGCTGGATGGATGAATTGATCAGTCAAAAATCCTGAAAGAGTTTACAGAAATCCTCAAGCTGAACAAGATGGTTCTTGGACCCAAGGGAACAAACCAAGAAGCCATGGAGCTGAAGAGAAGAGTGTGGGCACAATATGGGATGGTGCCACCTCCTGAGGATGATCTCTGAAATGGCTAAGTCTTCTGACCTTCTTTTAAAACTTATCTTACCTGAAGATATGTCTTTAATTGGTCATCTATGCTGAAGTTTTGGTCAAATTTGCTGAAGTGATGTGCTCTGATAAGTTATTTGCTCTGATAAAGGCTAATGCTCTGATACTGAAAGATCTAGATTCTACTAAGCGTTTAGTGTGTTGCTCTGATACTCTAGATCTTATATTCAGTATATGCTCTGAAACTCTTGTAATGAAATGATCAATTGTAATAGTGTCTTGAATTCATGCTCTGATATGTTAACTTCAACTATCAACATGCTTGTAATGAATTTCATATGAATGATAGTTGAACTTACTTTGAATCAAGAAACATTATTACAAAATTCTCTCTATGCCTATCCTTGAAACCTATTTGCAACTTGAACAGTGAGTACACTAAAACATTGTTTTTCAGGAATATTGACCTTAGTCATGCCTTCTGAAGATAAATGTAATAGGTGTAGTCAAGTCACTTTTGCATAGAATGTATAGGCTTTGGCATCATCAAAAAGGGGGAAATTGTTGGGAATAAAATGAGATATGTTTTGATTCAATACCAAAACCCCCTGTGACATGCCTAAGTCAAGATGATTATATTCTAAGAATGTTAGAACATATAGAATAAGGCTAGATGAGAAGCTGATATGTTAGGCAGCTCTTAGTTAGTTAGATGCACAATTTGAGGGGGAACACATGCTTTGAAGTCCATATAGACAAGTCCCTTCAAGGCTCAAATTCTGGAATTATGATCAAGTCCACTGAAGGACAAGTATGCTGATCAGAAGAGTTGTCCAGACAAGTTGTCTCAGCACAATCAAGTCAGAAGAAGTGTACTGAAAGTTTAAGGTCAACCATGCTGAAGAGACAACTACACCCTAAAGATCATTATTGAATCATGCTAAGATCACCTTGAAGTGAAGCAAAGGGTATGAGCCAAGTCATCTGAAGAAGAGCAAGCCAACCTTGCTGATAAGCAAGACTGCTGATAGTTATAAGGAGAGTTGTCCAGTTGATAAGGAATGTTGTCCTATCATTGGAACAACCTTCAGAAGCCATGTCCATGTCCTAACAAGAGAATCTGAAAGTCAGACATTGGGAAGAGTGCTGCAGAATGAAGACAAAGTTTATACAGCCGTTTATTTCCCAAATGAGGACATGTCACTATCAAGAATCTGTCTTCAAAGTTGAAGAACTAAAATATGACATTTATGGACTTTTGAGGCTGCCTCTCCAACGGGCAAATCCTTCAAATTGTCTATAAATACAGGAGTGTGAAGACCATTTGAAAGAACCTCAACCAAGCACCTCAACACAATCCAACATTTGACAAGCTAGAGTGCTTTCAAAGTCTTCAAAGACTATCTTAGTCTTCAAACACTTCATCTAAGCTGAACCTATTGTATATCCATACACAAGCTTAGAGAGATATCCTATCCTTATACACTGATCTTCATTGTAAATGATATCTCATTAGTTGGAACCTTACATCAATCCTTACCCCTTTCAAGAGTGAAAGTGAGAAGGTTGTTGTAGTAGTAGTAGAAGTGGTAGGAGCTGACTGTTGAGAGAAGAACAGTTCAGTTCTGAGTTGAGAAGAGGGTACTAGGACTCTAGACATCCTAGGGATCAATTCACCAAGGAGTTGTGTTCTTGATCAAGTGCACCTTGGCACTATAAAACAAGTTAATTCCAAGAGTGAAGGAATTATCCTGTTCAATCAGGGAAAGTGGATGTAGGAGCTTGAGTCTCTGAACCACTATAAACACTTGTGTTGATTTACTTTTCAAGTACTTTCATATATTCAACACTGCACACAAACTGATCTTTCAAAGGATAAACATTCAAAAACTGTGCAAAACTGATTTGGACAAGTTCCCTGAAAACTGGTCTGTATTGAATTGACTAAGTGATTTCAGAACTTTGAAGGAGTCTAAACTAAAAGGGTCAACCACTATTCCGCACATATAACTCCCCTATATAGTTATTCAACTAAGTACTCAATAGTACTTAGTAGCTTGATTATCTTAGAAGAGTTAATCATCTTCAACAGAGTTGTCCAAGACAACCTTGCCTAACTCTGGTTTGATCTAAAGTTGAAAAGAATCCCATACAAGTGTATTCCCCCCATACACTTGTTATATACTCCTTTCAGAACCAACAAAGGGTGTTGTGAGGTAAAAATAAAGTGTTTATTTTCATAAAAATAAATTAACACACTTTTTTCAATCTCAATCCAATCTACTGCGTGCAATCTCTAACCAAACACCACCTAAATATCTTTAATGACAGTTTAACTGCGGGCTTGAAGTTGATGTGCAAGCTCATGAGCCGGTCGTGTTTTTGGGCTAAACGGTACAATCACGGTCCCGAGCATGTGAAAATGGCCGAAAATTGGAAAGGGCGTGTGACCAGGAGGACAACTTTTCTTCTTTCGCAGTTTTTGAAAGAGAGATAAATAGACCCACTAATAGAAATGCCTAGCGTTAGTTAATCGAACCAAACTGCTCGCGAACTCCTCATTAAGCTCGAACTCGACTCGCTCGTATATATAGATAAACAAGTTCAATTTAGTAACAAACCGAATCAAGCTCAATAATTGTAAATTTTCTTTTAATTCCATTAGGCTCGTTATGTTCAACTCGAATCAATAAGCTCATTAGACTAGTAAAATGAGTCTAGTTGAGCTCGTTTTTTAACTCGTCGATGCAATTGACTCGGCTTAACAAGTTTTTGTCGATTTGAACTTTAAATACTACTCGGCTCGGCCCGCTCGAATAAATCAAGACCATTATTTTGTATATGTCTTCCTTTACTTAAGACGACCAACAATACTTGAAAATCTGCATCAGTTAACTAACGTGCTCCAATCCCTAGCATTTAGTGGCTTTGAGGTGGGATAAGAGGGGCGACCGCACTGGTCTCTTAAGTTCTTGATGTGTATGTAGATTTTTTTTTTTTAATAAATTATAAGTAAGGCAAAACTGTAAAAGTCAAACGACAATTTTTTTTTTCTTTGGAACATAACTACTGTATTTTTTTGCCTTCATATTTTCATCCCAATTTATAATTTTTACAATTTTAATAGATGTTTTGTATTAATAATTTTATTAAATTTACTCCTTAAAATGTTATAAGAAGTAATTTTAAAATAAGATATATGTTTGTTCAATACACTTAAATATACAATTGTCACATCAAATTATATATATATATATATATATTTATATATCATATGTCCAAAAAAATATATTATTATAAATAGTTGGGAACCACACATTTGTCAACTTAAAAATATAATATAAATACATATATCAAACCCAATGTGTTATTTTCTTGCGAATAGCGCGTGCAGTATTAAATAGTGATGGCGAGATTTTCAAAAGAACTTATTTTTAGATATATTATAAACTGTTAAAAATGTATTTTCATTTACTAAAACACCTTTAGAGAGCTTATAAACTTAGCCAAACACCCTCTAAAACTTTAAAATTAAAAAGAGGGCATGTATGAAAATCAAGGATTACATAAATTAAAGATGTATATTTATTCAAGCTATTCAGATAAGGAAACAAAATTTTACAATTACACTAGGTGTTCAACAGAAAATTGAAATTACATAAAAAATGTAAATGTAATCAACAAGGATATTATAGACTAACCAATTTTTAGCGCAAAAGCTTTTGTTTAATTATTTCACTAGTCGGTATGATGGAATGGCCATAAGATTCTTAGCTCTGGAAGTCACCACAGCAAAGTGCTCGACCATGTTCACATCACTTAGTTGCGTACCATTAGGAAGCTCCCAATCAAAACAATGCACCATTTGTGCAACCATCATCTTCACCACCATCAGCCCTAGTTGCATCCCGGGGCATCCTCTTCTACCGGAACTAAACGGAAGGAGCTGGAAATTGTGTCCCTTGACGTCAATATTGCTACCGATAAACCTCTCAGGATTAAAGGATTTTGGGTTAGACCACACGTTAGGATCTCTTCCAATAGCCCATATGTTCACCATAATTCTTGATTTTTTAGGTATGTGGAAACCATCCACCACACAATCTTCAATTGACTCATGAGGGAGTAATAGGGGCACGACGGGGTGTAGGCGAAATACCTCTTTGACCACACAATCTAAGTATTGGAGTTTATCGAGATGCGACTCCTCGACTTTATTGTCCATTCCCACCACAGATTCCAATTCTTTTTGGAGTTTCTTCATTACTTCCGGATGTCTAATGAGTTCCGCTAGTGCCCAATCAGCCGTTGCAGCTGAAGTATCCGATCCTGCAACAAGAATATCCTGGAAAAAAAAAATTGTTAGAAAAATTGCATGAACCATATAATTAAAAAGAGATTAATTAATCTAGTTAATTAATTACCAGGAGCAAGCCCTTGATATGGCGGCGATCGAATTCAAATCCAGCTTCTCCGGACTCCAAAACAGCCATCATTGTGTCAACAAAGTCCCCTTTCTTCTCTTCTTTCTTCTGATTAACATGATCATCGATTATTTTCTCGAAGAAGGCATCGAAAATTTCGCTCAATTTCTTCATCCTGCGATTCAGTCCTTGAAGGTCAAGCCTCCCAATGTAGGGAAAATAGTCTGCCAGATTAAATTGAGCAGAAACCTCTGACAACTCTTGAAACACAGTTTTAAAACCCTGCTCATTAAAATCATTATCCGAATACTTATTCCCAAGCACCATGAGACAAGTTATATCCCAACTGAGGTCAAAAACCGTGGTGCTCAGATCCACGGCTTTGCGTATTTGAGCTGACTTTTTGAGAGAATCAACGAGCAGCTCAAACTCGGCCCGTCTTATGGCCCGAAATTGGTTGATCTTGTGGGCGCTCAGCAGCTCCAAGGTGCAGAGTTTTCGCATGTTTCGCCAGTCCGGGCCGTAGGGCATGAAAATCAAGTCCCTCGACTCGTACCCTACGTACTTGGCCACTTCGGCGTAAGGCCTGCTCGCAAAATTCAGATCATGAGTCTTTAGGATCAGCTCTGCTGCGGCGGGAGAGGACACGATTACTGCGGGCTTGAAGCCGAAGCGCAAGCTCATAAGCGGCCCGTATTTTTGGGCTAAATTGTATAAATCATGGTGTGGATTCTTGCCCAGGAGGTGAAAATGCCCCAAAATGGGAAGGGCTCTAGGACCTGGAGGAAGAAGCTTTTTCGTCTTGCCAAGTTTTTGAAAGAGAGAAATTAGAAATAGAATCGCTGATAAAATTATCCAAATCCAAGCCATTAGTATTTTTTTTCTTCACTACTCTAGGTAGTAACGTAGTATATAACTTGGAATTGAAATAGATATATTTAGAGGGAGGTGAATTAATGACAAATATAGCGATAATTAGCAGATATTTATAGTGGTTTTCTATTAACGTCCTAATAATTGGTGGGAAATGGTTTTCAACGTACCGTTGCTTGACAATTTCGTATGTCATTGTCATTAGCTTCATATTTTAGTTGACATTTTATTCTCTAGCTATTTTTAGTATTTTATTTTGGTCCGTCTTCTTTGAACAAGATTTAGATATTCTGTGTAGCAGGGAATAGGTCAAATTATTGAGTTGTTAATTAAGGCCATGCAATCACTATAACCATGAGCTTAGAATATTACGAATTAGCTAGTGAAATTATTAGCTAGCTAGGGTGTTTGGCTGAATTAATTTATGAGTCGTTTTTTAATGGTTAGACTTTTCAATATCCTTTTGGCTTCATCTGAATCTGAAAAAAGGGATTTGATCTATAAATTTTAAATTTATCATTTAAATTCACTTTCACTTGTTTGATTTATGAATGAATTTCAAAAACTTAGATTTTTGCTCAGACAATATTTTTGTTAAAATTGATATAATTTTAAATTCCCACTAAAATCATATCATTTGAAATTCATCTATTTTTAAATTATTTCATTTGAAATACCTCCTCGAATCAAATTCCCTTATCCAAACACAACCTTAGTTTTATGCAGGGGATTCCGGAGTTAAAGGTTATGGAGCAAAAAAAAATATATATTAATGAACCAAAATATGTACTCAATTTATATTATTTAATTATACATGTATATTAATTTACAATAAAATACATTAGAACTAAGGGAGTCGTTGAGTTAGAAAAAAAATTATTGTTGCATTGTGTCGTCTAATATTGATAATTGAAAAAATAAACACTCAAATTATGAACAACAAATTATTATTTTTATTTAATGTGATGTGAAATTAATAAATTAAACTATTATTTATATTTTCTTCGTCAATTCTTTTTTGAAGGGTTAAGTTATTTATTTATTTATACTATTACATGAGTTAACTTGTAAACGTGTTTCAAAAATACTAAAGTAATATTTATCAATAATATATAGTTTCAAAATCAAACATGTAAAATATAATTAATTTATAATTGATTTTATAATTAAAATACTTATAAAATAATCATTTTTATATATAAGTACCAAAAAGTGCAATAAAACCATATTTTTTTAATGATTTTTACAATAAAATTATTATTAAAATAATTTATTGAATTATTAATTTTACTTAATATTAGAAATTAATATACAAGAATTAATTCTCAACCTCTCTACAAAAACTTTTAGATGAGACGAAATTCTTTCATGGTATCAGAGCTCTAAGCTCACCCCCACATGTCCTGCTGAAAGTAACTCCACCTCATTTAAATTATGGGTTGGTCTGCTATGGACTCGAGTGCATGTTGTGCACCCTAGTCCATGTTGCACTTTTCAGTTTACTGACTTACACTTTTTGGTAAATGGTGTTGCACTTTTCAATTATTAAACTGTATAATAATATTTTTAGTTATAGTGACTTACACGTTTTAGTAATATTGTGTTGTACTTTTCAGTTTAATAACTTACACTTTTCTTTAAACTAAGGTGCACAACATGCACTCGAATTCATACTAGACAAAACCTTAAATTATCTACTCGATTGACCTCCGATCCTTCCCAAAGGGAAAGAGGTGATAATTCGTCAGAGGCAACCTGCGTCTGCCCCTTGTTTTATGCTTGCTCCAGCTTTAGCAGGTAATTATAAGTGGGTAGCATAACAGGTCGATCAGAAGAAAAAATTTAATTAATGCATGCATATTCTTTTCTAATTTTGTACGAATTATTTTTACCATAAGCATACCGTAAATCATAAACTTAAAATTCATATTATTCACCTACATTAATGACTCGTTTAGTCGAGAGATCATGTTTTCATGATATATTTTAGTATAAAAATGGTTCATATATATAATACTAATTTTTTTTTTCAAGCCGGACATGTCCGATATCATTGTTTTTCTTTGCTTCATTGTACGTTTCACAGTTCACACCATGCATGGTCCATTCCCGTCACCTAATTCGGAGTTCTTGTCAATAAAAGTGAAATATATATATATATATATGCGTTGATTAAATTTTCATGGTGAGACATGTAAAAGAGTACTGGTCACATCGAGTCTGCTTTATTTTTATAAAAAAAAAATTAACCCTTGTAGTCAATTGACTTTTCTGAAATTGGACTGTTGACTATTTCGATCAATAAGATATTGATTACTTATTTTTTGTACCAAATATATCAAATAGTCAAATAGATACTGATTAAATTTAAATCCAGCTCCCTTTCAGACGCAAACCATTTAATTTCTGAAAGAAATTAAAAACTGACCTACATAGCATGGGTAAAGAATTTATAATATCTGAAATAATCTTTTTCAAAATTACTACATATATTTACAAATGGGTACAATTAATGATCTCACTAAATAGAAAACTAAAATGCTACGGAGTATTATATGGTATCCAATCAAGATATCAATTAAAAAAAAATACTCACCCCTAATTAAAACCAGATGAGCATCAGCGTAATAAAATAATTATTTATAATATATATATTTAAATAATTTTATAAAATAATATAAAAAAGTGTCAATAAAATAAATATTTATAATATATTATATATTTAAATAATTTATAAAATAATATCCAAATAAAAAAGTTTAATTTGAGAAGGGAATGGGACAAAAAAAATTCTTTTAATAAATATGAAAATAATTTTAAAGAAAAAAATTATGTCACACATATTCTTTAATTTAAACTAAATTTCAATCAAAGCATAATATTTATGTCATACATATTTTTAAATAATATCTCTAGCTAATTCCCCCAATATAATTATTATATGTCACATTATTTTAAATATTTCAACTCTTTAAAATATGACACGGAGAATTCACATGGATAGAACGGGGATTAGTGTGATAATTATATTAAACTCCCTATTAGCTCCTAGATTCATATTTCATTTAATTCCTAAACCTAATTAATTCCAAATCTTTAGCTAGAGCGTAAATTCAAATCCCAACCGCTTAATAACCACGTTCGAAGGAGTTTCGTTTTCTAGTTTTAATTTTTTTTTTTATCATTCTATCATCTTTCAGACAATATTTTTTCATTCTCGAATTTCAGTCTTCTCATCTCCTCTTCAAGTCTTGCATCTCTTACATTTCTTCTAAATTTCTTGTCTCAATGCTCTATTCATTTAGTCTCTCTTCAACAATATAATATTCCTACAAATATATATGCAGCTCTCCCACATGCTCTACTAGGGTTGTAAACGAATCAAATAATTTTACTCGATTCGGTATTCGTATTCGAATTTTGATATTCGTATTCGAAATTTTATGATTCGAATTCGAATACAAATATTTTGTTTGATTCGATTAATAAACGAATACAAATACAAAATTATGATATTCGATTCGATATTCGTAAGTATTCGATTCGATATATATATATATATATATATATAATATAAATATATATAATATAAATATATATAATATTCTTAATTTATTTAATAAATTAAAATTATATTAATTTATTTAATATTACTGCAGCCAAAGCCCACAAGCCCATCAGTACATCACGCCTATACCGTATACACATTCACAAAACCCTTTCTGCCTTTAGCCGCCGCTCCTTTCATTCTCTCTGTCCCGCTGTGGAAATTGCGATTCCTCCATGGCAAAAATCTTTCACATACGCACACTTTTTCTTGTTATTAGTAGGATTAATGGAACTCCTTGGGCGTTTATTTTATTTCGTTTCCCTTAGAATTACCACAACAAGAGGTCATGGTGTATAGTATGATAGTTCGAATTCGTTTGGCTATGAGTTTGCACCCCTGTTATGAGTTTTTTTATTGAAAGTTTATGCGTGTGAGCATTTTGGATTTTCTAGTTTGCCTTGGTTTTCTTGTGAATTTGGTGATGGTGTTGCTATACAAAATTTCGAATCGAATAATATCGAATACGAATCAATTTTGAATCGAATATTATTGTTTTAAAAAATCGAATCGAATACTCGAATCGAATCGAATAATAGCGAATAACTATTCGAATCGAATACCGAATCGAATTTATTATTCGAAAAATAAACGAATACGAATACGAATACTCGAATACTTTCACGAATACGAATAGAATAGTATGGTATTCGCTTCGATTCGATTCGTTTACAACCCTATGCTCTACCACCGGAAAGCTCCAAATTTTAATTCGCGTCACATGAGTAGTGGGATAATTGTTAATACTAAATTCACTCTTTTTTTCTTTTTTTTTTTTTAATTATTGGTGTTAATAGTTAATTTGCTACTAATTTGTAATATTAATTACATATTCCCGTAAATATTTTAAGATTAATTACGAAAAAAATATCAACTAATAGTACTTGTCATCATGTGCCTACCGGCAACCTCATGATCTGATCGATGCAACTTACCACCAACTATATATACTAATTTGAATCATCGAAAACTACGTTTCTGTCATTAAAGACATATAAAAAAGGATATGCAAAAATTAAACTATTTTTTCAGTATTCGAAATTTTGTAATCCAAGGGGGGAAACTCAACTTTCTGTATTAGCCGCCGGAGACTTTTACGGTAAAGTGTATATATTATAAACCATATACATATATATAAATAATTCCCAACTACACCGTTGGAATTTACTCCGAATCGATTCGGCTAAAGATCTATCGTAAATTCCTCACCATGATATATTTATACCGAGAATACAGCCTGCTAATGGGCTGCCGCATCGTCTTCAAGCCCACTATTGTAGTATTGTTTTTAGGGCCTGACTATTTGAACCTCCATTTTGGAGGTCTGCGCTCCCCCATTTAATTTATTAATTTAATAATAATGAAAAAAAATCTATAATACACTTTAAATAAAATATCACTACTAAATGCACTCCTGCTACTTTCTACCATCCCCTTTCAACATTTAAACACTAACCCTAATTGCAGCCGTCACCACAACTTTCGGCCTCCAAATTCAAAAAAAAAAAAAAAAAAAACTTTGAAATCGCAGAATTATTTTATAATTTTCGACAAACTAGGGTCGACCATATACACTTTTCGACAACAATTTTTCGACGAGAATGTATATTTTCAACCAACTATTGATAAAAAAAATTAATTTTTTCGACAATATTTGATCAAAAATATACATTATCGTCGACAACAATTTATCGACGAGAGTATACATGGTCGTCCTTGATGTGTCGAAAATTTAAAAAAAAAAGAAAAGAAAGAGAGACATACCTGCAGACGGTGAGGGGGTGGGCTTGGGAGCTCGGGGCGGGTGGGAGGAAGAAAAAACTGGAAAAAAATTTTTTTTTAGATAAAATGGAGGTGCAAATAGTCAGTACCTTGTTTTTAGCAACTTTTACCAAAAATGCACTATGTGACACAAGGGTATATTATAAAAGTGGTAAAATATGGGCCAATAAAAAATCGAGACATGTAGTGTTGGACTGTTGGTGGGATTGATTCATACTACTTGTAGTTCACACGGCCAAAAAGTGAATAGAAACGAATTTGTTATCATAATAAAGGCAATGAAACCAATAATAATAATAATACCAAAATGGTATAAAATGGTCTCGTGAAATAGACTATATATATTAGTGGATGAGATAGAGAGGAGTATGAATGGAGATGATATTATTGAATTATTAGATGGATGCATGAGATAGAGAGGAGTATGGGTGGACATGATCGATTTAATTAGAGTTATTGAATTATTAGATCGCGATGGGTCCAATTTCAAGAACGTCGACTTCAAAACATTGACAATTCAAGCCTAAGAAATTAACTACGCATAGAGGAGCTAACATCAATCACGAGATCAAGAAATTGTTTTTTTTTTTGTTTTTTTTGACAAGAGATCAATAAATTGATTAATGTAAACTATAAAGGCATCAGAATTCAGAAAGCGAACTCGATGACTAGCTAAACTTATTTTAATTTAGGATTCATTTACCATATTTTATTTTAAACATCTTATAAAGTACTCCCTCCGTCCCACAGGAATTTGCACACTTTCCATATATGAATGTCCCATACCAATTTGTACACTCCATAAAAGGAAATATCTTCACAACCCTCACCCTTGAAATATACTCATACTAGATAACTCCTCGCGTATTACGCGATATATTGATAAAAGTTAATACTCAAAATAGTATAACTCATATTTTATAGACACACTTATAAAATTTCATATAAAGATTTAAAAGATTATAATGTAATTGGAAAATTAATAGATTGAATGTATTGAATAATTAATGTAATTTAGAAATTAAGTGATTAATAGATGTAAATTAAGTAAGGAAAATATATATGCTTAAAATATTACTGCAGACGTGGCTTCATAACAAATAAAAAAATTACACATGTAACTCGATTTTTAATAAAATGACACGTAGGCCAAAGCTCTCACAAGACGACACATCATCATTTTAAAACTCCCTATTAGTATTATGAGGGATTTACCCATATGTCATTACTTTTCCACACTCAATCTACTTTTTACTTTACTTTATTCATAAAAGTTTACAAAACTACCCTTAAAACATCAATCATTACACATTTCTTAAAATGTGTGCCGGTCAAATGGTGCAAGTTCCTCCGGGATGGAGGGAGTAGTATTTCAAAAGCTTATATATAAGATTTAACTTTTAAGGGTAAATGTCAGGGGACTTAACGTTATGGACAATAAAAGGTTGTAGATTAAAAGGAAAAAGAAAAAATAGAAGCCATAAGTTCACAATCCGAACCAGAGGCCGGGATGCATCGAAAATGGTGCACCCCTGAAATCACCTACCAAGTAAAACGATTAAAAAGTCCGAAGAAACTGATCAAATGAGAACCCGAGACGGGGTAAGGGAACTATGGTGGGTCAAAAGTATCGTCCCATCTGTCCTTGAACATGGAGACTCGTGTCATATCATTGTCGATCCCTGCCGAAGGTCTGACAGAGTAGTCCGCGCAGACTCTAGCCTCAAAATCGTCGATAGCGCTATCCGGGATTTGTTGATAGGAGGCTCTCCCCACGGGCACCTTGCGACGTCTGAGTTTCTCTTTGGGGTGGATCGGGGTCGCCTGAGCAGGGATGGAAGCGTCGTTGGTCGACGACTTCAATGATGCACCGGCCTCCAAATCCTGAGTGTTGCTGACTGCCTCGGCCACAGGCTCCAGAGGAATGTGTGTGGGCTCCTCCATGCATGGATCATCGAGGCTAGAGAAAGAGTTGCTAATTGGGACCGGATCGACTCCGCTAGCCGAGGTGGGGTCCTGTGGGGACGATCGAGGACGGAGATCCGAAGGGGAAGGCCTCGACCTTCTTCTATGGCGGGTCCTACCACGGGGATCGTCACGAGAGGGAGGACGTGGGTTCGTGGGTGGCGGGGCATGTCCCTTAAAGCAACGTGCAGTCATGTGTCCAACCACCTTACAGTGGTTGCAAAACGCCGGAAGCTGTTCATTGAGCACTTCCACCGTCACAGATTGATCCTCGCACTCTAGGGCTAGACTCTCCAGTAAAGGTTGTTTCATATCCACCTCGATCAAAATTCTAGCATATTGTGCTATGGTTTTAGCCGATGTGTGAGCGTCCATCTTGATGAGCGTGCCAACCGCTGAGGCTGCAGCCGAGAGAACCGTTGGCTGCCAGAGTTCAATCGGAAAGTCGATAAGGCGCACCCAAACCTGAGCCATCGAGGTCGGGGCCTGGTTTGGATTGAAACCGGGAGACCATTTTTGTAGCCGGATGGAGCTTGAGCCCAACTGCCAAGCCCTTTTCCTAAAGATTCTATCACGCTCATCCAGAGATTGGAATTTGAGAACAACAAATCCTTTTCCGATTGGAACGACGGACAGGGCCCCTTGGAGGGACCAGGTCTCGATGAGCCTCTTCGACAAATCAGCGTACGGGATCGGGGCTTTGCCACGAGGAGTGAGAATGCGACCAATCAGAGCGTCTTTGTATTCATTCACACCAACCTGTAGTGTTGCATTATCAATCGAAATCGTGACAATATCTCCCTTCTTAAACGGACGCATGTGAATCGGGAAAGTCAATGGGCTCGTGGGAGCAGGGTCAGCTGGAGGGGCGGGCGCCTCAATGAAGCTTGGTGCGGAATTGCTTTGCCCGACCAAGTCAGGCACAGACGAGGTAGGAGACAACAGAGCAGGCAAAGATCCAGCGAAAGGTTCGAGAAAGGCCATAAATCCAGGAAATTGTTTCTCCAATGAAGGGAGGTGAGCACCGACGGTCTGGTCCAGGGATTTCTTAAACACAGCTAGGCCCGGGAACTGTACAATAAGTTGCTTTGCCAGATCAATGTCGCTAGAGGAGAAAGAGGCTAACACCTGCCAGCGCGGGGATGGCGACCGAACCGGAGCAGCGGGAGGAATGCGAGGGGGGAGGCAGCCGCCGGAGAAGGGTGACGGCTGGCCGCAGCGGCAGAATAGTCGCCGTCGCAGGCAGAACCATCAGCCGTTGAGGTGGTGTCGTGGTTGTTCGTTGGAGGCGGCCAGGTAGCGGCTGAAGGCGACGGGCATGCCGACCCGAGCGCGGGCCGGTCCGCGCCTGAGAGCGGTGCTGAGGGAGGAGAGTCGCCGGCGTGAGCAGCGGGGACCTCCATCCTCGAAGAACGCTAGCCGGAGTCCTAGGCGGCAGCCGCCATGAGCGGCCGAGAGAGGGAGGGGGTGGCGGCGGAGTGGGCGGCAGGGGGAGGAGGAGGGGAGGGGGGCGGGGGAGAGCGGAGGGGCTGGCTGCAAGGCCGTGAGAATTTTTTTTATTTTACGGCGGCGGCCCGTTATGGTTCAATGAAAAGATTTGCAAAACTCAAAAAATATTATTCCTACATAAAGTTTTGGTTATTTTAGGAAAAATGTACATCCATGTTCATCAACTATTGATTATTTTTAGTAAAATCTACAACATCCATGTTCATCAACTATTACTCCGGGTTAATTAAGTCCTATATTTTGGCAAAAATAAATTCTTTTTAAAACTGAACAAATACACTCTAGTCTTGATATATTTATTCCTTTAAATATAAAAAAAGGTGTACACCAATTAATCCAAATATACAGATACATTTCGTATTTGTATACAGCCAAGTTTGACATCATTTAATTTGTAATTCACGAGTTAACTTTTTATGCCAAACGCTATATTCACTACCCATAATCTTTACCCTCTATGTTCACACAATATCACCAATAATGTCACTCATTGCTCAACAAAAAAGGTAACATAATTTCCTTTCTATTGAATTTCCAAGATTGTCCCCCACTTTTCAGAAAAAGTCAGCCCAATGGTCCACAATTAGTGATGGTAAGAGAGATCATCACCTGTTTTATATTGTTGAGAGAATTATGAGTTAATTTTATGTATATGTTTGATAGAATTGTGTATGAGAGATCATCACCTGTTTTATATTGTTGAGAGAATTATGAGTTAATTTTATGTATAAGTTTGATAGGGGTGATTTTGAGTGAATTTTGAAAATATAATTTTAAATTCAAAGTAAAAAAGGTATATGGTTTCAAAATTTAAAACTCAGTTTTTAAATGTCAATGTAAACATGAATTATCATGGGATCTTTATTGAAAAACCTAATCAACATAAAACTTCATTTTAAAAGATCTATCCTTTTTTTAATTTCTTATTTAAATGATCCTCTTTTTAAATTATTAAAGTTTTATGCGATGTCTTGTAAGAGGAATTTAGGGGGCTTCTTATTAATGTTAGTGAAAGGCTATTCAAACAAAATTTTAAGTGAAAGTGATTCGGGTGGAATTTACACATTTTATAAGCACATGTGAAGTATATTTTGATGTGGATTTCATTGATTTGTGCATTAGATATGATTGTTTGAGCCAAAATGAGAGAAAGGTTGTGTTTTGTTGGTTTTGTAGGTAAAACAATGGAATTTAGAGCAAAACACATACCACAAGTGATCGGAACGAAAAGAGGAGCGCACCATTGGATCCGACTCGAAAAATGGAGTGGAATAGGTAAAAGAATCGAGTCGATCGGAGGTCGGAAGCTCAAGAAACGGAGGAACGAAGTTGGAGGACGAAAACGAGAGACGGGGCCAAAGTCGAAAGTTTGGCCCGGCCGAGCAGCATCACTCGCCCGGCCGGGCGGCCGAGCACATTAATTTCGGCCAAATACGAAGGTTTGGCCCGGCCGAACGGCACCACTCGCCCGGCCGGGCGGTCGCGTACAAATTCTGGGCACAATTCGAAGAAAAGGCCCGGCCGAGCGACATCACTCGCCCGGCCGGGCGGCCAAGAAACTCAAACTTGCCTCCCAAATACGAAAAATTAGCCCGGCCGGGCCACTTCACCCGCCCGGCCGGGCGACACACCCCCTGTTTTTGTTTTGCTTGGCCATCACCTCCGCCCGGCCGAGCCATTTCCCCACCCGGCCGAGCCGACCCAATCTCGGTGCCAAACGCGTATTTTCTCTAGTTTTGAGGGACTTACTTGCAAATATCACACCCAAACCCTATCCCAACACTATAAATACTCCACTTCTTAAAATTCACACCATCTGACCCCTCTCTCAAGAATTCCATCACATACTAACACACACTTGGAGGTTTTGGGCCATATCTTCTTCAATTCACCACCAATTCATGCAAGGAAGGAGCCACTAGCTTGAGAATTCAATTCCTCACCTCACCACAGTCTAAGCTTTCTCTTATTTTCAGTTTTTATTGCTTTGATCTTTGTTTTTCTTGTAATTCAAACATGTGGGTGATTGGCTAGAACACTTTTGGTTCTAGGGCCTTGTACATACTTTTGATGATATCTATGGATTAATATTTGTTTAATTGGTGTTTGTGTGGCTTAATTCTATTTGGATGCTTGGTGTTTGTTGCAAAACATGTCATTATGTGTACAATGGTGATATGTTGATCATAGTTAGTTGAATTAGGTTGAGAAATCTATTTTGATTAATTGATTGCAAGCATTTGACCTAATTTTATTGTGAGATTGAAAGATGATCAATGATTAGGAAGATGTGTGATGATCTTAGGGGCTTGATTGGGTCTTATTGTGCAACTTAGGTAGAGATACTAGGTTGTGTAGTATTTCCTTTGAATTACTTGGATCGAAAGGACTTTTAATTCATTATATTGTGATCAATCTTATAGACAAAGCATGAACACCATTTGAATAGACATTTAACCATAGTTGGATTCATTAGTAGTGCATGTGCTCTAGGATCTACCTTCTCTTAATTGAGTTACATCCATTTTTACTTTCGTTTTGTGATTTGTATGCCATTTGATCGATTTTATCTTTGCTCTTTGTTGCTTATTCGTGACACTTGGTAGGTAACTTTAGAGTAAATCTTCATATTAAAAATTTCGATCACGTCTACTTAGAATTCGACTAGCAAACTACCCTTTTATGCTTTAACCTTCTCGTGGGATCGACCTCGTGCTTATCACGCTACAATAGACGCCGTATACTTGCGGTTGTTTATTTAGTGTTGCATAACGCGTGTATCAAGTTTATGGCGCCGCTGTCGGGGAGGTTTTTATAAGCTCTAGAGTGTAGGCTAGGAGAGTTTTAGTTTAGACAATTTATTTGCTTTCTTTATTTGCAAAAATCCAAAAATATTTGAGTTTTTTTATCTTGATCTTAATTACAATTCTCACTCTCGTTTGTTCTTGTGATAGACATGGTTTATGATCACACGATCTAGGAGGAATCACCAAGAAGTGCTACCTTTAGATCCGGAGATTGAGGCCAATTGTCGAAGAAGGAACGCCGAAAGGAGAAGACTAGAGTTGGAAAGAATGAATCGAAGGGAGAATCCGGTTGTAGAAGAAGTTGAAGAGGAACTCGAGAATCAAGGAGTCGAGGAACCTAACGGGAATGGAGGTAACCGACCTCAAGGGGTACTAAGGGACAACTTTCGTCGTAGAGTTGAAGAGAACATTGGGATGGAAAGAAATGTAGAGCAACGGGAGGAAAACGGGAATCAACGAGTTTTGAGAGACCATTTCCGCCCTATCCCAAGGCCCTATGGAGGAGCGGGTCGGGAACCCGTTGATGCTCATAACTTTGAGCTCAAGTCGGCCCTAATCATGATGGTTCAAAACAACCAATTTGGAGGGTTATCAAAGGAGGATCCTAACCTCCATTTATCTCAATTCTTAGAGATAAGTGGAACGGTTAAGATCAATCGTGTCCCTCAAGATTACATCTGTCTCCAATTGTTCCCATTTTCTCTCCGTGATCGTGCAAAGCAATGGTACATGTCTCTTGATCTAAGGACAATCGAAAATTGGGCCGATCTTGTAGACGCTTTCCTCATGAAGTACTTTCCTCCAAGCAAGACCATCAAGATAAGAGGAGAAATTTCTTCTTTCATGCAAGACGATGATGAGTCTTTAGCCGAGGCTTGGGAGCGTTTCAAGGATCTTATACGGAGTTGTCCTCAACATGGGTTCTCAAGAGACCAATTGATTTGTTACTTCTACAATGGGATGGACCATCGAACAAGAGGGATGGTGGATGCCTCGGCCGGTGGAGGTTCTTTGCTAGGAAAGACGACGGATGAGGGGTATGTGCTCCTAGAGGAGATGGAAAAGAACGGAAACCAATGGCCATCCGAGAGAAGGCAAGCCCGGAAAGTTGCTTCCACTAAGTAGTCGGATGATTTTGCTACTTTATCCAACAAGGTGGACAAGTTGACTTCGATGATGGCGGCCAAGTCATTAATGGGACCTAGTGATGATCAATATGAAGAGGCTCATTATATGAACAATCAAAGGGACCGTAATTTTCGAGAAAGAGGTTGGAACGAGAGGCAAAATCCCCTTAACCCAAATCATTACCATCCCGGGTTGAGGCAACATGAGAACTTCTCTTATGCCAACACAAGGAATGCCATCATCCCACCTCCAAATTTCAATGTGAGAGATGGATCTATTGTGGAGTCTTCATCAAAGCTATCATTGGAGGATATGTTTGGTGCTTTTATGGGGGAAACCAAGAACTTCATGAGAGAGACTAGGGAGAATACAACCAAGACTTGGCAAAGAATTGATGAGCATGGTGAAATGATCAAGGATGTGGCAAACAACGTGAAAGCCATAGAAAAGCAAATAGGCCAACTTGCTAATGCCATTGGAAAGCAACACGTTCCGGGGCAATTCCCCTCTAACACGGAGCTAAATCCTAAGGAGCAATGCAACGCCATAAGGCTAAGAAGTGGGACAAGCTACGAAGGGCCCAAGATGCCGTTAGAGGAGGAAGTGGTAATGGCACCCGAGGGTGTTGATAAAAGAGATGGCTTAGTAAAAGAGAAAGAAGAAAAAGAAGGGGAGGAGAAGAGTGAGGAGGCAATCCCTCCTCAAGACAAAAGCAAAAGTGAGGTACCTCTTCCATACCCTCAAAGATTGAAGAAAAAGGGTTTGGATCACAAGTTTGCCAAGTTTGTGGAAATGTTCAAGAAGATCCACATTAACATTCCCTTTGCCGAAGCACTTGAGCAAATGCCCCACTACTCCAAATTTTTGAAGGAGATCATGTCTAACAAAAGGAAGATTGTGGAGTATGAGACGGTGCATTTGACCGAGGAGTGTAGCTCGATTATTCAAGCCAAGTTGCCTCAAAAACTTAGAGACCCCGGATCTTTCACTTTACCATGTGTAATCGGGGATGGAGGTACATTTCGAGCTTTGTGTGATTTGGGAGCGAGCATTAATCTCATGCCCTTGTCCATATTCAAGTCACTTGGTTTGGGAAAGCTTACACAAACCACAATGAGCCTTATATTGGCGGATAGATCCGTGACATACCCTTTGGGTATAGTGGAAGATGTGTTGGTTAAGGTTGATAAGTTTATATTCCCGGTGGACTTTGTAGTGTTGGATATGGAGGAAGATAAGTATGTTCCATTGATTTTGGGAAGGCCATTCTTGGCAACCGGTGGGGCTAAAATTGATGTAAAGAAAGGAGTGCTAAAACTTCAAGTGAACGATGAGAAAGTCACGTTCAACATTTATAGAGCTATCAAAGTCCGGGATGATGAAGATGGAGAGTATGGGTACTCTAGAAGAGATCACCCTCCGATGCCAATGAAAGAGGAGGTGGAAGAAGATCTCAAGATCAACTTTGTGAAGGAGGACCCACAAGTGGAAGACAAGGAGTTAGAGATGGGCAAGAAGGCCAAGTTTGGGGGAGTTTTCTTCAAAAACTCCCCCAAATCAAGAAAAGTTACTTATACGAACTTGGGGATGGATGAAGCATCAACCTCCTATGACATGATTGAAGAGCCGGATGGAATGACTAGTGGATGCTTCAATGGTTTCAAGAAGGTTGCATGGGCCAAGAAGGTCAAAAACAAGGAGGATGATGGGGTGACTTGATATTCCCCTCAAGAGGAACCGTCCGGCATAGGACGTTAAAAAATAGCGCTTCTTGGGAGGCAACCCAAGGTTTTATTGCTTTCATGTTTTTATTGCTTTAGTAGTGTTGATAGCTTAGTTTCTTTGTAGGTATGGATGAGGAGAATTGTAGATACCTTGTCTTGGAGAATGAAGAAGAAGCAAGGCCAACTTTGGAAAAAGAAAGCAAGTGATGCAATGGTGATTCTTGAAGAGCATTGGATGTGCAAGGAGGGAGGTAACAATTTGTAGCCCCAAACTTAGAATTTTTACATAGTAAAATTCTAAGTTTGGGGGAGTTATTTTTCTTTTATTTTTCTACTAATTGTTACCCTTGCACTGGTTCGTCATTCTACTTGTGTCACATTTTGCACCGACGCACACTTGGTTTTCACATGCATTAGATTGTTTAAGTTGGTCTTGAGCATATGTTGGGTAGTGGACATTTGGTGAAATGTGAGCATGAATAGTCATTGGAATCCATTGTTGAGTAGTTGTGGTGATTTTTATTTGCTTTGAATGTAAGCATGATTGATGTTAGATATAATATCATGATTGTGTTCATATTTGCGATCTTTGATAGCATGGATGCATGATATGTTGTTGTTTGGGGACATTTGATGAATGTGAGAGTCCTATTGAGTAAACCGGTGAGAATTGAGCCTTAAATCGAGCATGTATTCCGGTTTAGTTCATTTGAGAGTGGACTAGGTTATTGCTTGTGATTCTAGAACTTGCCCAAGTTCTTGTTCGAAAGCATGATTGTGTGAGATGATGTGATGTGATGTAGGCCATCTTGTTCTAAAAAGAGTCACTTAGCCAAAATTTTCCAAAACCAAAGTAATTTTTCGTAGTTAGCCCCTTGAGCTTAATTCTCCATTTTCTTGGCAAACTACAATGTTAACCACTTAGCCTTTTTGAGCCTTTTGATTCCTATATCTAGTGGGGGATGAAAGACAAAGTGGAAAACATGTGCTTGAATGAATATCTTTGGTGGAAGGAGAAATTGGAAAAGTTGAAAGAAAAAGAGAAAGATGAAAAGAAAATCAAGGAAAAGAAAAGAGGGACAAAGAGCCCCAAAAGCTTGAAAAGAAAAAAATGGTTCAAAAGATGAGGTGATGAATGCTTGAAAAAGAATGGAAAAAAAAAAGTGAGGATGAAGTTTGTAAGCTGTGAAAGTGAAAGCACAAATTGTACAAAAGCAAGCTTTGTCCTCCACTAGAAGAGTCACAATTCCCAAATTCATCCTACCTTGTCCAAAGAGCCAATGTTACATCCTTGATTAAGTCCTATTGATCACATTGTTGAGCATTTGAGTGTGTGTAGAAAGTAGAAGTTGGGCAAGCATATGGTGATTACATAGCATGACTTGGTTGATGAGTGCATTAATATCCTTAATTTGTTTGTGTGTTTGAGAGAAACACTCCATCATGTGAGTAGAGGACTTGAGCATTTGGATTATGTTTCCCATCACAATGTGTTGTGTACTTGTGCATTCTTTGATCTATGAATGTGGATTGCAATAGTGAGCCTATAACTTTCATTGAGAAATGCACTTGGAGAAAAAGATATCATTACATCTTACTTTGCATGTGTGATTTGCATTGAATATTCCATTGTGATCATTCCACCCTCATTGCTTTAAGTGCTTAGTTGTTTGAGGACAAACAACATTTTAAGTTTGGGGGGGTTTGATTCGGGTGGAATTTACACATTTTATAAGCACATGTGAAATATATTTTGATGTGGATTTCATTGATTTGTGCATTAGATATGATTGTTTGAGCCAAAATGAGAGAAAGGTTGTGTTTTGTTGGTTTTGTAGGTTAAACGATGGAATTTAGAGCAAAACACATACCACAAGTGATCGGAACGAAAAGAGGAGCGCACCATTGGATCCGGCTCGAAAAATGGAATGGAATAGGTAAAATAATCGAGTCGATCGGAGGTCGGAAGCTCAAGAAACGGAGGAACGAAGTTGGAGGACGAAAACGAGAGACGGGGCCAAAGTCGAAAGTTTGGCCCGGCCGAGCAGCATCACTCGCCCGGCCGGGCGGCTGAGCACATTAATTTCGGCCAAATACGAAGGTTTGGCCCGGCCGAACGGCACCACTCGCCCGGTCGGGCGGTCGCGTACAAATTCTGGGCACAATTCGGAGATAAGGCCCGGCCGAGCGGCATCACTCTCCCGGCCGGGCGGCCAAAAAACTCAAACTTGCCTCCCAAATACGAAACATTGGCCCGGCCGGGCCACTTCACCCGCCCGGCCGGGCGACACACCCCCTGTTTTCGTTTTGCTTGGCCATCACCTCCGTCCGGCCGAGCCATTTCCCCACCCGGCCGAGCCGACCCAATCTCGGTGCCAAACGCGTATTTTCTCTAGTTTTGAGGGACTTACTTGCAAATATCACACCCAAACCCTATCCCAACACTATAAATACTCCACTTCTTAAAATTCACACCATCTGACCCCTCTCTCAAGAATTCCATCACATACTAACACACACTTGGAGGTTTTGGGCCATATCTTCTTCAATTCACCACCAATTCATGCAAGGAAGGAGCCACTAGCTTGAGAATTCAATTCCTCACCTCACCACAGTCTAAGCTTTCTCTTATTTTCAGTTTTTATTGCTTTGATCTTTGTTTTTCTTGTAATTCAAACATGTGGGTGATTGGCTAGAACACTTTTGGTTCTAGGGCCTTGTACATACTTTTGATGATATCTATGGATTAATATTTGTTTAATTGGTGTTTGTGTGGCTTAATTCTATTTGGATGCTTGGTATTTGTTGCAAAACATGTCATTATGTGTACAATGGTGATATGTTGATCATAGTTAGTTGAATTAGGTTGAGAAATCTATTTTGATTAATTGATTGCAAGCATTTGACCTAATTTTATTGTGAGATTGAAAGATGATCAATGATTAGGAAGATGTGTGATGATCTTAGGGGCTTGATTGGGTCTTATTGTAGTAAAACAAATTATTACGTGTAGTAATAACACAATTTTATATAGTAATATTGATTCTTTTATATTTTTATATTTTTTTTATTGATTAAATAACCCACATTATAATATATAGTAACATATATCATTGCATTTAGTAAGATATATTATTGCACGTAATACAAAATAACATTGACCCATAATGATTAATATTAAAGAATATTTAAAGAAATATAAAATATTTAAGGATTAAGGTCATCGTAAATTGCAGTGTCCGATCGCGGCCTGAGGTGATCGAAAACTTCTCAGAGAAGACGACCATGTTCAATTTCTGTCAGTGGGTGCATTTATAAAAAATGTGGGTGTATTTATAAAAAATGTGTGTGTGAATTGAGCTGTCAGTGGGTGTATTTATAAAAAATGTGTGTGTGAATTAAGCTTGTGGGTGTATTTATAAAGAATATGTGTGTGAATGACTGAAATGCATGTATGCAATATTGCATATAAGTTTTTGTGAATCACCCGATTCTTTCGGATTGAAATCACCTATTCCACTTTTCATTAATTGATACATGTCATAATAAAAAAATAAGCAACGTCCTCCAATATTTGAGACAACACGTGTTAAAGATCAATAGGCTGAAACATCAATGAAACACGAAAAATGAAACAGAGGAATCCAATCGATTTCTTTCACCCGCCATTAATTGTGCGCGTACGTGGAAAACCATTAACTACCACTTGTTGAGACCATAATGGAAAAACACAATAAATTGTGCACGTATGTAGAGTATTTGCTAGATATATATCCATTTCGAACAAGAAGATTTACACTGAATTAATAATGGCTTGGATTTGGACATTTTTATCAGTGATTGTATTTCTTTATTCTCTGTTTCACCAAGTCATGAGGAAGAAGAAAAGGCTTCCTCCGGGTCCCACACCGCTTCCGATTATAGGCCATTTTCACCTCCTGGGGAGGAACCCTCACCACGATTTGTACCAATTATCCCGAAAATACGGCCCGCTTATGGGCTTGCGCTTCGGCTTCAAGCCCGTAATTGTTGTGTCATCTCCCGCCGCAGCAGAGCAGATCCTCAAGACCCATGATCTCAATTTCGCGTCCAGGCCTCATGCTGAAGTGGCAAAATACGTGGGGTACGAGCAGAGAGGCTTGGTTTTCATGCCGTACGGCTCCAACTGGCGCAACATGCGAAGGCTCTGCACCTTGGAGCTGCTGAGCGCCCACAAGATCACCCTATTTCACGCCTCCAGGCGGGCCCAGCTCGCCCTGCTCGTTTCTTCTCTCAAACACTCTGCTCAAACTGTGGATCTCAGCGCCACTGTTTTTAACCACATTTGGGATATGACTTGTCTCATGGTGCTTGGAAGTAAGTACTCGGAAGAGGATTTTGACGACAAGGGGTTTAAATCTGTGTTTAAAGAGTTGTCTGAGGTTGCAGGCAAATTTAATGCTGCCGATTATTTTCCTTATATTGGGGGGCTTGACCTTCAAGGACTCAATCGCAGGATGAAGAAATTGAGCCAAATTTTCGATGCCTTCTTCGAAAAAATAATAGATGATCATGTTAATCAGAAGAAAGAAGACAAGAAAGGGGACTTTGTAGATACATTGATGGCAGTTTTGGAGTCTGGAGAAGCTGGATTCGAATGCGATCGCCGCCATGTCAAAGCCCTGCTCCTGGTAATATTTAATTAATAATATAAGTTGCATGCGTGATATTTTCCTACACTAAATATTCTTTGTGCAGGATATTCTTGTTGCAGGATCGGATACTTCAGCAGCAACGGCGGACTGGACACTAGCCGAACTCATTAGACACCCATCAGTAATGAAGAAACTTCAGAAAGAATTAGAATTGGTAGTTGGAATGGACTGTACAGTTGAGGAGTCACATCTCGACAAACTCGAATACTTGGACTGTGTGGTCAAAGAAGCATTTCGCCTCCACCCAGTTGTGCCCCTATTAATTCCTCATGAGTCAATTGAAGATTGGGTGGTGGATGGTTTTGACATACCTAAAAAATCGAGAATTATAGTGAACGTATGGGGTATTGGAAGAGATCCTAATGTGTGGTCTAACCCTAAATCCTTTACTCCTGAGAGGTTTATTGGTAGCAATATTGACGCCAAGGGACATAATTTTCAGCTCCTGCCGTTTGGTTCTGGCAGAAGAGGATGCCCCGGGATGCAACTAGGGCTGACGGTGGTGAAGATGATGGTGGCACAGATGGTGCACTGCTTTGACTGGGAGCTTCCTAATGGTATGCAGCCAAGTGATGTGGACATGGCCGAGCACTTTGCTGTGGTGACTTCAAGAGCTAAGAATATTATGGCCATTCCTACCTACCGATTGGCCAAGTAATTAATTATATTGATCAACATCCAACATTCAAAGGTGGTGTTTCATTTGGATGTAGATTTGAGTGGACTTGATTTTAAAAACGTGTGATATATATATATATTGTTGTGTATTTGTTTTGTGAATTTAAATACGGCAGAATTTAATTACTTTATGTCTAATTAATGTATAAAAGTGAATATTGTGCCGGGTGTAATATTGAATAATAATGTACGTATATGATGATTAAGTAAAGAAAAGTTATGAAATTTGGAAGGTATATGCTCTCACATATGGCAATGTGTGATGCGAAGAATTTGGAAGTCTAGAAATGAGAAAAAATTTAGAAACGCTAGACCATCTGCTGGGAAATGCTTTGAAGAATGGCTGAAAGTGTCGTGCTCAGAATTGTTTATGTACTCACTTCACGATTGGGAGATCTAACCGAGAAGTTGTATACCCTCTACACTGAAGTAGAAGCAACCAATTTTCTACTATGTTCCTGCTAATAGCTTGATTATTTCACGCTACCGGATATATTTTGTAAACCACTATTGTAATCTCGATTACCACTCGTAATCTTCAAGAATAAAGTTCCATTTTTATCTTTAATTTTTTTTTATAAAAAGTATGATATAATATTGTAGATTACCACTATTTATAGTATTATAGAATTTATAGTGGTGGTTTTAAAATTCAAATTTAAAAATTCCTTAGTTAAACAGTCGGCTTTGAAGTCTCAAATCAAGTATATCATCAAAAGCATTAACCATTAATAGAATAAGAAAATAAGTGTTTGATTTATTCTATCACAAAAAATATCTTTTGTGATACAGTTTATCTCTCTTGTAAATTTGTATATATATGTTAGTCGTCTCTCTCAACACCAACCACCGAATTTATTTCTCACAACCATTAATATAGTATGGGATAAAATCTTTCTTGGTTAGTGACTTTTCACTTTAAAAAATGTTCCAATAAACATAAATGTATGAATATAATTTTAATTATTTTTTACATGTACCAATATTTATCTCAAAGTTACTGGAATTTTCAAAACGGTGTCATTTAATTTTATTAGCAACTTTGTCAAAATTGATTGTATATATGTCGAGTACATGATAAATACAACGTTGTTTCAACAACTTTAAAATGAAATTGGTAGATATAAAAAATAGTTAAGATTAGTTTACACTTTTTTTTTAACTATTTTGAAAAGGGTGAAAAACTGGGAGGAAAAAAAATTATATCCCATATCACCCCTATATACTAATAGGGAGTTTAATTTTACCACATGTCATTATATGGTTAAATGTGATGATGTGTCGCATGGAGATTAAATTGATTTTTAAAAAATTTAATGTGTAATTAAACTATTGGTTAATACATATGTCATTGATATTAAAATGGAAAGTCTTACCTTAATTAAAATTAAAATAAATTAATATCTTATTTTGATTAAGTTCACTTTTATGTTCTTTTGTCTAAAAATATATCTATACATTTTATAGAATATATCAATTTAATTAATTAAAAAGATAAATTCATTTGTATATAATTTTATCAGTACTGTAATTGAATATATAGGAGTATAAATTAATTAATAAAATATATTTTATCATACTTTATACTTAAAAAATTTATTCAAAATAAAAAATTATATAATAAAATTTTAAATTATAAAAAGTAAATTTACCTATTAAATTTTATAAATGTATCTTTTAAAATATGAGTTATATACTATTTTGAATATTACTCTATAAGTTTTATCAATATACCGCGTAATACGCGGGGAGTCATCTAGTATAATTATGTACAGTAGTACTAGAAATTGGCTCCTCTTTATGACATTTCAATTTCCGGTTGAACCCGTACGTGTAGAATTTTGTTTCATTATCTGCATAGCTTGAATAAATGTACGACTTTATGTGATCCATCTAAGTATTTTCATAGGTGCCCTGGCTCTTTTTATTTTTTTATGATAACTTTTTAACTTGTTTAGTTGTCAAACTATATCACATGCATGAAAATTGACTTTAATAATTAACTTGGATCGACGTACTAATATAAAATTGAAGTTTTCATCCTTGAAGCAATGAAAGACACTCTCCAATGAATAATACAAAAATGGGTATAAAATGGTGTACGTCGAAGTGAAATATAAGTGGAGGAGATTGAGAGTGGTATGCATGATTTGACACGATATTATAGCTACTTATTGAATTATTGATGGGTTCGGTCACATGGGTGAGATATATACAGGTGTATGGTGGCCATGATCGACAGTGTTATTGAATTTCTAGCTACTTAAAATTTTTTTAAATATTCTCTCAATTTATGAGGGGTGTGCTCATATTTATTTTTAAAAAATAGATTAAATAAATTAAGGGTGTTGTAGAGTTTACTTATTAATAAAGTGATTATTTGTAACTAAAATTGATAAGTAGAAAGTAAGAGCGATTATATTTTAAAGAATAATTGTAATAGGAGTGATGATGGTTGTTGCTAGTTAGGATATTTGGTATCTTTCTATTGAGCTTAATGGTTGAGTGTTAGTTAGTAGTTAGTTGTTTTGTTGGGAGTTGGTTGGTTATGTTTGTTAGCTAGTTGATTTATTAGTTGTCAGTAGTTTTAGTTTACAAGACTTGATGCCTATATAAGGCCTTTGTCATTGTAATTGTTGGGAGTACTTGAATTGATTTGAAAATAGATGTTTTTGTCCTTTCGGTTTATGTCAGTGACGGATCCAAAAATTACAGAATGGGGGGCCCAATTTACATTAATACGGAGTATTATATATACAAAAAAAAATATTATAAAATTTTCAATACATCTCATTTCATTAATTTAAATTTAACGACTTTTGTTATATTTTGAAAGAAAGTAATTTTGATTATTCTAGCCTATAGTAGGTGAAACAGTGTTAAAATTTAAGATACAACTCCGATCCGCTGAGATATTAGTCACTATTAATCAAATGTAGAACTTAAAATATACTCCCCAGTCCCATAATGATTTGTATATCTTGATTGACTCACTTTTTAAAAAATGTGAATTTAGTGGAGTGTGAGATCAAATAAGTGAGAATCATTTTTTGTGATTTAATAAAGTATAACATAGATATTGTAAGGTGTAAAAAAGAATTTAGTGAGGTGTATTAATAAGAGAAAATGTAGATCTAAAATAAATGACAATTTTAAAAATAAAATCCTATAGTAAATATATCTATTTTGTGAATTATTTTTATATTTGAAGTATATATGCAAATAATTTTAAAACATAAGAAAATGGTATAAATAATTACTTAATTATAAATAAATATATATATAAAAATTTGGTGGGGTTCATTGGCCTCCCTAGACTTTTATTGTGTCCGTTAATGGCCCTAGACCCTTATTGTGTCCGTTAATGGTTTATGTACATGTTCGTTGTTCTTGATCGTTGATATATCATAACGTCAAAAATTCAATAACAATAATTAAGTAATGATTGAATTGTAAAAATATAGTAGAGAGAAATGTGGACAAATTTTAATAGAAATAGGAAGTATAAGCTAGTCAATTAAGCTTAAGATCATGAAATAACATGTAGTCGATATATATAATGATCACGCACGAGTTGATTATGAATGTTATTAATTTTTATAGGGGAATATTTGTGCATGCATTCTTAACAGAAAATTAAAGGTCCTTCCCAAAACAAATAAAAAAAATTTAAAGGATGATAATAAGGAAGCTGATAAGTTACATGCAGTAAATTAAAGAGGATCAGCGTAGCTCAGGTGCACAAGGAATGAAAAGCACCCGATTACCTCTTGGAGATTAATATGCCTTCTACCTCTTTCTCCACAAATTAATTTCCACTATTAGATTAGATTAGATGATTAGATATGATAGATGTACAATTAATGCAAAAGGTGTGTGGTCCAAACTTTTCGAGATTTTGATATACTCCACAAATTAATTTCCACTATATAAAATTTTGTTTTTTGATATATGAATTTAAAAAATTGTTGAGTCGGATGATTTTTTTAATATAAAATATTTTAGAAAAATAAATTGATGGTGTTTTTATTTTAAGCTTTTTATAAATTGTGTTAAATAGCTGTCACCAAAATTGACAGAAAATTTGTAAAACAACAACATTAAGGATAATAAAGAGTAACCAATTTCAAGTGTACATCAATACATTTATTTTAAAAATAAAAGCGTTTGGTGATCAATTACTTGGCCAATCGGTAAGTAGGAATGACCATAAGATTCTTAGCTCTTGAAGTCACCACAGCAAAGTGCTCGGTCATGTCCACATCACTTGGTTGCGTACCATTTGGAAGCTCCCAATCAAAACAATGCACCACCTGTGCCACCATCATCTTCACCACTGTCAGCCCTAGTTGCATTCCAGGGCAACCTCTTCTGCCCGAACTAAACGGAAGGAGCTCGAAATTGTGTCCCTTCACGTCAATATTACTATCGATAAACCTCTCGGGAGTAAATGATTTAGGGTCAGACCACACGTTAGGATCTCTCCCAATAGCCCATATGTTGACCATAATTCTCGATTTTTTAGGTATGTGGAAACCATCCACCACACAATCTTCAATTGATTCATGAGGGATTAATAGGGGAACAACTGGGTGGAGACGAAATGCTTCTTTGACAACACAGTCCAAGTATTTGAGTTTGTCGAGATGTGACTCCTCGACGACATGGTCAATTCCTACTACAGATTCCAATTCTTTCTGAAGTTTCTTCATTATTGTTGGATGTCTAATGAGTTCCGCTAGTGTCCAGTCCGCTGATGCTGCTGAAGTATCTGATCCTGCAACAAGGATATCCTGGAGAGAGAGAGATAATGTTCAGTTTATAAAAAATATACAAGTTTTTTTTTTTTTTCGTCCCAAAAAGTTGACTTATTTGATTTTATCCTAATATTAAAATTGAGAAAGATGTCGTTGTTTTATATCACGTTTATGTTTACAATTTTATTCACATAACTAGTCTATTGTCCAAATTTAACCCGAAAATAAATTCTCACTCGCATAAGAACTTTGTTTCCGAATTTCCCATCGTTTAGAGGCCAAAAATGGATAAAAAGAAAAGGTAGTTAATGAATTACCAGGAGTAAACCCTTGACATTGCGGCGATCGAAATCAAATCCAGCTTCTCCAGACTCCAAAACGGCCATCAATGTATCAACAAAGTCCCCTTTCTTCTCTTCCTTATTCTGAATATGGGCATGATCATCGATTATTTTCTCGAAGAAGGCGTCGAAAATCTCGCTCAATTTCTTCATTTTGCGATTTAGTCCTTGAAGGTCAAGCCTACCAATGTAGGGAAAATAGTCCGCCAGATTAAACTCGGCGGAAACCTCCGATAACTCTTGAAACACAGTTTTAAAACCCCGCTCATTAAAATCGCTTTCCGAATACTTATTCCCAATCGCCATGAGACAAGTCATATCCCAACTGAGATCAAAAACCGTGGCGCTCAGATCCACGGCTTTGCGTAGTTGAGCTGACTTTTTCAGAGAATCAACGAGCAGGTCAAACTCGGCCCGTCTGGTGTCCCGAAATTGGTTGATCTTGTGGGCACTCAGCAGCTCCAAGGTGCACAGTTTCCGCATGTTGCGCCAGTCCGGGCCATAGGGCATGAAAATCAAGTCCCTCTGCTCGTACCCAACGTATTTGGCCACTTCGGCGTAAGGCCTGCTCGCAAAATTGAGATCATGAGTCTTGAGGATCAGCTCAGCTGCGGCGGGAGAGGACACGATAACTGCGGGCTTGAATCCGAAGCGCAAGCTCATAAGTGGGCCGTATTTTTGGGCTAAATTGTATAAATCATGGTGTGGATTCTTCCCCAGAAGGTGAAAATGGCCCAAAATGGGAAGGGCTCTAGGACCTGGGGGAAGCTGCTTTTTCGTCTTGCCTGCAAGTTTTTGAAAGAGAGAAAAAAGAAATTGAATCGCTGATAAAATTATCCAAATCCAAGCCATTAGTATTTTTTCAATATTTTCTTGCTTGTTATAGAATACTCGTTAGATAGCAGATATTTATAGTGGTTTCTATTTACAGCCATAAATTGTTGGGAAATGTTTTTCCACGAACCGTGTTGGGCTTTGACAAGTTCAATTGATAAAGTTGTTGTATAATTAATGCTATCGCGTTACTTCATTTTATTTTAGTTGACATTTTATTTTCTTTAGATTTTCGTTTAATCAACGTTCTTTGAACAAGATTTAGATCATCTCTGTTATTTTTTTATAAATTTATTTAATATAACAGATACTTAGTACCCAATTGCTCATTCAAGTAATTAGCGTCATAAAAACAGATAAACAACTTCATATCTTTTTCCATTGGTTTTAGAGTCATTTCTTTAAAAATGGATTGAAAACATTTACTCCGTCCTTCAAAGGATTAAAAAAAATTCACTAAAATGGACGTAAATTGGATAAAAAAAATATATAAATTAGACACCTTGAAGATGAAGCATAAATTGAAAAATTAAAAACTTAATACATTACAAGAAAAAAAATTACTTTTAATGACAAAATTTTCTCATTATTATTTTTCTAATAAAAAGTCTTAGAGTGCAGAAAAATTGATAATTTTTTTTTTTTTTGAATTACATTAAATACTCATCCCTTTTCCCCTTCCCATGACTCGAACCCAGGATCTAAAGCCTAGGTAGTGGTGCTCTAACCACTTGAGCTATCCCACTTTGTCCAGAAAAATTGATAATTAATAGCAGGACCTATTACTAAAAATAATTTTTCTCATTAAAGATATTTATCTAAAAAAGATAGCTATAATGATCGAATTTATATCATTAAAAATTATTTTTTTTATAATTGTTGACATCCAAAGATCGGAAGAGAAAATGCATACTTTGATTATTGAATTGAAACTGTTATATTGAAAAAGCAGAACCTCTGAATTACAGGGATGAACCTATATATACTAATCTAAACCAACTAATTAGTAGTTAAAATAATTAACTGTTTAAAGAAGTGAGTAAAGTGAGTAGCACCTTTAAACAATTCTAATTGACACTTTCTTCTTTATCTTGACACCCCCCTCAAAATGAGCATGTATATTCATCAGGCCCATTTTGTTCTTGAAATTGTTGAAAATAGTTGGAGCCAAAGGTTTAGTCATAATATCTGCCAGATTTTCCTCAGTGGGTATATGAATCATTTTGATAACCCCTTGTTGGATTTTCTCCCTTGTGAAATGGACATCAATAGAGATGTGCTTCGTCTTGTCATGTAAGCACGGGTTATGAGCCATTGCATGTGCAGATTTGCTATCGGTATACACGGTTGCTGGTTGGGCAAGCTGGATGTGGAGATCATTTAAGATGTAAATGATCCATTGAGTTTCACATGTGGTGGCTGCCATAGCCCGGTACTCGGCTTCGGCTGATGATCTTGCCACAGTCTGTTGCTTCTTGGACTTCCAAGAAATGAGAGAGTTGCCTAAGTAGATGGCATATCCTGTGATGCTTCGTCTAGTATCTTGACATCTCGCCCAGTCTGAGTCAGTAAATGCATGCAGTTTAAGATCATTGTTAGAAGAATAAAAAATACCTTCACCTGGATTTCCTTTAAGATATCTAAGCAACCGATGAACAGCTGTCATGTGAGCGACATTTGGCTTGCTCATAAATTGAGTGAGTACATGGACAGGGTATGAAATATCAGGCCGTGTCACAGTAAGATACAACAACTTACCGACAATGCTTCTATAAGTAGAAGGATCAGCTAAAGGTGGAGCATCATTATGTATAAAGGATTGTTTTTGATCCATAGGAGTAGAACATGGTTTGCAACCCAAATAACCACAATCATGTAATAAGTCTAGAGTGTATTTTCTTTGACATAAATGCATGCCTTTATTATTTTTGGCTATTTCAATACCCAAAATATATTTCAAAACACCAAGATCTTTTATTGTAAACTTCTTGTGAAGGTAATCCTTAATAAGAAGAATATCTTGCAAAGAGTTTCCAGTGACAATTAAATCATCCACATAACAAAGAATGACGGTGAAAGAAGTAGCCGTTGATTTTGTGAATAAAGAATTATCTGCGACTGATTGAATGTAACCAATAGCAATAAGAGACTCAGAAAGTTTGCTAAACCACTGTTTTGAAGCTTGCTTAAGACCATATAAACTTTTATTGAGTTTGCACACCTTTTGATTAGTGTTATACCCAGGTGGGGGTGACATATACACTTCTTCAATCAAATCCCCATGTAAGAAAGCATTATTTACATCTAGTTGATGTAGGTGCCAGTTCTTAGCAACTGCTATAGCGAGTAAGATTCTTACTGTGGTTATTTTAGCTACTGGAGAAAAAGTGTCAAAATAGTCAATGCCTTCTTGTTGAGTGTAGCCTTTAGCTACTAACTTAGCTTTGTATCTCTCTATTGTGCCATCAGATTTGTATTTCACTTTATATACCCATTTACAACCTATAGTATGTTTATTTGGAGGTAGTGGTACAAGAGTCCAAGTGTTAGCCTTTTCTAGTGCTTGTAGTTCTACATCCATGACCTTTTGCCAATTAGCATCTTTTACAGCTTGTTTATATGTTTTAGGTTCTGTAATTTGTGAGATATTGGCAGTGAATGAGAGAAAGGTTTTGGACAGCTCAGTAGTGGATAAAAAATCTGAAATAGGATAAGGCTTTCCTGAGTTAATAGAGAAATTAGCATTCGATCTGTTATGATCAATAGAAGCAGGCAAAGTGGTATGATAAACATCTAGATAGGCAGGTGGGTGCCTAGTCCTCTCAGATTTTCGAACATTCTCATTATCAGGGGGTTGTTCTTGATTTGTAATATGGAGAGGAACAATATCTTGGAATTCCTCATTAAAATCAGAATGTTGGATATCATCAGGAATTATGGGATCATGAATAAAGGATTGTTCATTTGCAAAAGTTGGAATAGGAGAGTTACAGGTGTCATCACATGAATTAAGAACATTGGTTGAAGAATCACAAGAAGAATCTAATGCCATATTATTTGGATTTAAATTCTGGACAAAATTATCAGGTTTGTGTTTATTAGAAAAAGGAAATATATGTTCCAAAAATTTTACATTTCTAGAGATGATAATCTTTCCAGTGGTTAAATCAAGCAATTTATAACCTTTTGTGGCAAAGGGATAACCCAAAAACACACATTTAGTAGCTCTAGGAAGAAATTTATGCCTATGAGCTGTTAGTGTGTTAGCAAAACACAAACAACCAAAAACTCTCATATAAGAATAGTCCACCCCTTTGTTATACAAAAGTTGAAAAGGTGATTTGTTATGCAAAATAGGTAATGGAATCCTATTAATTAAGTGTGCAGCAGTGAGAACACAATCACTCCAATATTTAAGGGGAAGACTTGAGTGAAACAAAAGGGATCTTGCAACTTGAAGCAAATGTTGATGTTTTCTTTCTACCAAGCCGTTTTGTTGAGGAGTTTCTACACAAGAGGTTTGATGTATAATCCCTAAATCGTGATAGAAATGATGTAGAATGAATTCGGTACCATTATCACTTCTTAGAATTTTAATTTTGGCATCAAACTGAGTGTGCACCATATTGTAAAAATTTTGGAGAGAAATTTTAACATCAGATTTAGCTTTTAACAAATATATCCAAGTACACCTACTATAATCATCTACAATGGTTAAAAAATATTTATGCCCAGAGTGAGAAACGATAGAAAATGGACCCCACACATCACAATGAATCATATGAAAGGCGCAAGGAGATACAGATTTACGAATAGGAAATGGTTGCTTCTTTTGCTTAGCCAAAGGACAAATATTGCAAACATTATGCATGTCACTTGCTTTCACATTTAACTGGCTAATTGTAGACAAGTACTTATTAGAAATATGGCCTAACCTATAGTGCCACAAATCAAAAACATTTAAAGGAGAGGCAGAGTGTACAGAATGTGTAGTTGTCTTCAAGATATAGAGTCCCCCTTGTTGTTCAGCAGTACCAATCACCTTCTTGGTGTTGATGTCCTGCAAAACACAATGTGAGGACAAAAAATTCACAGAACAACTAGAATATCTAGTTAAATGAGAGATGGATAACAAGTTATAAGTGAAATCTGGAACATATAAGACATTATACAATGTTAGAGAATCACTTAAAATTATGTTTCCTATATATGTAGCTGTAGAGATAGCATTATTTGGTAAACTAATTTTAATGTTTGATTCAGATGGAGGAGAAGTAAAAAGGGAAAATTCTGAAATCATATGATCTGTAGCTCCTGTATCTAAAATCCAATTAGAGATTTTAGGAGTAGCACTTGAAGTATTAGAACAAAAGCTCATACCTGTATCCTTAATCTGATCAGATTGAGAAGCAAAGGCCCCTGCTGTAGCATGTGAGGATGATGCCTCTTGTCCCTTTTGAGTCTTGGTAAAGTTCAAGAATTGTTCAAATAATTCTTGATTGAACAAGGGATTAGAATCTACAAGGGCTTCATCTTTAGAATCGATGGCGTGATCCGAATCAAAAATCGATTGGAACTATAAAACTGATACCATGTTGACATCCAAAGATCGGAAGAGAAAATGCATACTTTGATTATTGAATTGAAACTGTTATATTGAAAAAGCAGAACCTCTGAATTACAGGGATGAACCTATATATACTAATCTAAACCAACTAATTAGTAGTTAAAATAATTAACTGTTTAAAGAAGTGAGTAAAGTGAGTAGCACCTTTAAACAATTCTAATTGACACTTTCTTCTTCTTTATCTGGACAATAATGATAAATATAAATTGAATTAAACTTAAAGTATCAATGTAAAACAAAACTTTATCTCTTTTGACATTAATAATAAAGATAAAAATCTGTTGACATATACGTCTATCCGCTGATGTAAACACTACGGAGTATTTGACAACTATTTTTATCTCTTTTTGACATTAATAATAAAGAGTTATGACAGTAAAAAATAAAATTATGACAACGATTTCTCTTTCCAATTTTTATTAGTGTATTTGACATATTATTGGGATAAGTTGTATATACTTCATTTTTTCAAACTTTCAAATCAATTTTTGCATTAATTTGAACACGTAAACTAAAAAAAAAAAAAAGTAAAGTAAAGAAATTAAACATTTGTCACTTACGTGGGTGAAAAGTAACTAAAGCAAACAAAAATATGCATAATTGGTGAACTATTGGTGCGCATTAGCAGAGCAAAATTGTTGGGTTGGGCCACCTATAATAACAATAAACAAAAATGTGGGCTGAATCGGTATTGGGCCATCTCTAAATAATAAATGTCATTACCTTTTACATATAAATAAAAAATTACTTTTCAATAAAATAAAATTATTTATATTATTCTTTTTAAAAAGTAATTTTATCACCTTTAATACTAATAAATAATTTATACATTAAAATTTGTACAAACAGTAAATATTCAATTAATAATGAGATTGTGGGAGACAAAAGTAATACTCTCTCCGTCACATAGAAACTTGCACACTTGAGATGGCACACAATTTAAGAAATGTGTAAGAAAAAGTGTAATGAGTGATGTTTTGAGAGGTATTTTTGTAAAGTTTTATGAATAAAGTAAAGTAAAAAGTAGATTGAGTGTGGAAAAGTAATGACATATGGGTAAATAGGAGTATATTTTGAGGATGGGGGTTATGAAGATATTTTCTTTTTTAGAGTGTGCAAATTGGTATGGGACGTCCATTTATAGAAAATGTGCAAATTTATGTGGAACGGACGGAGTAATTACAATCTCTGTCTTTGCAATTACAACTTACAAGGATGCAGTTTCATGCCTCTCATCTCATGGATTCGGTATTCATTTTCTCTTTAAAATTCTAAAATTTGAAAAGTCATTGCACAGTGACTGACACAGAAATTCCACTCGAGCCCATTAATAATATATTAAAATAAAACAAAATATTTATAGTTATAGTTATAAGTTTCAAAAACAATTGATCAAAAGAAAAAAGTTTCAAAAACAAAATAAATTGATAAGAATATAAAGACACGTACACACACACAAAATATATTGCTTAATTAGGAGGTGCAATTAATAATATTATAAAGATATGCTGATCTGATTATAATATGGTTATGTAAAATGAGCACTCCCCCGAAAATACTTCATTCTGAACAAGCTAAGGGTTTAAAGAGGAAAAAATTTATTAATATATATTGATTGATAAGTATCAAAAATACTAAATGCCGCTTAATAATTTCATGTAATGATTTAGTTTTTATGTTAAAATTTTATTAACTTATTTAAAAGTACATAATAATCCCATGCAATAATGTCACACCTAATATGGATGATATCCCAAACTCTATTTTTACTTTGAAAGGTATACAATAGTTGACTTGCTTCCATTAAATGTAACACGCGTACGTTTAGAAAGTGGGCGTAGGTTGGACGGTACACTTTAAGAGTGGAGCACCGCGGCGATGATTACACGTGGAAAGGTATTCTAACACATTCTACGAACCTTGCTCTTACTTCCAAAGTTGGTTGAGATTCTTTTTTTTTTTCATAAATCAAGCCCTGGGCCTAGTTCGTCATTTTTTGATTTGGTATTTTAATTTTCATCTCTTAAATAAATGGACAATTATATAAATCAAATCACATCTCCTTTTAAAATTAACATTTCTTAATATTTTAAGACAAATTAACTTATTACATTTCAGCAATTTGTTTAGAGGGAAAAAATTAACATTAGTATATGGGAATTTGTGGGTTGTACTTTGTGAAAATGGAGAAATGCGAAAATATTTAGTATAGTGAAGGAGATTATTGGAGTTGGAGATCACCACAAAGAGACAAATTACAGAATAATACTACTAGATTTTAAGGAATGTAGATAAATTACTAGAGCATTAGTTTCTAGTGTTGTTTCCTTTGTGGTATTTGTTTAGTTCCAAACCTTTTTTTGTCTTGTTAGTTTTCTAATCCTTATTAATATAATTGTTTTGACCGACCAATTTTTATTTTTTTACATAATTAAATACATGGAATTGACAACTAATTGCAAGCGTGCGTCACAATTAGGTACATGTCGCAATTTACCCGCCCCCTTGGTCATTTTCCACGACAGGTACGTACCCAAATATATACTATATTATATTTTTTATAAATTGAAGACCAAAGTCGGACAATATATAAATACTTGCAGGCATGATGATCAATTAATTAAAGCACATCATTCATTCATTCATAATTATACAAGCAAGGATATGGCTAATATTTGGAGCGTAAGCAAGTGGATAAAGTGTTCAGCTTCACTAGCAGATGCATGTTTTTGGTACTACTGCGGCGTCGTTTTGTTGGGCATGATCCTCTTATGTGGTGCAGGATATTCCGATGAACAAGCTGCAGATGATGATCATGTTGGGCGACGTCAACCTCCCTGCGACGAGATATATGTTGTGGGTGAAGGCGAAACTCTACACACGATCAGCGACAAGTGTGGTGACCCTTTTATCGTTGAACGAAACCCGCATATTCATGATCCTGATGATGTCTTCCCTGGTCTTGTTATTAAGATTATAACTCCATATTAACCTACTCTTATATATGGTACTCCAGTTTTTTTTAATAATGTCTTCTTTGTACAATATGGAAGTGGCCGTGAAGAATATTACTTTTAAGTTTTAATAATAGGAGCAAGATGGTAGACGAGAAGGCTAGAGTATTGGATTTTAATTACATTATATTACTCTAGAATATTACAATCAAGGTGCTGCTGTGTTTTTAATTTACAGGATTAATGGATTTTAATTATATAATTAAATTCCAGGTTAGTTGTATATATGTGTGTTGGGGTACGTAGCGCTTCTGCTGTTTCTTTTAATAAAATTGCTTCACCGACCAAAAATAATTGTGATACGTACAAGATTAATTAATTCAATTTCTAATTCCGTACGTATCAGAATTCGAATCGGCCTGAATACCATACTTAATTTGCACATTCATATTTTAATCACGTCCGTGGTTCAATTAAAAGAGCAGTTAATTATACTAGTAAAACACAATTTAGTCCACCTTGAGAAATGCGCAGTGAGAGATGCCACACCTTTAGAGCCTCCAATTTCCAGATTTGAGGAGGAGTTGGATAGAATTTGGATAAAAATTTGTAACAAATTTGAAGGATAAAATTCAGTGTAATCGTATCACTTTTCAATAGGAAATATTATCACCTACTAAAGGTAAATGTATTAGTTTTAAAATTTCTAACTTAATACTCCCTCCGTCCCACTATAAGTTTC
Source organism: Galeopsis tetrahit (assembly GCA_963675135.1). Classification (NCBI taxonomy): domain Eukaryota; kingdom Viridiplantae; phylum Streptophyta; class Magnoliopsida; order Lamiales; family Lamiaceae; genus Galeopsis; species Galeopsis tetrahit. The sequence continues at coordinate 65,758,641 of OY776131.1, forward strand.
TCACTTTCCTTTTTTGGATGTTCCACTATAAGTTTCTCATTCTATTTTTAGTAAATTATTTTCTCTCTCTCAATCACATCACTTATACTTTATCTATTATTTTATCATACTTCATATAATACTAATCTATTATTTTCTCTCTTACCATCACATCACTTGTACTACATTTATTATTTAATCATATTCCTTAATCAAAACACCCAAAAGAAGTGGGAAACTTATACCGGGACGGAGGGAGTATATACTATAAATACATCTTGCTTATATACATTACTTTTTTTTAAATGATGCATTTTACATAGACTGTGAAAATATTTCTATTTAAAAGTATATTGATTGCACGGTAATATGGTCTCAAATAAGTGTGTAGACAAGCAAAATTTAATTAATTTAGACCTCCAAAGCCCAACAAATCAAGATGGGCCTCTAAAGCCCAACAAATCAAGTCGGACCTCTAAAGTCCAATTAATGAAAACGGGTCTCTAAAGTCCAATAAAGCAAGACGGGCCTCTAAAGTCCCATAAAAGAAGATGGGCCTCTAAAGTCCAACAAACCAAATCGAGCCCAGATAGGGTATTCTTAGCCCATCAAGTAATTCAAAATTTGAATTAATCCCTAACACTTGCACAAATATCTCCTTGGCCCATAAAAAAAACCCTAGGTTCTACACCTATAAATAGAGGCCTCATTTCATTTATTTCAGAATCAACAAATCAGAAGCATTCAAGGCTCTAAAATTCTCTGCAGAGATTTTAGACAGCAAGCGGAGGATCTTCAAAGGCGTTCTTCGTGCAAAGCAGCAAGAAGCAGTGTTCGAGTGGAGATCAAGGTGCTAAGCCTCTTCGATTCGGCGTTTCTTCAAGACGTTCTTCGTGCAAAGCAGCAAGAAGCAGTGTTCGAGTGGAGATCAAGGTGTTAAGCCTCTTCGATTCGGTGTTTCTTCAAGGTTCTTCGTGGATCTTCAACGGAAAAGTCCCGATAAGTCCCAAAAAGTTCCAAAAAGTCCCGAAAATCAAACGTTTAATCCAAAATACGGCGTCAAGCCTTTGGATTAACGTTACAAAGTCCCAAATTCAAGAACGATCTTCAACGACGTTCATCCAAAAAGTCCCTAAATTCGGTGTTTAATCCAAAATACGGTGCTAAGCCTTTGGATTAACGTTATAAAAGCCTCAAATACAAGATCGGAAAGGATTCGGCTGCGGATCCAGCTCCAAAAGCTCAAGAAGTCCAAGTAAAGTTCAAGAAGAGAGAATCAGAGGATAAATTAGAGATTGTAACCCGCAAATACTCGGTTTTAATCCGAAATTAAATACATCGTTTACCATTTTCGCGTTTTTATTATTTAATTCACGAATTTGTGTTTACAAATTGGCACGCCCAGTGGGACAATCTCTACCTCTCATCTCTACTCTTCAAGCAAATCAAGTCTAAACGATGACACCAATCAAGATTAAGATCAAGAGAGGTGTTGCATCCGGATCAGCTGGTCTTGACTTTGAAGACGTGAATGTAGTCACGAGGAGTATGTCAAGAAGCTCGAAGTCATCGTCTTCTTCAGAGAAGACTACTGCAGAGGGTCCACCACCCAACACTGCGAACGAGGAGAACAACTCAGCCTGTTCCCCAACTCGTTCCACATCGAGCTCATCAGATTCAAGTACAGCCTCAGCAATGGCGACAGGCATTACGACTGTTGAGGAGCAACTGGCAAGCTTAACTCGAGCCATAGAAGGACTCACAAAACATGTCCAAGAACAGGATGCCCAGATTGCTAAGCTGATGAGCAATGCAGATAAAAGAAAGCAAGTCGAAGGGCATGATGCTAAGACGTCTAGTGAATGCCAGCCAATGGAAGGTGACCAAACTCTTAAGGATTTACAAGTTTCTCCCGATGGTTTGGTGCCCGTTGACCGACTGAAAGAAATCATACTTGGGGCAATCAAAGATAAATTGGAGGAAAATCTTAAGTCTTCATTTACCTACAGCAAGCCTTACACGAAGAGGATTGACGGTTTGAAGATGTCAGCTGGTTATCAACCTCCAAAGTTGCAGCAGTTCGATGGCAAGGGTAATCCAAAGCAACATATTGCTCACTTCGTGGAGACCTGCAACAATGCTGGTATGTATGGAGATCATTTGGTGAAGCAATTTGTACGCTCTTTAAAGGGTAACGCATTCGATTGGTATACCGATTCGGAAGTTAGCTCGATTGACAGTTGGGAGCAGATGGAGCATGAATTTCTCAATCGATTTTACAGCACTCGAAGAACGGTTAGTATGCTTGAATTGACGAACACTCGTCAATCAAAGGAAGAGCCAGTGATCGATTACATAAATCGATGGAGAAATCTAAGCCTAAATTGTAAGGATAGATTGACTGAAACTTCAGCTATCGAGATGTGCATCCAAGGAATGCATTGGGGTCTTCGATATATCCTTCAAGCAATTCGACCAAGATCATTCGAGGATTTGGCTACTAAGGCTCATGACATGGAGTTGAGCATGTCTACAAGTGGATTTGAAGGGCCGATATCTCAAGAGTGGGGGCAAAGGAAAACTAGTTTGAAGGAGTTGCAACGAAAGCAATATCCATTTCTAGACTCAGACATCCCCGGAATTTTCGATGACTTGATCAAGAATGATCTCATTGAACTACCACAAATGAAACGACCCGATGAGGTTGGGCGAACGGACGACCCTAAATATTGCAAGTACCATCGATTGGTAGGACATCCAACCCAAGACTGTTTTATACTTAAAGAAAAAATTATGCGGCTAGCCAAAGAAGGGAAGATCTTGCTAGAAGAAACTGAAACAACGGTGAATCACGTCACAGTTGAAGACAATCAAATTAAGGAAGTTTACGCAAATGACGCCTACAAATTGATTTCTGAAGACGGCGTATACATTGGTCCCATGAACGGAATGTTTTTGAAACGCTACTACACGTAAAGAAAACAAGTACGCTCCATAAACGCATGAGCCTAAACTGCTTGTTGCTCTATAAACGCATGAGCCTAAACTGCTTGTTGCTCTATAAACGCACGAGCCTAAACTGTTTGTCGCTCCATAAACGCATGAGTCTAAACTGCTTGTTGCTCCATAAACGCATGAGCCTAAACTGCTTGTCGCTCCATAAACGCATGAGCCTAAACTGCTTGTCGCTCCATAAACGCACGGGCCTAAACTGCTTGTCGCTCTATAAACGCATGAGCCTAAACTACTTGTCGCTCCATAAACGCACGAGACTAAACTACTTGTTACTCCATGATGCACGAGACTAAACTGCTTATTACTCTTGGCCCGCATGAGTATAAACTGTGTACGACAACCACCAAAGGTAAATACATGTGGTTAAACTGTTAACTTACTCCACTATAGACATTTTAAGTGGTTAAATAATTAAATCCCTACGTTGTCAAAAGTAGATAAAAAATAGTCACTCCTGGCTCGCATGTGGGAAATCATTTGAAAGTAATTCGCAATTCGTCCACATCAAAGATAAACGTTCTCGTGAACAAAATGCGAGGGGGCAATTTGTAGACAAGCAAAATTTAATTAATTTGGGCCTCCAAAGCCCAACAAATCAAGATGGGCCTCTAAAGCCCAACAAATCAAGTCGGACCTCTAAAGTCCAATTAATAAAAACGGGTCTCTAAAGTCCAATAAAGCAAGGCGGGCCTCTAAAGTCCCATAAAAGAAGATGGGCCTCTAAAGTCCAACAAACCAAATCGAGCCCAGATAGGGTATTCTTAGCCCATCAAGTAATTCAAAATTTGAATTAATCCCTAACCACTTGCACAAATATCTCCTTGGCCCATAAAAAAAACCCTAGGTTCTACACCTATAAATAGAGGCCTCATTTCATTTATTTCAGAATCAACAAATCAGAAGCATTCAAGGCTCTAAAATTCTCTGCAGAGATTTTAGACAGCAAGCGGAGGATCTTCAAAGGCGTTCTTCGTGCAAAGCAGCAAGAAGCAGTGTTCGAGTGGAGATCAAGGTGCTAAGCATCTTCGATTCGGCGTTTCTTCAAGACGTTCTTCGTGCAAAGCAGCAAGAAGCAGTGTTCGAGTGGAGATCAAGGTGCTAAGCCTCTTCGATTCGGTGTTTCTTCAAGGTTCTTCGTGGATCTTCAACGGAAAAGTCCCGATAAGTCCCAAAAAGTCCCAAAAAGTCCCAAAAAGTCCCGAAAAGTCCCGAAAATCAAACGTTTAATCCAAAATACGGCGTCAAGCCTTTGGATTAACGTTACAAAGTCCCAAATTCAAGAACGATCTTCAACGACGTTCATCCAAAAAGTCCCTAAATTCGGCGTTTAATCCAAAATACGGTGCTAAGCCTTTGGATTAACGTTATAAAAGCCCCAAATACAAGATCGGAAAGGATTCGGCTGCGGATCCAGCTCCAAAAGCTCAAGAAGTCCAAGTAAAGTTCAAGAAGAGAGAATCAGAGGATAAATTAGAGATTGTAACCCGCAAATACTCAGTTTTAATCCGAAATTAAATACATCGTTTACCATTTTCGCGTTTTACAATTAATATCGTTTCTAGATAAATCAGTACGGAGTATTTAATACTTAAAGCTAATTGTCTATCTCAATTATGATTTTAGATGCATGCAATAAGAATAACTTAGATTATAGGAGTAATTATTTTTCTCATTAAAAAATTGGGTCTTCTTTTATACTATATAATGAATTATTTTTTATGTATGGTATAAATGGGTATATATTTTTCAAGTCTTTATTAATAACTTTTCATAGGTTCAGTATTTCGAAATGAATAGAGTTTGCGGGTAAACGATCATTTTAGATAAATTCGAACTTTAAAGTTTTAGAAAAATTGGACAAATTTTTATATAAATCAATTTTACTATATGTCTAGCTAGTTTATATTAATTTTGGGTATATTTTAAATAGTAATTGTTGTTTCGTTAAAACATATTAATTGTTATACTATAAAATGATAAAAACTAGTTACATTTCTATATTTAATATGGTTGAAGGTTAGAATAGTCATTAAGTTGGATAAGTTTGATCATTAGTGCTATATGATCATTTAGTGGAGTATATAAGTTGGAGGCTTAAAATCGATGTATAATATTATTGAGTTGTAAGTGTGTATTTTGAAACACAACTAACTGCTTCTAGAATTTTTTATTTTTTTTAAGTTATGAGAGTGAACTTTTTTTTTTTTTTTTATGGAAGTTAAATACCATCCCTTTTTCCCCTCCCCATGACTCGAACCCAGGACCTAAGGCTAGGTAGTGGTGCTCTAACCACTTGAGCTATCCCACTTTGTCGAGTGAACTTTAAAAATAAGTGATTTTAGAAGTAGTTAGTTGTATTTCAAAATACACCCTAAGAAGATTATTTTAGAAAGTTCGGGGGCTTTAAATTCAATCATCAAATGATTGGAGGGTGAAACTGTCATTTTGTTACAGGTTTGAAAATTAGACTTTATTCATATATTAGGATTGTGGGAGTAATTTTAACCAATTTGATTGTGCAATTAGGATTCAAGTAATTTGAAAATTAGACGTTTTTCATTATTTTAGGTTCATATACAAATAAGATTGGTTCGAACATGGGATACGTTAGCTGATATACTAAATAATTTATTTGTGGTTAAATATAAATGGGACAATACTGAAAAAGCAATAGTATAATTAAGTAGTGGCTTAAATTGAATTAAGAGTTTGATGAAGGATTCTCCACTAAAATGTGTGTGGTGAAGAATGTTTTCTGGATTTCTAAATTGGTTGGATTTCCAAATGTTTGTAATCTTGCGGATTTTAAATTGTTGATGATGCTCTTTGAAATTTGGCGTTCAGTGTAACACGTGTCCCATTAATCATTTATCCAATTATCCCGCAACAAGACGTGATCCGTTTTAAGTTAGATGTGTACCAATATTTACATGATGCAACATTGCACATGATCATACCAACTAAAATAAATTTCAAAGATACTGTTTTTTTGTGTCTTCTCAATTTTGTTGTGCAATCTAACAAAAATTTATTTGAGACGGACCCGCATTCATCACTTATAAATTTTAATTATGATTAGGGAATTTGATCATATTCAAATCGTATTTTGAAATAAAATGAAATTAAATATTAAAGTAAAGTTCAGTCTCATACATGACATCGTCTCACACAATACACATTTTTTATTATTATTATTTGTGGTGATAGTGAATCATATCTATCAATTCCGCCTTATGTTTCTTTCTTTGGCAAAAAAAGTATAGGTGTGTATTTGAATCAAATCAGAAAAAATAAAAGTGTGGTTGAATATTAAAAAAAACAGATGTTGATTACGAATGAGGGTGGGCGCATGTCGCTTGAAATTTGATTGGATATGGTTTTTTTTTTAACAGCTAGTGATATATTGAGTTGTGTTGTTAATTTTATTAAAATGTGTAGAAATAATATTAATGATAATTTGATAGTAATATGATGAAATTGAGATGCTAAAATGTGGAGTAGTACCTAACGAACCGATTTAACCGGACATTTAGTGTTGGTGCAGCCTAGCTAAACCAGTTGATTATCCAACCGAAGGAACGTACGGTCAATTAGTGTGCACCCAGCTGCTAGTTCGGGAGTGCACCAACCTCCGTCGGCAACCGATGAAAGTATTTCATACCAGCGGCAGACATAGGACAACGAGTTCGATGATCGGCCAATAGACTTGAACCAGCTTTGTAGCGCCGGTCTAAGATAATTTTCTACCAGGCATGACATTCACTTAATTAACACACTAGCCATCTTTTTTACGTACGTTCCAACTATATATATATAGTTTGAATTCTAAAATAATTAGTTCCACTTGGTGGGATCGGGTTTGGCCATAAAATTTTTAAGGCTGTTGTTTGAGCTCGAAAAAAATTATCCAACGTGCGTAATATAATATAAATGAATTAGTATCACACTAATGAATTGTCCGGCCGGGCCATGCATGGGCAAAAAAAACAAGTCATCTGAAACTGGTAAAATCCAACAAATTAAGAAGAGGAGAGGTGCAATATTCAAGCGTTTCTACAAATTTTCATTACACTTGTCGACACTCAAAGTCAAAGATATACTAAAGCACATAAATTAAAGTATTTAGATAACATGCAGTAGTTGCAACAATAACAAAAATACAAGCTTTGGCCGTAGATTTAATTTGAAGCTTTTCATTCCATTTCTGAAAATAGAATAATAATTAAATTAAACCATACTTCTTTCCTTCTTTTCCCAGAAACCTTTATCATAAACATAAGTTCGTCCATATAGAGTGATGATGACGTGGATGTCATCAGGGCCCCAATCTGTACGGACCTTCACCCATGTAATGCCCTTCCATGTAAAGCGAGGCGCTTTGCGGATGTAGGCCGTCCATCACCATGAATTGCATATCTTCCGACGGCTTCCAGTGCCGTTTTCTTTGGTTGATGAACCAGTTGTTTATTTGTTTCTGGTCTAAACCAGTCGATTCAGCCAACGCCACCTTCTCCGACTCCTACGAGTTGAACACACAAATTATTTATAATTTGCGTATGTAAATTATATGTGGTTGGGACTTCCCGTCACATAATGGTATAACATCTCTTATTACATCTCTTTGATGAATGACGCGTGAGAGGTGTATATAACCACCATATCATCCTTCCATTGTTTTTTTATTATTATCTTAAGTGGCATCCATCTAAGAGATGTAACAGAAGAAATGACACTATTGTGTAATAGGAAATCCTACCAAATTATATGGGAAGATCATGAAATATTAATGAAGTTTGCATATGTACCGAAGGATATGGCCACTTGTAGTGCAGTTCCCACCAGCTAAGAAGCTTTTGACGAGCGTCTTTAGGGAGTTTCCCTTTCTTCTTCTTCTTAGAGAGTTCTTGTTTAAGGCTACTTAAGTATCCACTATACTTCTTCAGAAGGTGGTTTTTCAGCTCACGATCTTCTGCTCTTGGATCGATCTCAGGAAGTTCCGTTTCTCCACCACTATTGTCATGGTCTTCTTCAGAGGAACCACCCTCATACTTCTCCTCTTTTATTCATTCATACATTAAGTCCAATTAAAGAAAATAAGTTCCAACATTTAAGTAGTATAAGGCAAAAGTTATTGAACAAAACTAAGATAGCTAGTAGTACTAAAAGAAATTAATAAATAGAAAGCAGACATATAGTATTATATCCCACATAAAAAAAGCAGTGCAAGTTTTAAGTAGTTAATGTCATACGAGAGGCTTCCTCAGACACTCGAACAATGTCAAACTTCACAATCCAAGGTGACCAAATTTTGACCTCTGCTTGTAGAGATTTTCTTTTAAAATAATGCATAGATCGAGGTTCAGGCAACATCGTGCAAAAAGTATAGTCGAAGATAAACAAACTCAGGGGAATTCTTCATTCAAAAATCAAGAGGCCGATGGGGGGATTTTCATTTGCTAGCACAAACTTAAGATTTTCTTTATTTGGTGTTACTCTATAATTTGATTCGTATATCTGTAACCAACTATAAACAATAAAATGATCAAAACACTTTTAACTTATTTCTAGACCAATTATTGCTATCTGTAACCAACTGTACCAATAAAAAAATCAAAATCTAATTGAAAAAATAAAATAAAAATAGGAAAGCCAAGATGTTACCAAACTAAAAAAAATATATATCAACAAAACACTCTCAATACTAGCTATGTCAGTTGCCAAAATTGCAATGGTCGAAAAAGATTAAAGTACACAGAGTTCACGACGCGCATCTCTTAAGGGTAGATATCTAGTGATGCATATATAATTACCTCCTTGATCATACTTCAAAGAAAAGAACGGCTGGAGACAAAAAGCTCAATTAGGGGACATTGACACTATTATTTAGCCACAATAATGTCTTTACAAGCTTTATTAATAATAAAAGTTTGTGGTTACATACTTACATTGTCACTATTACCAATTATAGTATCTAAAGCATAGGGGTTTAGGTTGCCATCCCATTATCAATTAGTGAAAAGGGATTAAAGTCAAATAGACCTAGTACATGCACAAAATAAAGAAATAAACATAAATCCATGAAACCATACAATTAATAATTACAGGCTAATGAACATTGTTCTATATTTCTTTTCACATAGCCTAAAAGCTGAAGTAAATTATTCCACACAAAACCAAGAAATGACAAAATTATATCAGTAGTTGCTGCACTGTATATTAATTTGTCCACTGTCTATGCATGCACATAAGTGCATAACATCACACACACACACACACACACACACACATATATATATATATATATATATATATATATATATATATATAGAGAGAGAGAGAGAGATGCATTGACAGTAAAATAAAATCTATGTATTTTAGTTGTCAGAAAAGTGGAGACCCATGACAAAGTTTTAGTGAAAGAAACGAACGAAATGACATCCAATAAAAAAATAAAAAATAGCATTTGAAGAGAAAGAAGTAATGTCCAGTTAATAAATTTTAAGAGGTAGGTAGAAAACATAGTTTTTTTTCCGAAACAAAGGATTTCATCATTTGCTTATGTGATAACCATTTATATACTTTCTACTTCAAGAAGAGGGCTTTGTGGCTGTTTTGTTCTTCGCATTTTATTACAAAAATGGAACAAAATCTCTCATAGTATCAATTTACTATACGCTCGTGATTAGGGTTTTACCTTTTTTATTAAAAAAAAAAAGTTACTTTTTTGGCACTCGTGACCAAGGAAGGCTTTGGAAAATGATGGTGTCAGTCAAAGTTTGTTCTCTTGAAAAATAGCAATGAAAGACAGCAATAAATGACAGTTCTGAGTTTGAACTACCAGTTTTTCCACTGCAAATGCATGTCTCCGCAATTTACTCATCACTGCACCAACACTAACATTTTGGCATTAAAAACTGCCTACCTTATAATGCCCATACAATTTCCCTTTTCTTTTTTAAGAGACAAAAATTTATACCATAATTCAGTGTATAAAAATCTAAATTAATAAAAGATCTACATAAAAAAAAAACAATATTCACGGAGATAATGTAACAGGATCGATGATGATGTAACATTTGCTAGCAATGTAATTAGAAAAGAATGTGAGATGATAAATGTAATTAATTGCCATTCTAGGTAATGTAATCGAAGATGTTATATCATTGTGTAACAGGCCTAAATCCATCCATGGTTCTTTCCCTGTGAGTAAAGAGAGAGAGAGAGAAATGGCAAAAAAAAAAAAAAAAAGAGGGTACCAGAATTGAAGATCCGGACAGGGTCATTGGTAAGCATATTGAGTTGCTTCTCAATACGTCGCATGAACTCCATAGCTTCTTGTATAGGCCTGGTTAACTCGTCTCTATACTTCACTAGCATATCATAATAAGCCTCCTACAATATTCATAAATCCACATCTTTATATATATAATTAGTAGACAAATAAATTAATTAATGTTAAAAATTAATCATCACCATGAACTGGTCCAGTTCCGGATCCTTGGCAACATCTCTGCCACCTGCCGCCGCCGCTCGTTGACTTGCCTCAAACTCCTGCCGCACCGCCGTCAGACGCGCCACCACCTCCGGCGGAGCTCCCACCTGATCCAAGATTAATTCTAGGTTTAGCTACAAGAAATTGCTCTAACTAAAATTCTTTAAAAGAGCTAGCTACAATAACAAGATTTATTTTATTTGTTTTGGAAAAGATTATATATGCATGAAGATTAAACTTGCCTTTTGACAGTCCATGTAAGCATCTAAGAGATGGGAGTACTGAGGATGGGCGGTAATCTTGGCTTTAATAGCATCGACGTCGCCGGAGTTGTCGTTTTCCGGGCGCCGGTGATGGTGGTGGTGGTAATGATCTTGCACGGTGGAAGGGAAGGTTCTAGTAATTGAAGTGTAGTTGAAAGTAGAAGCAGCATGATCTTCGGTTTTGACAGTAGGTTGTTGATTATAGCAATTACCCCCTGCTGCAGCAGATGATTGGAGATGAAAGTTGCTAGAACTTGGTGCAAGGATTGAACCTCCGTACAGAAAATTGCCCCTTGAATTTGTGTTTTCACTCATCTGCTGATTGTAATCTTCCATTTTCAACAACCCCCCAGATGGGTAAATTCGTAAATCAAAGGATTGGTTTTCAAGAAACTTGTACGAAAAGGAAACCCTAAAGGCAAAAATTGTGGTTAAAAACAAGCTGGCATAAGGTAATTAAAAGCACTAAAGGGTCTCCTCGATCTAGCTATTCTTCTCCTGTAATTGAATCTTTTTAATTTGTTTTTGAGTTTTTCGAGTTCAAATGAGTGGGACCCGACATAATTGAAGGTGGCGGACGGCGGCGATTGGCCGGAAGCGGTGGAGGACAAGACGTTCTCTCTGGAAGAATATGAGTGAAGATTTGGGAAAATTATTATGGAAAAGCAATGAAGACACCTTTGACAAGTACCGATTTGACAAATGAACCAATTTTTTGTTTTCTTTTCATTTCATTTCATTTGTTTCCCACCCACGTTCAAGAGCTTTTCGGATGTTGGAGGAGAAAATTCAAATACAGTATTTTTTTAAATGAAAATTTTTCATATCAAAGTCTTAATTTTTAGGGTGAAAATTTGAAATTTTATTGGATTTTTTAAACTTTAAAAACACGTGGATTTAAAAAATTTAAAGAGTATACGTAGAGTTTGACTAATTTTTTTTTTTATTGATTTATATTACATTCGTCCCACAAAAGTGTTCATACTTTTCATTTTGATTTGTCCCTTAAAAATTTGCAACTCCAAAATAAAAATAATTATCACAATATACACATATTTTTTCCCCACCATACACTCAATTCACTTACTTTATGTACTTTATATATAAAAGTTTAACAAATTATCCCTCAACACTCCAATTATTATAGTTTTTCCTTAAATTATGTGCCCAAAATTCTCCGCAAACTTTTCGGGAGAGTATGAATTTTCATAAACTTGACAGAATTGTGGAATACATTTTTTTTATTGATTTTCAATATTTCACGATTTTCCATCCTGCATACGACTCAAATAGTAATAAAAAAACGAAATTCATTAATTTCAAATATATGATCAAAAGAAAGTCTTAAAAAAATCCCAACAAAATTGCAATAAAAAAAAGTCTTAAAAAAATCTCCAACAAAAGTGCTTGTTAATTTTTTAATCTCCTCCATGATACCATTCTGAGAGATATTTTTAGTAGAGTTGGAATTTGCTTCATAATAAACTCTACTTCTTTTTGAGTTTACTTCTTCTTTTGGTGGAGACCTCGGACACTTCAGAGAACCCTGAAGGTGGTGTGGAACCAAATGGTAGATTATTTTAAGATAGTCCTACAATCATTTGATTTTCAGCATCATAATTCAAATTTTCTATGCTTACATCTTTATTTTCATCATCTTCTAATGTCCTTGAATGAGTAGCACTACCTAATCTGAGTTTTTCCCTACAACGACACTGTTTCCCAAAACAATTTTCAAGCCCTCATAATCAGGACATTCCCCAAATCTTTGTACAGTGAGCAAAATAAATCAAAATTGATGACAACGAAAAATGCAGTAGGTTAGCGGTCGAGTCTCCATCACAGAACAAACAAAAATCTATCAAGTCGTGAGTTGCTATTTTCGTCTTCAGGGTTCTTTGAGAGAATACGTTGTTTTGGAAAGTTAAATTTATTTATATTTTTGGAAGAGCATAAAAAAAAAATCCATAAAGTATAATTCATAAACAATTGAATATCTAAAGATTTTTTTTAAGACTTCTTAAAATCGGTATTCAATACCTCAAAAATTTTAAAGACTTTTTAAAATTCAAATTGAATAACCAAGACTTTAAAAGTCTAAAAAAATTCTACAGACTCAACAACCAATACACCCCCTTAATATAAGTATTCATTTTATTAATCTTTTAATTTAAATTTAAATTTTTACTTTATTTTTAATATAAAATTTAATTTAAATTCTTTTGTCCTAATTTAATACTCTGTATTCAACAATTTTTTTAAATAAAAAAACTAGTCATAATTAGGTTTTTCAAATTTGGTTTAAAAAAAAAAGTACAGATATAAAATCTAAAAGTTTTGTCTACTTATATTTTTTTTTTTTTTTTCGCCGAAATTTCCCATTTTTATTATTTTATTTTTGTCTATTTTCGACAATTCTTACTGCTGGCATTTTTTTGTAAATTATTTTCTAAAAATTGTAGTCCACTTATTTTCCCTGAAACTAGCCCTAAACCCGCGTTTTACGCGGGGTCGATTTATTAAAATAATAGTAACTTTAAATATTATAGTTAAAATTTTTTTGTATTCTAATATATTTATAATATATATATTTCTACAAATTTGAACCTATACTATTGTATTTATAATAAAATATATATATAAGATTATAAATTTCTAAAAACTTTACAAAGTTTGTAGTATGCAATAAAATAGAAGATGATTTAGAAATCTGGATTTTGAAATTTTAATGATTTGTATGTTTTAGAATTTAAGTAGGATATGATTTAATGATTTGTATGTTTTAGAATTTAAGTAGGATATGATTTATCTTTATAGTATATAATTATATGTATTTATATAGGTATCTATATAGAGTTTGTAGATATTTATAGGGTTAACTTTTGTAGGGTTTATATGGGTTCGTAGGATAAGATTTTAAAATTCTAAATCTAAATTCTAAAGTAGAATATGAGTGGAATTTTAAAATCTCAAATCGGAATTTTCTATCCCAGAATAAACATCCCCTCAAAGAACCGTGACATTGTTTAGTAACCTATTTTCATAACACAAATTAGTAATAACATAATTAAAATGTGTGTTACTTTTTTTTTTAGACTTGATAAAACCACTTACGACAAATACAATGATATTTTTAAATATAATAAATTAATATTATATAAACAATAATAAAATATAAAAAAATTTATAAAATATAAATAAATTATTAAAAACGATTATATTATAACAAATAATTGCATTTTTTTAGGGTGATCACTATTCATATTTATTAGACAATTCAATTAACTAATCAAACTTAGTTGAAAGATTTGAGCTTTTTTTATTAACGATTACTAAAACTTTTCTAAATAAAGTTTCTTAAATTATTCTAAAATACACTCATATGATTTTTTTTATTGACAATTACTAAACATTCTCTAAAATTTTCCACAATACTATATACATTTTACAAAGTTTTTTAAATTATTTTAAAATACATTCACAACCTATATCTCAAAAAAATTATATATATATATATATATAGTCGGAAATGATATAGAGCCCACCAATTGTGCCCACCAGTTTTGCCCACCGCCTATGTGGCATTACCACGTCAATAAATTCTTATTTATATTTAATTTAAACTTAATCTAATATCAATATTTTATTTTTTTATCCATATCAATATTTTAAAAAATCTTTTTTTATATTTAATTTAATATTATCTCTATCAAATTACGCTAACTAACGCCATAAATCTTTTCTCAAATCTTTCCATCACCATTAATTTTTTCTCAAATCTTATATCAATATTTTATTTTATGCGTAACTAACGCCATAAATCTTTTCTCAAATCTTTCCATCACCATTAATTTTTTCTCAAATCTTATATCAATATTTTATTTTATGCGTAACTAATCCATTAATCTTTTCTTAAATCTTTTCTATCACCATCTTATATCTATATCATTTCCGTAAAAATGACTACATTAATTTACATAACTCTAAACCTCTAAACTCATAAACCCTAAAACCCTAAACCCTAAAACCCCTAAACCCTAAACCCCTAAAACCCTAAACCCTAAACCCCCTAAACCCTAAACCCCTAAAATCCTAAACCCTAAAACCGTAAACCCTAAGATTCAATTAAGATTTGATAATATATTAATATTACATTAAACTCACGCCACATATAAGATTTGAGAAAAAATTAATGGTGATGGAAAGATTTGAGAAAAGATTTATGGCGTTAGTTAGCGTAATTTGATAGAGATAATATTAAATTAAATATAAAAAAAGATTTTTTAAAATATTGATATGGATAAAAAAATAAAATATTGATATTAGATTAAGTTTAAATTAAATATAAATAAGAATTTATTGACGTGGTAATGCCACATAGGCGGTGGGCAAAACTGGTGGGCACAATTGGTGGGCTCTATATCATTTCCGTATATATAGTTTACCTTTATAAATTTTTATTTTTTAAATGATTCATATTTTCTTAAATGAATTGTTCCATAAAATCCAGAGTAGTTGCCTGTTTCAATTGCACTCTAAAATGTCAGATAAAAGATAAGATGTTCCCAATTCAATCTCTCTCAATCCATCTCAATCCAAATACAAATACAAATTCAAATATCAATCCACCCCTATAATACACTTATACACCTATTTTTATCCAATCAAATCACTCATTATCTCTCCTACTTTCTTCTCTCTTTTATTTTTCTTTCCCACACTCATTTTCTCTCCTATTTTCTTCTCTCTCACTACTAACAATAATAAAATATTATAACATTAAATCTACCCCTACTTCTCAATCCTTAACCAAACACAACTTACACACAATTACTATTTATGAATTACCCAACCCAAACCAAACACCACCTAAATGTTGTCAGATAAAATCCTGTAATAAGATGTTTCAATTCTTTTCTTATTTGGTATATAATATGAACTATAACTAAGATTTGCATTAAATATTTTTTAAAAATCAACAAAAGCATTAAAAAATATATTTTAATGAAAAAAAAAACAAATAAATTGCATTAAATATTTTTAAAAAATCAACAAAACATTAAAAAATATATTTTAATGAAAAAAAAAATATATATATAAAATGTTCAACAATCAACTAAAATTTTAAAATAATTAAATTTAAAATATTCATTTGAAAAAAATAAAAATCAACTAAATCTAAATAAAATCAAAAAACTATTAAATAAATAAAATCAAATTTAAAAAATTATAAAATAAAGAACATGGATTCAAAATTTATAAAAACTAAATAAAATAATCAATGGGAGAATATATACCGTAACAAATAAAAATATTCAATAATACGAAAAAAATAAATAAAAATTTAATAATATTTTAAAAAAATCAACAAAGCATTAAAAAACATTTTAATGAAAAAACAATTACAAATATATATAAAAAAACGTTCCAAAATCAACTAAAATTTTAAAATAATTAAATTAAAAAAATCATTTGAAAAAATAAAAATCAACTAAATCTAAATAAAATCGGAAAACTATTAAATAAATCAAATTTAAAAAATTATAAAATTAAAAATATGGATTCAAAGTTTATAAAAACTAAATAAAATAATAAAGTAGAGAATCTGTACCTTAACACAACAATGAATTTAAGATCCATGAAAATCTAAACAAAAAAAATATTCAATAATACGAAAAAAATAATTTAAGAATGTTTTTAAAAATAACAAAGCTTTAAAAATATTTTAATGAAAAAAAAACAATTAAAAATATATAAAACTTTCAAAAATCAACTAAAATTATTAAAATGACAAAGTGGGATAGCTCAAGTGGTTAGAGCACCACTACCTAGGACTTAGGTCCTGGGTTCGAGTCATGGGGAGGGGAAATGGGATGGGTATTTAACTTGTAATCAAAAAAACTAAAATTATTAAAATTACAAAAGTCATTTAAAAAATAAAAATCAACTAAATCTAAATAAAATCGAAAAACTACTAAATAAATCAAATCAAATTTAAAAAATTATAAAATTAAAAACATGGATTCAAAACTTATAAAAACTAAATAAAATAATCAAGTGAGAGAATCTATAATACCTTAACACGATAATAGATTTAAATCATGAAAATCTGAACAAAGAAAAAAAAGGATGGTAGTCAACGAAGGAGAGAAAACAATGAACCAAAATAATATATTTTTGTACCAAGAGAGTGATCGAAACGTTGTTTTTCTGTACCGAAAGATTAGAGATCTAATTTAGTTGAGAAAATCATGTAATTATTTAAATTTTAAATAATTAAAAGAGATAAAATTGTCATGTGATTGTTTAAATCTGTGACATTTAATTTTATTAATATTATTGGTAAATTTATAAATTTTATAAATTATAAAAATTAATATTATGAATAAATAATCTGGTATTAAAAAAATAATACGGTGATTACATTTAAAAAAAATAAATTGTGTAGTGATTAAAGTTAAAAAAATAAATTATAAATAATAATTAAAAGAGATAAAATTGTCATGTGATTGTTTAAATCGTGACATTTAATTTTATTAATATTATTGGTAAATTTATAAATTAGGTAAAGTCTAGTATGCACTCGAGTGCATGTTGTGCACCATAGTCTAAAGAAAAGTGTATGTTATTAAATTCAAAAGTACAACACAATATTACTAAAAAGTGTAAGTCACTATGACTAAAAATATAATTATACATTTTAATAATTGAAAAGTGCTACACCATTTACCAAAAAGTGTAAGTCAGTAAAACTGAAAAGTGCAACATGGACTAGGGTGTACAACATGCACTCGAGTCCATAGCAGACCAATCCTATAAATTATAATTATTTTAGAAAAAATGTTAATAATAATAATTATGAGTAGATAATATGTAAATTATTATTTTGAAATTAAAATAGGAAAAATGGATTTTTTTTGATAATATGTAAATTATTATTTTGAAATTAAAATAGGAAAAATAGATTTTTTTAATCAGAATGGCTGAGAATGCACGTGTCCCATTATATTCTCACAAATATAGAGTATTAAGATATTGGATGTTAATAAAAAGAAAAAAAAATGAAAATATGACATTTTTTTTAAAATAATTATCTCCTTTTTATTTTTATCATCTTATATGACATTAATTTTTTTTTTTTTAAATTGTGGGCCATGAATTGAGATAAACCAATTTAAATAAAAACTTAAATTGAGATAAATGTAAAAATAAGTTTTAAATTGGAACACTTATAAAATGATCGAGTACTTATATTAAGATTTAATCTAAAAATCGAGTCTGGATAATTTAACCTGTATGATGGTGTCCCATGTTTTTTTTTTTTTATCAAATTACATCATTTAAGGAGGTGAAAATTGTATTATTATATTTTTTTGGCATTGATTTTGTAAATTTTATTTTTTTTAAGGATCTGTTTATAATTTTATGCTTTTATTAAATTATGATTTCGTATTTATTGTTTGAAAAATTTACATATAAATATTTAAAAAAAATAGGTTGGCTGGGTGCTAGACGCATTAATTCACCCCGATTACCAATTTTCTATTTTCACAACCTGAAGTAGTATATTGTGAAAATAAATATTTTCATTTATTCGATATTTATTTATTTATTGAAGCAATACATAATTATTATATCATCCGTTCCAAAAAAAAAATCCATATGTATAATGACACACCAATTAAGAAAATTAAATTTGGTGTGGTATGAGGTTAAATAAAAAAAGTGGTATTTTAAGTGTGAGATCAAATAAAGAAAACCGATCGAATTTAGAGAGGTATATGAGATCAAATAAAAAAGAAGTGGTTGTAAAGAAAAGTTGGTGAGGGGTAAATGAAATTTAGGGAAGTATAAGGTAATATGTGAATTCAAAAAAAAAAATCATCATTTAAAAAGTAGAATGTGAGTCAAAAATAATTTTTTTAAACCTATATAATGAGACACCCGCATCATGCAGCGCGCATATGAAATTATGAAGGATTTTTGGAGAATCTAAAGTTGCCAACTTGCCATCCATTTTTAAAAGAAAGGTGAAAATATTTTGTATATATATTTAAAATACTGAAATAATATTACAGGTAAATTTGACTAGATGTGCATGATTTAAATTCTTATTTCTGTTTATTGACAAAATTAGACCTAGGTGCATCACAATATCAATTGATCAGTTTTATGGGAGAATTTTCTCAGGGTACATTTATTTTGGATTTAGGTGTTGAAATTCAATGGATTTTAAAAATACGATGAATGGTAAAAGTGTAGCTTTATTTTGAAATTTTATTGAGTTAGAAATTTGTTTCATGTTAAACTAATACTCCACTTTCTTATTTTTTTTAAATAACTTTACACTTGTTTTTTACGGATAGATTAATTAAAAAAATATATGTGCAGACGAAGCATAAGAGAAAAAATAGAGAGAGGGGTAGAGTGAAAAGATAGATAGTGATAGGAATGAAAACCGTAGGGAGATATAAATTTGATCAAATATAAAAAAATATATATAGACGTTTAACTTTATTTTAAGACGGACCAAAAAGAAAAATGTACTTCATATACTTATACTCCGTATATCTTTAAAAAAAATAGTGGTCGTTAAAAAAAAGTAGGAGACATAATAAATAAGTGGGATAAAATTAATTGGTGAGACAATATGTACTCCCTTCGTCCCACTATAAGATTCTCACCTTTCTTTTATGAATGTTGATAATAAGTTTTTCATTTTATTTTGGAAAATTATTTTTTCTCTTCCAATCACATAACTTATACTTTATCTATTATTTTATTATACTTCCTCTCTTACTGTTCTATTGTTTTCTCTCTCACCATCACATCATTTGTACTACATCTATTGTTTTATCATATTTCTTAATTTAAACACCCAAAAGAAGTGAAAATTTTATTTCGGGACGGAGAGAGTATATTCAATTGTGTGTATGAAATATCAAACTAGAATAAGACATGAATTACAAGATGTAAAATTCATTAGTTTGAATCTCAAAATAAATGTAGCCTTGAAAATATGATCGGGTAACGCTTATTCAATGAAGCTAACTGGTGCAATTAATATTTTCAATAGAAAATTAAACAAATTAATATTTGGGTGAAAATATTATAATAATACTAAAAGAAATAAAACTTTTAGTGAAAAGAGAATATAAAGTATAGAAAACCCTAATACTGTAGCTGAAAATATTAGTAATATTAAAAGTGTGATGATAATAAATTAGTCATTTTCGGAAATTAAATTTTGGCGAGGTAGTAGATGATATTTTATTAATATTTTATTGTTGAAGGATGAGAGAGGCAGTTGAGTTTTGGTATGAATTATGAGTGGGGCCGTGGAGTATAATGAATTCTAATACTCCCCCGGAAGTTGCGCGCGCTACAAAATAAAGGGTGGACCCGAAAGGAAGAGGCAAGAGGTGACATTGGCTATCACTTCAATTTCTTTTTTATCGATGAGATAGCTTTAATTTCATTACATTACATTACTCTGCACACACACATGACAGATTGGACGTTTCCAACTGGAACTGCTGCTTTCCCCACCCATGTTATTTTCCCACTACCATTACCCATCACCTTTTATTTCCTGTCTTTCCTTTCTTCATTTCTGCCCTATATTCTAGCTGAAAATATAATTAACAATACATTAAAAGTGCTTAACAATGTCATGCATGCAATGCGAAATGCATTTGGCAGATGCTTAGACCATCTCCAACGGAGAAATGAAGTTAAACTTAAAAATGGAGTTCCGTCTTTCTTTGAACGCACTCTATTTTGAAGATTTGAAATAAAATTTTGAGTTAATATTTGTATTACAGTTTTATACTGTATTAATTATTACAGTTCTTTTGTTAAATATAATATACGTACTAATTTATAATACTTTTGTTGTGTAATATTTATTTTTTTTGTGTATTAATTATATATTACCAATAAAAAAATAACTGTAAAGTACATTATATATTAAAATAAGCTAAGTGAACACAAAAAGAAATACAAATACAAATAATAAAAAACGATACACTAGTACGTACGACGGAATATTGAATTCAAATGGAGAAGTTCCGCTAAAAAATAGATCAAATTGATCAATCCCGCCTTAGCCATTTTTAAAAAACAGGTCAAATTGATCCAGATTATACTCACATACTCCGTATATCGTTTTACGTCATTGTGTGTTTCGTAATTTTATATTTAAATAAAAGTAATATTTGAAAATTACAAATCTAGTTATGATTTTGATGAAATCAATAATATTTAATTTATAATTTAATTTATTAATTGAATATTTAATTGTATAAATTAATTTAAATATGAAGATAAATATATTATTTAATGATTGTAATGTATTAAAAATGAATAAAATAATAAATTGAGTAAGATATAGAGTTTCATGATTGGAGAAGATTTTTTTAAATAGAATACGAAAAACTGTATTTTGGAGTTTAGAGATTTTCATTTTAAAATTTGTGGCCGGAGATAACTTTATTGCCCTCGATACTAACACAAGCTTTTCATCTCATTTTTCGTTTGCATCAAGTTTTTTAAGTAAACTACTTTCTCTCAAATTTGATTATACGAAGTCCTTATTTAATGTATGAATTATTTATAATTAAGTATCATGAAAGATAAAATTGAGGAAAATAAAGACTTTCCAATTTAATGAGTAGTAAATATATTTTTTAATGTAAGTAAAGAGGTGACATTTAATGTAATATTGAAATGTTTTAAGGGTATAGTTAAAATGTTTATTTACTATATTGAGTACGAGTAATTAAATAAAAAATATAAAAAATGATAAAATAAGTTATTAAATAGAAAATTGAGGGAGTATCATTTATTCTATCAACTTATTTTATTACTCATATTTCTTAATTTTGATGCTAAAAATCGTGGGAAGTTTCGGTTGAGATTGTGGGAATACTTAACACTCAATTCTTTATCTCTCTCTATATAAGAATACGTACGAACAAATCACACTAGTTAGCTTGTTTATTTAAATACTCCCCGGGGAAAGCTCTCCCATGAACTCCGGGTATAGAAATTAAGAAATATTAATATAATAAATAGATGTATTAGAGGTGATGTGATTGAGGCTTGAGAGAGATGAGAATATAATGAAATGTGAGAGATAATAGTTACTAAAAAAAATGAATAGTTTTTATTGGAACAGACGAAAAAGAAAAGTTGAGCAGCTCTCGTGGGAACGAAGTGAGCAGTAGATTGCGTTAAACATATTTTGGTACACGACATTAGATTTATCGATAACAAATGGAACGTAATTAATTAATGTTGACAACATTCGATTATCACTATATAAATTACATTAATTATTACAAAATGAAAACAGAATAATGACAAAACGTAACATAAATAATTTTAGCAAATTCATGTATGCACATCATGTTAATTATATAAATGAAGCATTTTTTTAAATAATATTAATTAATTTCACTAAAAATACTCCCTCCATTCACATATAATTTGTTTGTATTTTTTTTTACAAATTTAAAAAAATATTATTTATGAATAAAATAAATAAAATAGAGAAAATATAAAATAAGTGTGGTAGATATATTTTTCATAATGTAGATGGAGATAGTATTAATTAATTTTAGTTAATTTAACTAAACAAGTTGATTATTCATACTCTCAACATCCCAATTAGATAAATTGATTTAACTTTTTAACAAAGATTAAAAAAAATTATTAGAAACACACATAAGTCAAGTAAATTTTTTATTATAATTCTATTTAATATAATTAATGTATATGTGTTATACTAGTAAATGGATTAAAAAAATATGAGTATTACTTTATATATATAGAAATAAGTCTATGTAAATGAGATATTCATAAAAACAAAACAAACATATAACAAAGAGAATATTAAATTGTACTATTAGTTGCTCTAGTTAGTAGTTACATGTCATGCCATTGACGTGTACACAAATGTTACATTTGGAGTACTTTATAAATTTAGTAGCAAACATTTTATTACTCTTTGTTTGGATAAATCTATTTTAATAACAAATTTACTAACATTCTTTATTACCTTTTTTTTCCTTTTTGTTGGACCCATTTGCCCTAAAGTAGTGGTCAACCTATCCCACACCTATTTAATTTCCACCTAACACCCCGTCTCCCCATTTTATTAAACGCTAATTTAGTGATGTAAAATTGTAAATAACCTTTTACGTTTAGAGATTATTTTTAGCGTACTAATATCAGTGATGTAAATAACTTTTTTTTTTCTTTTTTTGAGGAAGAACTGATAAATATTAATATAACTTGTACTAATTACAACGTGCTAGACGAGAATTCATACTCTGTTTTTCAATTGTTTGAACTCTTTCCTTATTCGTCCGTTCCACAATTGTTTGCACTATCCAAAAAAGAAACTTTTTCATAAATCTCACACTCACAATATCCACATATTTACAAAAAATGTCATTACTTTTACCCTCAATCCAATCATTCACTTTACTTTATTCATAAAAATTACAAAATTACCCCTCAACACTTCACTTATTACACTTTTTTCTTAATTTGTGTGTCCATAAAATGGTGCAAACAATCCTGGGACGGAGGGGAGTATTAATCCAGCAATTCAAAATATAGTGGCAATGACGATATATATCACTAAATGTGATGACACTAGTTCAGTGGTAGTATATATATCGATCAGCACTAGTGAAATTTAATTTTACTTTCATTTAGTTTCGTCACGAGATATCTGCGTCTGTTTTTTTTTTTTTTTTTTTTTTTTTTTAATGGGATATCAAGGTTGTGATGATTACTCCGTACTATTTAATCGAATGGTGAAAATTTCTCTAGTCTTAACTAAATTTAAAGAAAATATTCATGTATGTTCTATTTCGAAAACATCAATAGTAGCAATACCATCATGATTTATACAGTAATAATTAGGATTATTATTCTTGCATCAATAATGGACTATAATTCTGACTCGATCGGTGACATTTTTCACTGCTGTTAGTCTCTGGTCTTCGGGTGTAATTTTAAATTGTTAGTTGTCACTGATATGATATTTAACTGTTCGACTCGTCACCAGTGAATTAATACGGAGTATAACACAAAGCACACACACGTCATCTCTTTGTTTGAATCAAAAACTGCAACATGATATTTTTAGAAGAATTTATGTATCATAGATCAATTTCTCTTGCGGGAGATTATAGGGAAAAATAAAATTTATTTTCTTAAAATAGTATAAAAATAATTTTACTAAGAAAATATAAGTGATATTTATTTCTGTCAAATGGATATATTTTGCATGTTACAGACGTTAGAATTTATTTTGTATAAAAATGATGTGAGATATATAGTTTGAAAGAGATTAGGTATGATGTATGTTATACCTAGTCAAAGAAGTCAATCTTTGACAAGTCAATCCTAGTCACCAGTTTACGTGGCGAGGACCAGTCAACAAAGTCTTGCGACGACTAGTCAACAAGACCAAGGAAATGTAATAATATAGATGTATTTAATATATTTAAGTGCTCGCCCAAAGATGTTGGCGAGCACATGGTTTAGTTAGCTGCTCGCCCAAATGTGTGGCGAGCACAGGTCTATTCATAGTTAGAAAATCTAAGTGTTGAAGCCTTGGGAGACAGCATGGAGCGTGGCGACCACACTCCTCGACATGGTCCTCCGGCGACCACCATAGCTCATCTCCTCGGCATATCGGCGAGGACGAGCACCAAAGGCGGTTTAGCATTAAATGCGCCATCAAATCACCTTTTCGGGCAGAAGTAAGGTCCAGTGAGGGCGTGCCACGTGTAAAGGACGGGCAGCCCCTGGAAACCACTATATAATGCCTAAAAGGGGCTGATTTGTAGACAAGTTTCATTTTTCACCCAATCTCCCCAACCTAAAGCAATAAATACTCCCAAAGCTCTCAAGCTTTTAGCTTCTCCAAGAAGCTACACCACTGTTCTTGATCTTTCTTGCTTTGTTCTTCATAAGATCATCATAAACACTCCATTAAACACGTAATAAACCCCCGATCATTAATACATGTTTGTATCGTACCAAAAACAGTCCACAACCGAGTCAACCCGATAAAAGTGCGTACAACATTTGGCGCTAGAAGGAGGGGACCTTTTACGTGTTCTTCACATCAGTTTCGTCCGATCATCGAGCGATCGGTTAGCAAACTCCGTTTTTCAGGTTTTAATCGGTATTTCCACCGTTTAAAGCTTATTTATGTATTTCCGTTGTTCTTCGTGTTCTTGAATATTTGCAATATTCGAGACATATTTTGGAGTTTGATCTCCGTGTAATCTTGTTTTTAAGCTTTAGTTGTTATTACTTTGCTTGTAAGTACTTGTAATAGCACGTTCTTCTGCGTAAGAACTTTTAACCTTTCGTTTTTAAGCATCGAGCGCTTAAGAACAGTCTTATCCTTGTAATAATCTCCAGAAGACACTCTTTAAACGATGTCTCATCATACTCCTCAAGACGGAGTCGTACCAC
The DNA here is from genome assembly GCA_963675135.1 of Galeopsis tetrahit. Lineage (NCBI taxonomy): Eukaryota > Viridiplantae > Streptophyta > Magnoliopsida > Lamiales > Lamiaceae > Galeopsis > Galeopsis tetrahit. Next base: position 65,783,895 of record OY776131.1, read on the forward strand.
CCGGAGGGAACGAGCGCCCTCCGGCGCCGGCGGTGAATCCGTTTGCCAACGTGAATATGGGGGACATTCTGAATGATCCCCAGCACTTGAAAGATCTCTGTGAGTATCTCACGGAGAAGAAAAGGCAGAATGTAGAGCTTGAGAAAGCCAAAGATCAGGCTTTCGACAGAGCTCGCAAGGCCAGGGGGAATGAGGACGACGACCGCTCCTATCATTCACACCCTGTTCGCCCCCAGGACAAAGGCAAGGGCAAAGCTGACGAGCACTCCCACAATAGCCACACGGGAGACTCGCATCACAGAAATTCGGTTTTCAACCGGATGGACGATAGAGATCGGAGGGCTCCTCGCCGAGTGCCCTTCAATGTGGATGGCCGACCAGTTAAAGCCGACCACCACCGAGATCACGCTGATAAGAGAGATCAGGGTGACCGAGTCTCAGCTCTTGATCGAGTGGGACCAGGGAAAGGTTCGCGAGCTCCGGCGAAGAGTTATCGCAGCCACCATTCTGACAGGCACTCTCCCAGGCGATCACGTCATGATGACCGCCCAGCAGCATCCCAAGGGAGTCGACGTGACGAGAACGTCGTCCCCAAGCCACAGACCGCCGAGGAGGGGCAAATCGCCCAGTTCCTCGCAACTCAAAATCTGATGAAGCAGGAGATGGAGGCCCTGCGAGCAGAGGTGGTCGCCTCGAAGCAGGGGACCACTCCACCAATCACTCTGCCCACACCTCCACTAAGTGTGGCAATTCTTACTGCCCCCATTCAGAGAAAGATACAAATGTCTTCCATGCCGGCATACGATGGTGCATCCGACCCCAGAGTACACTTGTCCAAATACTCCAACTATATGGCCTCAATCGGGGCAACAGACGCCACTCAATGCAGGAACTTCTCCCTAACTTTAGGAGACCGGGCTCATCGATGGTACACAACTTTGAGTCCCGGATCTGTCACCTCATTCCTTGAGCTGGGACAACAATTTCTGACCTACTACGGGTCCATAGCTGCTCGCCCAGCCTCAAAGCAACGTTTGGCGAACGTTCGCCAATCCCTGACTGAATCAGGAAAAGACTTCATCGAGCGCTTCGATAGGCTGGTGATCGATGGGGAGGCCGTGAACGATGAGACGAAGCTGATCTCAGCTGTTTCCGGTCTCAGGATAGGTACCAAGCTGTGGGAATCTATCCATCTTACTTTCCCCAGTTCTTATGCGGATTTCCGCACGAGGGCTGGGAATTTTATCCAAATGGAAGAGATAATGGACGCTGCCAAGGCTAACGAGCAGCCGGAGGCGTCCAAAAAGACAAACTGGCCAAAGAAAAATACTAACACTGGGGAGTCGTCCCAGCCCAAGAAGGCGACCACTCAAGCTGGCAGTGCTCGCCCAGCTAACTTCAGGCCTTTCGAGGAGTCTCCTGAGATCATCCAGTTTAGAGAATCTCTCTCTCTTGATCCCAGGGGCATTTTCAATGCAGTCAGGGGAAAGAATCTGCTCCCCCATGCCAAGCCTATGCATACGAATGATGAGAATCTGGATCGTAGCAAATTCTGTGACTACCACAACTCTATTGGCCACCACACCAACGGCTGCAGGGACTTGGTGAGAAATCTATTTAAGCTGTACAATGAGGGCAAGCTCGCCCAGTTCATCAAGGCTCCTGGAAATGGCGACAACAGGGGAAAGAAACGTCGCGACGAGGGCGACGACCTGCGCCAACATCTGAACCGTCCCAAGCTAACTCCTCCCATGCCAAACAACCCTGGTGGCGACATCGATAATGTGGGAGGAGCCTGCATGGTGATCGAAGGCCCGTTGGGAGGAACCCAATCCGGGAAAGAACTGTCTGTTCGCCGTGCTCAGAGCGAGCAGCGAGCACTGAACAATGTGCACCAGGTGTGCGTCGCTCCGACTGCCGAGAAGCCTCCTTCTCACCAGATCCTTTTCTCGGACGACGACCTGAATGGCGTAGTGCACCCGAATAATGACGCTCTGGTAATTTCGGGCAAAATTATGGGAACCAACGTCCATCGTTTGATGGTCGACACTGGGGCATACACCAACATCCTCTTCAAGCATACCCTGGATGCTCTTGGTGGATATGCGGATTATATCGAGCCTTGCGATGATATAATCGTAGGTTTTGGGGATACGCAAAGTCATCCCATGGGGAAAATCAGACTATCCCTGGAGCTGGCATCGTCGAAAGAGCCAACAATTCGTCACACTCGGCAGCTCGACTTTATGATCGTCGACATGCCATCTTCCTACAATGCTTTCCTCGGCCGTCCTTTCTTCAACGAGTTCAAGGCAGCCGTCTCTACTTTTTATTACTGTGTTAAGTTTCCAGCCCCGACGAGAGTTATAACCGTTAAAGGCGATCAGACGCGGGCGAGGGAGTGTCTCGTCCGTTTTGCAAAGCGTCATTCAAAGGAATCTACTATGATTGGCCAGTATATTGAGTGTCAAACACAAACCGAAAAAATGAACTACTTGGAGGGTCTTCCTAGCAAGTACCGAAAGATTGAAATTGGGGAGTGCAGTCGTAGTTTCGACGACCACCAAGTGGAGGCGAACGAGCACGCCTCCATGGAAGTGGACGACCACACCCCAATGGATATCGACGAGCAGACAGTCTCGGGCGACCAGCTAAAAGAATACCTTTCGGATCCGAAGGTCCTATCTAAGCCAGTCCCCGGCGAAATTTTATATCTATACTTGGCGGCCACTGACTGTGCGATCAGTTCAGTGCTCGTCCGAGCTGAGGGGAGCACACATCTGCCTATCTACTACGTAAGTCAAACACTGAGAGATGCGAAGTTGAGATACACTCCTATGGAAAAATTGGCATACGCTCTAGTCATGAGCGTCAGGAAGTTAAGGCAATATCTGTTCGACCACGAGGTGGTCGTCCTCACAACCTTTCCTCTTCGGCGAGCACTGCATCGTCCGGATACCACTGGAAGACTGTTGAAATGGTCGGTGGAAATCGGGCAATTTGGACTCACCTACGCACCTAGAACGGCAATCAAGGGACAAGTGCTGGCGGAATTCATTGTAGAGCTCACTTTCCCAGAGAAATTGGCCGAGGGAATCGAGCTTCCTTGGTCACTGTTCGTCGATGGCTCGTCGACGAGCACCAAAGCAGGGGCAGGAATAGTCCTCACCAGCCCAACCAGACAGACGTTTGCTTCGGCGATCGAGTTCGAGTATCGGGCGACCAACAACGAAGCAGAGTACGAGGCTCTGGTCGCAGGAATCAAGATGGCTATGGCCGTGGGCGCCAGAAAACTGAAAATTTTTTCTGACTCTCAGCTGGTTGTATATCAAATAACGGGCGAGTACGAGGCTCGCGGCGATCAAATGATAAAGTATCAAGAGCTGGTGAAAGGATTACTCGAGCAATTTGATCAATTCCACATCGAGCAAATCCCTAGGGAGGAGAATACGCAAGCAGATGCGTTAGCTCGGCTGGCCACTTCAGAGGGGGATGCAATATTTTCAGAAGCGACCATCACTAAAATTTCTTCCCCATCGGTGAACAGATGTCAGATTTTGCAGGTGGACGCAGCCAGCGACGAGGACTGGAGGTCGCCGATCAGCAGGTACATCAAGACCGGCGAGCTCCCGGCAGATAAAGTCAAAGCAACTGCAGCTCAGGTCCGCAAGGTACACTATTATTGGCGACCAGCTGTACAAACGGGGTTTTTCAATGCCTTTATTGAAATGCCTCGGGGAGGACGAAGCGAAGATCGTCATGCATGAAATCCACGATGGATCATGTGGAAATCACACAGGGGGGCAAGCGCTCGCTTTGAAGATCATGAGGCAAGGCTACTTTTGGCCAACACTGAAGAAGGATGCGATTCATTACGCCCAAGCGTGCAAGAGATGTCAAGCTTTTGCACCCTCTATTCACTCACCTCCAGACGAGCTCCTCTCCGTCTACAGCTCTTGGCCCTTCGCGAAGTGGGGCATTGACATCATCGGACCTTTCCCGCCTGGCGTCGGGGGGGTAACTTTCGTAGTCGTAGCAGTCGATTACTTCACCAAATGGACAGAAGCAAAGGCACTGAAGACCATCACAACGGCCCAGATGACAAGCTTCATTTGGAAGAACATAATTTGCAGGTTCGGCCTACCACGAGCGATAGTGACCGACAACGGACGTCAGTTCACGAGTCAAGACATGCTGGATTTCTGCTCAGAGTGGAACATCAAGAAACTTTTTTCAACACCCTATCATCCACAATCAAATGGTCAAGTAGAGGCGATCAACAAAATCATCAAGCACACCTTGAAAGCTAAGCTAGATGGATTGAAGGGCAAATGGGCGGACGAGCTGCACATGGTTCTGTGGGCATATCGGACGACCACGAGGAATTCTACTGGTGAAACTCCGTTCGCGCTCGCGTTCGGAACCGAAGCTGTCATACCAGCAGAGGGGCAGGTCCCCACTTTTCGAGTAGCAAATTACGACGAGCAGTTGAATAACAATGCACAGCTCTCCGACTTGGACTTCCTAGAAGAGCGAAGGCTAACAGCGGACGAGAAGAACGTGGTCTACAAGCAAAGGTCAGAACGCTACTACAACACCAAAGTACGTGCTCACCAATTCACTATCGGCCAGCTCGTACTTCGGAGGGCGACGGAGCAGTCCATTGGCATACTTGGCCCGACTTGGGAGGGTCCGTATCGAATCACGCGCACACTCTTGAACGGATCATACGAGCTAGAAGATCTCGAGGGCAAGCCAAGCAAGTACCCGTGGAATGCGGTCAAGCTGAAGAAGTATTACCAGTAAGTGTTTAATTTCTTTATATTTGTATAATTTGTGTAATCATTTCAATACAAGTAACGTTTTAAATTTCCATCAAAGTTTAGATATTTTTAGACAAGGCTCTGCGTAGCCATCTAGGAAACAAAGACGAGCACTCTTTCTTAACGATGCTCGCAAAGTAGTGGCGACGACGATCACTACCTTTCCAAACAAAGAGTTCAACCGACGAATGGTTAACTCTAAAAGACGAGCACTCTTTCTTAGATGCTCGCAAAGGAAAGACGAGCACTCTTTCTTAGATGCTCGCAAAGGAAAGACGAGCACTCTTTCTTAGATGCTCGCAAAGGAAAGACGAGCACACTTTCTTAGATGCTCGCAAAGGAAAGACGAGCACCTTTTCTTAAAAAATACTCGCAAGGAAAAACAAGCATATGAACAAAAGCAAATAAAAAAGAAGTATCATAACATAAATCGAGAAGCAATGACGAGGACGATCACTCAATATAAAGAAAATAAGCACACACATCATAAGCAAAGGAGTTCTATTCATTAAAAAGCCTTGAAAGGCTGGAATTACAAAAGAGGCCTTAATGGCCGAACAGTACTAAGAAAAACAAAATAAAACAAAGTAAACTAAGCTGCCAGAGCATTCTCCTCGGCAGGAGCATCTTGCTCGCCAGTTACCCCCTCTTCGATCACAACCTCCTCGTCAGTAGGAGCACTCTGTTGTTGGGGCGGGGAGTCTTCAGGAGGATCCACGAACACCACCGGAACTCCCATAAGTCGAGGGAACTGGAGTCCCATTCGCACCAATGGAAGCAAGGGGAGCTCGGTGCCCGGCTGAGGATTCTCCCTCATAAGGAGGTCGTCCAAGAGCTCGCCAAGCGGAATCACATCCACTTCCGGATGAACATCCAACAATCGATAAATGAGCCCGTGGGCAGTGAGCGCCACCGATAACATGGCCACGCCCCCAGCGAGCTCATTGGTCTCATCTCGCTCTTCAGTCATGGCGACCAGCTCTTGACGAAGAGTAGCCAACTCTTCTTCATCCGCAGCAGTTTTATTGTTAAGAGAGAGTACCTCGGCTGATTTCATTTTGAGCTCGTCCTCGGCAGCCCTGAGGCGAGCACGGAGACGTTCGACCTCTTGAAGATCTTCCTGATCCTTCTTTCGAATCGTCTCAAGTTGGGCCTCAGAATCGGCCAACTTTGCCTCAAGGTCGACCACCTTCTCGGAAGCAACCCCCAAGTCCCTCTCAACTGCGGCTTTTGCCTTGGCCATCTGGGCGAGCCTCGCACTCCTCTCCTCGCTGACCTTGCGGCTCTCGGCGATCTGGACGGAAAGCCTCTCGAGCGTGTATGAGGCACGAGCCATGTCGATGGCGGCTAGGCGAGCATTCTCTAGCGAGCTCTGGTTATGCACCTCGTCGACCAGAGTGGTCGTCAGCGATTTGGGCAAACACTTCATGACCCTCTGGGCGAGCGGATCCAGAGCCTCTAGATTGGCCACCTCCCGCGACCGGTAAAAGCCGAGGAGGTTGTCGTTGTAAGGCTCAATGACCGAGCTCGCGGCAACCCTAATAAAGAAAGAAATTTAGAAAAAGATACTTGAAATATTCTATAAATCTATTGATAAAAAGCTTACCTGGCAACTTTTGCGGCATCCCAGCCGAGCAGTGTGTTATCTCCTTGAGCCCTCTCCCCGGCGGACGTACTCGTCGCAGTCTCTCGCGACCGAGCAGTTCGGGGAGGGGGGGATACGACCGGTGCAGGGGGAGGCGAGTTACCCCTCGGCGGAGGAGATCTCCTCGGCGAGATCCTCTGTTCGCCAGCTCTTTCGACCCTCTGCTCGGTAGCAATCGGGCGAGAAGTACCCCCTAGACCTGTCCGGGCAACCCTTTTTGGTGGAGCCCCTGAGGCCTCCGCCCCCTTTCTTTTCTTGCCCGTGGCATCAACTACCTTGCGCTCCCGGAGCATCCTTGCTTTTTGCATCATCCTGCTGGATAGAATGCGATCTACTTCAACAGTTGGGGGAAGGTAGGTGACAACCCTCTGAGGAACCACTACTGAGAAAGAAAAGCAAAGAGTTAATATTTTCTCAAAACTTGGCAAATTCACAAAAATCTTGAAAACATGTTAATACCTGGAGGGAACTCTCGAGTAAAGTGGTGAGGAGGTACTCTGAGACCTGCTCGCTCACGTTCACACTCCCTGTTCAAGAAGCGACAGGACCTCTCCAGGTAGCGACGATTGAGAACGCAGCAAACGTGGTATTGGAATAGAGGAGTGAGACGGTGCTCGGCAGTCTTCTTGCGAGCAGTTTCACCTACAAAATCGAGGAGTTAGTCAGTATAGAAAGAGCGAGCAGAAATAAAAATAACTTACCACGAATTCTTCGATATTCAGTGGGAATGGGAATGCGATCCGAGGAGCCATCCGGCCTCACCGGACTTTTCCAGTCCCCGGCTACCCACCACCAGTTGGTTTTCCAATCCCTAATCTTGTTAGGAACCCCTTCAATCAACTTGAAGTTATCTCGGCCCCTAACATAGTAGTATCCATGGCCCACCTGGTTTCCGGCCTCGGCCGCCTAAAGGAGATAGTTAATCTCTTTCGGGCTGAGCCATGTGTTTCGACATCCATTCTCGGCCGCCACTTGGCCGAACAGGGTAAGAATGCCGATCAGGTAGGACCAACCGTTCGGCAAAATTTGAGAAGGGGCTACATTCAAAAAGTGCAAAAAGTTGGAAATACTGGGGTGCAGGGGGAACCTTAGCCCTGCCTCCATCATGCCGATGTTGACGGCGACCATCCCTTCTGGCGGCTGGTCGGCCCTCTCATCTGGGCGAGGTATAAAGAAACACACATCGGCCGGCACTTGATATCTCTTCCTAGAATTTTCCAGCTGTGTCGAGGAGACCTTGCTCACATACGTACTTGCGTCATATTCGGTTTGGGAAGCTACTCGATACGGGCGAGGAGCCTCCCGAGGAGGGTATTCGCAGGAATATTTGTAATAGGACTCCCTCGCGAGCTCGTCGCCGTCCAAATTCTCCCTACCACTCAAAATGTCCTTTATGCTTTCGGCATATTGGACGACCTCCTCAAAATCCTCGCGGAGACTTCTTGCCAAGGTCTCCTCGACCTGGGCAGATTCTATCTGTTCGCCCACTCCACGATCCAAACCTTGGTCGCGCAGATCCGAGTCAGTCTCGCTGCCAAGCTCCTCGACATCGTCCTCCTCGGCATCATTGCCGACATCTTCCCTGTCAGATTCGCTGATATCGTCGACATCGACGACCACTGCTTTTCCCAAATTTCGAGGTCCAACACTTATAGGGTCGGGGGAGTGAATCCTAGAATCCGAGGAGGAGGCCCTCTCCAATAAAGTTAAAGCTAGACGATCTCCATCGTCGGAATTTTCAGAACCACCCACCAACGGCGGCGGACCACCGTCGGAACCACCACCAAATCCGCCAAAATCCATTTTTTCTTAAGAAATGGGGGAGAAAGAAGTTTTAAAGAAGAAAATGTGAGTTATTTACCTTGTTTATCGATCGAGAACCACCACAAACTCGCCGGAAAACTTGAAGAGAAACTTGAGAGAGAAGCTTGAAGAGATTCGAAAATGGCAAGAGGTAAAAAGTGTTTTGAAGAAGAGGGAAGCCATATTTATAGGCAAACATATGCAGGGACCATTTAGCAAAAAACGGGGTCAAAAACGCAAATTCCCCAAAATTTTTGGGTCATTTCCAAAAATGAGCTCGGCGAGTGGACCCCACGCGCGACCTTTGAGGTCGGCACGCGCCCCACGCGCCAAATTCAAATTCATTGCGCCGCCCACGCGCCTGACACAAGTCACATCCGTCATTATTAAAAGTTGCTTCGATTATCGTGCTCGGCGCTGGAGACGAGGCGACCGCCTTCAATTTACGTCATCAAGATCTCAAATTTGATTGTGTTGTCGAGGGCAATTATCACCATCTAAAAAGACGACCATACTGCTCGCCTTACCATTCTACAAATACGAAGAAAGGCGACCAGGGGGCAAATGTTATACCTAGTCAAAGAAGTCAATCTTTGACAAGTCAATCCTAGTCACCAGTTTACGTGGCGAGGACCAGTCAACAAAGTCTTGCGACGACTAGTCAACAAGACCAAGGAAATGTAATAATATAGATGTATTTAATATATTTAAGTGCTCGCCCAAAGATGTTGGCGAGCACATGGTTTAGTTAGCTGCTCGCCCAAATGTGTGGCGAGCACAGGTCTATTCATAGTTAGAAAATCTAAGTGTTGAAGCCTTGGGAGACAGCATGGAGCGTGGCGACCACACTCCTCGACATGGTCCTCCGGCGACCACCATAGCTCATCTCCTCGGCATATCGGCGAGGACGAGCACCAAAGGCGGTTTAGCATTAAATGCGCCATCAAATCACCTTTTCGGGCAGAAGTAAGGTCCAGTGAGGGCGTGCCACGTGTAAAGGACGGGCAGCCCCTGGAAACCACTATATAATGCCTAAAAGGGGCTGATTTGTAGACAAGTTTCATTTTTCACCCAATCTCCCCAACCTAAAGCAATAAATACTCCCAAAGCTCTCAAACTTTTAGCTTCTCCAAGAAGCTACACCACTGTTCTTGATCTTTCTTGCTTTGTTCTTCATAAGATCATCATAAACACTCCATTAAACACGTAATAAACCCCCGATCATTAATACATGTTTGTATCGTACCAAAAACAGTCCACAACCGAGTCAACCCGATAAAAGTGCGTACAACAATGTACATTTGAGTACAATTACGTACACGTCGAGTTAATTAAATCATTTATATATATATATTACAAATTTTTAATTAATTAACAAATATGGTAGTAGCCTAGCGAATTTGTGTCATTTCTTTAGTACTAAGTTCCTCAGTTTTTGCACCTTTATCTCTATTCATTTATTTAATTAGTTTATTAATTACTAGAGTTTATGAAAATTAATATTGAGTTTGTATCTATTTATAGAGTTAATTTTTCTAGTAAAATTTTAAAGTAAAATCTGTGTTAAATTTCCAAATTTTAAATTGAAAAACAAAGCTACCCTAACTCTTAACAACTAAAAAAAAGGCTAAAAGCGAGAAACAAGAATCAAAGTGACAACCAATGATCAAAGAATCAAACTACAGTTGGAAGCAAAAAATAAAGTATCGAACTACAGTAAAACATACGTGGTTTAACAACATTCACATAATTAGTTCCCTAAACAATGATTATTAGTAATATTTAATATAGGTTTACTTGCTTAGCGTAATGCAACTGTCAATCAGTAGTTGGCTTAGATAATGATTGATGCTAATCACTTGATTTGTTAACTAAGTGGCCACAGTAATGCCTACAGGAAAATTGACTAAAAATAGGGAGAGAATAAAATGATAGATTTTATATACTTCTATCTTTTAAGTGAAAACCACAAAATTTATTTTTTCGTAATTTTAAATAAAAGTTTTTATAATTAACTTTTTTTTTTAATAATAAAGGTAAAAACTTGTGTGAGACCGTCTCACGAATCTTTTTCTGTGATACGGATTATTTTAACCCATGTTTCAAAATTTTGGGTAGGATAATTCTTTTTTTTTTTTTCCAGATTTTGGTTTGTAAAAAAATGATAATGTTTAAATAAAAAGTGATAATATTTTTAACAAAAGTGATTGTCACATTTTACTTAAATACTACTCCCTCCGTCCATCAAAAGTGTGCTCATTTCTTTTTTTGAGGTCCACAAAAACGTGCTTATTATATTTAAATAGTTAACTTTTGAATATTTTTTCTACTTTACTAACAAGGTTGAGTATCTACCAAATATATTTTGTACTCATTATATTAAATATATTTTTTATAATTAAAATATGATTTTTTTAAAAGCACATATAAAAAAAAGTGAGCACATTTTTGGTGGACAGAGGGAGTATCACTTTTTATATATGAAAGACAGTCTCACCCAAAACTAGCACAATAATAAATTACTTTTTTTTCAGATTTCATTATATTCTTTTATTTTTCAATGACCCCACCTTTAATAAATTTAATTATTTTATTAAGTTTCTGAATCTTTGCGCAAAGTCTATGTGTAGTTTTCATCATGAGAGGAGTACTATATAGAGGTTCATTTGTATCATAATTAATTCTCCTTCACCTAAATTATTTATGTCAATTTATCTGGAACATTTTTTTATGAATATTTATTATACTAATTTTATTTGAATACAAATTTTAATAAATATTAATTAATTTATGTATAAAATAGATATATTGAAATGGAATATAATGAATATTATGGAATCTACATATAAATAAATGGATTGTTTATGAATAAATTGAATAACATATTAAATAAATAAACTATGGTTAAAATGAAAAAATAAAATTACTTAATTTCACATTATTTTCAATTAAAAAGAAATTATTAATTTTACACATACACATAAATCAATTTATTTATTTAATTTATATACTATAAAAATTTATAAAATTATCTCAATCTTACTCATATTTCACTCTCCAGTCTCCACCTTCATATTACTCATATTTCACTCTCCAGTCTCCACCTTCATATTACTCATAATCTTTGGACGGGAGAAGAGTAATATTTAAATACTGTAATTTAATAAGATAAGGATCCACGTGTTATTGGGTTCAGATTGTGGTGAATTTGAAAAGCGCTCTGATCATGAAAGATTGGAATGATTATTATAGTATTGCTTTTAAATTCATTTAGGTTACGTTTGGATGGAGGGATTTGATTTGAGGAGGGATTTCAAATGAAAGATTTTAAAATTAGATGGATTTCAAATGACATAGTTTTAGTGAGAATTTAAAATCTCTCTCAATTTTAACTAAAAAGTGTATGGACACAAATCTAAGTATTTGAAATCCACTCATAATCCAAACACGTGGAATGGATTTGGACTGTGGATTTAAAATCCATAGGCCCAAATCCACCCAGCCAAACGCAACCTTATATTTTCTTGCAAAAATATATAAATTATATTCCCTTCATTTCATTATTAATTGAGAATTTACTTTTTGTACAGCGAGTTTAAATATAAAAATAGCATTTATTAATATTAAAGAAGCTAGTAAAATGATTTTTTAAAAGAAAAAGAACAACAATTTAACTTTATTGAAAATAAATTTTTTTTTGTTAGTATATAAAAAAATAATCATAAAAACTAATATACAAAACGGAACCTTATCGCAAAATAAGATTTAGGATAAGATCCAGCATCGATCGAGCATGTTCTGCGATTGCTATTCTTTCTTTGTTATTTATTCCGACAAGTAGTGGCTGCCTTCATTTATCTAGCTTTGTAGTGATTTTATTTTCTGCCTTAATTATATTTTAATTCTTTACATGATACTCCATATATAAAACACGTTGGTTGAAATATATACGGAGAGTTACTAACATTTGAATTCATTTTTTTTTTTTAGTCTCGAAAATTGTGAAGTAATTCAAATTGAATATTGTGTTAGTTTATTCTAATGCAAGATAGAAGAAGTTGTAGTCGTCTAATTAGTCCATATATTTTGTTCTTATCAGCAGAGTTGATGTCTAAATCATCTAAGTCATGTTGTCTGATTGGATCAAGATCAGTTGAGGGAGATTGGTCAACTCAGCTGAGAGGTTTAGTAGTGTAAGGACAACTCTATTGAGTTCATGTCTTTTATTCTTATCAGCATAGTTGAGATCCAAGTTATCTAAGTCATGTCAGCTAATGCTAGTTCGGTTAGTTTCAGAGTTAGTTTCTAGTCAATTATTCTATTAATGGAAGTTGGGAATTAGTTATTAACAATTCAATATGAAATTGTTCATCTATATATATCTCTTAGTTTGCATAATAGTAGGTTGGTTGAATACTTAAGTGAGTTAATAAATTATTAAAAGTTCATACTTTAATTTGTAACTACATTCAAAGTTAGTGAAGATAAGACTCTATCCTACTACGTAAACATATATTATATTGATCCAACAACGTAAATTTCTTTGTCTTTCATTTATTTGCATCTTGTGTTTAATTGAGTTTTTCATTTAAATTTGGTTTGTATTTGGACAATAATCATAACAAACATAATGTTGTCTTTTTACATTACCTCCAGTATGAGAAAATCAAAGCAAAAACTTTTTAGACTTCCATTTGAAATTATACATAAAAAAATGAATTAAAAAGGTAGAAATAGGGGTACAGAAAAAGTACAGGAAGAGATGTGGGGGTGGGCCCAGGTAGTCATGTGTAAATCAGAGCTGAGAACGCGCGAAAACAGCGCGGGAGCTGTTTCCCAACGCACCTACACATATTATTATTATATACACCGCATTTTACATTGTAGTAGTATTGTATTGTATGCATCAACTCCTTTTGACTCTACAGTCTACAACACAACATAATTTCATTTTTCCAAAGTTTCTTTTAAATATATGAATTACTCCCTCAGTCTCAAAATTTTGTGCATGATTTGAATGGTACGAAAATTAAAAAAATGGAATATAGTGATGTGTGTGGTGGAGTAGAATAAATGAGGGATATTATTGGTAATTCATTAACTAAAGTGGGTGAAGATTTGACTAAAGTTATAAATTGAGTTAAGTTATGAGTTCAAGTAAAATAAAGGAGGAAAAATATGTAAAAATTATGTGAGTTATTTCCTTTTTTAGAGTGTGCAAATAATGTTGGAACACTCGTTAAGAAAAGTGTGTAAATAATCACGGAACGGAGGGAGTAAATGTTTACTTATATGTTTGTAGTATTAAATAAGTTCAGAATTGAGGGGATGCATGCTTAGTCAGTATCTGGCTTTTAAGGATGATCGATCGATGCAATTAAACGAAAAGATGGTTGATTAAAATTAACAATGATTACCATTGTAAATAAATTGTTGACTTTTTTTTGTTTTGTTTATGTATTTTCTTATTCAACCATTATTTTTAGAAATTCAACAGTGTCGTCTCTTTTCTTATTTATTTTTCCCAATTTGATACACAAAATTAATTTTTTTGATTACCGATGATATGACTGTAAGTTTTCCTTGTAATAAAAAACAAGTGTAATACAAAAGAAAACAAATGGAGGAAAACAACAATAGAGAAAAAGAAATTAAAGAGAAATCGAAAACACCGGGCTCAGCGCCTAGACTCAAGTGGAATGTCACACGATGCAAGGGAACAACCTCGAGGCCTTCCTATCTCACCGAATTCTCACTCTTGGTAGCTCTTTCTCTTTTCTCACTCATACAAGAATTGTATTGTAAACCACACTTTTCACCAAAGGACCAATGCCCTTTATATGGTGAAGACCACCCACGATTTCCGGCCATTAGCCATAATTCCCAATGAAGGGAAAGGAAAGTAAATCGTGGGATTGATACAAATTACCGTGATTAAGAGAAAGTCTGCCTAAAGTGTGAGATTTGATAAGAAAAAAAAAGTAGGGTTTTTTTCATATGGGCCAAAGCCATATCTTGTGGGTCAAGAAACCATTCCACTAAAATAGTGGGGCTAGATAAAGGCCCAACAATGACAAGTTGTCAACCAAAACAATTTGACACATCAATAACAAGTTGCGGAAAAATTATTGTATGCATCGATTTGCCGAAAAAAAGATGATTTGTGATATTTTTGAATTTGAATATTCACGATTAAATTAAAAAATCATTTTCACCTCCTACTTTTTTCTCTTGAGCTATCCCACTTTGTCGTATTCCCTCCTTTCGGTATTAAGTTGCATACCCTTTTTTATACTCCCTCCGTCCGTGATTACTTGTACACTTTCTTTATTGGGACGTCCCAAAATTACATGCACACTCTTAATATGGAAATACCCCACAAAATTAATAACCTCACAACATCATTTTATTTTCAAATTTGCCACTCTTTTTTTCCATACATTTCACTTTACACATCATCAAATCCACTTTACACATCATCAAATTACCTAACATACCCCTCCTTTTATCTTACATCATCAACCACTAAATCCACTTTTCTTAAATAACGTGTCGGTCAAACTATGCAAGTTATTCCGAGACGGAGGGAGTAATTTTTTTAATTTTTTATTCTTATACTTTATTTTATGGAGTATTTTTTTCTCTCAATTACATCACTATCTTTCTATATTTCTCTTTTTTACCTATCTTTCTACCTTTTCTATTTCTCATTTTTTTTCTGTGTCCAAAACACATTAAATATCTTTCTATATTTCTTTTTAGATACACAACTTTTAAAAAATATTATTTATTTATAAAAAAAATACAAAAATAAATAAAGCAGGGAGGAGAGATAACTCAATTATGTAGGTATGATGAAGTATATATTTTTTTTTAAAATTAAATAAATACAATTTATGTGAACATTCTTTAAAAAAAAATATTTTATGTGGACCTACGAATTATATTTATTAAAATATATGTAAACAATGTAGAGTTATAATTTTATCAAATTAAAAAAAAAATTATGTTAAGACGGATAAAAAAAGAAAGTGTAAAACTTTTTAGAGTAAATACATTATTTTTCTTTGTTTTTTTGGAAGTTGCATCAACTAATTTAACACAGCCACATCAACGTATCAATACACTTATTTGGCATTCAGATCAAACATACTTTACATTTGTGGTGTTGAGGATTTGATCATATCTTTATATTTCAATGTATAATATATATATGTAGTTTGGGCTGTAATGTTATTTTGCCAGTTTCTTTTTTCTTTTTTAAGATGAAGAAAATTTTCAGCTCAATATACTTGTTTAATTAAAATTTTAATTTATATAGTAGAATCAAATTAATATTTTGACTTAATTGCATCAATTGATAGTTTCATTTTACAATTGAATGCAAACAAGTATGACTTAAAATGTTTTTTTTTTATAACACATACCTGTACAATTATGGTGCATTACACGCCAACTTTTGAAGAACATGACGGTTCGTTTCACCCATATCTTCATGGAAGCGAACCAGACCGTTGATTCTCTTGCTAAGTTCGGATCACCTCCACCAATTTGGAGATGCCAATGCCCGGATATTATCTCTCATTTTCTGTATAGTGATATGAACAATGAGTATTTTCGTTTCAATAAGATTGTTTCTTAGAGGGGTACCTTTTCCCTTGATGCGGATTTTATCCCTAAAAAGAATTTCCGCGGGCAATATTTTAACGACTCTCCAACCTCTAAGTGATATGAACTTATGGTTTGTTTTTCTTTTCTTTTTAATAATATCTAGCTCTAATCCCCTACAATTATGGGCTTGGCCCATGTACATATTCACCAATTTTTTTCGTTTTTTATTTACTTAAGCAAAACATTAAAATATATTATTAATAAAAAATGGATAAATATTATTTCAACCTTTATATAAATTTTGCGTTTATAATTCTCGATTATAATTCAATATTAATCAAAGTTGATGCAAAATACACATAAATATTGGGCTAGCCCAAATATTTTGATAAGCCATCCAGCCCAAGATGTTATTAACTGTGGTCCATTTATGAATTATGGTATTTCGTTTTACAATGCAATGGTTTTGACGGTATTATAAAAGGGTTGGGGTATATACCCCTCCAGCTTTGTTTAATACACTCCCCCTCATTTATATTAATTCAAATATATATATGAAATACCAATTTTACCCTTAATAAAATATTATAGATGCATACACCCCCTTATAACCCTAACCCTAATTTTTCTCTTCTTCTTCCCCATTTTCTATTTTTCTCCCACACTTCTCTCCTTCTTCCCATCCACAGCCGCCGCCCATCCACCACCGCATGCGTTCGCCACCGCCCATCCACCACCCATCCCCCACCGCCTGCATTCGCCCTCCTCCTCCCTCGTTTCTCACCTCCTCGTCTCCGTTGCCGCCCATCTTCTTTCTCTTTTTTTTTTTTTAATTCTTCTATGCCCAGCTCCACGCCGCGACGCCGCCGTCCAGCCCTCGGCCGTCGTAGGCCCACCCCCAGCCCCCAGCGCTCGCCGTCGCGGCCCACCCCAAGCCCTCGCGCTCGCCGTCGCGGCCCGCCCTTTTATCGCGACGCCGCCGTCCAGCCTACGGCGGTC
Source organism: Galeopsis tetrahit (assembly GCA_963675135.1). Lineage (NCBI taxonomy): Eukaryota > Viridiplantae > Streptophyta > Magnoliopsida > Lamiales > Lamiaceae > Galeopsis > Galeopsis tetrahit. Next base: position 65,800,776 of record OY776131.1, read on the forward strand.
GCGGCCCACCCCAAGCCCTCGGCCGTCGTGGCCCGCCCTTAGCGCCCGCAGCCGCTCCAGCGCCCCGCCTTCCTCCGCCTTTGAGAGAGAACAGTTTTTTTTTTTTTTTTTCGATCATTATTTGTCGCTCAAAAACACTCTCGTCGACGAGAGTGTTTTGGGCGATCAATAATGGTCGAAAATTAATTTTTTTTTTTTAAATTTTCTTTCTAAATTTGGTCAACAAACCAGTGTCGACCGAAGTATTTTTAGTCGACAAACCAGTGTCGATCGGAGTATTTTCGGTCGACAAACCAGTGTCGACTGGAGTGTTTTTGGTCGACAAACCAGTGTCGACCGGAGTGTTTTTGATTGACAAATCAGTGTCGATCGGAGTGTTTTTTAAAGATAGTAAGATTTTTTTTTTCTAAATTTTATATGTGACGGCGGTGACGGTGACGACTGTCGAATTCTAGGGTTAGGGTTAGAATTGTGGTTAAATGGTAGGGGAGTGTATGTATCTATCATGATTTAGTAAAAGGGCAAAATTGGTATTTCATATATATATTTGAATTAAAAAAAATGAGGGGGAGTGTATTAACAAAGCTGGAGGGGTATATACCCCAACCCATTATAAAATTGACTTTGTATTTTAAAAAAAAAATAGACTTACACAAAATATATCGTTTAACGAATTGTATTCCGTGGCGACGATATTAGTATCACTTAAAAAAAATCCACAGAAAGTAAAAAATTACTCACCTATTTTTCTTAAACAAATCTATTTTTTGCAATTCTATTAATCAACAAATTTTACACTGTGCATTCCAGCGGTCTAATGAGACACTATATTATACTAACTTTTTTTTTTTGGTCAGGAATTATACTGACTAATGAGTGACAAACCTGAGAAAATATTTGTTTTAGTCCTATAAGTTTGAGTTATTCCAAAATAAATTCTTTAAGTTTTTAACTTTACAAAATACATCCTATATCTTACAAGCTATTAATTTTTGTCCTTTTTTAAATCTATTTTAGTCCTTTAAGTTTAAAATTCAATTTTAATCATTTAAATATAATAAAATCTGAAAAAAAATACTGATTTTAATGTATATTGTTTTTAAAACATCATCAAAATATATATTTTTTAAAATTAAATAAAAACATCATCAAAATATTAATTATGTTCAAATTCTACCTAGCCATTTTCCCCTAATTAATTAAAAATATAAAAATCCGAAAAAAAAATATATATATATACTAAAATCTATAAATTTGAAAGAAAATTATAAATATGTATTAAAAAAAGGGACAATTCCAACTACACCGGTCATATTCTCCAAATGTAAATTATTTGATTTATATAATAATTTATAATTTACATTTAGAGAATATGACACGAGTTTAGGGTTTAAATTAATTTCGACTCGATTAAAGCTCGTTTGAGTTATACTCTTATAATTATCAAACAAGCTTAAATAAGAATTTCAAAACTTAATAAATGTGCATTAAATTAATTGGAATGCGTTTTTATATGATTTAATATTATGTTTATCACAGTAATTACTTATAGAGTTTAAATTTAATTATACTTGTGTTCAATTTAGTTCGGAAAATAATTTCTTGGATGGGAGGTCTACAGATACATAAAATCTCGTATAATCTCGTTCAATTTATTATATAAATCATACTATAATTTACATTTGGGGAATATGACAGGGGTAGTTGGAGTTGTCCATTTTTTTTAACATATTTTATAATTTTCTTTCAATTTTCTAGATTTTAGTATCTATTTTTATTTTTATTTTCAAATTTTTATATTTTTTATTAATTAGAAAAAAATGGCTAGGTAGAATTTGAGCATAATTATTTAATATTTTAATGATGTTTTTATTTAATTTTAAAAAATATATATTTTAATGATGTTTTAAAAAAATTATACATTAAAATTAGTATTTTTTTTTTTTTTATTAAAGTTTTTAGATTTTATTATATTTAAATGATTAAAATTGGAGTTTAAACTTAAAGAACTAAAATAGATTTTAAAAAGAACAAAAATTAATAGCTTGTAAGATATAGGATGTATTTTGTAAAGTTAAAAATTTAAAGGATTTATTTTGGAATAACTCAAAGTTACAGGACTAAAACAAATATTTCCTCTGACAAACCTCATTTATTATATTTTACGTATTGAAATAACATGTTTCACTTTTCATGTGTCATAATATTTTATTTAACTATATGAATTACAAAAAATGGAATAGAGGAATTGAAACGAGTTTACGAAACTTAAACTCAAATATGTTTAATTGAGAGTATGACTCAAATACTTAAATTGAACTCGATTTGTATGAGATAGTTTTACACAATTTATTTAAAAAAAATTATATGAACTAATACTCTAAAAATATTTTGTATTTTTCACGTGTTCACCATACTCCATACTTCCAAGCTCATTCGATTTTATTTTTTATGTAGAAGGGGCGGGCTCGAATCTTAAATAGATACGTCGTAACATAAAATAATATTAGGTGAATTATAAAGTGTATGATTTAATGAATTGGCCCATACGACTGGATGGTGCACATGATAATGTGTATTTTAAATACACTATATTGAGGGATTCTCGGGGTCTTAAAGACGATGCTCTTCCTTTTTTGAAAATAATATTTTCTTCTTCTTTAATACTTCTTCCGTCCTCAAATCATTTGCCTTATATTCTCTGTTCACCAAATGTAATCAATGGACCTCACAATTATCTACTTTCTAAAAAAAACTTGTACCCCACCCCAATAGTACTACATTTGATGGATGAAGTAGTAAGTTTTATTTTATATGTAAGGGTGTGTTTGCAAACAATAGTGATTGATTCAAAGTGATTAAAATTAATTTTTGTATTAAAATTGAGAGTGAGTGGTGTTTTAAAATCAAGCACTTCTAATCAATTTTTATATGTTGGAATATATGCAAAATAAATCATTTTTAATAATTTTACAAAAATACCCCTATTACATTTGAATAAATAATGGGTAGAGATAAAATATTATTTAAATTGTGAAGATAAAATTGTAAAATTAGTTAGTGCAATGATGAGAAGCACTTAGAAGCATGGGAAAGGGTGTTTCACCAAAACTACTTTTAAGTAATTAATTTAATCACTTTGTTTGCAAACACTTCAAAAGTGATTCTATTTAAAAAAGAAGTGTTTTTAAGCACATAGTGTTTCCAAACACCCACTAAATAGTGTTTGAGGATTAATTTTATAATAATAAATAATGTTTTGAGGGAGTATAGTATAACAAGTGTGCGTGTGACCAAATGGACGAATAAAACTGGTCAAGAATGGCAATGAATTGCCAGTTCGTTGTCTCGTTCTAGAAAGCCATAATTCCAGAATCTGAAGGAAAAGTAAACTTGAATTCAATCAGTTCATCACCATTATAGCCACCATTGGGTCAAAATCCATGACTTTCTTCACAATCCTAAAAGAAAAATAATTAATCACTGCTGCTTCTTCTGTCGATCATTGCCGTTGATTTGTACTGACACCTCCAATTTCCTTAACTAACATTCCAGTAATTACATCCATTTGAACAAAAAAAAAAAGTAATTACATCCATATTTTGTATGTATAGAAGCAAAAAAACACTTAATTATAGTGATGGAGAAAAGTGTTACAGAGACTGTGAGAGAGCAGGAAAATAAAGGAACAGAGATGGCTTTTGCGGGGGAGAGTAAGCTGAGCAATCAGAAGAAGAAAAGGTTTTCTTTGATTCCTATTTTTGGTTGTATTAGATCGGACGCCAGCGGCGAAGTTCCGGTGGCGGAGAAGCCGGATGTTAATCGGAGTTTCGACGTGGAGGCGAGTTGCAATGGGAAGGATTACGCGCCGAGGCATCTGATTGTTATGGTTAATGGAATTATTGGCAGGTAGTAATTTCACTATTTTTATGAATTTTTTGATGTTATTGTGAATGATTGCAAGGTGTTTGATAAATGGTCATTGTTATCCTGCAGGATACTTGTTCTGTTTGTTTGTGTTTTTTTATTATTGTTGACTAAATTGGTTACGTTTTGGGGTTATTTGCTTAATTTGTTTGGGTATATATGGATTTTGAATATTCTGTAGTGGTGATCATTGTTCTTACTTCTGAAGAAATTGATTTCGATTTTGCGTTTTTTATTAATTTAAATTTATGTGCAGTGCTCAAAACTGGAGATATGCGGCCAAGAAATTTGTGAAGGCGTATCCCAGCGATGTTATAGTGCATTGTGAGCTTCATCTTTTTTTTATTTGTGCTATTTCAATTGTATTCTGCTTTTTGTTTCATTTAATATGTGTAGGTTCTTGATGTAATTAGGTAATGCAGTAATTGATAAATAGGTGTTTTCTGTAATGGTTTAGTGTGGAAGTCTAAGGTACTGCATTGAATTAATATTAGCTGGAAAATAAGTTGCACCAAGAAGATAGCAGACATTGGTGCCAAAATGGACTAAGAATAGTATGAGTCCAGAGTTTATTTGAGTTCATTCTTAAATAGAATGAGCAAAGTTCCATAATTTTTCATCTTTATAACTATCACAACAGTTTGAAATAGCTATGCAAAAATTGTTTCGATATCCAAAATTGTTCTAGCTTGGGAAAAGCTGTTAATTAAATAAGTTGTTTGATGGGAATCATCTAAAGTTCTGAAGCTATATGGATTTTCCCAATTTCCCTACATCTTAGAATGTTTAGTAATGATGAAAATAACTTTAATTATAGCTGGAACTCTTCTTGATCAAATTGCTAAATCCAGGTAGTGAATCTAATTCATCATTGTTGACATTGGATGGTATTGATGTTATGGGGAAGAGATTAGCTGAAGAGGTTTGTACATACATTTACTGAGACCTTAACTTCTACTCCCTCCATTTCATATTAATTGTCGTTTTAGCTATTTCCATATCTTATCCTAATTTACCCCACAATATTTATCCCTAAAAGAACTCTAATTTAATGAAGAATATCCATAGATTTAAAAATTGATTAATAGTAAATGTGTCAAAATTTTATGTTCTCTAAAAACGACAATTATTATGAAACTGAGGAGTATGTTTATTATTTATACAAGAATAAATTACCCTTCACTTTGTTTTTTGTGATCCCTTTCGTATTACTTAATTTTCAGGTGATTTCTATTATTGATCGTCATTCAAATCTCGAGAAAATTTCTTTTGTGGGTCACTCCCTTGGTGGGCTGGTAGCAAGATATGCTATTGCTGTGCTTTATCAACAAGATTTGGCAAGAAAACGTGCTGATGAAAATGGTGAATGTGAAGGAAAGGAGCTTAACAAATCCTCCGTAGAAGAGAAAACAAGAGCAACAATTGCTGGACTCGAACCCGTAAACTTCATTACCTCTGCTACACCTCATCTTGGATCAAGAGGTCATAAACAGGTCTCTCAATTATTTACATCTTTTCTTTTTCTTAGAATGGATTTATCTTAAATGTCTTGGACTGAGTTTATCATTTCCTAATTGCTGTCACATCATCTCGAGTTCTAACGATCTTATGATTATTAGAAATCCCGATGAAGAGCACAGAACTTTAATTTGTTTATTTACTCCCTCCGTCCCGTAATTACTTTCACACTTTCCTTTTTAGGACGTCCCACAATTACTTTCACACCCTTAAAATGGAAAACCATTTATATACTCTACCCTCACAATATCTTCAAATTTACACAAATGCCATTACTTTTTCTCCACACATACCCAAAAGTCAACTCATTCCTTTACTTTATACATAAAGATTTACAAAATTACCCCTTAAAATCCCCACTAAATTCACTTTTCTTATTCCGCGTGCCACTTCACATGTGAAGATAATCGCGGGACGGAGGGAGTACTATTTACTGTAGAAAACTTGATCATAGCACCGAATCTTGCAGTGATTTTTGACCGGTTATTAGGCTTTCCTTCAATTTACATAATACTATGTGTACCTTCTCTTTTATCATTCGTCATAATTTACTCTGTTTGTAATCTCAAGCCTTGTGGATTGTATGCACTGAATCTTTTCATTTCTTGAAATTTGGTTTTCATTTGTCTCATCATGGATCTTGATCTTTTCTCTAAATTTTGTATAATCAAATCTTTATTCAGCATTGGTTGTATTGATAATCATACAAAGAAAATGCCATGCAGAGAACAGATACAGCTACTTAATTGTGTGCAAAATGAGCAGTTGATTCTGATGTACAAAATTCCTTTGTTTTCTGCTTTGCTTAACTTGCAGATTCCGGTGCTCTGTAGTTTTCAGCCTATGGAGAAAGTAGCTTTGCATGGTTCTCGGATATTTCGTAGGACGGGGAAACATTTATTCTTGCGGGATAATGATAACGGGAAACCCCCGCTTTTGCTTCAAATGTGCTATGATTCTGATGATCTTAAGTTCATGTGAGTCATTATCAATTGTTTAGATTCGTAACTGTTGGATGAAGGAATTGCTCAAATTTTCCCATTCTATGTCTCATTGCAGATCAGCTTTGCAGTTATTCAGAAGGCGTGTTGCCTATGCAAATGCAAGTGCCGATCGTATCCTGTCTTAATTTAACACTATCTTTATCATACATCACCCAATGACTTCTCATAGTTCCAAACATATACTCCCTCCGTCTCTTCGATAAGTTTACACTTGCTTTTGACACAAAGATTAAGAAATATAGTATTAAATGTGCAGTGGATAGTTGAGGTAGAGAGATGTAGGAAGAAGAAAAGGTCTAGATAGTGAATTTTGTCAAATAAGGAAATGTAAACTATGTGTTGGGATGGACAAAAAAAAAGTGTAAACCTTTTGAAGGGACAGAGGGAGTATCTAATTTCAGATTATTGAGAATGGATTCTTTCTCCTATTTGGTTCCTTAACATTTTTCATAGAAATTGTTGGGTGGAGTACATCATCATTGCGTCGTATTGACGAGCTCCCAAAGGTAAGTATTTTATTGATATTCTGCTTAAGTTACAAGAGAAAAACTTGTATGAAGTTGGTTCATTGATATGAGATCCTTGAACTCTATTGATACTATCCAACAAAGTCCAAATGTATCCTACCTACAAGGTGTTTTAGACACATTTTTGTAAATGAGTAAAAAATGAGATGAAAGTTCACATCAGTGTAACTCAAATTATTAATGCTGAAATTGAATATCTTACCGCGTGTTTTTCTCTTTTAGCGAAGGAATCTAGTAAAAAATGCTAAATACAAATACGTTTTCAACGAAGAGACGCCAAAAATTGCTAATCCTCAAGATGTTTCTTTGGATAACAAAGTTGCCAGGGGGACGACTAGTGAAATGGAAGGTTGGTTTTGTAGGGGAATTATTGATTGTGGCTCGTTTTCATTATAAATGTGATAAGTGTGCTGATATTCGATTAAATTTTATGTGTTTTTCATCGTAGAGGCGATGTTGAGAGAGTTAACGAGACTTGGCTGGGAGCGAGTAGATGTCAATTTCAGGAGAAGTATACAAAGGTTTTTCGCCCACAATACAATTCAGGCAAGTATCCAACTTTTCCTTCTTAGAACGTAAAATATCTGATCTATTTAAATTGCAGAAAATGTTACTGTCATTGTGTAACAAGAAACTGATTAATTGAAGTAATTTATATAAGGTTTCATAGACTTGTTTTGACATTAAAATGCAACTCTCCTTTTCAAACTATATGCACTCCAATATGTTGATTTATTTGGCTTTCAATGTTATGTGCTCAGGTAAAGACATACTGTATCAATTCACAGGGGGCCCACGTAATACGACATATGATCGATAACTTTCAATTATAGAGACTGGTCTTGAGCTTTGTATTTTTATATTATTGTATAATTTGGTGAAGTGGTGAAATAAAATATAGTATAGCACTATAGCATAATGATTCGTTTGAGGTTTTGCCAGCCTGTATTGTAGTAATATTCTTTTTATTTTTCTTTAAGAAATGGAAATAAATTTTAGATCGTAGCTATTGGAAAATGGATTGCTAGGTGTAGTAATTTTTTGAATTCCCAGAAAATATTTTGAAATTAAAACAATGTACTTCTTAAAATAAAGTATATGGAGTTTATTGTATACAGGTTCCCTCACCAGCAAGATATTCAAATAGCCTGTTTAGAAAAAATAATTATCGAAATCCATCTATACTAGAGAAGAAAGGAACAACTAAGTTTTTTTTTTTTTTTTTAATTCAATTTTGTATGAGGCTATTTCATTAATTAGTCAACATTAAAAATTTCCCCAAAATATATTCATTAATAGGTTGAATCTTTTAGATAATAACAAAAAAAAAAAGGAATTTAATTAGAATCCACGGGCATGCCCCCAGCTGCAGTGCACATCTTGTTCCACCGTCCAAGTTTATTGGTGGGGTTTATGCCTTGGAACCATTCAATTTCTTACATCACACATTGTATTCTTGTTGCCATTGATTTGGTATTCGGTTTTCATTTCTGTTTTTCAACATCACTAGCAAAAATGGAAACTACCTCGTGCGAGCTCTATTTTATTATAAAATAGGAGTATGATTTAGATATGATCATAAATTTAATTACATTATGACGTGAACTTGATTCAGGTATAACTTATAAGACTGTCACATAATTTTTGTAAAAATAAAGTAAAATCATAATGCAATTCATAAGAAACTGAACTTTTGACTTTATTTATTAGAAGTATGTGCCTTATATGATTACACACACAAGTAATTAGTGAATAGTGAAGGGTTGTGATTTGAGTGAAATATGTAGCCAACCAACCATGTTGCGAATCTTTAGTTAGAATTGAGAAAGTGAAAATAATACTAATATTCATAAGAAAATACTACAAAAAACAAGGCAAAATTTGGCGTGGATTTGGAGAGAAGCCTGGTCATCAATTCACTTCCACACCCTTGCCTTACCCCTACCTACCTACCCCTAACCCTAACTTTCAATCATCTTTTTCTTGGAAATTTAATAAATGCACTACTGTTCACCTCTTTTTTCAAAATTCTAACTTATAAAATGGAGTAAACAAAATATAGATAAAAAAAAGTGCTCAAAAACCAAGACTAGTGAATACTCACACGGATATGAGGGGGACAGAATGAAGAGTTGGAATCCATGGAAAATGAAACTCCACAACTAGTCCCCTACCCCTCACATGTCCCTTTCTCCTCCAAATATATTAATGCCTACTAGTATTTCCTATGCTATTTTTAACTCACAATATTTATGGGCATGTTTGTTTTGAAACTCACACGTCCAGACGTGAAATGTAACGTTTCTCGTCTTGTTCTAGTTCGAAATTTCAATAAGTATTCTACAATATTGAACTATTGCAATCTGAACTCTATTTTTGCTTAAGAATAAAGTTTAGGTTCTAAACAGTCAATTTCTCATAATACATGTTGCAATTGGATAATTATTTTTGTACATGTTGCAAGTTGAAAAGAATAATTATAGTGCATATTGCGTATTAATATTAATTACCTTATACATATAATTATTAATTTGTTCAAAGAAATTATTTACGGAGTATTAGTTATGGGGAAATTAATAAATTATCATAGTATTCTAATTTTAGTAAACGTGTGATGGGATAACACATGATTTAAACACCATTTACCTCAATCAATGCTCGAAATATATAAAAAAAAAAATGATATTTTTTGTATGTATGATGAGGACATCTCTTGTCAGCTCAACTTCAATCAGTCAAGGCTATGTATAATCAAATGCAGTAGGTTATTTCTTGTCCGTTCAACCAATCAAATGTACTCATATTGATTTATGATGTATTTTATTGCAGTCAACACAAGTAACTCCTTAAATTAAAGTTAATAATCATGGTTATTTTACACTATTTTTTAAAATATTAATGATTTACGTATAAAGTTTATGGGTAAAATAAAAAATGAATGATACTCCCTCCTTCCCACTATAAGTTTCCCACTTTTCTTTTATGGATATCCCACAATAAGTTTTTCATTTCATTTTTTTTCACTTTTGGCATATGATTTTCTCTCTTTCAATCACATCACTTATACTTTATCTATTATTTTATTCTACTTCATCTCATACTCATCTATTATTTTCTCTCTCACCATCACATCACTTGTACTACACCTATTATTTAATCATATTTCTTAATCAAAACAATCAAAAGAAATAGGAAACTTATAGCGGGACGGAGGGAATATATCAATATACTCCCTCCAACCCATTAAAAAAAATATACTCCGTATTTTGAGTGAATAAATATTTATATTTATGTAAATGTGCATATTAAAGTTAAAAGAATAAAAAAAATAGACTTATTAAGTTTCAATTGAGAAAATATATACTCAGTTAAATTTGATGTTTAAAAAAAAAAGGTTAAAATACCCCTCAAAATGTTATTGTGCTTTTAAAATTTTATATTTTAAAGTACATTATAAGCTTGTTCTTATAATTTATCTTATTTTGAAATAAACTTAAGCTTTAAAACAATTTTCAAGATTATTCTTTTTATGAAGAAATCAAACTCCAAATGAAAAAGATACTCTAAGTTTTAAAACAAATTTCATTATTCTCAGAGTACCTACTTTATCTTTACTCTCATATCCTCATTTATTTACCCGCTTTATCATTTATTTTATTCATAAACAATCATTTATTTACAAATGAACCTCACAATACCCATCATACCCATAACTTATTTATTTTAAAAATAAATTAATCAATATTCATTAAAATCTGTATCCAAAGAAGTTGACATAATAAAATTGGACAGAAGGAGTATAACATTTGAAAAGTATACAGATATATTTGAGAATATTATAGCGGAGTATTATTTTAGAGATACACTTTGCTTCTTCAAATATTTTGAACCAAATTTAACTAGGAAATGAATGTATTTAATACTTTTTAAAGTATCTTTTTTTCAAAATACTCTTAAAAAATTTAAAAATATACAAATAAATGAATAATTTTAATAAGAAAGATAAACATTATTAAAAATAACAAGTTGTGATTCTGACCATTCGATCTTAATAAGCTGCATAACAATTGTTTGTTACTGTTGAAAATTTTGGTACCATGAAAAAGCACTCTCTCTTAACCCATTCTGTGTTCCATGTAATGTAATGTATATATGAAGCCATATCTCACCCTCATGTGCAGCTGATTCCCTGCCCACAAAACAGACCCTTCTCATTCATTTGGGCTCATCAACCGAGGACAGAGAGAGAGAGAGAGAGAGAGAGAGCAGTGTGTGTGTAGTGTCTTTCCCTTTTCGGGGCCTTTCCTCAAGTTCCTTTCTCCATTTGATCTCTTTTGCAGCATTCCATTTTGTCTACAAAGTTCAATCATTGCTGTAAAAAGGATGAAATCAGTTTCTTGTTTCTTCACTAGAAAGAAATTGAATGTTTGCTCAACAAACTGAGAAATCCCACCACCTTCCCCTCCCCTCCCCTCCATCTGAAATTCAATGGCCTGCATGAAATTTCTCACCCAAAAAAGAAATCTAAATCTGACTGTTTTTCTCCTGATTTTTTCTTTCTTATTGATGTCAACCTTCAACCCTTCTCAATTCATGGCTCAAGGTTAGTAATTCTTGCAAAAAAAATCATTCAGGACTTTGATCGAACATCTTGTATTCATGATTTTCTTTTTTCAGGTAGACAATTACCACCTAATGCCAATCTGGTAAGATTTTCTCTCTCATCTTCTTGGGCCCTGAAACTGAATTATGAATTACTGAATTCTTGTTTCAAATTAAAAAAATGCAGATGAAAGAAGAAGAATTTGGAGTAGAAATGAGGGGATTGATAGGATCAAGGCCCCCGAAATGCGAAGGAAGATGCAGAAATTGTGGGCGTTGTGAAGCAGTTCAAGTTCCGATTGCAGGAAGCATCAAGAAATTAATCAGGAGAATCGAATATTCAAGAGGTGATGATATCTCTAATTATAAGCCCATGTGCTGGAAGTGTAAATGTGGGGACTTTTTCTTCAACCCTTAGTTTCTCAGTAATTTTTTGTTAACTAAAACCCTTCTTCATCTTACCTCCAACTTTTGTACAGAGGATATGCCATTGCCATTGCCATACCCATCTTCTCATCTAATTTCTCTTTTCTTTTCTTTTTTTTTTTTGGCTTTTTTCCCCTTAAATCATGTCCTCCATTGCCAACAATAATGATAAGATAAATGTTGGATTTCATTGAGTTACTAATAATTTATACTCCCCTCCCCCTCCTATTTTGTAAACAATGGAGAATGCCAATTTTTAACATATTTATCCTCACCCATCTTTCTTCTGAAAAAGGGATAGTAGTAAATTTTAGGAAAATGTACTTGTAGTAAATTAAACAACATCAATTTTTATCCAATAAGAAAAAGGCGTTTAAGACCACGGTTAATGTGAAAGGGGAGGAGTATCAAATTATCAATACTTTATGGAGTAGTATGGTTTTGTTGCTACTGTATTTAATTTAGCTTGTGTGCTTCTAAATTAATATAATCATATAGTTTAAAATGAATATTTTGAGGAAAGCTGTAAGGGGTTTTTTGGGAATTTCCAATGTGGAAAAGAGCATTAAATACTAAAATCAGAAGCTTTGTCAGTAGTACTGTGGATTGCAGTTGAGCTTTTCGTATTTTACAAGATTTCATTAATACTACAATTCAATCCAAAGAAAATAAAATATTCTTTATACATATTACATCTCGGCTGGATAACTAAAATAATTTGGAACTCCAGGTCCACTGTACCACTATGCGATGCAGCAGGGGCCTCACAAACATTTAGTAGTATTTGAATTAGAATGGTTTGTCCCTTTCAAAAACAATAAAAATAGTTTGTTCTATACCCATTTTGTTCAAATTGTCATACAAGACGTGATAATTTTTTCTCCATATCACCAATCAAGCATGTTATTAACTTACAACCTAGTACACTGGAAATTAATAATGTAACAACACTCTCGTGTTCCGGTCGGAAGGTGACAGTGAACGTTTCCATGGAAATAAACTCAGAATGCCGTTTTAACTGCCTAAACTTCTATTTTGATTTTCAAGATTTATAACCCTAACTAACTGGATGAAACCAGTTGAACTGATTCTGTTTCCTGTGCAGGAAATATAAAATGCAAGATTGAAACACGATAGCTTCTGAAATTTGATAATGCGTCTCTCTATCCAAAAAAAAATGTTAAAGAGAGGCTTGGACATACAACACTTGAAACTCATGTTTCTTTGCCTTAATAAAGAGTTTCTAGAGAAAGCAGATTAGCTATACTACTTGAGCCTAATCACATTCATTCCAAAAATCTCTCAAAATCTTGGCCTCACATTAAGCTTCAGTTATAATCAATGCTAGATTTTGATCTTACGCGTATTTAGTTGGGACTGGATGATGGGAATTCCACTGCAACAACATCCATATAATGGACGTTCCTGCGAACACATAAACATCAGTTCAATTAATCTCTTAAACACCGCTCTACAAATGTAGTACAAATGATGGACAGATGTCGAGAAACGAGCATATATTATCCAAATAAGAGCCATGATAAATCTGTATTAAAGGAGTAAAGAAGCAGTACCTGCAAAAATGCCAACGGTTGCCAGATTTCCGATGGCCATTGTATTGTAAATGAGATACTCGGTCAAGAAATGACCAAATGCGTAGATGAAGGACAGGAATGTTGCCAAATATAGAGGCTTGTTATCGAGATTGAATGCGCAAAGATAGCAAAGAGTGCAAGTCAACAGCGTCCAAACGCCAAATGTACGCCCATGAACTTCACTCACTATAATGTGGAACGAGGATCAGAATACTTATTCGGAATAATCAAGCACATATAGTCGAGAAAGTCAAGTAGTGTAAATCATGTTTAAATGTCAATAACTGCAGAGATCAAATATAAGAGTAGGTCTCCTGTGAACCAAGTTCACGTGAACTCTCTTCTTAAAAGTAATACTCCGTATTGTTTAGTATACGGAGTAACACTGTATAGCATGTGAAGTATCACATTTTTTAAAATGCTTGATTTTATGTGTCATTCTTCTCAAAATCACTAAATAGTGATACATTGAACATTATGACCGAGTTCACCATAAAACTTATGTGAACCAAGTTTATAGAAGTTTTTGTCTAAGAAAAGAGATTAATGTACGGCCTCAGTCTGTATGTTTATAAATGAATCCCACATCCAAAGATAAGTCTTCAGTTATGAACAACAACTCCAATACATGCTGTTATTTAAAAATGATTGCTTAAGCTCATATTGTGTGGAGTTGAACATGATTGCATAAATTACAACAAACCAGTACGTTAATTCTAGAATCAATTACATTCTTCGTCAGGTTGAATTTAAGAAAATAAATCCGTAGTAAAACGACAAAGATCTATCCCATGTTTGCTTACACCGAGATATTGTTAAATTTAATGTGGCTCAAAAATACAAATAATTATGGATGAAAAAAATACTTTTTCAAGAACATGAAACAATCTTACAGGGATTTTCTAAACAAGATCTATTCTACTACTCACGCAGATTTTAAATAAGTTTCATTGAACCATATCATATTTTTTGGAATCAAAAACAGCATTTTATTAATAAAAAATACGAAGTACAAAGGGACATGTCATCCCTACAATGATGAACACATTCAAGCTATAGAGTACAATTCCAGTTACTACCTATATCTGAAACTAGTTGTGTCTAGAAATCCACCCACTAAGCAACCCTAACTTTAAGCATATCCCACACTTCTTCTAAAGATTTTTCACTATTTAAAAAAAAAATCTTCTATTTTTTATCAAGCCAAAGGGGCCAGCATAAAGCTGAAGGTACAGCCTTCCATAAAATGAGCAATGCAAAAAGAAGTGGTCCAGGTCTTCTAAATAATTAGTGCACGTCTGCACGATAGACCAATAAAAAAGTGTCTTTGTAAACATTACAAGTAAGCACCTTTCCCTAACACCCACAAGGGCCACAACCATGAAATTAATTTGAACCTTCCTCGGTTCAAGAACCTTCATTCTCATCTAACTAAAAACGTAGCTGTTGTCCAAACAAACAACACAAATCTTGCAATTCACAGTCTTCAAGGTTACGAAAAAAGTGAAAGTCCCATTATGGGTGACGAAGAGTACGAGCCATAATTTATGGATATGAAAGACATATAATTAGGGAGTGCTTGGTTCAAAATAATTCAATGGGAATGTGTATGAGAATGAGTATAGAATAATGTGACGTATAATGAGAATTAATGATGATTAATTCAACTTCATTATACTTCATATGAGGTTATGAGACTCAAAATAAGTAATCATTACCGCGTTTTGATTAACTACCTCCCTTCCTATAATCATTTCTCCTCAATCATTCCACCATTTTTCAATCAACAATCATTTTTTGTCCCAAGACTCCCAACTTATCCGAAGATTAAAGCAAAACAATCATTATCGCATTGTAATTCACTATTCAATTATTCTCATTAGTCATTACCATTCCCACTAAAGGATTTGAAAAGGAAAAAAAAAACTAAGTTTATTATGCCAAGAAGTAATACAATATAAAAGGGGTAAGATAAAGAAGGAGAATCATTACCCACCCACACATCCTCCCAAAACCTTTGTTGCTTGACGAAATTTGAGTAAATCCTAGAAATGCATTTCCAAGGCTTAGAAAGGTAACTCTAACAGCAATTCTTGCATCCTAGTTATTTTCTTGCACACCATATTTACTTATAATAACTCTACACCATAAAGAATCACTTTCCTCCAGAAAACATCACCAACATTTCCCTAGTAGTATAACTTTGTTTTTAAGACAAATGCTCTCAATCCCAAGTCCACAAATTTCTTTAAGTCAAACAACCACTTCCCAAGATAAGGGATGAGCATGACTATCCATCATCAGTTCATTAAACTTCAACAAATTTCACCAATATCGTGTAATTGAGCTATTAAACTTCAACAAAATTACAAAAAACCATTATTTTGCACCACCAAGACCTCAAGAAAACCAAGTATATCCAATTACCATGCAAACTATTCTAATTTCAAATCAAATCTTGACCAAAATAATACCATTCAAAATTTTGAAGAGATCTATTAAATAGATTCATCTAATCAAGATAACTGCTCCTATTCTTAAGGTCAAACATAAATGCATAAGCTACAACAAACTCCAGGTGCGGAATCTACCGATATCTTATCAATTTAAAAACACTAGCAAACTTCTTGCCCAAAATATCTGTAAAATCAAGATTCATACGTATTAAAATGTTAAAGAACAATCCCCTGTCCATTTGTTAACATAGAGTATCATTCTTTGTGGCAATCAATGCAGGATTTACATCATACGGCTAATATTAAAATAGAAGAATGTACAACAAAATTGAAAAACGTACTGGGGGTTTTTGAGAAAACGGCGAGGCGGAGTGCCCAAATATCGAAGAATCCGAACCAAACTGAAACTAATCGAAGTGTGCCTACAAGCATTAGCCAACATCCCAGTAACTTCATCTCTTCTCCTCTCTCTCCCAAAGTATTTCTCTCTCTACTGCTGTTTAGTGTTTACTCAGTTGCGAAAATGAGGTGTTGTGTTGGATTAGGAGTAAAACAAATCATTTTAAATTAAGAGCACAGATCTAAACATAAAAGCACATGTTTACTTTTGGTTTTAACTGATTTTAAATTTTAAGTTTGGGATTAATTTTTTTTTTTTTAGTTCTTTAATTTGGACAAATTTTGAATTTGATCCTAATAAAATACACATTTTGATTTTGGTCCCATAAGTTGTCTAAATTTTGAATTCAGTCTAATTATCCGTCATTGTAGATAAATGAATCAGTCAAATCTTTAGCTCGTATATTTTGCTGCACATGAGCAAATTCACGGTTAATTTAAATTGCACACGAACTAAGGATATGATCGGTTCATTTAAGTGCGATGACGGTTAATTGGACTAAATTCAAAATTTAGACAACTTATGGGACAAAAATAAAAATATGTATTCCATCATAATCAAATTCAAAATTAGTCCAACTTAAAGGACTAAAAAAAAAACTTTAATTCCTTTAAGTTTCTACTAAAAATTTTAAAAATATCCAAGCAAATACAAAACATTTAAATTTATAGGAGTATCACGTTTTTATTACAGTTAACTATCACTCCTAAAAATAATATAATATCATTCACATTTACGTATTGATTTGTTATAAAGTTAATCCGTTTTACTCAAAAAAAAAAATACTAGTATACTCTCACATTTCACTATAAGTTTCTCACTTTTATTTTATAAATGTTTCACAATAAATTTTTCATTCCATTTTTTTGCATATTATTTTATCTCTTTGAATCACTTATACTTTATATAATCCCTCTGTTCACTAAAAATGTGATCACTTTTTTGTATACATGTTTTTAAAAAAATCATATTTTATTTATAAAAATATATATTTAAAATAAGTAAATAATATATTTGGTAGATACTTAATCTGGTTAGTAAACTAGAAAAAATATTCAAAAGTAAACTATTTAAAGTGGACGGATGGAGTATTATTTTACCATAATTTATCTAATATTCATATAATATTTTTTCTCTCACTATCACATCATTTGTATTATATTTATTACTTTATAATATTTCTTAATTAAAATACTCAAAAGAGAGGGGGAAACTTATAGCGGAGTAAGATAGAGAATGAGTGTTTGAGGAAAAATAAAATAAAAGAGGGAATGAGATTAAGAAAAAGTAGTGATGTAATTGTATAAAAATAGACTTAATATTGTATTATAGAGGTAAATTGATATCTAATTTTGGGATATTAAGAGAAATTGGATTGAGAATGTTCAATCTCAAACCAAACCCGAATTGAGTGTTTAAAATTAGATGATATGGAGGAGAGATAGGGTATGGATCCATTATGGATGCTAAATGAGTGTGTTAGAGAAAATAAGAAAGAAATTAGTGGTATTATGATTGAAAGTAGTTCAGTAGAAAAGTTTTTGGAGCAGACCCTAGCCATATAAAGTCGTGGGCTAAACGGGCAAGGACGTTATTCGGTTCACTCTTAGCGATCTAGTAAAAATTGGGACTTAAGTCTAATCCTGGCGAACCACTAACGGTGTACAACGATTTTTTTTTAAAGATTTCGAATTTTCAAAATTTATCTTTCAATGCGTAATTATAGAGTTGAAAATATGTTTTTGTTTAATCTATTTTTATTTATAACCAATGATGTGTCAAAAAATAACACACAACGGTTAGGACGGTTGTATAACCTTACGTCCAAGATTACGCAAACGTTCAATGGATAACAGCTGCACTTCTCGTCTCCAAACAAGCTCGAAACCTACAAAAACCCTGCTGGAGAGGTCCTCGGCGTTGGGCCTCCGACGCTCAAGTTAGAAATATGATCGGAGAAGGGTGTTGAGAAAGAATCCTCGTGTAAGAATAGCTCAAAATAAGAGTAATTGGGTGTAAACAGGATTTCGAGGTGTTTTAGCTCGAATTCAGCTCTAATAGCTCCGCCAGAAAGAATGTCAGGGCACTTTTCCGATGGAAGACCGTATATTGGTGTTGGTTAAGTGTTTAAGTTATTATATTTCCAGAAATGGCGTGTGAAATGCTTAAACAGTACTCCCTCCGTCCTAGGATAATTTGCATAATTTGACTGGCACGTTGTTTAAGAAAAATGGATTTAGTGGTTGATGATGTAAGATAAAAGAGGGGTATTTTAGGTAATTTGATGATGTATTGATGTGTAAAGTGAAATGTATGAAAAAAAGGAGTGATAAATTTGAAAATAAAATGATGTTGTGTGGTTATTAATTTTGTGGGGTATTTTCATATTAAGAGTATGCAAGTAATTTTGGGACGTCCCAATAAGGAAAGTGTACAAGTAATCACGGGACGGAGGGAGTACCTTTTTGGGGAAGGGTAATCCAATTCCCATTTTTCCTCAACTTCCCACCTTGTGGGCTAAGCCCACAACTTCCTTACCCTTGTTCATGCGTCTGGACTCCGAAAAGAAGGGGACTGGTGCGATAATCTCGTCCACTCGTCACCTGCATGATGCAGTCAAAGCTAGTAGCATAAGTTTTGGGGTTTTCAACCTCGAGAACCTGGAGGTGCTCGAGCCCTTCAGGTTTGAATACCGGAATTCCAGATTCTGGCCCAACTGTCCTCTTATAAGGACGAAAAGCTTCTGACTTGTTCTCCTTGGGGCTAATCTAGCCCATTTGCCTTGATCCTTGTGTGTTTGGGCCTATTCTAGGCCCAACTCAATATCTCAAAAGCCCACAAATAATATAATAATAAAGACAAATAAAAGAATAAATATATACTCCCTCCGTCCTGTTTACATCACTTTATGGGGCACACAAACTAAGAAAAAAGTGTAATAAGTGAAGTGATGAAGGTTAATTTTGTAAACTTTTATGAATAAAGTAAAATGAATGATTGGATTGAGGGTAAAAGTAACGACAGTTTGGGTAAATATGTGAATAATGTGAAGGTGAATTTTATGAAAAAAAATTCTTTTTTATGATGTGCAAACAATTGTGGGACAAATGAATAAGAAAATAGCGCAAACAATTGTGGAACATAGAGAGTAATTGTATTGAATATAATTTACCCGAAGATCACGTGTCGATTTATGATAGTACGACACATTTTATCCACATCAACTAATAAATAATTTTCATAATGACGCTTAGATGATTTGACATAGTGTGATATGATAATAAATTTAAAAAATCGCTAATTTGAATTTTGAAACAAAATTAAAATGCATAATAAATTTAAAAAATATATAATTTAAAATTTTATTGAAATATAAAAAAATACAAAACTATTTTTCCATTAAAATCCTTTATATTCAATTTAACATTTATATTAAAAAAAAGTTGGGTAAATATAATTAAATACAAAATCGACTTATTAAAAGATTTTACGATCAATTTATATTAAATGTAAGAAATTTGATTATAAAACTTTTATTCGAATTAAAAAAAAAAATTCAGTTTTATATTTAAAAGTATATTTTACTAGAATTTTTCAGTTTTATATTTCACACCAAATTATTTAAGAAAATCATATCGATTTTATATTCAGTTTTGTATTTAATTTTGTTGTTTCATACCCCTTCCATCCACCAAATGTAGTCTCATTGGGGTGGGAACACAAATTTTAAGGAAAATGTAGATAAAGTAGATAAAATAAAAGTATTATAGGATATTGTGGAATGTGAAGTCCATTGTGAATAAAGTGATTGTTTATAAATAAAGTTGATGCAAATTGTGTAATTAAGTGATGAGTGAAAGATATGATAGTTTGCATAAAAGGTATTGATGGACAAAGAAAGGGTAATTGAATCATAGACGGAGGAAGTATTTTGTATTCATAATTTTATATTTGTTGTTTCATAATATCTCAATATTATAAATATATTACTTTTTTAAAAAATAATCATACTGTTTTAAAGATGTTCTTTAATTTTTTCAAATTTTATATTCAGACGCATGATTTTTCTCATTTTAACTTCATAAAATTCAATTCAATTGTGATATATGGTATTTTATAAAATAAATTAAATTCCATTTTTTTCATTTACGTAATTTATAAAAAAAAATGCTGCAAAATTTAGTTAACATAAAAATTTATATGAATTATTTCATATATATATATATATATATATATATATATATTATAGGTAATTAAGGTAAAATGGGGCATAGCAAATTTTTAAAAACTATTAAATATATATGTGAGAAATATTTTATATAAGTGCTATTTTAAATTTGGAAAGTGAATAAAGAGATTTTATTTTGATTATTTTGAAAGTTATAAGTCTCAAATTCGTCAAATTCAAATTTTCTAAAGTGCAAAATCCTTAGATTGAATAACCTTTAAAAAAAATAATGAGATTTTATTTTTGTGTAACGATAATTGATGTTATTGGAAATATCTGGTTTGGTTGCACTAGGCTTCTGTAGTGATAAGACTCTGTTCTACCTAAAACTCAACTTTCATTTTCATCCTCAATTACTCCATTTTCCATCAATGGCTGCAAACGCGGACGAGATACTCCATGATTTTGGACTTGTCAAAGTATACAAAGATGGTCGAGTACAGAGGTCAACAGGCCAAGACTTTATCCCCCCTTCCGTCGATCCCTCCACGGCGGTTCAATCCAAAGACGTCCAAATCTCACCGGAAATCAACCTCTCAGCCCGGATCTTCCTCCCGGGGAACGCTAATCGGAACAAAAAACTCCCTCTCGTCGTCTACTTTCACGGTGGAGGTTTTATAATTGAATCCGCCTTCTCTCCTACCTACCATAAACACCTCAATCACTTGGTTGCAGCAGCCAACGCTGTAGCTGTATCAGTACAGTACCGATTGGCGCCGGAGAATCCTCTCCCAATAGCGTACGAGGATTCGTGGGTGGCTCTCAAATGGATCCTTTCTCGATCCGCGGAAGAAGATTGGATCACAGAGTATGCGGATTTGGATAGGGTTTTTTTAGGAGGAGACAGCGCTGGTGCCAACATAGCACACCACATGGCCGTACGGGTCGGGTCAGAAAATCCGGGTGAGATCGATTTAAAAGGGGTTTTCCTCAACTGTCCATTCTTCTACGGGGAAGATTCGATTGGGGATGAAGAAACACATGAGGTATTTTCGAAAAGTTTTACGGATAAACTGTGGCGGCTCGTTTGCCCGGGCACGGCCGGGTTGGACGACCCGTGGATGAATCCGGCAATGGATCCGAAACTGTCGAGTTTGGGTTGCAAAAGATTGTTGGTGTATGTTGGAGGAAAGGATGTGCTGAAAGGAAGGGGTTGGTGTTATAAAGAGGCGTTGGAGAAGAGTGGGTGGGATGGAGAAATTGAAGTTGTTGAAGTTGATGGGGAAGAACACGTTTTCAGCGTGGTTTCTCCAGATGGTGAAAACGGCATTGCCATGCTCAACAAACTCTCTTCTTTTATTAACCATTAATGTCTCGTTATTAGCCGCCTCTGTCGCGCTAAAATAAAAATGTTTTGTATGCACAAAATGGAATTAGAAGCATCTTGCATTTCGTCTCATAATAATGTTTACATTTTTCTTTTTGTAACATTTTGCAATAATTTTTTTTTTTTTTTATAAACTGACTCTTACACTAGCTAGTTTTAATTTTGAATGTCATTATTTTTTACTTACACATAAACACAAAGTCAATTATTTTCTTTACGGTACATCTATATATATATAATAACAGTCAAGTTCCCGCCTAAATATTAAAGCATTAAAATATTATTTTTGTGGGCTCTATCATTAAAATATCCTCTTTTAAAAAAAAAATATCCCTCTTCCATTATTTTCATTTTCTCTCTCCTCCTTTTCGGTTGGGCCGATCAATTTTATTTTCTCTGTAATTTTCGATTCTTTTTTTCTCAATAATATATTTTATCATCGTTCTTCAGTTCTTCTAATAAATTATCCCCAAAATTGTAGATTTCAAAATAAATACTCTCAATATTCTTTCTCCATTAATGGTCTTATCTACCTCTCTTCTTCTATGTGAAACCCCTTTCCCCAATATTCATGTCTAAAATTGGGTATTGATCTTAACAGTGTGAATTATTTTTTTAAAATTAAATGATTTATCAGTGTGTATATTACATAGCAATAGCACAGTTCAAATACCTTTTTTTTTTTTTTTTTCATTTCAAAATCAAATCTAATATTCTGTAATTAATGATATACAATAGGATTTTTCATGTAACCATTTACGGGCCAAGTCAACCATTCAATTTAAAATGTGTATTTTTTTTTTTAATAACTCAGAAGTATTTATAATAAAAAAAAATTAATTTGCTTAATAATACTGGAATTTATAAATTATTTAATTTTTTTATTCATATTGTATATAAAAAAGTACATGTATATATTATTGAAAATAAATGAGTTACCTCCATATTAAAAAATGTATGCTGAGAATGTTTACTATTTCTATTGAAATAAAAAGATTAAAACTTTTAATACTTGAAATAATATAATTCTAAAAAACATATAGATAGTGGGAAACTTATATGCTTATGATATAGAGACATGTTAGTGTTATTATATATATAATTAAAGACTAACTTATTTTGTTTTTGTTGGAAAGCACGTTTTTAATTTAATTCTAATAGCCATTTAATTAAAATAAAATTAATCTATTAATTATGAATTCTTCTCTCTTAAATTTTATTTGCTTTTAATTTCTCTATAATTTCTTCTTTGTTTTTAATATTTTTTCATTGTAAATCTATTTTTGATTCACTATATATTAAATTAATCATTTTTTACCATTTTTTTGTATGACATCCATATTGCATATATACAATAAAAAGTATATCTAAAATATTAATTTTTTTATTCAATAAGTCTTTTTATTGTAAAATGTAATACTCCCTCGGTTTCGTCCACGAAATGTAATCCCATTGGAGTGGGTTACATGTTTTAAGAAAAATTTAGATAAAGTAGATAAAGTAATTGTAGGGTATTGTGGGGTCCATTGTTAATAAAGTGATTGTTTGTAAATAAAGTTGATGACAATTTGAGTAATTAAGTGATGGTTGAAGGATGATAGTTTTCATAAAGAGTATGAGACTATATTTTGTGGACAAAGAATATAAATCAAATGAGACTATTTTTCGTGGACGGAGGGAGTACTAATTAATGATTCAATCTGACTCTGTTGTGCCATATTAAAATTATAAATTTATCACAAATTCGATTATTCTGTTTCCTTAAATATGAATGCATAGTTTGTGACAATTCGAAAAATCCTTCAAAATATATATATATATATATATATATATATATATATATAAATTGGGCTTATAATTTTGGGAATTCATTTTTTTTATATCTTTTCATTGTACTTTATTCTATACATAGTTTTTAACTTTATTACATTGAAACTAAAGATGTCGTTTATCCAAACATTTAAAGAATCAGCACTTAGAAACAAAAAAATTCAGGTAAGAGTTACAAAGTATGATTAAAACTTATATAAATAACTTTCAATAAAATAGAAGTTTGAAGGGGAATAAAATTTAACAAAAGTTTGAGATGATGATTTATTTTAAAAATCCAAAAGAATACTTATGATAATGTTAAAAATATAATACTAATTTATTGTATAAAATGCTATAAAATAAATCTTTAATTAATGTAGACACATAATAATAATAATAATTTTATAATTAG
Source organism: Galeopsis tetrahit (assembly GCA_963675135.1). NCBI lineage: Eukaryota > Viridiplantae > Streptophyta > Magnoliopsida > Lamiales > Lamiaceae > Galeopsis > Galeopsis tetrahit. The sequence continues at coordinate 65,825,010 of OY776131.1, forward strand.
TAACATAACATTTATATAGTAGTAAAATTCATAAACCGTGCATCGCACGGGAGAAATACTAGTAAATATTCAAATAATTATCCCTCAAAACTCTACTTATTAGTTTGTATTAGTGTGTATTACTAATTTATATTCATCAAAATTTCAAAAACTTCTAAATTTTAAAAATCAATAATTAAATTTTTTAATTTAATCTAAAATTTTGAATTTTGATAAACAAAATTTCTATTGAAAACATGTTTGCAATTCAAAACCGCACAACAAATTTGCACCAGCTCAAAATAACTATATTAATTATTTGTTGCCATCCGAAAAAATCTAAACATGTTATTATAACTAATTATGTATTCCTAGGCAGGTGACATGACTTTTTTAGGCGAAATCTAATTTGTCCGTGAGTTCGAATTGAAAAAATAAAAAATTGAAGTCTTACACTAAGATTCAAATGTTTAAATTAGACTGCAATTTATCTAAATTTAGGAAAATTAGTTAAAGCTATATAATAAAAATTATGGTAATTAATTTGGGTTTTCAGGAAATTGGTTTTCTTGCGGTTTGAGTTGCAGAACGGAATTTGTTGGAGGTAGTTTGTTGCAGGTAATTTGTGAAAGAGATATATATGTCGGGTGAGATATAATAGTGGATGGAATTTCTTAGAGAAGATATATGGACGGTTGTTTTAATTGGGTGTAGGTAGAATGAGTTGATATATGGGAGACAAAAAAAAAAAAAAAAAAAAGAGGATTAAAGTTTTTTTAATTCTTTAAGTTGCACTAAAATGAATCGGTCAAATCCTTAGCTCATGCATTTTTCTGCACATGCGCAAATTCAGGGTTATTCACGGTTGATTTGAATTGCACACGAGCTAAGCATTTGACCGATTCATTTACCTGTAATGACGGGTAATTGGACTGAATTCAAAATTTAGACAACTTATTTATGGAACCAAAATTAAAATATGTATTCCATTAGGATCAAATTCAAAATTAGTCCAACTTAAAGGATTAAAAAAACTTTAATTCTCCAAAAAAATATGGCTTTAGCCTTAAAAATCTCTTGATATCATATACTCCTTACTAGAAAATATTAAACTAGAAAGATAATTTATTAATGAGTATGATAGGATATTTATACAAGAGTAAAGACTCAAAACAAAACAAATCTTATTATATATTTATATATCCTAATGGAGGATGAATTCTCCTTAACCTCATCTCCACGGGGAAGAAATTAGGGATTTAGCCTCAAAACATACTACAAGATTGTCTATTTCATCACCACCTTGCAGTTGTCCTAGATGAATATGGTACTGTTAAGTGTGAAATTTTATAATATAAAGGAATTGATCAATAGTTTGCATATTGAGATAATAGAAAAATATAGAAATGAAATTGAATTAGTTTGAATAGAAAATTAGATGAAATTACATAATCAAAATGATTATCATCTCTTCACTATATAAGAGGGAAATTAACAAGAGAAATTATATATCTTTAGAATTTCTTAATTTTTTATTTACACATTTTTCGATTTTTTATTTTTAGAATTTTTTATTTCACATTTTTTAATTTTTTTGAAATTTATTAATCTTATAAATCTTATAATTTTTTATTTTAATGAGATTTTTAGACCCTTTAGAATTTTTAATTAGATTTTTATAATTTTAAATTTTCAAATTAGAAGGATGTAAAATGGACTATTTGCTGAAATTTTAATGGGATTATATTTTTTTTAATCCATTAAGTTACCATGTTTTTGAATTTAGTCCACTAGATTACCACTTTTTGAATTTAGTCCATTAAATTTCGATTTATTTTGATTTTGGTCCAGTAACCTATAGCAGATTTAGTAGGTCATTTTTTAAAACACACCATGTTATACACACCCTAATGTTAAATATACCACACTAAAATTTAAAAAACTTTTATTATTACTATACACACCCCAATTCTTTTCTATTTAATAAATTGTCAAAAATAATTAAATTAAAAAACATAAGAATTCAAATTAATATAAAAAATATAAATAAAACCTATAAAAAAATAGCATAAATCTTCAAAAATTAAACAAAGCTAAAAAAAAATTAATTAGTTTCGAAGATTTAATTGATTTTTTTATTGTTTTTGAAGATTTTTATTTTTATTAAAAAAAATTCAAAAATATTAAAATATCAACTAAATTTTCAAATATAATTAAATTAATAAATTTTTTAGCTTTATTAAAATTTTGAAGATTTATGTATTTTTTTTATAGATTTTATTTATATTTTTTATATTAATTTGAATTCTTACTTTTTTTTTAATTAAATTATTTTTGATAATTTATTAAAAAAAATTATTTAATTTTAATTGATTTTTGAATTTTTGTGTTTAACATTTGGAGTGTATATAATATAAAATAAATATTTAAAAGAAAAATAAAATAAAAAAGTTTAAAACTCTAATACTTTATTAATGTTTTGTTTGTCTTCTTATTTCTATAAAAATATCAACAATAAGGCTAAATTAAATTTTAAAATAGTAGAAAATCAACTAAATCTTTAAAATTAATTAATTTTTTTTAACTTTGTTTAATTTTTGAAAATTTAGGCAATTTTTTATAGGTTTTAATTATTTATAATTTTCATATTAATTTGAATTTTTATTTTTTAATTTAATTATTTTTGACAATTTATTAAATACGAAAAAATTGAGGTGTGTATAGTAATAAAAAATATTTTTTAAATTTTAATGTGGTGTGTTTAACATTTGGGGTGTGTATAACATTTTATGGGGTGTGGTGTATTTTAAAAAATGACCTGCAAAATCTGCTGTAGCAGGTAATTGGACCAAAATCAAAATAAATCGAAACTTAATGGACTGAATTCAAAAAGTGGTAATTTGGTGGATTAAATTCAAAAACATGGAAACTTAATGGACTAAAAAAAATATAATCCCAATTTTAATTTATTTCACACATGTGAGCCGCGTGCTCATATTTCCGGTCATTTTGAATGTTTTTCGACGAAAATGATGTTAATTGGACCACAAAGGACCTAAGTTATAAAAAAAAAAATTTAAAGGATATAAATTGAAATAGGTTTAAGTTGTTGGATGTAAAATAAAATTTTCTCTAATTATCTTAATAAAATTATTTCTCAATCATGAGTAAAAGTATAAGTTATCAATTTAAATTATTGCATTAGTCAGGTATGTTCAAGTTACCGAATTTCGACATAATTAAGTTCAAGCAAGAAAAAACTACTAATTAAACTCGACCAAGTCAAGTTAAATTTTGAACTTCAAATTTTTAAATAAGTAAAATCGGAGTTTGATACTACTACTACTATCATAAATAAAAATGGATGACAATTATTATATAAATCGTTCAAGTGAAGCAAGGGCAATTATACATACGCATCTAATAATGTAATTCCCACCCACCCAGTTAAGCATTACAGCTATCTTCCATGTACATTGCACACCTCATTACACTAATTAATTACTAGTATTATAAAAGTCTAAAACATTAAATTTAATAGTATTACACAGTTGCAGTTTTCAACATAGGCGTGCACACGTTCAACCTACTTCAGTTTACTAGTACTACATTGGATACTAATATTAATAATATAGTACTATTTCATTTTTTAATAGTATTTGTATGTTTCATTGGCGCCACAAATTGCTATTCACCATTCAAATGAAATTATTAAGGCGTGATATGATATGAAATGTGAATAACTTCATTTTCACCAATTTCTCCCCCACTAATTACACTATTTCTCAAATCCATACAATTACATTCTACACTAGTTCACTCAAATCATACATTTTTGTGCTTATCAACTTAAAAGATTTTACGTTATTTATATATGAATACATAATGAGCCCAACACAATGTGCAGTCACGTTAGTTGGAGTACACTATTCCTTATCAAATTCATGATAATGACATCATTTGTCGTGTTACATCTTCATTTCAATTTTTACATAATTAACTTGTACTAGTTCTATAATAAAAACGAGATAATACAAGAGTGCAGACCGCAATAACAAGTATTTAAGGGCAGGGCAGGGCAGACGTTACCACCCTTGTACGATCAAAACAACCTCAACCTCTTGCTGGCTGTCACAATACATTTCAAATCATCATTCCAAAATATGAAAATAACATCATATTCTTTATCTATCGATAAATTGTGATTTTTCGCCAACTAATTTCCTCTTCATCGAAAAAAACATAACATAGGGGTATTGAGTAAGGTTTTACAACAAATGTTTCAAAACCATAATAATCTTGACAAGAAGAACAATGGTGAAATAAAAAGCTCAAAAGCCTCACACTTAATAAAAAAACACAGCGGGCCTTTCCTCCCTGTCAAAACCCTGTACACTACTCCTCCTATTCTTGGTTAGAACTCTAAAACTCCTCTACCAGAATCCATTGCAGCGATGAAATAACCCAAAATCCATCACCACTCACAAAAACCAGTTAACAAAAATAAAAACAACCTAAATAATTTTCACAAGCTGTGAAAGATTAGTCATCAGAACTGTAAATCTTGGGTAGGGCACAATTCCTTACGAAGCTTATGAGAAAACAGCCTACAAGCATCCATACTCAGGTCCAACGCCGCCGATAACGCAACAAACGTGGCCGCATCCTCCGTGCACATCACTTGCTGCACCCCCACCTCCACCATCGGGCCCGTTTTCCCGTTTTTCCCCTCCCCATCCACACTAGCCGACAGAACAAACCCTTTGTACATACAGTAAGGCCACAGTCCATATCCGTAATCTCCGCTCCCACGAGGGCTGCAGCCCGGTGATGTGGCAGCACTTCTCGGCGTTGTAGTTCCACCACCGTTCCCGTTCATGTCTATCACCAATTTCCCTCCCTTGCTACAACTGAGTGTCGACTCTGCTAATACGATGCCTGTTGCGGCTGAGTCAGGAATGAGTTCGAATCTGTAACCGAGTCCGTCAGCTGAGCCACGTTCGCGCCATGCCTCAAGACGGCCCCAAGGCTTCCAGGTGCCATCGCCTGGGCGGAGAATGAGCCAACACCCCGGATTGGACCGGCTCACCCGGTCTGAACCGGGAGATGCAACAAAAGGAGTCACCATTGAGGCGGCGGCAACGGGAGAACCGGAGAGATCGTGGATTGTGATAGACCAGCCTTTTCTTTCTTTTCCAGGCCTTTCTCTTTCGCTCCCAAATGAACTTAACCAACCTCTAGCACCACTACTGTGCTCTAATGGCAAGGACCTAAAGATAAATAAAATTTAAGAACATTAAGCATCTATGATGAAACCCTAGAACAAAGCAAAGAATTGGGATTTACTCGAACTTATACAGGAATTCAAAATTTTATGTGGCAATAACGTTTCCAACACATGCTTTATCTTAATTTTTTAATAAGGAGCGTGATTCTGAAGACCATGTACAACTAAAGGCAAAGGAAAATCCCAAACTATCAATAAGCATACTTTGCCCTAAAATCCCAGGAATCATAAATTCAAAATTAAAATGAAATTGATTCTCTTATCTAGTTAAAAAGTATCACCTGGAGCGTTGATTGCGGTCAAAGGTTCGGAAATTGAACTTGCAGGTGAAAACGGGCTGCCGAATGTTCCCCCGAATTAGGGAAATTTGCGGGCTGCATTCGGGCGCTCCATCGAACTGGAAAACGAATCTCGGGTCGGGTTCCGCCTTCACATTCAAGTGAAACTGCGCCACATTCTTCGTTTGTTTCCCTACATTAACCCAACCATTGCAAAAAGTAACCGCCCTAGTTTCCGCGGCCGCCAGATCTAACTCCAATGAGATTTTCCCCAGTAACCGCCCGGAATTGACTCCACATGTGGAGCCGCGGCGGCCGGAGTACACTGAAATTTTGAGTTGCGGCTTTTTAGTCGAAGCAAACAGGGAGGATTTCCCGGTGAGCTTATCGAGATCAGACTTGTTGAGGTGGAACGAAGCCGCCGGATGATTAACCTCGGGTAAATTGGTGCTGTCCGGCGGAATGTAGGGCACAACAACGGTTTGAGGCGGGAAGTTCTTAAGCTTAATTTTGCAGAAACACGGCGATGAAGAAGGGTGGACGGCGGTGAGAGCAGGCTTCGCAGCCAGCGGGAATTTCAAGGCGAAATTCCCCACTGATAACCTCACGAAAGGGCACGGATCCATGACTTTTTTTTTCTTCAAATTCGCCTTTTTTCTTTCTGGTGGTTTGTTGCTGCTGTGGCGTCGTTTAGAAGAGAGTTGCTAAAGTGCGCGCAGGTGGAGGAAAGGGAATTCCATAGGGATGGTGCAGTAACTGCCTCTCCTCCTCCTGCTCATAGTTTTAGTTTGCTAACCTAAGCGTGGGCTGGAGATATGGATTACAGCTGTTAACAGCTGTGTTCTTTCAATGTTTGCCAGTAAGACAGAAGTTGACACTGTTCAATTACAAATATGCCCCGCCGAACTGCTGTTGAAATTACACTGCTACCCTTGCTTCGCACAAGGAGTTACTGCTTCGTACTAGGTAGTAAGGCTGTGTTTGTTGAATCATTATTCAGTGATTGAAATTTTTAAAGAAATACGGAGTAGAGAGTATTAAAAAGTTGTTCTTGTGAAATTATTTATTTCATATTTATTAAATGAGCTATGTAAATAAAGGAAACGGAAAAAATATTATTTTGATGTATGATAACTTTTATAATTGTAAAATATTTAATGTGTATATATTCTAAAAACCTAAATAGTAAAATAAAAAGTATGTAATCGTGAATTCATTTGCCTTAAAATAGCAAAAAATCGATCTCATTCCCATTTCATGTGATCTTATGAACAGCTTTTCTTTCTTTTTTTCGTTTTGACACAAAATGTCGTGCAAATAATGAAGCATGTAAAAACATTTGGAAGTTAAGAAATTAAATGTATTGAGATGTTTCAAAAAATATATATATTAAAACTTAAAAGTATTGAGTTGAATAATTTCTAGTAGATATTGCCGACATATTTTTGGCATATGATAATATTTTTAAAATCCAATGGAATTAATATAGGTTGAAGAGTCGAGATCTTCTGTCTGTTGGTACCTTTATTTGGCTAATAAAAGAGAGTCCTCAATTGGAAAAATCCAAAGAAATATCCATTGTTTTTTTCTTTTTTTCAATTTAATTTTTTTTTATATTCATTCGTGAGGAAAAATCTGAACCACATGCGTAGTTATCTACTTCTTTCGATTAAGATATTTTTTAGTATGTATTTTGTTTAATTTGTATGTGTAGACATGAACTGCATTTGGACATTGAACTAATGTTTATAGTTTTACTGTGCATGGGTAGGATCACAGCCAATGCACATGAACTTTTGTGCAAATTGTAATTGAAATAAGGTTTTATTTTCGGTAGATTTTATGTTGGGTAAGTCTGCTGTGCATTCGAGTTCAGTATATTAATATAGTAATTACTGTTTTACTACATATGCTTCCTTATATCTCAATGGTAGTACCTATCTTGTTCTACACTAGTGTCCTGAGTTCAAATCTCACTTACATTTTTTTATAAACGGTGTTGCATTTTTTATTTTTGGTAAATGGTGTTGCACTTTTCTAACTTACACTTTTTAGTAATATTGTGTTGCACTTTTCAGTTATATGGACTTACGCTTTTTAGTAATATTGTGTTGCACTTTTCAATTATACTGACTTGCACTTTTTTATAATATTGTATTGCATTTTTCAGTAATATTGATTTACATTTTTTACTAATATTGTGTTGCACTTTTCAGTTACATAAACTTACATTTTTTAGTAATATTGTAATGCACTTTTTACTTATATTGACTTACACTTTTTATTAATATTGTGTTGTAAGTATGTTAGTAGTCTAAATGGTATGTGTAAAAAAATTTAATGTTCGAGGTACATAGTTCGAATTCTTGTAAAGCAACCTAAAAAAAGGGAAGAGGAGTAATATTTTTATCTGTTTATAATATTTGTTAAAGCAATCATCTTAAGCTTTCAAAACACAGAATGAGTAGAGAGAGAGAGAGTGAGAGAGGGGGAGGAGAGTGGGTGAGAGTAAGCCGTAGGAACAACCGTCCCTATTCCGAGAGTTTTTCGGTGAGGCACGCTAATAATTCCAACCGTAGATTTACCCTTACCCGTAGACAGCCCCAGAGGACAGATAGGAATCCGGAAGAGGAAGAGATGTATCGACGGAAAACACGTGGGAATGCCGCCTGGCGGGAGAAGCTTGTCGACCTCAAGATGAGAAATGTGGTTACTTTCTTCTTCAGAAACTTTCCAGCCGAATGCACAACGGACGACTTAAAATACAGTTTTGAGAGAGTCGGGAAGGTGAAGGATATTTTCAGACCACTCAAGAAGGATAGAGAGGGCAAACCTTTTGGCTTCGTTAGGTTTGAATGCAATACGGACGAAGCAAGCATGCTTCAAGCTCTCAATGAAGTATGGATGGGGAGTTATAAAATCAGAGCCTTCGTGTCGCGATACGAAAGAACAACAGCAGAACCAAAGTTTCTGAAACCCCCCATTTGTGGAAAACCATTTGAAGCCAACAGGAACACTTTGAGAGATGAGCTCACGTTTACAGCAGTCGTGAAAAACCATGGAACCGGATCCCCTATACCCAAAACGACTGATTTGGGGACAAGAACAGATTCGATCCAAGAGGGGGAACTGGAGATTAAATTCCAAACGAAGGCGGAGGAGACGAAATGGCTGGGGGAGTGCATCACTGGAGTGTTAAGGAAGGATTTCTCATGGGAGGACCATGGGGAGGAACTACAGCAGGAGTGTGTTAGCATTCTAAAGCTGAGAACGCTAGGGGAGGATGCGATCCTCATCGAAAATATATCCGGGAAAAGTTACGATGAGATCACGGGAGCAATGGAAGAGTGGTTCCAATACTGGTTCGAATGGTACAGGAAATGGCGACCAATTGATGTGAGCCATAAACGATTGGTATGGACGAGGTGGACAGGAGTCCCTGCACAAGCCTGGAATACACGCTTCTTTGAAACGGCGAGCGCATCCATTGGAAAGCTGGTCAAGCTCGACGACCACACAAAGGCTCAAACACGGCTCGATTACGCAAGGGTGTTACTATCCATCTCATACCTCAAAGACGTAAATCTGACCGCCCGACTAGAGATTGACGGCATTATCTTCAAATGTAAAATTGCAGAGGAACAGAAAAAATAAAATCAAAATACACAGGACGATCTGGAATCGGAATCGGACTCCGACGATAGCACCGAGTGGCCCATGGATGAAGACGGGCGGTCAGACGGTCCGGCGGCGGCAACAGCGCACGGGCGGCTGAGCAGAATCTTGGACTCACAATCGGATGAAGACGGAGGCGCTGAGACAGTCGGATGCACCGAAGACGGAAGCGCTGAAACAGTCGGCCGCGCCGAAGACGGAGGCGCTGAAACTGCCGGCCGCGCCGAAGAGGTCTCCCGCGCCGAATACGGAGGCGCTGAAACAGACGGTCCGGCGGCGACAACAGCGCACGGGCGGTTGAGCAGACTACCTGTCTCACCGTCGGATGAAGACGGCGGCGCTGAAGTGCTTTCGGGCGGTCCGGCGGCGGCAACAGAAACCGAAAAGTCACCGTCGGTACCTGAAGTCTGCTGTCAGAAACCGAAAAGTCACACAATGCACAACGCGAATCCGGATGGGCCCCGAGGTGATATTAATTGCAAGGCAGTTATTGATATCTTGGAACAAGACAAGCATGCCGATTCATGGGAACAGCGTGAACAAAATTCAATCATGGCGCCGTCAACAAATATCGAGGAGGGGTCCCACAAATCGGATCCTCATAAAGAAATATTCGAAAAATTGGTTCAAAACCAGTCAATGGAGGCCACCAGTACCATAGAAATCGGCGATGGAGTTGTTTTGGCAGAAGGTACGTTCAAAAAACATAATACCCTATCCCAGGCCCACCTCTATATTGGGCCCACCCAACACCCCCCTTTTCCTTATTCTCACCCTCATATACCCCCAAAAGCTGATGGGCCCTCAACACCCCTTAATCCATTAATACACCCCCACACCCCACACCCTTTCCTGATACACCCCAAGAACCCTACTGCACCACCCCATTTGAACGTAACTCACCAGCACACCCCCAGACCCTACCCCTCCCCCCCTAAACCCACCCACACCCATAACCACCCCAATGCCACCTCTCCCACCCCCCAAGCCCAGGTTCGAACCTCAAACAAAAACCTCGAACCATACTGACCTCGAAAACACCGCCCAAGCCCTCTCAAACCAGCACCCAGAAAATTTCATAAAACCAACCTACAAACCCCGAAAAAATCCTCCAAAAAAGAAAGTAAACAAGATGTAAAGGTGGCAAATGGAGACGAAGAGATGGACGGAATTCTCAAAAGACCTCGATTCAGAGACAGAGAAGATAGTTGATCAAAACAAAAAACCAAAAAAGGGGAAAGGAAAACGGAACCCACCCAATTCATTAAAGCTTGATGTGGAAACCGAAGCCTCAAGAACTTGGGGCCTAGGGAAAAGTCTTGGAATCCAGACAAGAACATCCGACACCCAAGAGATCAGAAAATTAATGGAGATGGAGGAAAAAGCCCAGTCAAAGAAATCAAATGCAGAAGGAGAGGTAGAAGAGAGGAATCCATGAAGATTCTATCCATGAATATCCGAGGCTTTGGGAACCGAATCAAAAAAGAGGAGTTACGAAACCTCATAAAGAAACATGGGGTGGACGTATGCTGCATACAAGAGTCAAAACTGGAAAGTGTGGAAGAAACTACATGCCGGGCAATATGGGGTCAAGGAAAAATGGAGTGGTACTCAAGAGAAGCCACAGGAAGATCGGGTGGAATCATATCCATCTGGAACCCAGAAGTCTTCAGGGCCTCCAGCTGCTGGCATATGGCGGGAGGTGTAATATTGAATGGAGTATGGGGGCAGGAAAGAATGCAATGCTGCATTATCAACATCTATGCACCATGTATCTCTTCGGAAAAGATAGAGTTATGGGACCGCGTAAACATTATCGTGGCCCAAAACCCTGCAGCCTGCATTTGCATCATCGGAGACTTTAATGCAATACGCTGCGGGACAGAAAGGGTTGGAAGAGGGCAGCAACAAAATCACAGAGACACACAGGCGTTCGACGGATTCATCAAAGATGCAAATCTGATGGACCTCCCACTGCACGGGAGGAAATTCACATGGTATAAGGCTGACGGATCATGTAAGAGCAAACTGGATAGAGCCCTGGTCAACCATCATTGGCTAAACCAATGGCCTAACACACATCTAAGAGGCCTACAACGATCAGTCTCAGACCATTGCCCTATTCTAATGGGGATCAGAGTAAAGGATTGGGGGCCGAAGCCTTTTCGAAGCATCAATGCATGGTCAACTCACCCAGATTTCAAGAGTTTTGTTGAGGAAAAGTGGAATAGCTACCAAATACAAGGATGGGGAAGCTATGTCATCAAGGAGAAGCTGAAGAGGCTCAAAGCAGATCTCAAGGAGTGGAACATAAACACGTTCGGCATCATCGATCAAAACATAGAAAACCAACGAGCTGAAATCCAAAAATAGGATATAATTGACGAAGTGTTTGGGCTTGAAGAGACAGAGATTATGAACAGAAATAGGGCAGCTGCACTACTGATCCGGGAACTAAAAAAGAAAAGCATGATCGATTACCAAAAATCAAGATGTAAGTGGGTGAAGGAGGGAGACTGCAACACGCGCTTCTACCATAACTACATCAACAGAAGAAGGAAAAGAAACGAAATTCTGGACCTTATGGTGGATGGAGAATGGAGAGAAGAAGTCATAGCGGTAAAAAAAGGGGTTTTCGAGCATTTCCAGAGCCACTTCAAAAACCAAAGGATAACTAGACCAATCCCTGCAGAAGGTTTTGCAACGAAACAGATCTCAACCACTGAAAACGACATGCTTACAGCCCCATTCTCGAAGGAAGAAATTCGAGAAGCCATAAAGGAGTGTGACAATACGAAAAGCCCCGGACCAGATGGTTTCAATTTCGGTTTCTTAAAGAAGTTCTGGCACTTATTGGAAACTGATTTCATCCAACTCATGGAGGAGTTTCACACTCACGGACGACTGGTGAAAGGATTCAATCCAACCTTCATCGTGCTCATCCCCAAAAAGGAGGTTAGTACAGATTTGAACGATTTCAGGCCAATATCCCTAGTGGGGGGAATCTACAAGATAATCTCAAAAATCTTGGCGAAAAGACTTGGATCTGTACTACTTTCCATAATCTCTGCTGCTCAAACAGCTTTCATTGGAAACAGAAACATTTTGGATAGTGTGGTAGTCCTAAACGAAGCGATCGACGAAGCAAAACGGGAAAAGATAGTACGAGCTTTCTTCAAAATTGACTTCGCAAAAGCCTATGACTCAATAGATTGGGGCTACCTAGAGATCATGATGGAGAGATTCAACTTTCACCCCAAATGGAGAAAATGGGTTATGGAGTGTGTGACGACAACATCAGCATCGGTTCTAGTCAATGGTAGTCCGTCCGAAGAATTCAAAATGGAGAGAGGGCTAAGACAAGGGGACCCTCTATCCCCGTTCCTCTTCTTAATTGCAGCAGAAGGATTGAGTATTCTTATGGAAAGGGCAACAGATGAAGGATTATACAAAGCGGCTGAAATTGGACAAGAAAAGATTAGAGTGTCACACCTACAGTTTGCGGATGACACAATACTCATGGGGGACGCAAGCCTGGAAAACGCCTGGATTACGCGACGAGTACTCAGAATAGTGCTCGGTTACTGGAGTAAACGTGGAAGACAATACTCTAAGTGAAATGGCAGAGATCCTAGGATGCAAAGTTGACAAAATCCCTTTCACATATTTGGGAATGAGAGTTAGGTCCAACCATAGGAAAGCGGTGGAGTGGGAATCGATTGTGGGTAAGATAAAGAACAGGCTGGCAAGATGGGACGACAAGAAGATTTCGATGGACGGCAGGATCACGTTGTTAAACTCGGTTCTATCTTCTCTTCCGACATACTATCTGTCTTTCTATTGCATACCAAAGAAAACCATGAGTCAGATTGTGAGACTACAACGCAACTTCCTTTGGGGGGGTGGGAGCAATGGGAAAAGAGTGGCATGGATTGAGTGGAAAAGAGTTTGTAACACGAAACAACTAGGAGGGCTAGGGGTTAGAGATATAGGAATTTTTAACAAAACTCTACTGGGGAAATGGGGATGGAGATTTCTAAACGAAAAAAACAGCTTGTGGGCAAAGGTACTTAGGTCTAGGTATGGGGTTGTAGGAGAAAATGGTTTGGGTCTATTTCCAACAGGAAGGGCGGGGCGGGTCTCATTATGGTGGAGAGACGTTTTAAAAGTGGCAGGTGAGGGAGAGGAGGGATGGTTTCACGATAATCTATCTAAAATACTAGGGGATGGGAAAAATTCATTCTTTTGGGGGGAGAATTGGACTGGGGAGGGAACACTGAGGGATAGATTTAGGAGATTATATCAGATTAGCATAGATAAAGAAATAAAAGTGGGGGATATGGGAACTTGGGAGGGGGAAAACTGGAGATGGATATGGAGGTGGAGAAGGACACTTTTTGATAGGGAACTGACAACTCTAAATGATCTGATATCTATGATGGACAGGTTCAAACCAAAGCAAGGACTCGAAGACTCATGGAAATGGAAAGCATCAAACACAGGGAGGTTCTCTATGAAGGAAACGTACTCGATGTTGTACAACCAAAGCCAGGGCACTCGACCGGATGACGAACTGTTAAAAGGCTTCAAAAGCATATGGAAGAATTTCGCACCACCAAAAGTCAAGGCTCACGCATGGAGGCTCCTATGGGGAAGGCTACCCACACGCTCCAACCTAAGAAGAAGAAATATCCTGAAACAGAACGACGATCTAAGGTGTGTACTATGCGGGGAGAGCGAAGAAACTGAGAAACACATATTCCTGGAATGCCCCCAGGCATACCAAGTGTGGATGGAATGTCTGAAGTGGCTCAATATACCGTCAGCACTACAGTTAGATCTGCTAAACAGTCTCCTAGGTTTTGAAGGCCTTATCAATAGAAGAAACGGGAAGAAGATTGCCACATGTATATGGATGTGTGTGGTATGGCTCATATGGAAATGGAGAAATGCGATCCTCTTCAGAAACGAGACTTTCTCGATCACAAAGATAAAGGAGGAGCTAAGGGGAAGACTTTGGAGTTGGATTACAATCAAATATCCTACTCAAAACAACTTTTCATTCAAGACCTGGGTGACAGATCCACTCAAGTGTATGGTTTGAGACCCGTATAGCATAGCATAGTAATTACTGCTTTTTTAAAAATGTTAGATTTTGTACACTAATTTTAGGGTATTTCTTATACCCATCATTAATATAATTCCTTTTTACCGATCAAAAAAAAAATCATCTTAAGCTTTCATCAGATTTTATCATATTATTGATGTTAATCTTCAATATCGACATTAACCGATGTTCATGCGTGGTGATAATTTTTAGGGAAAGTAACATTTTTTTGTCAAATTAACTTACACTTATTTTAATTTTAATATTATTAACTCTAACACTTTGATTTGTGTCATGTAATTTACAATTTTTCTCCAACAACCTACTATTACGGAGTCACGTTTTTTATCACATCTGACGTAATATTTTTTTTTGCCAGATTTATATGTTAATATAATAAGTTTTTGATTTTACTAACTTTCATACTTTGATTTTAGATCGATAACTTACCTTTTTTTTAAAGAAAAATTAAAAAATTGACTTATTAAAAACTTTTTATAACATCGTTTCAGCATTCTTTCAACTGAACTCAGATTTCACACACTGAACAACAAACACACCAATTTGAAATTTGCAAAAGCAAAGCATCCAAACAATCCATTTGTAGAAACATATATTTGTGGAGTTAGGAACAAAATAAAACATATATAGCCAACAGCACACGTAAACAACAAACAAGATTTGAATCCAAATAAAAATTTAGAATTGTCAATCTCTAATTCCACTTAATTCTCCAATTTTGTGAAGAACATCATTCTTAATCTCTAATTTGATAGAATTATTCCAGTTTATGACGAACACTATTGTGAATCCCTAATACAATTGAATCCTTTCAATTTGTGAAGAACTCCCAATTTGATTGAATACTCTTAACTTTTGAAGAGTGTCATTGTCAAGTTTTCCAATTCGATTGACAAAATAAAACGTCAAGAACAAGAATTGTGTAGAATCAATCGAGAACAACAAAATTAAATAAATCAAATGATCGAAAATTTGACCAAGGAGTTGGTTTCAAAACATAAAAAAAAATAAAAAATTGCAAGTTACATGATTAAAATTAAAGTGCATAAGTTAGTAGGACCCAAAATAAAAATAGTAATGTACTAGTATAATTTATTATATTATTACGTGAATTTGAATTAAAGCAAAAAAAATAAAATTAATTATGACGTTGAATGTGATCGAAAACATGGCTCGTTGGACAAAAAATTTAAAAAATTATACTCCGGACAAAAAAAAAATCCCTCATTTAATTAGTGGAACAAAAAATTAAGATCAAAGTGCAAATATTAGTAGAACAAAAATAAAAAAGGTGCAACTTACCGGACAAAAATCTGCATTTTCCCTCTTTTTTATCCTGGCCAAACATACCCCTAGATGTCAACAGAATAAACCAGTGGCGCCGTAATTTTGTATGGCCGTCTGATTTAGGGCTTATCTGTGTACTGTATTTGGGCATTCCACGTGGCGCATTGGGATTTCCTTTAAATTTAAAATAACAGCCTCGTCCTCTTGTGCTGAACCACACCAACGTGATTTGCACTCACATTTTGTCAGCAATTTGTTTTATTTTATTTTGTTCCAAATTCTGTCCCTATAATTACATTTTCTAATTGTCAAATACTTTTCCCTATAATTACATTTTCTAATTGTCAAATACTTGCATGTATAGGTTACATACATGTAATTATAAATATTGTACTGTATAATATAATATTAGTTCAAATATTATATAATATTAGTTCAAATATTATATAGGAATCACTCGTACACAAGAGTTCAACCACTTATAATCTGATCAAACACATTCAGTTATTTAATTAGTTAATGTAAAATTATACTTACACATAAATTAGATAAACAACCACAGTTAGGAGAATTTTTTTTAAGTTAAATTTACCATACATTACATTAGGTATGCATATGTTAATTTATTAATAGTATAGAATAATGTATTTATTTTACATATAAATGTATTTAAATGATATACATTTATATAATAATTTTTCTGATATTTAATTTTAAATCTTTATTTTTCAAGTAGATATTTCCTCCATCTCAATTTAGATTGGACAATTGTAAAAAATGGATGTCACAACTTAGATTGAGCATTTTCTTATTTGACAATAAATCATTTTTTTATTTTAAACTAAGTCTTTTAAACATCTCAAAATTACATATCATGTCATTATTTTATTAATATACTTTATTACTTATAATATTTTATTACTTAAAAAAATTTCATACTCTCAAATTAATAATTAATTAATTTCAATAGACCCCCTACTTAAGAAAAAATAAAAAAATAATTGAATTTTAAATAAATATTTAAAATATATAAAATTTGTAATTTGGTGTAGTTGGTAAGCATGAGATGCAAGATAAACTTAAGTGATTGCATTTTTCTAATTGGACTAAGTATCATTTTTCATCTGTCAAAAAAAAAAAATGGTAGTAGTATCATTTTTCATCCATTTTAATAATTTTTTTTTTTATTATATTACTTTTTTCAATTACATTATCTCTAAATCTAATATATTTACATTTTTTTAAAATTTAAATGTTCAAAATCTATCAGAAGTTTGTCGAAGGAGTAATATATCAAAATCTAAACATAAATATTACAATAAAAATATAATTCAAAAAATTCAAAATTACAAACACTGAACACAGATACAATTAACAAGGTAACAAAATTGGCCACGGATAAATACCCCATTTATTATGTCTTTCACCCATTCCAATTTATATTTTCGGCAAAAAAATTAAATTACACTGTTGTGCTGAGTTCACTCAATTCCTAAATAAAAAAATAAATATACTTTTTACATCCCTCACACTCAAAACATAGTATTTATTTATAATTGATTATTTTTCATGTTATTATTATTATTTTATTTGACCATATTGTTGCATGATTATAGTTATAATGAATATATGTGGTATATTTCGTTTTCGAGTTTTTTTTAAAAAATCGCATTTTATAAAAACTCAGCACTGGTTCGCTGAGTTTTTGTGAAATTTTTCGGAAAAAAATTCCACATTTTGAATCAAAACTCGGTCAACTTTTTCACGTTTTGATACAAAATTCGGCCAACTTTTCCACATTTTGATACAAAACTCGGCCAACTTTTCACGTTTTAATTCAAAACTCGGTCAACTTTTCCACGTTTTGATTCAAGGTCAACTATTCCACGTTTTGATACAAAACTCGACCAACTTTTCCACGTTTTGATACAAAACTCGGCCAAGTTTTTCACGTTTTGATTCAAAACTCGACCAACTTTTCCACGTTATGATTCAAAACGAGGCCAACCATTGCCAAATCGGTACAAAACTCATTTTTTAACGCTTTGTCTCCCTCATGTCCCGTTTTATGCAAAAATCAAGTTTATTCAACGATTGAAAGCCAAAATCATTCTCAATAACATTGAAGATTTAACATTTAAATAAAAAACTAACATTTAAGAATTAAAATTCAATTTTAAAATCTAAACTACCTTTACCTTTATTCATGGTAGAGCACACATATGACACGTCAACGGAGCTTCAGGCGGCGGTGGTGGACGGTAGACGACACGTTAGGGTTTTTTTGAAAATGTGAGTGCGGTAAAGTTAAAAGTATTTATAATATGTATTTTAGTATTGAAAAAAAAATTTTATTTGTGGTATTTTATGGAGGGGTGAACTCATATTTGACGGGTGAAAACATCCGTGGGTGAATACATAATAAATGGGGGGCAATTTATCTGTGGCCAACAAAATTACAAGTTGTGATGGGCTTATGTTGTGGGTATCGAATTTTTGGCCCAATTAGATTAAATTTAGGCCATGGATAAATGCCCCGGGTCTGGCTACCCCTCCAGCTTTGTAAAGTATACTCTCCTTCCCATTAATTAATTTAATAATCATGTAAAATATCAAAAGTACATTCCTTCACTTTTTAATCCTAAACCCTAACCATAACAATTCACCTAACCCTAATTGAAGAGCCATCGCCGCTTATCTCCGACCATTGTCATCGTCCTTACATCTCCGACCGCCACCACTGCATCTCCGGCCGCCACTTAACTCAGACCACCGCCGCCGCCATTGCATCTCCATAATTAAAAAAAAACTTATAATTTTTTTTAAAAAAAATACATTTTTCGACACTGGTTTGTAGACGAAAAACACTCTTATCAACACTGATTTGTCGATAAAAAATACTTTTGTCGACAACTTTTATTGAAATAAAATTTTAAAAAAATAAAAAATTTCGACAACTTATGGTCGAAAGTATACACTATCGTAAACAAATAATTATCGACGATAGTATATAATTTTGACAATAAGTTGACGAAAATATTAAAAAAAAAAAAAAAAAAAACGTGCAACAAAGTAAAGGAAAAAAAGGGGGGGGGGGGGCGGAGTGAGTGAGTGATTCGGGTGGAATTTACACGTTTTAGGGGCACATGTGAAGTGTATTTTGATGTGGATTTCATTGAATTATGCATAGAATATAATTGTTTAAGCCGAAATGAGAGAAAGGTTGTGCTTTGTCGATTTTGTAGGTAAAACGATGGAATTTGGAGCAAAACACAGACCACAAGTGATCGGACCGGAAAGAGGAGTGCATGGTTAGATTTGTCTCGAAAAACGGAGTGGATTAGCCAAAGGAATCGAGTCAATCCGACACCCGAGGCGAAAGTTATGCATGAAACGAGAAGGGGAGGAGTCAACTCGGCCGAGTGAGTCAACTCGGCCGAGTGAGTCAACTCGGCCGAATCTGAGACTTTGAGTTCTACTGCGCACTCGGCCGAGTGAGGTTACTCGGCCGAATCTGCAACTTTGCACTCCACTGCGCACTCGGCCGAGTGAGCCAACTCGGCCGAGTAAGGTTGAAAACCGTAGCCCCTGGAATTGGACATCACTCGGCCGAGTGAGGTTACTCGGCCGAATCTGCGAGTTTCATGTTTTCTGCGCACTCGGCCGAGTAACCCCAACTCGGCCGAGTCTCAATTGGACAAAGTTGTTACACGCTTCTTAAGTATTCCACTCGGTCGAGTGATCCCAACTCGGCCGAGTTACCTTATTTTCGGTGCCAAACTTGTATTTTCTCCATTTTTGAGGGATCAACTTGCAAATATGCCATCTAAACCCTTCCCAAACACTATATAAGCCTTCTTTCTTGAAATCCAAGCCATTCACCCCCAAATTCCTCAATTCCACACATACTTTCACACACTTCAAGGTGATTTGGCAATTTCTCTCTCAATTCTTCACCAATTCAAGGGAGGAAGGATGCAATAGCTTACAAATTTCATTCCCTACCACAATCTAGACTAAGCTTCTTTGTTCTCTTTCTTTTTATTTCATTATTTCATTTGGATTTTGTAATTGGATTATGTCTTTGATTGGCTATAACACTTTTGGTTCTAGAGCCTTGTACACACTTTTGATGATATCTATGAATTAATGTTTGCTTAATTGGTGTTTGTGTGGCTTAATTCTATTTGGATGCTTGGTTTTTGTTGCAAAGCATGTCATTATGTGTACAATGATGATGTGTTGATCATAGTTAATTGAATTAGATTGAGAAATCTAATTTGGTGAATTGATTGCAAGCATTTGACCTAATTTTATTGTGAGATTGAAAGATGATCAATGATTAGGAAGATGTGTGATGATCTTAGGAGCTTGATTGGGTCTTATTGTGCAACTTAGGTAGAGATACTAGGTTGTGTAGTATTTCCTTTGAATTACTTGGATCGAAAGGACTTTTAATTCATTATGTTGTGATCAATCTTATAGACAAAGCATGAACACCATTTGAATAGACATTTAACCATAGATGGATTCACTAGTAGTGCATGTGCTCTAGGACCTACCCTCTCTTAATTGAGTTACATCCATTTTTACTTTCGTTTCTTGATTCGTATGCTATTTGATCGATTTCGTCTTTGCTCTTTACTACTAATTTGTGACACTTGGTAGGTAATTTTAGAGTAAATCATTATATTCAAATTATCGATCACGTCTACTTAGAACTCGACTAGCAAACTACCCTTTTACGCTTAACCTTCTCGTGGGATCGACCTCGTGCTTATCACGCTACAATAGACGTCGTATACTTGCAGTTGTTTATTTAGTGTTGCATATCACGTGTATCAGTGAGCGAGGGAGGAGGAGTCGTTGCTGGGCGAGAGGGCGGTGCCGCCGCTGCATGAGCAAAAAAAAAAAAAAAAAAAATGTTGGCGTTGCCTACAGCGGCGGCGAGGGAGAGGGGTAGGGGAGGGCAGTGCCGGCGGCGTGGAAAGGTGGAGGCGGATTGGAGGGGAAGAAAGAAATGAGAAAAAAATAGTGAAATAGGATTAGAGTTTTAAATGGGGGAGTGTATCTATAATTCATATTATATATGTAAAAGGGCATATTAAAGGCTGTAACATTGTACTCCGTACATTTTATGGGGGTGTATATATATGGGGGTGTATTTAACAAGGTTGGAGGGGTATATAGCCAAACCCATGCTCCACATATTATGTATTCATCCCCACTCCAATTTATATTTGGAATTAATAGTTAAAAAAACTACTCCCTCCGTCCCGTGATTACTTACACACTTTTTTTATTGGAACGTCACAAAATTACTTGCACACTCTTGACATGGAAATACCCCATAAAATTAATAACCTCACAACATCATTTTATTTTTAAATTTGCCACTCATTTTCCCATACATTTCACTTTACACATCATCAAATTACCTAAAATACCCCTCAATTATCTTACATCATCAACCACTAAATCCACTTTTCTTAAACAACCTGCCGGTCAAACTATGCAAGTTATTTTGGGACGGAGGGAGTACTACCTTTGTGTGCTGAGTTCAACCCACCCACCCCTAGACAAAAAAAACAAACATATTTTTTGCATCCAAAACATAGTACTGTATTTCTTTGTACGTAATTGATTATTCTT
Organism: Galeopsis tetrahit; assembly: GCA_963675135.1. Lineage (NCBI taxonomy): Eukaryota > Viridiplantae > Streptophyta > Magnoliopsida > Lamiales > Lamiaceae > Galeopsis > Galeopsis tetrahit. Next base: position 65,846,296 of record OY776131.1, read on the forward strand.
GATGTTATTATTGTTTAATTTTATCATATTGTTGCATGATTGTGTAGTTGTAATGAATATATATATTTAGTGTATTTCGTTTTCGAGTTTTTTTTTTTACAAAAATTGCGTTTTGCAAAAATTCAACATTAGTTCGTCGAGTTTTGTGAGATTTTCCGGAAAAAAGTTCCTCGTTTTGAATTAAAACTCGGTCAACTTTTTCACATTTTGATTCAAAACTCGGCGATTCAGCGCTGAATCAAAACATGAAAAAGTTGGCCGAATTTTGATTCAAAACGTGAAACTTTTTTTCGAAAATTATCACAAAACTCGGCGAACTAATCGGAGATTTTACAAAACACATTTTTTGTTAAAAAAAAAATTTTGAAAACGAAATACACTACACATATATTAAGTAGTGAGAAGTGAGAAAGCTTTGGTGTGTGTCCGAACAAAAAAAAAAGGTGAGGAGGAAGGAAAATTAGGGTTTATGAGTAAGTTGGATAATTTTAAAAAATAATAGGTGAGTGTAGTTATATGTAGGGGTGTGCATGGTTTGGTTTGGTTAATCAAACCGCTCGTAAATCGTAAACCAAACTATAAACCATTCTTTTTTTTCAAAACCATAAATCAAACCGTATTTATAAAAACCGTTCGGTTTGAAACCATATTATTTCGGGCGGTTCGGTCGGTTTTGACCGAACCGTAGTTTTGCTAAAAAAATTTCCCTATACACAATAATTAATAAAAATGTAAAACACAATCTCAATAGATTAGACAAAATGAAATCCCAATAATCCAAAATATAATTCGAATAGACGAAATGCTACTACAACGTTCACAAACTAGTTGTTAAAAAATAACTAAATAACCACAAAAAGAAACAACAAACTTTTGTCTTCTTGGAGATTTCAGATTGACCAGATTGAGTGAGACTGTGAGAGGCTGAGAGCGTCATGCACGTAGAGGTGCTAAATACTAAATAGAAGAGAATGAGTAGGGTTTCTGGGCAATTGTGCTTGTCGGCTTGAAAAATGTCTGCAGTTTACTAGTTTAGGGATTATATAATATAGAGACTATAAATCTATAATATATATAAAACAAGTTCGGTTTGGTTCGATTTTTTGCGGTTTTTCATTAGTGAAAACCGTAAACCAAACCATACTAAAAAAAAATCAATTCTAAAAATCGTAAATCGAACCGTAAACCAAAAACCGAACCATATTTAATGGTTTGGTTTGGTTCGGTCGGTTTGGTCGGTTTAAACCATACTTTGCACACCCCTAGTTATATGTGAGGCCTTAAATATATGATGCCCGTGTGGGCTTATACGTGGGCATCGACTCTGTCTCATGGGCTTTGAGCCTTTCTTTTTTTATTTTTTTAAGAATTAGCTATGAACTGAACCTTTTGTTTCCTTTTTTTTTTTTCAATGTGTTCGTCTTGAATAAGTTGCTGACGAAATTTCGGACGATCAAAAACATTTTTTATAAATAATACTTCATTCGTACATGAAATTTAGTTCCATTGGAGTGGAGCACATGTTTTTAAGAAAAAGGTAGATAAAGTATTATAGAATATTGTGGGGTCATTGTTAATAAAGTGATTGTTTATGAATAAAGTTAATGACAATTTGAGTAATTAAGTGATGGTTGAAAGATGATAGTTTTCATAAAGGGTATGAAACTATATTTTGTGGACAAAGAATATAAGACAAATGAGACTGCTTTCTCGTGGACGGAGGGAGTAAATAGATATTTATTTATATACTTTTTTTTTCAATTAAGTAAGTTAATATATTTTTTACTTTTTGGGAATCATGATTTACAAAAATATTGGTGAATAATTTAAGAATTATAAAATGTCAATTATGGTCTTAATATGTCTGAATATGTGTGCCACTAATATATCTGATTGGCACACCTATATTAATGAGTGGAATTTTTAGGAATAATTTTATAATTTTGTATATATAAAGTAAAATAATAAGTTGACTTGTATATTATACGTGGATAAAAAGTAACAATATTTTATATAAAATTAAAAATATTATGAAAATGAAGTTTATTTTTATTTTATCCTCAAATCGGAGATTAATAATCCAAAATTGTAAAAAAAAATGAATAGGAATAAAGTTTTAGATGAAACTAACTATTTGCCACCCTTTAAGTTTTATTAATGTTTGATAATATGATGTCATGGTATGCGTAAGCGCAACTCATTCTTGAAATTCTAGAAGAAAAAATATGCTAATTAATTTTAGTTTTCATAGTCAAATATATGTAGTCATCCGCCAAGGTTGACCATTTCTACCAATAAATATTTTAGTACTGAAGCAGACCCAGCTTGATTGGGAAAAAAAAGCTATATATATTGAGAATCAAAGCACACAAATAATCAAATTCAACAGCAACACATAGCAAAAAGAAAAAAACTTTCAACAATTACTCCAAAATGGGTATTATTCCAGAAATTGAGCTGAATTCAGGTTACAAAATGCCCGTATTAGCCATTGGAACAGCAAGTTATGTTACACCACTAGCTGAAGAAGTTGAAGCCATAGTGAATGCGATAGAGCGTGGATACAGGCATTTCGACACTGCTGCCCATTACGGCAGTGAGAAAGCCGTCGGGGAAGCCGTAATCGAAGCTCTCAAACGTGGCCTTATCAAGTCCCGATCAGAACTCTTCATTGTTTCCAAGACTTGGTGTGCTGATAACCACGAAGGCCGCGTAGTCCCTGCTCTCAAGCAAACTCTGCAGTAAGATCAATTTCAATTAATTTTTAGTGACAATATCATTTCATTATTGATTCGTTAGCTAAAAGTCTTTAGTGACAGAAATCACTACAGGACCTCTCACTATAAGTCAATTACCGTCACTAAAAACTTTTAGCTAGAGAAGCTATAATAACAGAATTTCTGTCACTAAAAGTTAAGTTTCTTGTAGTGAATTATGATGGATGTTCAAATTGATTAATTAATTTCAATTACTACAGGAATCTTAAGCTGGAGTATCTTGATCTGTACCTGATTCATTGGCCTGTGAGCTTGACACCTGGAACAGGGTTAGAGTATCCGATTCCGAATAAAAAAGATGTTGTCCCATTTGATTGCAAGGTTGTTTGGTCCGGCATGGAGGAGTGCCAAAGATTAGGCCTTGCCAAATCAATTGGAGTTAGTAATTTCAGTTGCAAGAAGATTCAAGAACTCTTGTCATTTGCAACCATTCCCCCAGCTGTCAATCAAGTAAGATTATGACAGAAATCGTGTCACTATAGTTAAATTGTGTAGTTAATTCATTCATGCCTGATTTTTGATTTTGTTTATTGTCCAATTAAAAATGAAGGTGGAAATTAATCCAAAGTGGCACAATAAGAAGCTGGTTGACCTGTGTAAGGCCAACGGAATAGCTGTAACGGGTTACTCACCGTTGGGATCAGCAGGGCAGTACTGGGGAACGGACAGAATAGTCGGGATTGAGACGTTGAAGGAAATTGCAGAGGCTAAAGGGAAGAGTGTTGCACAGGTTATTCTTAGGTGGGAAATTCAATTGGGAGTTACTGTAGCTGTGAAGACCTTCAACCCGAAACGAATGGAAGAAAATCGCGAAATTTTTGACTGGGAATTGAGTGAGGAAGAGTGTAAGAAGATAAGTGAGATCCCTCAGGCCAGGGGAAATCCGGGAGATGGGTATGTGTCCGAGGAAGGGGCTATCAAAACCGTTGAGCAGCTGTGGGATGGTGAAGTTTAAATTTATGTGCTTCTGATTTTTCAAAATTGTACTTGTGTTGTGCTTGTATTTTAATATTGTGTGCATCTATTATTAATATTTACTTTGTGAAAAGTTCTTTCAGATTCATAACTCTACTCTTATTATTATTGAATATTACTATTAATGATGTTGAGATGAAGCTTTTTTTTTTTTTTTGAAACGTAAAGGTGAAACTATATATTACTTCTGAGGTCAAGGGTTGCTAGACCCATTTACAAAGGTATACCAAAAACGCAAGCCAAAACAACAGATCGTTTACAATAAAATCATAAACTCATTAAAATAAAATCATTACCACCGTATACAATTTGTTGTTATTCTATTAGTTGTCGATGCCATCAAGTGAGGAGCGTCAAGTTTGACTATTCCAATCATATCACTCTCCCGACAAGAAACTTACATTAATGTTAGCAATAGTATCTATTTTTTTCCAACAATTTTATATATTTTTTTACCAAGTATATAGTAGATTGTAAAATAAAAAAGTAAAATTTATTTAAGTAATTAGACTGTTTTTAAAATTTAATACTCCTTCCGATTTTTATTAAATGATATTTTCGTGAAATTTGTTGAAATTAAAAAAGAGTATGTATTGACACATTTACTCTTAGATAATAAATGTGGTTTCTAATCACATTAATTTTCTAATGCACCAAATTAGAAAATTTTCTAAAGTTTGAGAGGGTATAATTGAAATAAATCGGGTAAAATATTATAAAATATTATTTAATTGTATACAAAAGAAAAAGACTAAAACATCATTTAATAAAAAATGGAGGGAGTAGTCAACATCAACAAAATCAAAACGTGGTAAATTATTGGATGAATAAAACATTTTATTTTTTTTAAATCTGAATAAAACATTTTTTTAAAATGTTAATGATTCCTTCTTAGTCGACTCTAATTTTAAATTTTCTACACTTTCATTGCACCAAATATATTGTAGATACCGAAATCTTATTGAATTTTGAAAGGGTAGAATATTATGTAAATCCTAATAGAGATAACAAAATACAAAATATAGAGTAATATTTTCATAATTTAAAATTCTCTCTTTTCTAATTATTTTTAGATTTTAAATATTTTTTTCTTGCTTAAGTCCTTCTTATAGAGTGAAAAGAGTTCTATAAGAGAATTTGGTGGTCAAATGAAATAAGTTACAAACAACTATAAAAAGATTAACGAGTTGTAACCTAAATTTTTAATATAAATATGTTTAAATTATTGGTTTACACATATCATATAGTATTGTCGAAACAACAATTGAAAAATGGAGCTATCAATAATTTAAATTATTGGTTTACACATATCATATAAATGGGGTGAGAATGAGTATTAGAGAATATTATAGAATATTATATTATAGAAATAGTATCATATATTATAGGTAGTAATCTTTTACTCTCTCCGTTCCACAAAAATAGACACATTTGACTTAACACACAGATTAAGAAAAATTAATAAATGCAGTCAAATTGAGTTAATGTGTCAATTTTGCCCTTGAAATTTAATACTCTAAAATCTGTTAAGCATTAATTACTCTTATAAATTAGGGGTAAAATTGACAATAAAGCATTTAATACTAAAGTAAAAGAGGAAATGTGGCTATAATTTGGGACATCCAAAAAAGGAATATGTGGCTATTTTTGTGGGACGGAGGGAGTATTTATAGTTTATATTTATTGGGTTGGTCTGCTGTGCACTCGAGTGCATGTTATGCACCTTAGTCCATGTTGCACTTTTCAGTTTTACTGACTTACACTTTTCAATTATTACTAAAAATATTATTATACAATTTAATAATTGAAAAGTGCAACACCATTTACCAAAAAGTGTAAGTCAATAGGGTGCATAACATGCACTCGAGTGCATACTAGACTTTACCATATTTATTTCCTTGTTTATCTATTTCCTTGTGTATCTCTTGTAATCCCTGATATATAGTGGACCACTCTTATCAACTCATTAACTCTTATCAACTCATTAACGGTGATTGAATATAATTCTCACATGGTATCAGCCTTATACACTTAAACCCTTTTTTCGGCGTCTCCGACGGGCTGGTATCCCCCGTCGCCGCCTTGCCCCTTCCCCTTTCTTCTCAATTTTTTCGGCGTCCTCGACGAGCAGGTATCCCTCGTCGCCGCCTTGTTTTTTTTTTTTATCTCGAACGAGCTGGTCTCCCTCGTTCCCTCTCCCGGCCGCTTTTAGCCGCCACCGATGAGTTTGTATTCCTCGTCCCCCTTCTTCTTCTTCTTCTTCTCGAACGAGCTGGTCTCCCTCGTTCCCTCTCTCGTCCGCTTTTAGCCGCCACCGACGAGCTTGTATTCCTCGTCCCCCTTCTTCTTCTTCTCGAATGAGAAGGTCTCCCTCGCTCCCTCTCCCGACCGCTTTTAGCCGCCACTGACTTAGTTCGTATTTTTGCACTTTTTAAACAACTATACGATCCCCACAAGCGTATGGGTTCGATAGTAGTATGATAAGTATACCAAGTAGATATTCGTTCCAAGGACCTAGAGAGAGCATGGAGCCCCAAAACTATACGTCAAAATGGTGTTATAAAAGCTAAACGGGAGGATAAAGCTAATACCAATTAAGAAAATAAACAACTAATGCAAACAACTAAACTAAATCTCAATAATGAAAGTGCAAGGTGGGAAAGTATTGCCTCGAGTGTATCCATTTTGTGAGCAATTAAGTGAACTAGTGAACTAATTACATGATTTTACTAAGAATTCTGGTTAAGCTAAAGGCTATCACATGTGTGTGTAAACCCCTCGAAAGGCATAGGTCAACATCGTGCATTGATTAGCAATTATAGAATCTAACCAAATACCATAAGCTCCTAAGATAGTGTTGCATAAGCACTTTCAACACGGTTACTAATGCTTATGAAACGCCCTCTCACCAAACTCCTAGACGACCTCTATTTGTTTAATGTCTAAAGTTGTCGGTCTAGCCATTAACCTCCTCTCGGTTAGCTAATTACTAATTAACTTCTATTCAATTGACCAAAGCTCACACTCACACTCCCAATCATGCTACCCAACTCTCGTTGCAATAAACATAATCGAACATGCTCGCTAATAGGGTTGATCAACCAAATGAATCAATCAAAGTACAACTCTAGAAACATAAACACCCAAATTCTAAGCTAATCATGCAATTAATCCACAATTACACTAAATTATCGTCAAAACATCGACACCCAAGGCAATTAAGGATTAGCCCATATCTAAATTGACAACTAGAATAAAACTTATGTGATTTAAACTACTAAACATGAATGAAATTGAAATTACTAAATTAAATTTGCTATAATGGAAAAATATCACCTATCTATGAAATGGAAGAACAAGTTAAACTAATCTAATCTATTGAGTTGAGTTGAGTGGAGTGTTTGGAGGAGAAGAGGGTTTCTCCCCCAAATTGATCGCGTGCCTCTGTTTCTCGCGTATTGGCCCTCTCAAATCTGACGGCTTCTGTGTTGTAAAAAAAAGGTAAGTGATTGATTGGGCCTAAACAATTCTTATTTTTGATAAATGGGCCAGCTTCTTCAATTCACTTGGGCCCATTTAATTGTCGGCAAAAATAATCCCAAACAATCCCATTTAATTGTCCTGCAACTCCATTTCTTTTAATTAATTAATTTGGCCACTAAATGGGCCTCAAGCATGCATTGGGCTTCCTTCCTTCATTTACCCATCAAATTGCTCACGCCAATTGACTATGACAAATGGGCTTGACATTCCTTGGCCCACCATGTAGCAACCGTTCATTACCCATAATTTCTTCGATTGACTCCACAAAATTATTGAGGCGTGCTTTGCTCTAAAAATGCTCTTTTTCCTATAAAAATAAAAAACAACACCATTTCTCCAAATCAAGAGCAATGAGTCAAATTAGTGTAAATAATGCACAAAATCCTATAAAATTATGCAAATTAAATACATGAATTTCAAGCAATTTTCACACTAATCAGCCACCGACGAGCTTGTATTCCTCGTCCCCCTTCTTCTTCTTCTTCTCGAACGAGCTGGTCTCCCTCGTTCCCTCTCCCGGCCGCTTTTAGCCGCCACCGACGAGCTTGTATTCCTCGTCCTTTTTCTTCTCGAACGAGCTGGTCTCCCTCGTTCCCTCTATTGGCCGCTTTTAGCCGCCACCGACGAGCTTGTATTCCTCGTCCTTCTTCTTCTCGAATGAGCTGGTCTCCCTCGTTCCCTCTATTGGCCGCTTTTAGCCGCCACCGACGAGCTTGTATTCCTCGTCCCCCTTCTGCTTCTCGAGCGAGCAAGTCTTCTCGTCCCCCCTTCTTCTTCTTCTCGAGCGAGCAAGTCTCCTCGTCCCCCCTAATTTTTTTTTCTTCGAGCGAGCACGTCTCCTCGTTCTCTCTCATGGCCGATCAAGTTATCTCTATGACTGTTTTCACTCATATGGTGTTAGTCACACTCACCTACACTTTAATTTTCTCTATAGCTTCACGCTACATCTTTCTTCTTCTACTTTCCTCTCTCTGTAGGGAGCCCATGGCCGACTTTATTGGCTTCGCGCCCTTCCTATCTATCTTGTTTGTGCTCGGTTCAATTGTTTCTTCTACTTTCCTCTCTCTGTAGGGAGCCCATGGCCGACTTTATTGGCTTCGCGCCCTTCCTATCTATCTTGTTTGTGCTCGGTTCAATTGTTTCCACAAAGCTTGCAAGTGTTTTTTGCCTATTTTTTTGTCATCGTTCGTCCTTCAAAGGATTTCGGTGTTTCGATCCATTTGCTTCTCACTTTTTTGCGCTTTGGCATGTCCTATTTGGTGATTCCAAATTTCCGTTATTTCTCCTGCTTTTTTTTTTGAATTACATTAAATACCCATCCCTTTTTCCCCTCCACATGACCCGAACCCAGGATCTAAGGCCTAGGTAGTGGTGCTCTAACCACTTGAGCTATCCCACTTTGTCCGTTATTTCTCCTGCTGTACGACAACAAAAGTGCTTTGTTTTGCGGATGTCTTCACGAAGTTTCTATTTCAAACTCGCTTTAAATTGTTGTGTACCAAGCTCATGTTCATTTACATTCTCAGCTTCGCTTGACCGGGGGTATTAGAGAATATTATAGAATATTATTTTATAGGAATAGTATCATATATTATAGGTAGTAATCTTTTATTTATGGTTTATATTTATTTCTTTGTGTATCTCTTGTAATCCCTGTATATGTATATAGTGGACCACTCTTATTAACTCATTAACAGGGATTGAATATAATTCTCACAATGAGGAATAGAAAAATATCAAATTCGTGATAATGTCAGGACAACATTGCAAACACAAAAACAAAAAGCTTTTCAAATCAAGATGGGTATCCCAGAAGTTGAGTTGAATTCAGGCTACAAAATAAATTGGAGGATAACAATTAAAGGTTCAAAATGTTCACCCCGTGTCAGCCGCCTCCATTATTGCATCATTGTCCATGGAATGTAAATTAATAATATAGTAGTCAACTTTCAAGGAAAATAAATAAAGATATCCAATTATTCCTTATTAAGCCGCCACCACTTTTAAATTAATTAAGTTTGTTTAAATGATAAGTAAAAATGACCCAATATGAAGTAGGGTACCTTTCTTGAACCGTGATATGAATTCTTCATTTTTACTCTTGCAATACTGTTTATAAAGTTGCGATGATTAATTAATTAGATTAATTCTAATCATTTCATGATATCTAGCCAAAAAAGAATAAAAAATTGCAATATTAACACAAATATGAAAAGAGACATAACAACTTGGAGCTGAAACTGGATCAAATGCACGCTAATTTATTTTTTTTAATTATTTGTAGATCTGTGTTACTGAAAAGACTTTACAACAACATACAGGAGTATTTTTTTTCCCTTCTAATAACAAAAATCTAAAAATAAGTTTATATATATATATAGAATATCCATCGAACAAATATTTTTCTGCCTTCATAAATAGGAGAATATTACAAGTACAGTATTACAAATGAGTCTTTCTTAAAACTTTTGTAGGAGAATGATTCAAATATTAAAGCATGATTAGCCTAATTTTGAGGAACATTGTTGGAAGGAATATAGTCAAAGTTATTCCTTTCATTTGTTCATTATGTTCTTAAATACGGAAAATATCAATTTTGGTCACCCAGTTTTACCTCTTTTTCATGCATCTTCTAGAACTAATGAAACAAAAACGCAGAAGCAAGAATGAAACATATACAAAAATTACCAATATTTACATTAATTATAATAGGTCAGAAGGAATTCTGAAGCATCTTCTTGAACGTAATTCAATCAACCATGTTGTTGGTTTACTTTTTATTTTATAGATAATTAGCAAATGAGAAACTCAGGAGATAGAAATTTATATCAATTAATTTCAAATGTTAATGATCTTAATAGAAAAATATTTAGAATGAAAAATAAGTTTATGAAATTTTCTTGAATGGATAATTTTAGAAAATTCTTTACAATTAATCTCACCACAAATTATGCTCCAATAATTATAAATAGGGAAATGAATTGAAATAAGTTTATATCTCCAATTATTATACAAATTCAATATGAAACCAAGAATTGGAAAACAGAGTACAATTGTTAAAAAAAAAAAAACCCAGAGTACAAAGAGTTTCATTCTATCTCTTGAGTTTCTCATTTCCTGTAAAATAAAAATGTAAACCAACAAAAATGAAATCATAATTATTAAAAACTTATTGATTTTTTTTTTATTATACAAATTGATTGAATCAGATGCATGAGAAAGAATTCTCATTATCTATAAAATAAAAAATAAACCAACAACATGATTGATTGAATGATAATTTTTGCACATGTTTCATTCTTCCTTCTTAGTTTGTTTCATTAGTTCTGGAAGATGCATGATAAAATTCACGACTCAAAACTCTTTCTCCGTTAGTCAATGACAGATTGACTAACAAAGTGATCAATTTTGATAGAATATAATAACTGGGTGACTAATCAATTTTGATAGAATATAATAACTGGGTGACTATGATAGTGACTAAATGTGGGTGACCAAATATGAAAAGAGATGAAAAGAGGTAAAACTGGGTGACCAAAATTGATATTTTCCCTTCTTAAATAATTATTAACATTAAAAAAAATGATATTTTAATTTTTTAAATAAAACTAAAAAATTATGTATACAAATTTAACTTTAAATAATAAATTATTTTAGCTTATGGTAAGGTAAGCTATAAATTAAGAGTATTATCTAAATTAAAAGGAATGTAAATTGAAAGAAATGATGAAAAAAGAGTTAAAGAGCAAATGAATAAAATGTTAAAACATTATTTATACAAAATTATAAACTCAATGTAATCATGACACTTAGTAATTAATTGATTATGCAATCGAAATGTAAGTAAAATCAACTACGACACATGAACAATAGAAATTAATTTTTTTATTAAATTTATTTTAAGTACATCTAAGAAGAGAATATATTGGTCTAACATTCAAATTATTATAAACAATTATGCACTTATAACTTTATAAATGACGAGAATTTGAATTTAATTACATTCACATCTACGAAGCAATATTAAAGAAATAAATAGTAGGAAGCAATATTTGTTTCTAGAATGAATTGTTTTTGACCGGTAAGTGGGTGATTCAATCGAATTCACTGCGAATGCAGTGTCCCACGTGAAGCGGCATAAAGATTGAGAATTAATTCCAATTTCCGGTCAAGAAGAGGAGAAATACATAGTACTGTACTCATCAAATGTGACAGCCGCCCCATATGAATTATTTTTTCTGCAATATTAGTCTATTTTAAGGGAGGCCCCACAAAATTTCCTAGTAATATATCCTTACGGTAAACACGTTTGTTTTGAAATTAAATTTTTGAATTTGAAATTTTGAAATTTATAACCATATTTTAGTTTGAGTTTTAGATTTAGATTTAGAATTTTAAAATTTTATTCTTATATATAGATACTACCTATAATTCTATATCATTATAAAGTTAAATCGTATCTACTTAAATTATAAAATAAACACAAAACATTAGGAAATCCATTAGATTTGAAATTCGAATTTCAAAATTCTCAAAATCTCGAAACAAAACATCCCCTTATTAATGTTGAATAGATCAATTTTTTTAGGGAACTGAGACTTGTTGAAACATGATTTTCTTAAAAAAAATTATACCCCTCATCTCGGTGCTAGTAAAAAAATGGAGCGTCTGTTTTTCAGGATACAACGGTGGAATAACAACAATACTAATGCGTGTATTTTGTTCAAGGTGAATCAAGACGTTGCCTGAATATATATCACCGAAGTGCTATTGAAGTTATAGCAAAGAAAGAATGTGTTTGATCGTTTTCAATATTTTCGTGTGCTTTGATTGGTTGCATATACTTATATAGTCAATCCAAATTTAAAACTGTTGCCGCAATAAAGATGACAATAAAAATTGGTTTGAAATTGCCATTGCAGATTTTATGAATTTCAAAACACAAAAGCGTAACCTAGGAAAATTCGAGGCAAAAGGTAATTTGTCCATGTCACCAAACTGACGCTATATTCATTTACGCATACAAGTTTACGGTTCGTAGGCCATTTTCAGCCAACATTTACACCTTCCTGCGCGCACACGTAGAAGTCGGAACATAATCTTTATAGAACTTTACAAGCTATTCATGGGTTTCTCCTTTTAAACTCGTTGTACATTATTCTTTGAAAAATTATTTCTCATTCATTTCATCTCTCAAATTGGCGAATATGCGCATTTTCCAACAACAACAACAGTAACTCATTATTTACAAGCATATAAGGTTAACAATTACTGTTTCTTGAATCGATAACGTCAACAATTATTTTCTAAAGCAAGTTGAGGTATGAATCCTGTGCCAAGAAGATCGTGGAGAAAAGGTCAAACGTGGAAGCCGCCTCCCTTTCGTATATGCATGCACCAATCGCATTTTCAGCTGAAAACATATCTATATAAACTGGTGAGCGCAAGGGGTAGACAAACAATCAGTTCCTCATAAAACACATTCATATTAGCAATCAAAAACAGAAAGCTTTCTCAATCCAATTACTAGTCAAAATGGGTATCCCAGAAATGGTGTTGAACTCAGGCCACAAAATGCCTGTCATAGGCTTCGGAACAGCAAGTTACGTAACACCAAAAGCTGAAGAGGTTGAAGCCATAGTGAATGCGATAGAGCGTGGATACAGACATTTCGACACTGCTGCTCATTACGGGAGTGAGGAAGCCGTCGGCGAAGCCATAGCCGAAGCCCTCAAACGAGGCCTTATCAAATCCCGAGCAGAGCTGTTCGTCACTTCCAAGACATGGTGCAGTGATAATCACGCTGATCTTGTTGTCCCTGCTCTCAAGAAAACTCTGCAGTAAGCTCCTCCACTTTGATTAACTCTTGGAATAATCTGATCATTTTGATTAAATAATTTCCATCTTTGTATATTATACAGGAATCTTAAGCTGGAATACCTTGATCTTTACCTGATTCATTGGCCTGTGAGTTTGACACCCGGAACAGGCTTAGAGATACCAATTGCAAATCCAAAAGATATTGTCCCATTTGATTGCAAGGCTGTTTGGTCTGGCATGGAGGAGTGCCAAAGGTTAGGCCTTGCCAAATCAATTGGAGTTAGTAATTTCAGTTGCAAGAAGATTCAAGAGCTCTTGTCATTTGCAACCATCCCTCCTGCTGTCAATCAAGTAAGATTAATTTCTCAAACTTCCTATTTCATTTCATTTCATTCCATATCTAATGATTCTTTTTTGTCCAAATTGAAAATGAAGGTGGAACTCAATCCAGTGTGGCAACAAAAGAAGTTGGTTGATCTGTGTAAGGCCAACGGAGTCGTTGTAACGGGTTACTCTCCGTTGGGATCAGCTACACAGGTCTGGGGATCGGACAGAGTAGTGGTGATTGAGGCGTTGAAGGATATTGCAAAAGCCAAAGGGAAGAGTGTCGCACAGGTTATCCTTAGGTGGGCGCATCAGCTAGGCGTTACTGTGGTTGTCAAGAGCTTCAATGCCAAGAGAATGGAGGAGAATCGTGAAATTTTCGACTGGGAATTAAGCGAAGAAGAGTGTAAGAAGATCCGTGAGATCCCTCAGAGCAGGGGAAATCGAGGAGAGATTTATGTGTCCGAAGAAGGCGCTATCAAGTCCATTGAGCAGCTATGGGATGGCGAAATTTAATTTGAATCTATATATCTTCAAAGTTTCTGTGCTTGTTTGATTAATTTCCAATAAGTTGTTGCATTTATTTATAATTGTATTTGCTTCTCTTTATCCGTTCTTGATGTATACACCAGGAATTTCTACTTACATTAATATAATATACTTTGTGTGAAAACAGTTTTCAATATTGTGACAGTGACACCACTATGCTAAATTTGATGATAAATAGTTGTTAAAGGGCAGTCAGCAATTGTTGTAATTGACGCTGATAAAAGTGAGTGTTGATAGTCAGCGGATAAAAACCGTTGTGATAGCTTATACATAAACAATATAATTATAAAAGTGTTACAAATATCTCTCATAAAAGTGTTACATTTAAGTGTGAACCCCTTTATAATGTAGTGGTTGTAGCTATTTACTATCGTGGTTAATAACTGGTGTTATTTGTTTATATTATTGACATTGAATATACCATTTAACAGCGGTTTTGACCACTGTTTTTTTTTTTTACCGGTAATAATAATTGGCAAAAATCAATTAAAAATAATAAGCCAAGTTTTCAAAAAATACCAGATAATCATCAGGTATTTCAACTACATTAAAAATTCCCACAATATCGAAACCTAGCATCATAATAACACAGCTCTCTGACTTTGAGTAAATCCCTTCTGATACAAAATATGAAAATATACAGGAAAATAATTAAAGATATCACTGTTGCATGCATTTTTCAAATTAACAGTTTCATAGTTATTATCTTCCCCAGAAGAACTTACAAAAAATTGGTTAATATGTCAGATACTGCAATGTGCAATATCATTGTCAATCTAATGCATGCAATATGCCATATCATCCGAAAATGGGAATCATCTAAGTCACAGTTGCACCCCCTAAGTAGACGAAGAGTACAGTTTATGCTGCATAAAGCTAGCGATTTCCAAGCTGTAAACGTACGGAAAGATTACACATGCATACTTCATCTGAGTATGCATTAATTGCTCAACTTAGACTCTATGTCAAAGAATTCAGTCTCATCTAAAAATCTAAACTTTCTATTTGTCAAGCAGTATTCCAGTTCGTGTAACATTAATTGTTGTTACTTATTTTAGATTCGGTTATAGGATATCTCGGCTATGTGCTATAGTGATATCATTTTATGAATCTAGAAAACTCCATGTAGGAAAAGAGTATCTATTGGTTAAGATTACTTTTTTTGTGTTTGCAAACTCAATCAGTGGGGATATAATCTTTTTTTTTTTGTAAAATTGCACCCTCACAAATAACAAATTTAGCTTTTGAGAAGTGCGAACACTCCCAAACAAGCAAGCATGAACACAATATTTGCTGGAGAATTTAAAAAACAAAACTCTTTCTGATCAAAAAGTATAAAATATATTATACTATGTAGAAATTCCTGGTGTATACATCAAGAACGGTAAAGAAAAGCAAAGACATTAAGAATAAATGAAACAAGCTAGCAATTCTCAGCTGCGACGATGAGATTTATTGGAAACTAATCAAACAAGCACAGAAACTTTGAAGATAATTAAATTTCGCCATCCCAGAGCTGCTCAACGGACTTGATAGCCCCTTCTTCAGACACGTACACCTCTCCTCGATTTCCTCTGCTCTGAGGGATCTCAGCGATCTTCTTACACTCTTCCTCGCTTAATTCCCAGTCGAAAATATCACGATTTTCCTCCATTCTCTTGGGGTTGAAGCTCTTGACAACCACAGTAATTCCTAGCTGATGCGCCCACCTAAGAATAACCTGTGGAACACTCTTCCCTTTGGCTTTTGCAATTTCCTTCAACGTCTCAATCCCAACTACTCTGTCCGATCCCCAAACCTGTCCAGCTGATCCCAACGGGGAGTAACCTGTTACAACGACTCCATTCGCCTTGCACAGATCAACCAACTTCTTTTGCTGCCACACTGGATTCAGTTCCACCTTCATTTTCAAGAATCATTAGATACGGAATGAAATGAAATGAGAGCAGTTTAACAAATTAATCTTACTTGATTGACAGCAGGAGGGATAGTTGCAAATGACAAGAGCTCTTGAATCTTCTTGCAACTGAAGTTACTAACTCCAATGGATTTGGCAAGGCCTAACCTTTGGCACTCCTCCATGCCAGACCAAGCAGCCTTGCAATCAAATGGGATAATATCTTTTGGATTTGCAATCGGCAACTCAAAACCTGTTCCGGGTGTCAAGCTCACGGGCCAGTGAATCAGGTAAAGATCAAGATACTCCATCTTAAGATTCCTGTATAATATACAAAGATGGAAATTAATTAATCAGATTATTCCAAGAATATATTAAAATTAATCAAAGTGGAGGAGCTTACTGCAGAGTTTTCTTGAGAGCAGGGACAACGAGATCAGCGTGATTATCACTGCACCAAGTCTTGGAAGTGACGAACAGCTCTGCTCGGGATTTGATTAGGCCTCGTTTGAGGGCTTCGGCTATGGCTTCGCCGACGGCTTCCTCACTCCCGTAATGGGCAGCAGTGTCGAAATGCCTGTATCCACGCTCAATTGCGTTCACTATGGCTTCAACCTCTTCAGCTTTCGGTGTTACGTAACTTGCTGTTCCAAAGCCTATAACAGGCATTTTGTGGCCTGAGTTCAACACCATTTCTGGGATTCCCATTTTGAACTAGTAATTGGATTGAAATTAAAAGGCGGTGTTTTTTGTTGCTTATGTAGAATGTGTTTATGATGAATTGATTATTTGTGCTCGGTGTTACGAGTTTATATAGATATGTTATGAGCTGAAAATAGTAATGGGCATACGCATGGGCATACGCATGGGAGAGGCGACCTCCTCCTCTTGTTGACCATATACTCCAAATTGACGTCGCTTCATTCCGATTTGAATTAATCACCGACTTGCGCCCATATTATCTAGAAACATGCATTAATTGTTGTCCTCTTCAATTATCTCTTACACTTTTTTAATTTTCATTTTGTTTTTATTCATTTTGGTGATAATAATGGTCACGAGTTTTTTTGTGTGTGGGGTGGGGGAAAAACTATATTGAAGATGAATTTTCGAAAATCAGGGTGTGATTTGCCAAAATCAAATTTCAATAACTAGAAAATGTGGACAATTTTTTTTCGAAATCAACAACTCTTAACAAACGAGATATAATATATATATTTTTTTAAATAACAAAAATTAAAAAACATACCGCAGAAACAATTTACAACAAACCATACTTGTTATCTTCTTCAAAAGTCCAAACAATGGTGGTGAAATGGGATGGGTGTTTAGATTCAATTCATGTTTAATCAATAAGATAGATTTAATTCATGTTGAATCAATAAGGGAATTTTTTTTAATTTTATAACTACATTAAAATAATATAAACCAAAGGTGAGTGTATACACTAATATTAGAGGTGCGCATATAACCAAAATCCTACCTTTTTATTAATGAACAATCACTTTATGTCACGGACCTACATGATGCCCAGGGGCCCGGTGGGCCCCTCACTAATTTTATAAATTTGTTAGGGGTATTTTGATAATTTCACACGTATTAAAATTAATACTCTGTTTTATAATTATTTGCACATTTCTGATATAAAAATAATCCATAAAATTAATATATTTCCGAACAACATTTTATTTTAAAATCGCAAGTCTACATTTTATCCTAAATTTCACTAAATCTATTTTACATCCTACTAAATCCTCCTTACACCTTATCAAATCACTCAAAATATGCTTTCTTATTTGACTCTACACCACTAAATTCAATTGTTTTTAAAGTGAATCGGTTAAAATGTGCAAGTTATCATGGGACGGAGGGAGTATTAACTTGTACCAAAACATAGCAAAAGTCAACTTATCCGATCAATTTAATTTAATGAAATGTGACATATTGACAATTTTATAATGTGAAATTTTGATGAAAATAATGAGTACACATATTTTTTATTTTTATAATAATGTTAATTGGGCCCCCCTACCGAAAATTTCTGGGTACGTCACTACTTTATGTATAAATGATTCTGTGATACCCCATAATACTTTTAATCTTATTACTTTATAAATAAATTATTAATATTCATTTCATGTAAATATAAATGAGCATAATAATTAATTAAAACGAAATGAGTTTTTTTTTTTTAAGTTAATTTTACGTGTAACAGTTTTATCTTACATTTTATTTGCATAAAAATCAGTTTTATCTTACATTTGATCGATTCAAGAAAAAATAATTGTTGACGTTATCGATTCAAGAAAAAAAGTACTAATTGTCAACCTTATCGGTTCCCATAGCTCCTCTCTCTAATATTAAACTCAAAACTTGTCCCATTTTATAAAGCCCAAGTTGGAGTACGGAATTCTTTATAATAGTAATTTAAATCTTGACCAATATTTAGTTCTCTTCATCTAGACCATATCTCAACTTGTTTTATTTAATAGTACATATTCATAAAAAGTGTCGCGTTAGATTTGTTAGTACTTTACAACATTAGAATTAGAGCTATCTGTCGTGTTTTGTGTCGACACGATAAGGACAAACACGAATACGACATGATAAGGATATGTGTCGACACGAACACGATAATTTTCGTATTGATACGACACGACACGATAATTTTCGTGTCGACCCGACCCGACACGTAACACGATAACAACACGATAAGAAAATTAATCAATTTAAAATTACATTTAAATATATAAAATCAATATATTTATATAAATATAAAAAGTTATCGTGTCATTATTGTGTTATTATCGGATACGTGTCATTATCGTGTCGTGTCATATCAGGTAAATTATAGGTTAACGGGTTGTTAACAGGTTAATGGGTTACATGTTAATTTTATCGTGCTTAACGGGTCGACACGAACCCGACACGAAATTTTCGTGTCAATAAGGCTAAACATTAACCAACTATTTTCGTGTCGAATTCGTATCGTGCTATCGTGTCGTGTCGAAAATTGTCACCCCTAATTAGAATAAACGATCATATTTATATAGTACATAAAGGCAGAAGTGTTTGTTCAAAAAAAAGAAAAAAAAGAAAAGGGATTTGTTGATTGCTGTCTGTTTCTCCCCTGGCCTCGATTTCTTCCACCATGTTAACAGCTAAAGTTAATGGGCTGAAAATTTTAATAACAATTTGGGCTTTGAAAATGTTGGCCCAATTTACTTTCCAAAATTGAGGTGCTTGCATTTTCCCAAGTTGTAAAAATAAAGGCAATTTCCTCAATCTACAAAGTCAACAGGTGCTGCTTGCAATTTGGCACATTTAATTTGCATTTGAGCTCCATTTACTATACATAATGGCTTTCCATGGCTGAAAACTACAGTAAATAGTAAAATGCCAATTCCTCAAAACTTGCTTTGCATTTAATTTTTTTTATAATGATTGCATGCACTTAACATTAATTTGTACACCCTCTCTGTTTTTTAAAGGTAAAGGTGGGATGTTTACTAGGAATATTCAAAACCCGTTATATAATGAATTACAATTTATTTGAAAGACACATTCAAGGGGCTTGTTCCCAATCATGATACGATTGTCCAAAAGTTCCAAACTTGTGAACTTTTAACCACTTACACATACTGAATTTAATCGATTATGTTATCTCCTCCAATGAGAGGGTACATTCTTTGAAAATTAATTCATTACAACTCCTCCACAGCCTCCAAATCGTGCAGTACCACACTAGACCGAGGACCTTCCTACTGAAGTTGTTTATTCCCTTGCTACAAAATTCTGAATAATGATCAATAACCGAGTTTGAGAGTGATAGGGGTCTTTCAACCAATTTTGTACATTACTCCAAACCAGCAGTGTCATCGAGCATGTGATGAAGGTGTGTTGTACTGACTCGGGGACAGATGAGCACCTCAGGCAAGTGTTATTCATCGCTACCGGATCGATGTCTCTTACGGAGATTGTCCGCCGTTGCTACTCTCACATAGATTACTGTCCAAGACAATGCCGACACCTTTGATGGGAAACTTCTCCACCAGATTTTCACATCCACTACCATAGAAAAAGATCATACGGAGTAATACATATATTTCCTCAATTCCGCCATTTTCTATTTTGTAAAAACGAGTGTCCCAAAAAGAGTTTTCTATATATATATATATATATTTTGGCAATACACTTTCTCTACATTTTTTATTTTGAATTTCAATGTACATTTTCTCTTTACTACTTTATTCAATCTTTTTATTTCTCTATCTTCTACTATATCAACAATTCACTATACATATATAATATTATTTTATTTTTTTATTAATGTGTAAAAAGTAAAGGAGGAACTTAATTAGAACGAGATGAAGTGAATATTTTTTTTTTTTACAGAATCAAAACATATACTCTCTCTGTCCCAAGTTAGATTATTCATTTACGGTTTACATGTAGTTTAATGTAAGAATTGTTTATTAATATTAAATAAATAAAGTAAATGGTATAAAAGTCTTTTTAAGTAATAAAGTAAATTGTAGAGATGTAAACACACACTCATCTAATAATTGTAAAGAAGGAAATACAAAACAAAAGGTATTTCATATATGGAGTGTTACAATGTTTACAATGAATAAAGTGCATAAAATGCATAAGGAATACAAAAGTGCCTAATCTATATTTATAGACTAAGTAACTACTTTATATCTTTTACACCCCCTCAAAATGAGAGTGGATGTCAATCAACCTCATTTTGACAATGTCGTAATTCTGAGCAAAGTGCATTCTCAAATCGGACCATGGTGCTTGTACACACAACCAACCACAATCAACAAAGAATCCCCAATAGATGAAGTACAATGATCAATCTCCTACTAAAAGTCAAAAGCCCCATAACCAAGCTTTATTTACCAGCAACAAATCGACAAGCATCAACCAAAGGAAAACTATCAAACAAATAGGTACAGCAAAACTGAGCACCAGATCATTGCAACAATTGCAACAATTCAAGTCTCCATTTGAATACAAAAGGCAAGCCGCAACAATTAATAAAATCAATCCATTTGAATACCAGAAGTAAGCTGCAACAAATTAACCAAAAGTCAATCGCCACCGCAAAACTGAAACGCCGGTGACAAGGCAGCAACAAATCTCAGGCGGCAAATCGATGCCGGGAATCAAAAGCCAAACTCAAATCGGCAAACGAAGAGAACTTACAATGCCTTCACCGCAAATTTAGATGGTTGGATGACCTCGTCGGCTCGACCAGATCATCAAACGGCACACCGCTGATCATAAACCAGCCACCGCATGATCGAATCGCCAAAACCTGAAGCCGACAAATTCCGCGAATGGATGAACAGATCTAAAAACAGAGTCTCTACGAACTACGATCCACCGACAATCAAATCGATGAACTAGACGTAACCAACGCCGAACAAATTCTAATCAAGACTAAAACTGAGCCATTCTCAATTAGATGAATCACAATCAACAGCAATTAATTCAAGCGAAAATCGCCGAAACTGCTTTTCAAAATTTTCCGAAACTGATCGGCGGAGATGGAGGAAACCGTCGTGAACCGCCAGCGGAACAACAAACTAAAATGAATCGACGCCGGAACCTTAAGCACCGTCGAACAATCAGCAAGAATTTATAATTCTCAAAACCAAACAACACCAATAATCGAATTCATCCAATCCGTGGTGAGAATGCCACAAATATTCCAAAAAAAAAATGGAATCGTGATAAAGACGAAATAATCGATTTCGAATCAACATGAAATCGAGTATAAAACTCAAGAAACTCAAAGAAGAATTCGAATCAAGATAAAATCGAATCCACAAATTCACGAGCATAAAACTCGTAAAGAACAATCTCGAAAAGAGAAAAAAATGATATAAATCCAAATCCATCAAAGATTTGGCAGAAATGAGTATAAAACTCAAGAAATTCGGAAATTCATTCATACCGAATTGCGGAAACATATCTAGATCGACAAACTTGTTTAATCGATCATAAATTAATCAATACATAGCTCCGATACCATGTAGAGATGTAAACACACACTCATCTAATAATTGTAAAGAAGGAAATACAAAACAAAAAGTATTTCATAATATGGAGTGTTACAATGTTTACAATAAATAAAGTGCATAAAATGCATAAGGAATACAAAAGAGTCTAATCTATATTTACAGACTAAGTAACTACTTTATATCTTTTACATAAATAATAAAATATTGTGAATAATAAAGTAATGAAATGTGATGTAATTTTAAAATGTTTGAAGGGTGTGGTTTAAAGTGAAAAAATAAAATGCACAATTTAAATTAGGACATTATTTTTTACAAATACACAATTTAAATTAGGACATTATTTTTTACAAATACACAATCTAACTTGAGACTACTAAAAATAAAAATAAAAAAATAAACAAAGAAAGAAAGAAAGTGATGAAAAGCTAGTGGTGATAAAGACCCTGAAATCTTTGGAATCAATCTCGATCACAATCCCCTCTTCATCTTATCTTTTTCCTAAAAACCTAAACCTCCATAATTTCCTCGTGATTTTTTAAAATAGTGCACTTTTTAGCTTACCCATTATGATCATCCTCTTTTCAGTCCACATATATATATTTTTTTAATGAAACTTCTTCTTTTCTTTTTTTCAAAACTTCAATCAATTTTGATAAATTGGATAAATTGCATGATTAAATCATTGACCTCCTCTACAAAGGAGCAAGATATCAACTCTACAAATTAAACATTGAATTGGTGAACTTTTAGACAAGGGTGATCATAAAAACTAGAAAATTGCAAAAATGACCGTGGCATAAAGGGGTCCTCCGGTCTTGTATGAAAACGTCTAATTAATCGACTCATTTGATAAAAAAATATTATTTCCTTTACTTTAATTCTTAAAAGCTAATAAAATAAAATCTTACATACAAAGTTTTGATCATACTTTTAAGTAAAAAAACTCCTATGTAACTACGGAAGTGGTTCATTTATTTTAAAGAGAAAGATGACTAAAATATTCAAGTAAAATTACATCTTAGGTATCTTGTGTATACTTGTTGCACAAGAGCACGACTAATGTTTGAGAACAATTAATACTCTTTTTGTCCCATAAATATTTACAGGTTTTGCTCAAAAAAATAAAAATTTACAGGCTTTCCCAAAATAGAAGTAAACCTAACTATATGCACCTTCACAAAATAGTGAAAATACGCATATGACATATTTATTCTTTATGCAATTAATTTTGGAATTCATACATACATTCATTGTTGTGCCTACAATTTTTTTCTCTTTATATATAAAAGTTTGTTGTGCCTACAATTTTTTTCTCTTTATATATAAAAGTTTGTTGTGCCTACAAACTTTTAGGTGATGTTTAATAGAGATTATGGTGAATTTAATTGAGATTGAAAAAAATGGATTGAGGTAATTCATGAATAGTAATTATATTTAAATTGTGCTTGAATAGATATTGAGAAGTAATAATGGATATAGATTTATGTCAAATCAAAAATGGTGTTGTAATATTGATTAGTGAGTAGAAGAATAATAGGGAGAGAAAATGAGTGTGAAAAAAAATAGGAGAGAAAATTATATATATAAAAAAAATAGTTATGTAATTGTATAAAAATAAATGTATTATAGAGTTGAATTAATATTTTGAATTAGGATAGATTGAAAGAGATTTGATTGGAAATGACCAATCCAATTTCGGATGGATCAATTCCAAATCAAACGCGACCTTATGGAATAGAGGGAATAATATTTAGTGAAACTATTAATCCTATTCAACTACATAAAAGTTTGTATGGGATGAATTTTCATCATGTGAATTTGTATGACTCTATTCAAATTATGTTTAAAAATAAAATAAGATATAATGTTAGTGTGAAGCTCTATCTTATACCCCTCCTGTCCAATAAATGTTTGGACACTTTGTAAACACATCAAATTAAGAAAAATGTGTAATGAGTGGAGTGTTGAGGGACTTCGATTACTGAATCTAATCCTCCACGAAAAGTAAGAAATTCGGCATATTTTGACTAATTCAAGATGAAAAATGGGGTTGCTCCCTCAGCAAAACTCGAATAAATTTAAACTTTTATAAATAAAGTAAAATAAATGATTTGATTGAAATTAAAAGTAATGATATTTTGTGTAAATATATAAATATTGTGATTATAGATTTATGAAAAAAATTCTTTTTTAAATGTTGCAAACAATCGTGAAATAAAAAAATTGTGCCAACAATGGAACAGAGAAAATACATGAAACCGTTTCGTATATCATGTTTAAAAAAAAATACATTAAAAAAAAAAATACTAATACTACATTGAAATCTAAGCTGATGTTAAGGAGTGGTGAGTGTGGGCAGCACGTACCCCCAAATCTGAATTGGCCAATCACATTTCACAGAAATCCGATCGAAAATCACAAACCTTTACTCCTTCCTTTAATCCCATCGAAACAAACAAACAAAAATAATACTCGATCAACAATCAAACACACCATTCCTTCGATTCCCAAATACCAAAATTTAAATATAGTACTTTAATTATCTGCATTTAGGGTTTCGGAAGCATTCATCTTCACTGCCTGTTAATGGCTGTTTCAAGCGCATTCGTCGCAGAGATTGGTCTCTACTGCAAGCCGTTGCATCAACCCAGGCAAGCCACGGTGACGGGGAGGCTCAGATCGGCTATTTTCAGGTGTGAAACTGCTTCCGACAATCTGATTCACACCGGCGCCGGTGACAAATCGGTGTCTTCCGTAGCTGCGGCTTCATCCTCCAGCCTCTCGGCTCTCGAACAGCTCAAGAATTCAGCCGTTGACAGTATGTAATTCTTAATTTCTGTCTCGCTACAATGTTCCGAATTGTTTTTCCTTCAACTAGTCTTTCACAGGTCTTCGAATTTTTTTATTCCTGCTTCCTTTTGATGCACAATTGCTTGGTATGTTTGTTGTTAATAGACATGGAATGTTTCTGAAACTTCATAGTTGATGTAATTTAGGGTATTCTAAGGAAAGAAGCAGTGTTGTGGTTATTGGCCTGAGTATTCACACTGCGCCTGTTGAAATGCGGGAGAAGCTCGCTGTTCCTGAAGCAGAGTGGCCTAGAGCTATTGGGGAGCTTTGTGGTCTGAACCATATTGAAGAAGCTGCTGTTCTTAGCACTTGTAACAGAATGGAAATATACGTCGTTGCTCTTTCTCGCCACCGGGGTGTTAAAGAAGTGACTGAATGGATGTCAAAGGTAATATATATAGTTGAGAATCTTGGAATTTTCTATCATCTGATGATTTAAATTCTAGAGGATTAAATGAATAGAATCAGCATGTTGATATTCATGAGTAAGAAGCATTCTATATTAGCAAAAGCATAACTATGTGGACACTGCTTGCAAAACTCTCCAAAAAAATAATGTAGACACTGCTTGCAATAAAATTCAGTAGTGTTTTCCTTTTTTGTCTGGAAATTGTCTTCTTTTCTATTAGTAGAGATATGAAGTCTTAGCTTAACTATCACAGAAAATTGTTTATTCCCATTCTAACAAAACATTGTGGTTTTTCTAGACGAGTGGAATTCCTGTTTCAGAGATCTGTCAGCACCGTTTTCTGCTTTATGACAAAGATGCTACGCAACACATCTTCGAAGTATCAGCTGGACTTGATTCCTTGGTGTTAGGAGAAGGTCAAATCCTAGCTCAAGTGAAACAAGTGGTCAAAGTTGGGCAAGGGGTGGTGGGCTTTGGAAGAAACATAAGTGGGCTATTCAAACATGCAATCACCGTTGGCAAGAGGGTAAGAACGGAAACAAACATTGCAGCAGGTGCTGTTTCAGTTAGTTCAGCTGCAGTAGAATTGGCTTTAATGAAGCTTCCAGACAACTCCCATTCATCTGCTCGTATGTTGATAGTTGGAGCTGGTAAAATGGGGAAGCTAGTAATCAAGCACTTAGTGGCCAAAGGGTGCACAAAAATGGTGGTAGTTAACAGAACCGAAGACAGAGTTGCTGCTATTCGTGATGAGATTAAGGATGCTGAAATTACATACCAACCCCTGAACGAAATGCTAAAATGTGCGGCTGAAGCTGATGTAGTTTTCACGAGCACTGCTTCAGACACGCCTCTGTTTTTTAAAGAAGACGTGATCGATCTCCCATCTGTGGGTCCCAGTGTTGGGGGGTTGAGGCTATTTATTGATATCTCTGTTCCAAGAAATGTAGGGGCATGTGTGAATGACCTCGAAACTGCAAAAGTGTACAATGTTGATGATCTTAAGGAAGTTGTGGCTGCAAATAAGGAGGATCGTATTCGTAAAGCAATGGAAGCTCAGGCAATTATTGCAGAAGAATCGAAGCAATTTGAAGCCTGGCGTGATTCTTTAGAAACCGTTCCAACAATCAAGAAATTGAGGGCTTATGCTGAGAGAATTAGGGCTGCTGAGCTGGAAAAGTGTTTGTCCAAAATGGGGGATGATATTCCGAAGAAGACAATGAAGGCTGTTGATGATCTCAGCCGGGGGATTGTGAACAAGATGCTGCATGGGCCTATGCAGCATTTAAGATGTGATGGGAGTGATTGCAGGACTTTGAGTGAAACCCTTGAGAATATGCATGCTCTTAATAGAATGTTCAGTCTTGAGACGGAGGTATCCGTGTTAGAACAGAAGGTTCGAGCTAAGGTGGAACAAAGTCAGAAGTAAAAACTCTGTCGTACAATGGTTGTATAGTATATAAATGCGGCACATTGTCTCGAATTCTTTCCGATTAATGTCATGTTTTGTTTATGGGAATATAGAGAATGTTTAATTGATTATTTGTTCAGGTGTCTGTATCTCTTCCTGAAAGACCAAACTAATTTAGCGAATCATTTTCTTCAAACCATAAGCTGTTAATTTTGTGGAGCTTCTTCTCATCATATGTAACCTCTTTGCCCCAATGGAACTGAGCACATTATTATACAATAGAGCTAAATACCTTATTAATGGAGTATATTTTTAGTAGTATCACATATCAATTGAATATATTCAATTGATATTACAAAAAAAGGGACCTTGGTCGTGGACCTCATCTTAAAAGTTCACATTTTTTTATTTTTCAAAAGAAAATTATGATGTCGAGAAAATTTTATTTTTAATCCTGTAAGTTTGATTCATTCCAAAATAAATTCTCAAGTTTTTATTTTACAAAATAAGTCCTATAACATTTAATTTTAATCCCTTTTTTTTTTTTTTATCAATTTTAGTCCTTTAATAATTTTATTTAATTAAATATTTTTTGTACTTTTCAAATTTATTTAGTTTTTATTTAATACTTTAATGATGTTTAAAAAAAAAAGTACAATAAATATCTTTTTTTTTTTTCATATTTTAATATATTTAAATGACAGAAATTAGAAATTTGACAGAAACCCCCCAAAATTTTCCAGCGATGAGTTCAAATTTAACGAAAAATGACTAAAATTATACTCCCTCCGTCCACCAAAAGTGTGCTCATTTCTTTTTTTGAGGTCCACAAAAACGTGCTTATTCTATTTAAATAGTTAATTTTTGAATATTTTTTCTACTTTACTAACAAGATTGAGTATCTACCAAATATATTTTCTACTCATTATATTAAATATATTCTTTATAATTAAAATATGATTTTTTTAAAAGCACATATAAAAAAAAGTGAGCACACTTTTGATGGACAGAGGGAGTAGTATGTTATAGAACATATTTTGTAAAGTGAAAATTTAAAGGATTTATTTTGAAATGAATCAAACTTACTTGACTAAAAAATAAATTCTCTTATGCTGCCCCTAACAATTGAACAGATAAAAAGATGAGGCGTAGGGCTAGCAAATACTGAATCGCACACACTTAAGTTCAATAAGAAGCACCACTTTACAAATTTAAGAGAAAAATAGATATGATCTAGAGCACACAAGCGTCACACAACACAATTGCCCAATATAAGGGTCTTAGAATTAGATATCATCACATTACAAACTCAAGATAAAAACAATAGCAAGGCAATAACAATGAAATAAAGCATCTTCCAATGATCTGCTATCCAGAACCAACAATATATATATGATGTTGTTGCAACTTTGAGAATAATCTGCCTCGATTGTGTGTTTTTTTAAGTTCTCCAATATCATTAATTATACACTGCTGGACTGGATACGATCGCGTATGTTGAGCACTATTTCTTGCTTGAACATTTTTGGATGGATCTTGGAGCTGTGCACAAGTTAGTCAGTGTCACAAGAGAATCGATCATTTTTTATCGATTTTCCTCTAAAAAATAATATAATACATCAAACGTATAATTCTCATTCTGCATGAGCAGCAAAACCAGGTAAGAAAAGTAGATGTTCAGGTAAATTGCTCTTGTGTCCAACTCTTCAAGGAAAATACTTTTTTAGTCCTGAAAGTTATTCTTATTTCAGTTCCAGTCCTGTTGACTTTCACAAACTGAAATAGTTCTAAAACTTTATATTTTTGACATCTTGGTCAGGGATGTAGAAGATGAAACATCTTGTTGACGCTGATGTGGCAGGGTCTAATTTGTCCACCGGGCAAAGTCTGATTGGTCAACTAGATGTTTCACCTCTTTTTACAGCCGATTACAAGACCAAAATGTCAAAAAGTTGAAAGTTACAGGACTATTTTCAATTCATAAAACTCAGTAGGCCTAAAATCGAAATGAAAATAGGAATAACGTACAGAACTAAAAAAAAAACTTTTTTCCTTTACTTTTACTACCCTTGTGGGTGGGGGTACAAAAGTCTTTCTCATTAGCTTTTGCAAGCTGAATTCTTGTTATCAACGAAAAATAAAATGCAGTGGGGCATGAAACTTGTCTTTTATTGTTTCCTGTAAACAACTACATTTGAAAACTCTATGCTCTAATTTCGAAACTTATTTACAGACTGTGCTTTAGAAATCTGTTTCATAAAAATGAGACGTCAAGACAATATTTGGACTCAACTGATCTTACTATATTTTGTCATAGTAAAAGATTTTTAAATGAATACTACTAATTGCATTGAATTCATTCCAATAGGAATGCAAATCTATGGAAGGCATATAAATGGTTATGAAATCAAGGGAAATGCTTAGATCTTGTAACTTACAGCAATATCTTATTAAAAAAAAATCACTTTTTATGCATGTATACGGTAAGCCTCTGCCACTAATCATTTAGCTCCCTACACATGTCTGCACATTTCCTAAATTAAATGACTTCAATATCAAGGCAACACCAAAATATTACAACTACGTAGAACAAGGCAAAAGGCAACATGTTTATGACGATAGGAGGCGTTCACAATTTTCATAGTTTTGAATGAGAACCACTATTTTGACATATAGATTGATCTTATAAGTGGTCACAAATATGTAAAAGTCAAACAAGCTAGGGAATGTAAGCAATCATGTAAGTGGCCATACGTAAGAGAAGAATGTATCAGAAGAAAAAATGTACTTACCTAGCCCAATAGCATCTGCACTCTTCATGATTCGCAGCCTCTTACATGTGCCAATAAACATCCTGTAGGATGAGTCACAAAGCACAAATTACTAAGAAATTTCTATATTTTGAATAATTATGTTGGTACAAAAGAAATAACATGGAACTAAATGAAAAATAATTACAACAGTATCAGTATCTGGTGTACTAGATATAAGATAATAGACTTCATAAAACCATAAGTGCAACTGTGCAAGCGAAGAAGACAACAAACAGTATATCAAAATAAGTATGGAAAAATATAATCTTGTTCAAAAGCATGTTACAAGTCATATAATAGTACTAAAATTCACAATAACTCGTTAATATAAACAGCACAAGCTGTACATTGATGGCAAAACTGTCAAATCATGTGCAGCTTATCCCACTACGCAATTGCATACACTATGAGTGCGAGAAAAAATCAACTGAGACTACGAAGGGTTATTTAAAACAAAAGGAAAGTCTGGGCCTACTTTATTTCAGTTTTTTCCTAAATAATCACCCCATAGTTGATTCATAACAACAAAAACTTCACCCGTAACTCCATAATTATTTGGCAACTACAATAGCATATTTTGGAACCAAATAAATGAAGCAAGGTCCCATAAGTGCTGAAAAAACTTGAGAATAACAAAATAGCATCATCAATGTATAAGCATCTGTCAAATTATAAATCAAAGATCCAAACTAGAGAAGAAAGCTTGCTTACTCCCAAGGAACATCACCCACGAGCATCCAATCACCATCTTTATCCTCATACGTCAGAACGTATTCTGATCCATTCAACAAATCCTTTAATTTGCTCTCACTCAGCATCTCCCTTCCTGGAGCTCCATGAGGACCATACTGACCTGCATCACACAATCCAAGTTCTAAACTCACTTCTGAAAAAAAAAAAAAATAATAGACAAGAATCTTGAATGTTCATATAGCTCACCAATCGTAAAGCAACTAAACATCTTCTCAAGGGCAGACGATAAACCCTGATAAGCAGAATAGGTTCTGAGGTCAACTTTCCTTAAGTATGGGGCCCCATCCATGCTCACCTTCACAAAAGATGCACCAGTTGATGCTTTACCATCGACCTCTTCATTGTTCTTCGATGTGGAGACCAATGTATTCTTCCTAAACTGTCTAACAGGAGGCCACCCCACAACTTGTGCCCTGATACGATTAAAAAAAAGAGAGAAAACACAATTAGATGCCAAAATACTTTTTCAAGTAAATTGTGAAAATGCCATATTTAGTAGATGTTGGCAATTTTAGTCCCGTATGAATCAATTTTCTCAATTGAGTTTGTAATTTTTTTAATTCTGCAATTTTAGTCCTGTACAGACAATATTTTGTTTTAGGATGATAATTAAATATGTTGGGGTCTCATGATGCCACATGAGTGATGTCAATTCCGGCAGCTCACGTGAGCAGCACATGTGAAAGTTATGCAATCTTGTCAATACAGAACTAAAATTGCATCATTTTTTAAAAGTAATGGGACTTAACTGAGAAAATTGATTCGTATGGGACTAAAATCGCAACATTGAATAAATATGGAACCAATTTGGCAATTTACTCTACTTTTTCCTATACTATGTACTAAGCCATCAGTGCAGATTCTATCATTGATTACAAGGCTTACTTGGTAGCAGGGGCATTACTGTAATTATTTGAGGTAGGGCGGCTCTCAGCTGGATCACGAACAATTTCTTTAGCCGTAACTTGAAATGTTGCTTCCTTCACCTTAGTTGGAGTATTGGAGACCTCTTTCGAAGAAATGGCATTCACGTTAGGGTTCAGAGAGGGCCTAGGGGAGAGCATTGCATTGACTTCCAAAGTGGAATGGAGTTTTCCCTACACATCACAAGTGGTTGAGACTCACATGCTGTCAATGAGGGTAGTTTAACAGTCTTGCAAAATCAGCGAATAGGATTTTTTTTTTCCTTTTTCTTTTCCATTTATTACTTTTAACCTACAAATTCAAAGTTCGATAAATTTTTCGATTCAAAACTATTTGAGCAAGTCTGTATGAGACCGTCTCATAGTGATATTTTTGTTTGTTTGTTTTTACGATTCTCACGTTTCAAAAGTATCACAAAAACCTATTGAAGTATCACTTCTCGTGCATGAGACCGTCTCATACAAGTTTAATAAGGATCAACCGATTGGTGAACAAAATAAATTTAATTTAGATTCATATGACTATCTATCTCACATTAAAATTTATCAATATTCAAATGTGGGAGGATTACTAGCATCAGAGAAAAAGGAAATGGAACTTTAAAAACATAATTCCCTAGTTACCTCTGAGGTTCCGTTCATAGCATCAGAGAACCCTCGTTTGTTTCCCGTAACAACAAGTGTCTTCAAGGGGTGCAGTGGAAACAGCAGCTTCTCGTCGATTACTGCAGAATTCAGAGGCCCATGTTCTGAATCCCTCCCTGGAGAAAGGGATCCCGGTGGCCCGAGCCTAAGTTCCGTGGCCTTTAAATTTAGACCACTTCGACCGTACTCTGAAGTGGTGGAGAGAGTTGAGCTATCAACTGATGAACAATCAGACAGCCCCATGTAGTTACGTTCTTTGAGATCTGATCCATTCTGGCATACACTTTCTAATGAGGCTGAAGAAACAAGCAGCGTGATATTGCTTTGGCACTCGTCCCCGCGAACGCCGACCACAGGTGCAGACATCAAGTTACAGGTTATAGTCCAATTCTTAATTTAGTAAAACTAATAAATAAAATGAAATTTCTATCAGATTCATTTCCTTCACAAGAAAATTTCAAATGTTTATAGTAAAGCTGAAACTTAACAAACGGTCAATTTAAATAGTATTGAGTATCAAATAATAAAACTCAAAGACATTTGCCCTTTTTGAAGCTACAAGAATTTATTAACTCTACGCAAAAATTACCAGAAAATGTTCTTGTTCTACCACTCCCACAAGCAAAAGCCCTTAACAATCAATATTCAAAACATAAATTAAACTGGAAAAACAATACTTCCAACAAAACGGGCTGAGCTCCATCACCAAAAGAGCTTGAGTTAGCTTTTTTTTTTTTTTTAATATCGACCCTAGAAATTATGACGGTTTTTAAATAATGAGTTCGAAATTCGAATGTAGTGACAGTTCTTCGGATTTTTTTTAGTATCAAACAACAAGAAAAGAACCCATGGTGATACTCTAGAAAACAAAGAGGCGGAAATTTCAGGAAGAACACAATAAATTATAAGAAAATGAAAGTTTAAAAATAATTTTTCCTTTGGCTGTTGTTAGCACAAAAATCAAAGGAAAAGATAATAGATCTACGAAATTGAAGAAACTACAACAAGAACAACAGAGTGTAGACAAACGTCACTAACCCACAAAATTTCTGGAGAAAAAAAGATGAAGAGAAAACCCCAAAGCAGAAGAACAAAACGCCAAATATCATTAAAACCTCCGAAATGGAGGTGAAAAACAGCTAAACTTACCAGTAAATTTTGAGTAGCTTGAAATTTGCAGGAGAAATTGAGAGAGTGGAGAGAAAACTAAGGGCCTTCCATGTGAGAGAGAGTTGAGAGAGAAAAAGTTTCCATTGGGTGTCGGATGCGAGTCTAGGCCTAATAATAATTTAAGTATTCTTCAGTTTCTGTAGTTGCAGTAAAAACAGAAATAATTAAAAGTGCAAAAACATTTTCCCCACTTTGGAAAGACAAACTTTAACACGATAATTCCTCTCAAATCTAATAACAATGTTAGATCATAATACTAGCAAACATAATAATTAATTATTATTAATATTATATAAATTTATTGGGATAAAAACATCTCTGATTACTTTTTTTCAAAGTATTATTATTATGTATATAAGGTGTTTACTATTTAATTTTTTGAATTAAGGTAAAATCTGTACTTATTACCCACCAACTCAATTTCTTAACAAAAAAAAAAATATATATTATTAATATTTTACTTTAAGAGTATTATTATCATTTTTTAAAAGTATTAGTAAATTACACTGGAAAAAAGCATAAATAGATGAACTAAATTCATATATAACATTTGTTTTTCACACTTGCTTACCCCCACAAGCTTTAAGTCTCAAACATTATATGCAATTTAAATTGAGAAATTAATTAATATATTCAAGAGATTAAGTTAACGTGAAAAAATAAACTTAGGATAAAATGTGAAGTATCATATGCAATATGCCTTAGGCCCTCTAATCCAAAATAAATAAATTATATAATCTACAATTTTATCTTTTTCAACTATTGGAGTATTTTTCTTTATACGAATAGTAGCTATAAATAGATTACTTTAATTGGGTGCTTCTTTAGTACTTATTTAAGAGAACAAACAAGATGAGAGTAGTTTTTCTTGCATAAAAAAAGGAAAGAAATACATGCTTTGGGACTTTTATTATTTGCATCTACAATTCTACATACCATATGTACTCCTATTTTTATGATTAACACTTTAACTGTAGAAAAATGTTTTAAAGCATTGCTAAATGGCCACTCCACCTTGTTACCAAGGATTAGAAATTTAGATATTAACATATTTGATATTACCACACGCAAAAAATATTGTGACTATATTTTTTTGTTAACAAAAAAATAATTTGATAACTTAAAAAAATTAAGAACAATAGTTATTGTGATAAGTGGAGGTTTGAGTCTTGACCCAATAATGAGAGTTTGAGAAAATCTCTACAATAATTTTTGTGCATAAATATAAAACTATAAATCACAGCTCTACTCTTATTACGAAAAAAGAAAAACTAAGAAAATTAATTAGTGAATTTTTGTTTTATCTTGCTAATAGAAAAGTTAATAATGGTTCATCAATTCATCTCATAATTAATCAGAAAAAACAAACATTATTGTAAAGAAATACGAAGATATGCACAATACTATAAAAATATGTGACTATAATAATAGTTTTTAAAAAAGTGCATTAAGCTCGACCAAAAAATATTAAAATAGAGATATCGTTGTTTGAACTCAAATTGTGACCACCAAATCTATCGCACGGTGCAATGTGCAAATGACATGATGTATACATGTGGGCACATACATACATCGGATGATGCAACGTACTACACAAAGATTAAAGGATCCTTGAATAATTCCCAAGTATATCATTAATTATGAATGTATTGCAAATATATTTATATGGTTGAAAATTTAAGCTCACAATTAAATGATTTTTTACACTTTATATTCACTAATTTTTGTTTATTAATTCTTATTATTTAATAAAATTTGACCGTCTTATATCTCTAGTTAGATTATATCCTCTCTAATTAGTGTTTTATTTTGTACACATTTTCTTTAAAAAGGATAATTTTTTTATTTTTTTTAAATGTAGTATCTCTCCTTATTATATAATTAGTTGATTTTTATTTTTGTCATTTTAAATAACTTTTAAAAATTAGATTTTTGAAGTCAATGAAAAGAAATCTTGATAAATAATAAGTCGTGTATTTATTTTGAATTTTTTAATAGAGTGTGATAAAAATAGTAGATTTAAGAACAAGTTTTAAATTTCAACATTCAAATTCTGATTTTTAGAACCCAAAACAAACATCACCTAGAAGATTTGTGTAAAATTTTCTTTTGAGATATATAAAGAGAAAAGAAAGACAATACTCAATAGCATTTAGCAATAGCCTTCCACTACTTGAAAACATTTGAATTTAATACAAAACAAAATTATCTAAATCCATCGTGATTGTACAAAATACAATCAATTATACTTTGACAATATATTGTGCATTTACATATAATGCACATATTATCTTACGTATATAATTAAAAATAATAAATAAAATTGTAGTTGGCATGCAAAATATGATTGTTATTTGGAGTTCACTTTCACATGCACAAACATGTGATGGATCCCACAGAAATGCCGTCAGATGCTGTAACCCACTCAAACTTTGTTCTACCCTAAATATCTTATCCCCCTAAAAAAAGACTAACAAACCATTATTATTTTGCCCTTTTCATTTTCAACTTCTCTCGTTTTTTTGGCTTTAATTTTGTTGGAAATTCAATTATCTTTCTCCAGTCACAGATTTAAATTAAATATACAACAGAAGAAAGCCTCATGCTTGGTAAATTCATGTGTGGAACGGCTTTATGTGAGGGGCATATCTTGATCAAAAATATAATTTTTTTTTAAAGATTGCATGTTAATTGATAATTCATTTCATAACTTTGAGTAATAAGATTAGAGCCAATGGCAAATTCAATCAGCAATACATAAAATTCTAGATTAAATTACAAATGTGAACGCATAAGATTATTGGAGAAAATTAAACGATAACCTTCATTTTTAGAATAAAAGACTAAATACCAACTCTGTTAATAGGAGTTGGTCAAATAACTGTACACAATCGTGCTATTCTAATCAACATTAATAGCTCCTACGAAATAGAATGGGCCACCAAAAATTAAGCATGTTACAGATGGATAGATGAATTTACAAAAAAAAAAAATATACATTTAATTTGATTTTGAGTTCATCATTTAACTAAATAAAATGGACCACCAAAAATTAAACTTTGTTAATGGGAGTTTTGGTATTTTAGATAAAAATGTTTAAACTTTTAGTAAAATGGGCGAAAAAATTGTACTGATATTTGTTTTGTTTATGTAGCTATATTATTTAATTATTGCATGTATGAATGTTGCAAAAGTCATTTAATTAGCTAGATATAAATTAAATAAGTTGTTGAATTATATAATAGTTGACCTCGCAAGGGAGTTTTGGTATTTTAGAGTTGTTCCCATCCTAGTGAGTTGGGTGAGTAGTGAATACGTAAGTTTGGCTAAAAGATGTATTATTGTGTAGAATAACAATGACAATTTGTTTTTCTTTTTTCCCTTCAATTGATCATATTATTTTTGACACATTTCAACGGATAATAATAATAATGCGACTATATCGTAAAATGGGTAATTGTTAATCCGCCCCATGATCTAAACTTTGTGAATAATAGCTAATTAATTATTCAAGATATTTTTTTGTATGTTTTCTTTTTCAGGACTCACACCCACGTGCATAGAACAATACGATCTCCGTCTCATACGAGTTAGAAATTTAAATTTTCGAATTTCAAATCTTACCCTTAATCCACATGCACCTAAAATTGCCTATAAACCTGATTATTATTACTCACTCCTATTCATAATATATGACGTTTTCACATTTCAATTTTTTACAAATTATATGACTTTATGTACTTTTTAATGCAAATTAATTGTATTTCTTTCAAAATTTCCCTTAACATCAATAAATATCTTATTCTTTTGATGAGAAATACAAATATTAATTAAGAGCAAAAGGAAAAATCAATTACTTTCTTAATATATGTGTATTGAATGACTTATATTTTGAATAGGTGAAAGTAATATTATTATTTTCAATACAATTTACGCTATACATGCACTTTAAAATATAACTCAACCATCAATCTATTTAACATTTATATAAAATCTCAAAATAAACCCACTTTTATAATTTATTAAGAATTTCAAAGTCATCACTTCATGAACACACCTAAAGTTAAAATTTGTATAAATTTACACAAAAATATTTGTTTTAATCCCTAGTCGTTTCTACGTAGCTTGCATCAAATACTTAAGAGAGAGTGTTTTGTAGAATTATCTCAATATTTGAATCATGGTTCATTCTAAAACATATGTTAAAAGTCATACTAGTAGTAGTAGTATAATAAATGAGCAGTTTTATGACTGATTCTTTAATGGAATAAAATCTTATATTCTCCCGCCAAAAAAAAATAAAAAACTAAAATGCAGCATTGTTTGTCCAAACATAAATTAATTAATGAGAGTAGTGATTGAATGTCAAATCTTCTTACTGTAATTTTATGTGTACAAACTTAATTGGAGTGATTTATGATTCATGTGATTTACAAAAAAGAAAAATTATAACATGCCGAAAATATGCTAAAATACATTCAGAATTCCTTGAAATCCGGTAGCAAATTAAACTTGTTCAGGAAGCCATACAAATTACAAAGTGACTCAACTTTCTCAAAAGATGAAAATTATTAATTATTGCTTCCACTTTTAAATAATTGTGACTATTGTCTAATTAATAATATTGCATAAATTAATGCTATATTTATATATATATATATATAATTATTAATTAATGCATAAAATATTTTGCTACAACAAAGTCAAAATTATGATACTGTAAAGTTAAAATACTATCACTACAAAACTAGAAGTGTATTACTACAAACACAAAAATATTTTGAAAACCTAATTTTTTAGATAAATTGGTGAAATGTTTTTAAACTTGTAATAATACTTTTTTTGTCTTATTGAGATAATACTTTGACCTTGTAATAGTAATAATTTGACTTTTAGGAGATGTTTGTTTTGATATGTGAAATTCGAATTTAAAATTTTAAAATCATTTATATTCTAATTTGAGATTTAGATTTAAAATTTTAACATTCTACCATACAAAACAAATCCAAAACATAAAAAAAACATTATAATTTTAAAATACACTAAATTCTGAAATCCAAATTTCAAAATCTCAAAACACACCCCCCTTATATAGTAAATCACCTACAGACCTACTTACAATACACAGTTTGTTTTGGTGATCTGCATTTGAGCTTAGGACCTGTCTATTTTTTAAAAACACCTTAATTATTTATATTTGAATAGTAGTAAAAGTTTATGCCTTGAATTATTAATTAGGTAAAAACAAAAAAAAAATACCCCATTTTATTTATAATATAAATCGTTTAAATAATTCATTATTTTATAAATTATACAACGTTTTATATTAATAAATATTTATATAAATGTAATATTCTAATTAATGAGAAGTACACGCTTATGTTTTTAATAGGTGGAAGAGGGAGTAATAAAAAATAATAAAATAAAAAATGATGGGAGCAGATACGTGTGGGATAGGGGAGGGGGACAAAGTGGGAGGTCAAATGATGCGGTTGGGAGACAATAAAGCGGGTTTTGGAATCTCCTTGCCGGATATTGAACTCGACATCTAACCACCCTACAACCTCCCCACGCGCCTCTAATCCTCTTCCCAATTGCATATGCCCCATCTCTAATTTTTTTTTAATTTTTTTTTTTATTGAAATGTTTAAAAATTCTTTACATATTTTTAATATGAAAATACACAATTTTAAAGTCATTTCGTTTTTAAGATTATCACTCATTTTTATCTATATTATACTTTACACTCCCACTAAATCATCTAAAAAAATCTCTCTTTTATCTCAGAACTCATAACCAACCACTAAGTCTTATTTACTTAAAATGTGTACAGGTCAAACCTTGCAAGTCATCTCGAACCTGAGGAAGTACTACTTATTTAGTTAATTTCTTTGATGAGTTTACACTTGCTTTAATAAATAAATTTAAAAAATACAATATTAAATGTGTAAGGGTCGTTGATGTAGAAATATGTAGAATATATAAATAGAGAGATGAACGAGAAAGAGAAAATGTAGAGGTAAAAATTAATTTTTTTTTAGAAAAATGTAATTGATTTTGTTAAACAAGAAAATGCAAACTTTATGTTGTATTTGAAAAGAAAAGTGTAAATCTTTCAACATGATGGAATGAATATAAACTATCATTGTTATGCGGTTATACTTACAAAATTTCATTGTTTTTTTTTTTTAATAGTGACACACACTTCATATATATAGTATTAATGATAATTTATATACATAACAATGACACTAAAAAGAGGTCTCATGTATTACTCTTTTAAAACAAATATTTCTCCATGCAATTCAAACTAAGGAGGGTATATTCAATTGAGATTTTTTTGGATTTTTTTGGACTTTAAAAAGTCACTGAATTTAGAAAATCCATAGACTCTATGCAGAGTTTGACTGACTTTTTTATTAATTTATATGGATTTTCATAGATTTGACTGGATTCTAAAATACACATTTTTTTATTAATTTACATGAATTTCCATAAACTACGCCCCTAAAACTATATCGAACACACTTGTATATAAAAAAAAATTATCTAAATTATTTAGAAAAAATACCAAAAATATATTAGTTCAAAAAAAATATATATTATTCATCGTTATTATTCTCATCTTCATTTCCACGATTATACCTCGACTTCAGTTCTGTGTTGTAATTGGCTTTGAGAAAGCAATTCTAAATTTTCTCTTCCATGTCGAGATAGGGTGAATCTTGATCTTCTTCATATTCGATTGTAAATTCATGACATTCTTTCCGAAGAAAGTTATGTAATCCAGTCAATACTAACTCTGCTTGTGTTTGAAATGGGAACAGAGGTGGGTTTTGAAAATTGTGAATGACGATTTGAAAATACCAAAATATCTCTCGCGAAGATTGAATAACTCAATTGCATTTTTGGGTAACGACCTTGACCACCAAAATCTTTTAGATGATATCGAACACCACGTGCTAATTTAAGATTGTGAATAAATGTTCTTGAGATCTTAACGATATACTATAATTTTTAAAAAGAGAACATAATTTTAAAATAAAGAGATGTAATCTTTTTCACGATAATAATGATGGTCTGTGATGCTTATTGAAGAACATAGTTACGTTTCTTGATATTATTTCGTTTGAAGAAGAGGGCTGTGTAGGATTTTGTGGTTCGAATTACAGCAAGAATGTCTATATGTGCTTTCGAAGGAGACTTTGAAATTTTGTTAGAAGAACAACAAAGTTTTTTTTTTCTTCTCTTTCAGGGCCTTCTGAGAGAATCCGCTGAAATCTCTAGTTTTTAGAAGAGATTTTGAATAGTGAAATTTATTTATATTTTTGAAGGAGAATCCAACGAAATCCATAGAGTATTAAAATTATAGATTGTTGAATATCTAAAAATTTCTAAAGACTTTTTAAAATCCGTATTGAATACCTCAAAATTTTGAAAGACTTTTAAAAATCCGGATTGAATACCCCCAGATTTTAAAAGTCAAAAAAAATCCAACAGAATCTCAATTGAATACACCCCCTAAATGTCATTTTAAATTAATGTACAAATATTACGAAAATCATTTACTCCGTAATTTCTACTATACTATTAATTAATTACTTCAAAATTCTAGACTTTGGACTATTAATGCTAACTAGGTTATTTTTATAGTTTTAAGTATAAATTTTGTTGTGTCGAAAAAAAGTACTCCAATTTTGTAGAAATATAACCATCTCCCATTAAAAAGGACAAAATAACATTTAAGTCAAGATGACATCTAAATTGATAAATATTGGAGTACTTACTTTTAGGTTAATACATACATTTAATTTAATTAATTTAGTTACTTTATACACAAAAGTTTACCAAACTTTTTTCTCACCGTTTTCTTAATTTTTTTCTTATTTTCTCAAAAGTTAAAAAAATAAAAATTAATACACCACTCCCCACCCTTCAAATTAAGGTGGTCCGACAAAAGCATTTGGGAATTCATTAACATAATTTTTTTCAGATACAATTATTTTATAATAAAATTTACTACTCAGATTATAACTTAACACTACTACATTTTATTAGAAACACACTTTAACAACTTTTATAATACTTCAAAAAATTTAATTACTCCGTACATCTTATAAACTCTTAAAAAATAACTTTTCATCATTAAAAAAAAAAAAGTTATCTAATGTAATATCGTAGTTCCTCATAAAAAAAAAAAAAAAAAAAACTTCTAACGAGTAGAAAATGCCTTTCTTTGGAAGTTCAAAAAAGTATCGCTGGGTAGCTGAATTTTGGAGAAACATATTGCCTCAGGTTAGAGTGCCTCTATGGTACTCCGAGAAAAGTAAATTGATTTAAATTTTTACTCCCTCCGTCTAATGAAAATTATTCAACTTTTTTTTTTTCGTCCATTTCAATAAAAACTATCCATTCATTTTTTTTTTTATAATTATTATTTCTCATATTTCATTATATTTTTTTCTCACTCAATCACATCACCTCAAATACATCTATTTATTATATTAGTAATATTTTTTAACATCCATTCCCGAAGTTCATGGGGAAGTCCAAGGACGGAGAGAGTATAAAAATGCACATCAATTTATAAAAAAAGTCCAAAAAATAATGAAAATATTTGGAATTACATAACCCTGCGGTACATAACTAACCATGATTACATATGAAAACGTCTTTTGCACGCCCTGAACATTAAATGA
Source organism: Galeopsis tetrahit (assembly GCA_963675135.1). Classification (NCBI taxonomy): domain Eukaryota; kingdom Viridiplantae; phylum Streptophyta; class Magnoliopsida; order Lamiales; family Lamiaceae; genus Galeopsis; species Galeopsis tetrahit. The sequence goes on from OY776131.1 coordinate 65,887,889, forward strand.
TGCTTAAAAAACCCAATAATCATATCACATCATATGACATACATCAACTTTTTTGTACGCAAAAACTGCCATCATGGTCATCATGATCATGATCATCATCATCATCAACATCCACATCATAAAAATGTTGCCTCTTTAATTCATTCGACGTCATTGTGTAGTCATCATCATGCTCATTCATAGCTATGCACGGCCCACCCATCCATCATGGGCCTACATTCAGACCAGCCCTTCATAACGGCCCATCAACCAACCTAGCTAGCTAAAATGCCATCTTTCTTTTTCACTCAATCATAGAGACACACAAGCCAATATTTAGGCGCCTATTAGTATACTCCCTCCGTCCCAAAATTACTTGCATAGTTTGACCGACACGTTATTTAAAAAAAGTGGATTTAGTGGTTGATGATGTAAGATAAATGAGGAGTATTTTACGTAATTTAATGATGTGTAACGTGGATTTAATGATGTGTAAAGTGGAATGTATGAAAAAAAATGAGTGACAATTTTGAAAATAAAATGATGTTGTGAGGTTATTAATTTTGTGGGGTATTTTCATATTAAGAGTGTGCAAGTAATTTTAGGACGTTCCAAATTTCCAATAAGGAAAGTGTGCAAGTAACCACGGGACAGAGGGAGTATTAGTCAAGAATGCACGCATTTTTAAATTATCACAAAGACATGCGCTCGCGTGACACCGGTGAAATAGTTCACAAATTAATACATATATAATTTTCTAAAATGTTAAAATGTGAAGTGCAACGAAGTTTCTAGAGTCATATGATAGGATCTCCAAACTAAGAAAATGATTCGATGATATTATATAAACTTTATTATTTTTGGATATGTTCTTATTTCGCAACAACTTCCTTTTTAGTTATTTTTCTTTTTTTGGTTATAAGTGAGATAAAAATTATTTACCTCCCGTAACTTTTACCTTTTTTGAAAAACGTCCCAAAATAGTTAAAATTTTAATTTACGTCCCATAACTTTTTCAATTGCTTAATTTACGTCCAATTTTCCCTGAAAATTCCCAAATTTATGTAAATGGGACGTAAATTGAGCAATTAAATAAGTTATGGGACGTAAATTAAATTTTTATTTAAAATGAGACGTTATGCGAAAAAGATAAAAATATTCAACAAATGTTTACAATTCACTATAAAATTAATGTAGTTTATGTTATACAATCAAATAAAAAAATAATTCATTTATTCATAAATTAATTTATTTTAATATAAAAAAATAATTCATTCATAAATTAATTAATTATTATAAAATTCAATTAACTTATCTAGTTCATTATTAGAAAAATTATTAACTGGCGAAAAAAATTATAATTACAATATAAGTAATATAAAAATATTTATTTATTTTAAAGTAATCAAATAAATATAAAAATTTATCTAAGTATTACAGAAAGTGGATCCACATAATTTTGTACAAACTAATATCAAATTAAAAATTATATAATAAAAATGAAAAACAATAAAATTAACAAATTGTTAAAAAATATAACGTTCATCATCATCTTTCAATTACCGTGGGTAAGAGATGAAATTTTTTGGATATATTTGAGTATTTTTTGATTTATTTGGGGATTTTAAATATTTGTGATTTTTTTTATTTATTTAAAATATTAAAATAATTGTTAAGTTTTAATAAGAGTTTTTGACAATTATAATAAAAAAATTATTTGGAATTTTTATTATTTTAAAGATAAAATTTATATTTATTTGAGTATGTTAATTGATTTTTTAAATTATTTTTTAATTAGGTTAATTGAGTTTTTAAATAATTAATCAGGTAAGTTAATTGATTTTTCTAGTAATTAATTGACTTAGAAATAAATTTTGGTTTTTTTTTCATATTATATCTTTTTTGAATTTTATGAAAAATTATTTCTAAATTTATTTTTATATGTTATAAAATATTATTTAGTATTTTAATTAATATTCATAATTTATTTTATAATACTTATATTGTAATTATAATTTTTTTTGGTAAGTTAATAATTTTTCTAATAATGAATTAGGTAAGTTAATTGATTTTTATAATAATTAATTAATTTATGAATTATTTTTTTATTTGATTGTATAACATAAACTACATTAATTTTATAGTGAATTGTATACATTTGTTGAATATTTTTATCTTTTTCGCATAACGTCCCATTTTAATTAAAAATTTAATTTACGTCCCATAACTTCTTTAATTGCTCAATTTACGTCCCATTTACATAAATTTGGAGATTTTCAGAAAAAATTGGACCTAAATTAAGCAATTGAAAAAGTTATGGGACGTAAATTAAAATTTTAACTATTTTGGGACGTTTTTAAAAAAAGGTAAAAGTTACGGGACGTAAATAATTTTTTTCTCGTTATAAGTCCACGACAGTGTTGGACCATAGAAATAGGATTTTTGAAGTTTGCAGTCTACTTATAGTTGGAATTTGAAATTTGTAAGAGGTTATTGAATTTTGATATTAAATAAAGTTGTGAGATCATCACCTAGTCTCATCGTGCAAGACTGGCTCTTAAATTAATTTATTGTCATTTAATTGAAACAAAAATTTAGGAATTTTTTAACAATAACATTAATGAATCGGTTGTATGCAGCGGAGAAAATGTGAAACAACGATGGACTCTCATAGTCAAACAAGTAGTAGATGCAGAATAATATGCAATTAGGAATGGAATACAAAGAACACACGAACAATTGAGGGAAAACGAGATAATTCAATAATTACATATATATATGTATATATATTACATATAATAACAAAATGTTATACTCCCTCCGATTTTTTTAATAAGTGTCACTTTGACTTTTTAATTAATTTTAAAATAAGTGTCATTTTAAGTATTTTTCTTTAATTTTGACTACGTTGCCCTTATTCATTTACCATATATATTGTTCATAAATAAATTCCATAAACATTGTTTATACCAAAATTAATTTGGTTTATGAATACTAGCTACATTCTTGACCACATTCTTTATTAAACAAAACTTATATATCAAAATTAGCTATAATCAATGGAGGGTAATATGGACCACAGTTTATAATCTTAATTTGTTGAAAAATGTCAAAGTGACACTTGTTAAAAAATGTGGAGGGAGTACTAAAATAGAATAGCTAATTTTTCATTGAATAGGTAGCTAGGTTGTTATTAGAGAGAAAACGATTAAAGATGCAAATAATAAATAAGTAATTAAATTACATAGAAATGTGAATGGTGAGTGGGAGATGCGGCTGGAAATTCACAAGAAGGAATAAAAAAATAAACCGGGCCGGCCCACTAAGAATTTTAGCAGTGTTTTGAGGGGAATTGGGCCGGCCGGGGAGATATATCAATGGATTGGTTACACATATGTAATAAGGGTTTGACTATATGCACCTCCAATTCAGAGAGATGCACTCACTCTTTCTGTTTATTAATAAAATAATAGGGTAAAAAATAAAGAATACCCTTCATTTAAATGCAGCATACTAGATGCACCCCCTACTGAATTGAACGCACCCCCTACTATCATTTCTTTCACCTTATCCCTAAATCAAATTTTCGACCGCCGTCACCATTTTTTCCGGTGGCAAGAAATAATTTAAAAAAAAAAAAAATCAACAAATCAACCATATTCATTCATAAAACACCATTATCAAACCCATTAACAAACACCATATACCAAAACTTAAAAAACTAACAATTTTTTAAAAAAATTCGTCAAACCAGTGTCGACCATATATATCCTCCCATTGATAAAATGTTGTCAACGGGAGGATATATGGTCGACCAACAAAGGTCGATCGACACTGTAATGTCGAACATATACACTCTCGTCGACAACATTTTATCGACGAAATTGTACACGGTTGACATTACAGTGTTGAAAAAAAAAATCTGGTGTTTAACTCCGGCCAATCGGGGTGGGCTAACGCCGGTGAATAGAGGGAGAGAAGAGAGAGGTAGGGGGCGACCGCGCGGCCGTTGAAAGCAGTTTTTTTTTTTTTTTTTTACAGATCGGGGCGGGGGCGCCATGGTAGAGGGTAGGGGGGAATGGAGGTGAAGAGAGGGAGAGAAGAGAGAGGTAGGGGACGGCCGGTGGAAGCAGTTTTTTTTTAATTTTACCCAAAATGCGGCGGGAGCGAGCGAGGGTGTCGCTGCCGGCGGCTGCATAAATTTTTTTTTTGCAAAACTCGTAGGGGCAAAGGGTGGGGGCGAGGGCGGCGGAGGATGCGAGTGCGAGGGTGGATGAAGTGGCGGCGTCAAGTGGTGGAGTGATTTGGGGTGAAAAGAAGAAGATGAATTAGGGTTTGGGGGTGTGTGTGGGTATTAATAGAATTTTTATGAGAGAAGGGTATTTTGGACAATTTAAAGGGAGGGTGCATTTTTTTAGACAAATTTTGGGGGTGCATCTATCGGGGACGTGCATCTCTCCGAAATGGAGGTGCATATAGTCAAACCCATGTGAAAACACGCCTTAAAATCCATCATCAAATTATTTGACAAGGCTAGCTAGCTTGGACCAACTTATAAATATACTCCCTCCGTTCCAGAGGAATTTGCACATTTGGAATGACACACATTTTAATAAATGTGTAAGAAAAAGTGTAATGAGTGATGTTTTGAGGGGTAGTTTTGTAAACTTTTATGAATAAAATAAAGTAAAAGGTAGGTCGGGTGTGAAAAAGTAATGTCATATAAGTAAATATGTGTATATTTTGAGGGTGAAGGTTATGACAATATTTTCTTTTATGGAGTGTGCTGTTATGAGACATCATATCATATCATATCATATCATATATATATATATATAAAGTGTGCAAATTCCTATGGAATATAGGAGTAGTAATTAGGACAATACATAAATGCCCAAATTAAAACCCATTGTTTTATGACGACAAATTTAATCAACAAGATCCAAGAAACCGTTAAACTGCATATTTTGGTTGAAATAGTCTAGCAAAAAATACTACTCCGTATTTTATTCGTAAGCCTCCAAATTTGAATTAAGAAAACCATCTTTTTAGCAGCTTAATTCTCAAATCAACTTCAAAATCTGCAAATTGGTTCAATTATCGTTTTGGTCTCGATCTTTTCACTTGAATTTGGTATCGAATATTAATGGGTTGGTCTGCTATGGACTCGAGTGCATGTTGTGCACCCTAATCCATGTTGCACTTTTCAGTTTTACTGACTTACACCTTGGTGTTGCACTTTTCAATTATTAGACTGTATAATAATATTTTTAATCATAGTGACTTACACTTTTTAATACTCCGTACTCCGTAATATTGTGTTGTACTTTTCAGTTTAATAATATACACTTTTCTTTGGACTAAGGTGCACAACATGCACTCGAGTGTATACTAGACTTTACCAATATTAATTGGCAGAAACCGACTTTGAAATTTGGATGTAAATTGTGACTAGTGTGATCATCAATAAATAATACTCCCACAAATTTAACTTGTGTAGGATGGAGATGTATAGCTTCTTTTAATATTTTTTTTTCTTTCTGTAGCTAGATTCATGTTAAATATTTTTTTATAGGGTGGTATTGTATGATAGTAATATTTTATTTTTCTTTCTGTAGATTCATGTTAATATTTTTTTTCTTTCTATTTTTAGTATTATCTATTTTTATGTAGAATCATTGTAATATAGAGTAGTATAAATGTAGGAGTTAAATAAGCTAGCTAGCAAACAAACAAAAGCTATAGGACAAAGGGCTCGACAGACAGAGAAATAGCGGTTTCAAGCTTAATTCTGTGGGCTTCCCAAACAATTACTGTACTACAAAAGAATAATAGTACTAGTAACATTTTAATTATTTATCTTTTCACTTGTACCGGGAGGGAGGGTGTTGGTGGCAGAAAACCTGTGGACGGTGATGAAACTGCCGTGGTTTTCACATGCTCACTAAATTTTAGTAGTAATTCAAACCAATATTTTTATTTTCATTATTTCAACTGCACACAAGATTGAAATAAAAAATTGTGTAAAAAAATTGAAGTAGAATATACTATTTCTTTCTTTTTTAAATGAGAAAAAAAATGGATAGACAAAAAAAAAGTGAGAATTATTAAAATGAACAGAAAATATATTTAATTTTATCGATTTCAATCAAGGTAGGGTAGAAACGTATTTAAGTAAATTTGGAGCCGGGCGAACCCAGAATTTCATGGTGAGAAGGGTCAATAGAATATTTTTCAACATTATTATATGATCGATAATAAAATTAAAATAATCATATTTTTAAATCTATCAGATCAGAGCATATAATCTATAATCATCTCAGAATGAAAAAAATTAATAAAACATAAATAAATAAAATAAAATTTGAAAAAAATATGAAGTCTTGAAGAATTGTATATGCATGTGTTTCTATTACTTGTGTTGTAAACTTGTTAAGACGAGAAAAAAAAACTTTAACGGGTGAAAAATAAATTATATTGTAATCCCTAATTTCAATAATTAAAATATAAGAAATTGAAATTGTATTGTGCAATTGAGTCACAATTTTAATTATTTTTTTTGATCGGTAAAAAATAATTGATATTAAATCAAGGGTAAGAGGATTACCCGAAGCATTACAGAGTCCAGTGCCACATACGTGATATCAGCTCCACCTTGATCTTTTCGATGCCCAGTTCTTCCGTGAAGAACTGGGCATCGAAAAGATCAAAAATTTAATTTGATTTTAGTGTGACTGATCAAAAATTTAATTTAACAATTATGAATATATTAAAATCACTTGAAATTCAATTGTATGATGCACTCAATTATATACAAGAATTTGTCACTTAATAAACATATAGAATTAATTTGTATAACTAAAATATAAAAAAATGAAATTAGTTCACGGACGATGCCAAAATGAAAAGTCTACCAATTAATTCTCATGCATTCCCCCTTGCGTTTCAAGGGAGTCCACAAATTAACTCTTATTTAAAACAAGTTTGGCATTGATATCTTATTTTAAAATTTATAAAATGTTGAATATCTTATTTTTATATCAAACAAATTTAGAGAACTTATAAGTTGTTTTAAGGTGTTTTATAAGCTGAATCAAACAAATTAACTCTTAATATTTTTTAAGTCACTTTTTTTTATTGTAAAAAGTTGAAAATAAGTGATTTCACTTTGATTTGTACAATTTACAAATATCACTAAGTGGTTGTTTTTTTAGAAATTATAACTACTTAGAATTGCAAGCACGAGTGTGTTCTTATATTGAATGATGCTTCTAAAATTAATCATCTAAAAATTTAAAAGCTCAAAAGTGTACGCTCTATCCGATTATGACTTCTCACTAATATTTTACTCTATTTCAAAAAAATTATTAAACACTCAACATTTTTTTTTTACAAATTTTACATATACTTATCACTTTTACTATTAATCAAATTTTTTTCTCACAATTAGTAAATTATATCACTCCCACAAAACACAATTTTTAATTTTTTTTTTTCAAACACCCCGTGACCGTGAGTATGCTTGGTAGAAGTGATTTGAAGAGACATTATTTTCTTATGCTTATGAACACGGAATAGAAGGGGGGCAAAGTTGTATGCATGTTTTTATATATATACAGGTTAATTAGACAGAGTGACAGGTCTTTGTTGCTACTCTATCCTTTTCGGTTAAGACAGAATTGTTGCAGCAGCAGACCCTTCAATTTCCTATTTTTATTGTTTACATCTCCCTGAAAACAATGTTGAATCACCTTCACTGTGTTTGACTAAATCTCATTTTTACTTCATATTGTTGGACTGGTCGGCACTCCACTATTTACTTTACAATTATATGCCCAGCCCAGCCATGGAATAAATTCTATTTTTCTCTTTTAAAATTTTAATTTACTTAACATTTTTTACTTTGAAAATAGTCTTAAATTTACCAAAGGTAAAAATTTTGTTCTTTAACATTTTTGTACTTTAAGAGGACGGAAAAATGAATTATGTAACCAATTTCAATTGAATAAGTTAGCATACCAAAATCAAAATTTGTACTGAAAAACATATGTTGTAATAATAAATTATTTCTCGTGTCATAAGGGCCGTACTAATCTTTTTATATCGTTCCAATCTTCTAGTGGCTTCCTCATACACCCATCTTCCTATATATTACAGTACCGGCTAGTAGCAAGGTGCAATTTTCTTGCATATATTCATTAGAAGAGATGGAGTACTTTTACTCAAATGAACAAACTGGTTTGTTGCAAGAAGAATTAAGAGAGCTTGGATTTAATTACTCTATACAAGATTTGAGCAGTACAAATCTTGATTGCTTTAATTCCAACTTCAACAATAATAACAAATCTTTCTTCTCTACCCCTACTTGTTTCCAACACATTGATCAACCTCTAAACTTTGATTTCACTTCAGATTCGATTAATGACTCCCAAACACTCCCTTATTCCCAACCCGATAATTACTGCTCCATACCCATTTTTGATGACCAGCCGTTGCTTCCAGATTCGGATATCGGGGCTCCGACGTCTCAATTTGAATCGGGCCCCCAACTGCCCACTTTTAACATGGGTTTTAACTACGAAAGTGAAAGGAAGAACAAAGTGAAGAAGCTCACCGGCCAACCTTCTAAGAATCTCATGGCGGAGAGGCGGCGGCGGAAGCGGTTGAACGACCGACTTGCAATGCTCCGATCAGTTGTTCCCAAGATTAGCAAGGTAGTAATTTATTTATTTATTTTCCAAATATAATATAAAAAGAGTAGGGAAGGGAAGGGAAGGGTCCACACAATCATTTTAAGGATTTTTTGCAATTTCTTTTTTAACATTTTTTATTATATGTACTTTTCACCAAATATATTTAATGTTTATGGAATGCACTTTTCATGAATTACACTAGCAATCATTTAATGTTAATGGATACTGACTTGTGAGATTCCAACGTGTTGATGATTTAAAGGGTGGAACACAAAGTGAAATTGGTTAAGTTATTTTAGGATATATACATATTTCTTAATTAAATTGAATAAAATGATTGCAGATGGATAGAACCTCTATACTTGGAGATACAATAGATTACATGAAAGAACTGCTAGAGAGGATCAATAAGTTGCAACAAGAGATGGAATTGGGAGCAAATGAAATGGGGTTGTTAACCTTATTCCAGAATGCCAAGCCTGAACAAATCTTGATCAGAAATTCACCCAAGGCATGTGTAATATTCACCTTCAGAAACTCAACTTTTTTTCATTAAGTTATACCCGTTCTGACATTTGTCTTATAAATTTTTTGACTTGAAATTAGTTTTTTACATTTGTTTTAGTTATTTTACTGTAAACACAAATGACTAATTTCAAAGTAAAAATTTATCGAACAAAAATTAAAATTGATATTGTATAACTTAATTAAGGGCCAAAAATATATATTTACCCTTTTATAAAAAAAAAAAAAAACGTGTATGCACAAGTTGGACTAATGGACTACTCCATGTAATGGTGTAATTTTTTGCAATTTATAATACTACATCACTTATCAATTGATACATATATGAAATAAATGTAATTTTTTTTAAGTAAATAAATTGATGTAAGAAGAATGAAATAAATTTTGATGGAAATATATATACGTGGGTGCAGTTTGATGTTCAAAAAAGAAATGATTCAGCAGAGAGAAGAATAGAGATGTGTTGTGCAGGGAAGGCTGGATTGTTGTCATCAACAGTCACAACTTTGGAAGCATTGGGCATGGATATTCAGCATTGTGTTATTAGCTGTTTTAATGACTTTGCAATGCAAGCTTCTTGCTCCCACCTCCAGGTACCATTAATATTAATTTTTATTTTTTTTATCAATTTAATTATTCTATGTGATTATATTATTCTAAACATTCTACTTAGGTATATAGTTATTATATAAACACGCACAAAAGACAAAACATACACACGTAGCTCAGCTGCCAAACTAGTAATTTATTGGATGAATCATCAAAAGCATGTACTGATTGCATAAAATCCACGACTAATTTATTGGATGAATCATCAAAGCATGTACTAACTGATAGAATTGATGGTGTATATGTTAATTTGTTGTAATTCGACCTTACTAAAGATGACGTGACAGCCGGAAACTATTTCGTCCGTCAAATTGCAATTTTAAAAAGATATGTTACAACTGATAAATACACATCCGCCTGTCTAAAAGTTTCTCATTATTTTTGACACATATGTATTAAAAAAAGTGATTAAATAATAAAAAATAGTAAAAATATTTATTTTAAATTTGTGTAACGTGTATGGTGGCAGGAAGGTGGGCAGAGGAGAGTTTTGGAGTCAGAAGAGATAAAAGAGGCACTGTTTAGAAATGCAGGATATGGAGGAAGGTGTCTCTGATCATCAGATTGTAAAATCTTTAGTATTTTTTTGTGGCATAGATTCAGTAAAATGAATGTTTTATTTTTATTGTAACTTGATGGTATTAATATATAATTCTACTTTTGATCTTCTTTTTCCATTTTTATATTTTTCCTTTGGAGTTAGAAATACAGTGTGATATTTTATATTCTGCTTCAGATTATGGGAATCAGTATTATAGCAAGAAATAAGTAGAGTATGAAATATGAATTGTGTTCGTGACTAACAATTTTGGATTAAAACCTAAGTCTACGATGTATTTCCTGTATAATTATTGTATTATTGCAAGTGATCAACAAAATAATACTATATCAAAATGAAAAAAGATTGCATTCTACTTAAATAAATAATATTTGGGCCCAACAAAGTTTATCCAGCTACTAAAGCACTATACACAATTCAAATGGGTACGACTATTTGCACCTCCAAAGCGTGCTTCCCAGATTGATGCACTCACCCCTTGCTACTAACCGATTTCCAGATTTATTCCCTCTTCTTTGATTAACTCGTGTTATTTTTTGTTATTCTTAGATCTTGTTCTTGATATTGAAAAAAATAAATACAGTATATTTCTAGATTGTTCAAATTTCTGTATAGATTAAACAAGTCCAATTTCATGTATTATGAATTTATTTTTTCATTTTTTTTGTCACATAAATAAATAATTTTAGAGTATATTTTTCCACCTGTCAAAGCAAAAAAGACCCTTTCAATATTTTCTATTGAGTCTTATCTCTTAGAAATAAAGATACTTTCCTCCCGCCTTCCCTCCCTTTTTCGTTAAATTTAATAATAATAATAATAAAAAAAAGACTTGAAATGAAAGTCACATCCATTGCACACACTCTTCCTAAATTTTCCTAAATATTTGTTTTAGCAGTTTGATATCTTTTACAAGTCACACCCCATTCTAAATCCAATTTTTTATCAACTTCTTAATTTCTTCTTTATTTCTCATTACATTACATAACATCACCTCACCACACCACACCCACCGTCGCTCTCCCTCTTTCTCACAACTATAGTAATAAAAATAAAAAAATTGTCGAAAGTGTATACGTTCGACATTGATTTGTAAAAAATTATATATATATATATATTTAGATTTCAAAGTTTTTTTTTAATTTAAGAATTTTTTACGAGATTTTGATACTGTTTGAATAAAGTTGTCGGTCGAAAGTTGTGGTAATGGCGACAGCGACGACGACGGTCGGAAGTGGTGGTGACGTTGGCTGCAATTAGGGTTATAATTTAAATGTTGAAAGAGAGTGTAGTTAATAGTGGGGGTGTATTTAGTAATGATATTTATATAAAATGGTATTTTAGATTTTTTACATTAATATTAAATTAATAAAGATGGAGGGGAGTGTCCTTTACAAAGACTGAGGTGCAAATATCCATACCCAATCCAAATCGGTAGTTGGACTTCTTTCTAGCCTAGGCATCCAAATGATGGTAGAGTGTTTGCGCCACTTATTTAAGCATTAATATTGTAGTAACACTATAGTTTACATAAACTCTTTTTTGAGTGTTATTAGTATTATATATAAAAATTATCATTATTAAAAAAATAGTTGATCGATCATCTGTTTTATGACCTTTTTAAAAAAAAAATGAAGACGTTTTTATAATTAATTAGCAACTGATTTATAATTATAGTAAATAAATAAAAACTTATGAGATAATTATATTGAAATAATTATCTTCGATATAAATACAAAAGAAAATGTGAATATACATAGTTTTTGTCCGTAACCTAGGTTTCCAGCCACTCCTTATAATGTGGCATTAGTAGTTATATTTACTTAGATATAATGATTAGTCATTTGAAATTAACTAGTTACTAATTAAAATATAAATTAAGACCTCACTAAGAGAGAATGGGAGTTCCATTATGCTTAAAAAATGGAGTAGCATCATACAATTAATTAGCAACTGCAAGTAATGATTATGTATTGACTCTCGAATAAAAGCCCAAATCAAACATGCACACTTAATAAGACTCTTCTATTTACAAGATCATGTCATTGCCATTGATGAGAAAAGAGTTGGTCTAGTATGCACTCGAGTGCATATTATGCACCCTAGTCCATGTTGCACTTTTCAGTTTTATTGACTTACACTTTTTGGTAAATAGTGTTGCATTTTTCAATTATTAAACTGTATAATAATATTTTTAGTAATAATTGAAAAGTGCAACACCATTTATCAAAAAGTGTAATTCAGTAAAACTGAGAGTGCAACATGGACTAGGGTGCATAACATGCACTCGAGTGCATACTAGACTTTACCATGAGAAAAATCAGATGCGGCCAAACGCAGCCTCACTGATCACAAACAATTGATTCTTCCACGCTTTCAAAAATAAAATTAAATATTAATTTATAATAGTGATACTTCGAAAATATACTCCTATTTAAAAAAAGAAAAGAAAATTCATGTATACTCAAAACAAATTTTCAATTAATTATCATATTATTATTAAAGTAAAAGATTAAATGCTGGAAATTATATCCTGCAAAGCACATAAGTTATTAAAATATTAAGTTATTGTTGTGTTGTTTTAAAAAATAGTATTAAGATGCCATATTTGCCATTAGGACAAAGATGCGGCCTAATGCAGCCTCAGTGATCACAAAGAACTGATTCCTGCAGGAGAGCAACCTTTTAACATCTGTGGGGGTTTATTAATATTATTAGTGGATTTAGCCAACTAACTAATGGAAATTCTCCTTAGATGTCAACCTTATTAGTTTTTCTCTTTATTGAATTTTTTATTTTTTGGAAAGGACTTTTTAGATGGCAACGTACGGAAATCAAACAATTTTTATTTTATTTATTATATGAATAATATTTTAGCGCCCCCAATTATGCAACCAGTGAAACTTTGCTCCAATTTTGATTAGGATTTTTTTTTTTAAAAGCAGACTATTTTTTTTTTTATGTATTGTTTCGTGAAGAAAAATACGTACTATAAAAGAATATTAGTCCATACGATAAAAAGTATCAGCATGAAACTTATAATTTTATTCAATTTAAAAATTAATATTTTTTTCTAATAAACTACTAATATTTTTCATATATATTTTTCAAATTTTATGTGAATAAGTCAAGTTTTAATTAAAATTAATTTAAAATAGTACCAATTGCACAGTACATAATATAAGTTTTTTGCAATATTTTATATACTATCAAAATACATCATGATGTACTGAATTATATATGTCGCGACTCGCGAATATAAATATTGTTGAAAATAGTACTGATAAAAATGATATTAATCGTAATAGAAGAATCAAAGTATGAAACGTGTCATAAAATTTAGATAAGAATTACTTTATAAAGTTGTCTTATTCTTTAAATTGGTGAATCAACATCGATCCCAAATAAATTTGCTTTAAGAGAGTGGGCATCTTTACTTTGCACTTCCATTGCATGGGACCTAAACCCATTTAATTGGTGTTCTTCAAATATAAATGAATTGATGAGCATCACACTTTCCAAAATTACTTTAACTTAAATTGACAATTAATCTTTCATGATTAAAGTATCTTTCTACATTTGAGAGCAACACCACACACACTATACACGACCAAATTCATTTATCCCTCACTCGGTTTTTTTTTCTTTCTTTTTTTCGTCCCATATTAATTCACTGTTTATAAATTCAGTATCAATTTAATTGCAATTTTCGACATTTGCTTGTAACTTTATCACTTCTTTAATTGTTCAATTTCGTACCAACTATTAAATTATAACAGGATATTTGTAGCTACATACGGGCATGACACATCTATTACCCTTTTCGGGATTTTTTTATCCATGTAAAAAGATCTTCGATTCAAGCACTAACACACCCTCAAGCATCGAAAAACTTTGATTAAAAATGTAAATTGTGTACCAAATTGAAACAATTAAAGAGATAGTGAATTTACAAAAAAATGTTGAAAGTATAAATTGAGATTATAAAGTCATGAATTTATATATAATTAACCATTAATTTTATTAACATGTACTTCATTTATATACTGATGTTATGTAAAAGTGTACATTTCGAACTAGAGATCTAACCTCTTTAATTTGCTTATGATCTTGATCAGGCTAAGAGACTATGTGTGATTAGGACATGATTTTGTTAAATTTGCAATTAGTATGTGTTTATTTAAATCGTACGGAGTAAGTTATTATGTGTTTCAACTTTTAATATATATAGGTAAAGTTTAGTATGCACTCGAGTGCATGTTATGCATCCTAGTCCATGTTGCAGTAACAGTTTTACTGACTTACACTTTTTAATAAATGGTGTTGCATTTTTCAATTATTACTAAAAATATTATTATACAGTTTAATAATTGAAAAGTGCAACACCATTTACCAAAAAGTGTAAGTCAGTAAAACTGAAAAGTACAACATGGACTAGAGTGCATAACATGCACTCGAGTCCATAGCAGACCAACCCATATATATATTAATGAATGCATGTTACACATATAGAGAGTACATCATTAGAATACAAATATGTACAATATAATATTAATGAAAAAGAAGAACATTTTAATATTGATTTTGATTATCCAAATTGATTGGTGTACGTACGTTTGCTAAACTTCAACATATAAGATGATATGATCAGCCTGCAATTATATATAAGCCTTTTTCATCATCTTTAATTTATTTATTGGAATTGGGATATATTCTTAACTTATCCAATATTCTTTGTAAGTTGTAACAACACATGAATTTTGCATCGAGATACCCATATTACATCAACTTTCACATACTTGCAGAATTAATTCTTGATTAATCATCATTATATAATTATAGACAAAAACTTCAATCAACTTAATTCACGAACTCAGTAAGGTTTAATATACGAAGCATAGTACAATTTATCATATGCACATTTAATTTTGAAAAGAATACACATAAAATCAAATTTCTTTTTTAAAGTATTACTTTAAAGAAGATAATTTACGTAAACTTTATTTATAAGAGACCTACTCATAATAATATATCCCGGGTCTAAGCTCATTAGAAATTATTGTCTCGATATCGATCCTCTCCATATCAAACTGACGTGGAATTCTTTTCTTTTTAAAAAGCAGCGGTGTGGAATTTTGATGGCACGTATAACAAAGAGGCCCAACTAATTATTTGGATGTATGGTTGCCTTTTGTTAATCAAATTAATACCTTGATCACAAAAAAATGTGACAGATGATTATGATTTCAACCAAAACATGTACTCCCTCCGTTGGATAAACTTTTCATTTTACCATTTTGATTTTTTCGTCTATAAATTTTTCATACCTTTTTTTGTAAGTATTTTTTCTTACATTTCACTTTATATCTTACTTTTTCTCTCTATCTCTCTCCTCTCTCCTCTCTCAATCACATCACTTGTACTTATGTGGGTGTTTTCAAACTCTACAAACGGCTTCTAGAATCACTTTTTTTTAAAGCTGTTCTCTTACAACTTTTACTCTTGAGAAGTGCTTTTAAGCTGTTTATAGAGTTTGCAAACACACCCTATATCTATTATTTAATCACTTTTCTTAAGCTCTGTGTCAAAAAAAGTAACGTGAAACTTATAGACGAGGCGATGGAGTAATTGATATAAAGGCTTCACAAGTAGATATGATGTTATTCCGTGAGAGAATGCATTTAGTGGAAGTAAGTATAAACAAAAAGCTTCTTTATGCAAAGGATATGCACTTGTTTGTCCGTATTCCTACAAAATTGCAATTATATATACATATATATATAGAGTAGTATTTCTCCTTTGAATTAACCAACAACCACAAATTAAATCTCTAACCATAACCATGTTTTTCCTGATCACAATACTCATGTTTTACCTTGCAAATGCAAATGCAAATGCAACCTCCAACCAAACACGCCACTTTTTTTCCATAATCAAAACCTCATTTCCAATCCCAACCTGGAAAAACACCACCAACTACTGCAACTACACGGGCGTCTCGTGCGATCCCCAAAACGACGTCGTTGAGCTCGACTTCTCCCACTGGCATCTCTCGGGCAAATTCCCCGACTACATCTGCTCCTACCTTCCCAAACTACGCGTTCTCCGCTTGGGAAACAACGACTTCCGCGGGGGATTCCCCCGTGGCATCACCAACTGCACTTTCCTACAAGAGCTAAACCTCAGCTCTATCCATTACACCGGAACATTGCCCGATTTTTCGCCCTTGAACTCCCTCAAAATTCTAGACCTTTCCTACAACTCCTTCTCCGGAAGCTTCCCAATATCAGTCACAAATCTAACCAATCTCGAAATCCTCTACATCAACGAAAACGTCCACTTCGACTTGTGGCAAATCCCGGAAAACATATCCGGGCTAAGCCATCTGACGGCCCTGATTTTGACAAGTTGCCGAATCTACGGCACAATCCCGCCGTCAATTGGGAACATGACGGCGTTAACTGATCTCGAGCTCAGCGGCAACAGCTTAATAGGGGAAGTCCCAATACAGCTCGGGCTTCTGCACAATCTGCAGCAGCTCGAGCTGTATTACAACCAATTGGAAGGCGAAATTCCCCACGAGCTCGGGAATTTGACCGAGTTAACGGACCTGGACATGTCCGTTAACAAATTCAGCGGACAAATTCCCGACTCGATTTGTCGCCTTCCGAAGCTTCAATTTCTCCAGCTTTACAATTCCTCCCTTTCGGGCCCGATTCCCTCTGTTATTGCGGAGTCCAGAACGTTGATCCAGCTCTCCCTGTACGGAAACTTCTTAACAGGGGAAATTCCGGAGAATCTCGGAAGATTCTCCGGGCTCGTTGCTCTTGATTTATCGGAGAATAATTTAACAGGGAAGCTTCCAGAGGGTTTGTGTGATCATGGAAAGCTCGAGTATCTGCTAGTACTAAAAAACATGCTTTCTGGAAAACTTCCAGAGAAATATTCAGAATGTAAGTCTCTGATTCGATTTCGTGTTAGTAGTAATAATTTAGTTGGGGAAATTCCGGCGGGAATTCTGTCTCTGCCACATGCTTCGATTATAGATTTATCGTACAACGGTTTCACCGGTTCCATTTCTGGAGATCTTTTTCGGTTTGCAAGGAATTTATCAGAGCTTTTCATGCAAGGAAACAGGATTTCAGGTTCAATTCCGCCTCAGATTTCTCTTGCTATAAATCTAGTCAAAATTGATTTGAGTAACAATCTTTTATCCGGTTCGATTCCTCCGGAAATTGGGAAATTAAAATGGCTTAATCTCCTGTTGTTGCAAGGCAACATGTTGAATTCTTCCATTCCTGATTCTCTATCCTCACTCACCTCTCTGAATCTCCTCGATATATCCAATAATCGTTTTTCGGGAAATGTACCCGAAAGCCTCTCGAAATTGTTGCCTAATTCGCTCAATTTTTCGAATAATCGCCTTTCGGGCCCCATTCCTGTTCCGTTTATAAAGAGGGGGTTGTTGGAGAGTTTTTCAGGAAATCCGGGCCTGTGTGTTCCTGCCTACGTGGAATCACCTGGCCCGAATTTCCCAATCTGCCCTCACAGGAGGAAGATCAATAGTGTGTGGTTGATTGTTGTGTCAATTGTGATAATAGCCGTTGGGACGATCTTATACATGAGACGATGGTTGAGGAGAGAGAGAAAAGTGATGGGAAATGAGGACACTCTCTCATCTTCATTCTTCTCATATGATGTCAAGAATTTCCATCGTTTAAACTTCGATCAACGAGAAATCGTCGAGGCGATGGTTGATAAAAATATAGTGGGGTATGGAGGGTCGGGGACAGTGTACAGGATGGAGTTGAATAACGGGGAAGTTGTTGCAGTTAAGAAGCTGTGGAGTAGTCAAAAGGCGAAAGATTCGGGTTCAGAGTCGATGAATCTTTGTAAAGAATTGAAGACTGAGGTTGAAACACTTGGGAGCATAAGGCACAAGAACATAGTGAAGCTGTATTGCTATTACTCGAGTGTGGATTGTAGCTTGCTCGTGTACGAGTACATGGCGAATGGGAACCTTTGGGACGCGTTGCATAAAGGGAAAGTGGTGTTGGATTGGCCTACGAGGCATCAGATCGCGTTGGGGGTTGCTCAGGGGTTGGCGTACCTCCATCATGATCTGATGCCTCCGATCATACATAGAGATATCAAGTCGACTAACATACTCTTGGACATCGATTTTCACCCAAAAGTCGCCGATTTTGGCATTGCTAAGGTTTTGCAAGCAAGGGGAGGAGTTGGAGGATCTATGGATTCTACTACAACTCTTATTGCAGGGACTTATGGCTACTTAGCACCAGGTAAAATTAATTGCTACATTTATTGTAATATCACTCAACTTAATTATGATTAGCCCCAAATTGAAAGTTAATGACACCAATTAAATTTAATTTTGTGATATAGGTAAAGATTTGTGAAAGTGAACTTATGACTGGTACCAAATTGAGAGTTACTTTTCTTTTCTGATGCATCCCTTTTTTTCCCCTCCCCATGACTCAAACCCAGTACCTAAGGTCTAGGTAGTGGTGCTCTAACCACTTGAGCTATCCCACTTTGTCAAATTGAGAGTTACTGATACTAAATTGTATAGTATCAATTTATATATTGTGATATATATAATTGATGATTTGTTTAAATTGAAAGTTACTCATAATATTACATTGTAGTTTTGTATTACTATGATATTGTTGAATATTTGCAAATTGAACTTATAATATATTATCGAAATTAATTCCGAGTTCTTGTGAATATGACAGAATACGCATATTCATCAAAGGCGACGACTAGATGTGACGTTTACAGTTTTGGAGTAGTGTTGATGGAGCTAATAACAGGGAAGAAGCCAGTGGAAGCAGAGTTTGGAGAAAACGAAAACATCATATATTGGGTTTCGACCAAGATCGAGAGCAAGGAAGGGGCGATGGAGGTGTTGGACAAACGAGTGTCGGGTTCGTTCAAGGATGAGATGATCAAAGTCCTTCGAATTGCCATACGTTGCACGTGCAGGAATGCAGCGCTTCGTCCCACAATGAACGACGTCGTGCAGCTTCTAATCGAGGCCGACCCTTGTAGGTTCCATTGTTGCAACTTGTCAAAGGAAACAGATGATCTCACAAAGCCAATTTGATTATGTATATTACTAATTAATGTTACATACATATAGAAAATAGTAGTACTAGGTTAGTAGCTAATTAAACTAGTTCCATAAAATGTTGAGGAGCCTTTCCAAGATATCCACTTGTAATTTATTTCCCTAGAAAGAAAAGTAGCTAGGGAATATATAATCTCCCAGTTTTCTTGATTTTCTCTACTTTTTAATTTCTTTGTAAATATTTGAGTACAGCCTAAAATAAAATATTACTAATTTCAAAGTATATAGTAAGTGTTACTATTATCTTATATACTAAACGGACCCATGCATATAAATATATTTATGATTGGAGTATTATTGAGATGATCATATGATCTATGCCAACGCGTGGCATCTATGGAAAAAAATATGCATTGACCCTCAAAAGAAATTAATTAATAATTCTCAAATTCGTTTTATAAATAAAAAAAAATGATTTGGTCCTTATGAAAATAAGATATATGCTGATTCGAAGGGAGTGTTATAATTGCATGAAAGTGGGGTTTCTGATTCTGCATTAGCTGCAAGTTGTGGTGGGTCCTATGAGTTGGCTGGCTCATCTTCCATGCAAAATAATGTATATATGCATTTTGGAAAAGAAAAGAAAAGCTTAGCCTTTTAGCTTGCTAGCCCTAGGGGAAGGGGCACTTAACCAAACTAAAAGCATTATACTTTTTCTTTTTTTCTCTCTTTAATTCTTTCTTTTCCCTAGTTGTTTGACATAAATGTTTAATTCCTGATTTTTAATGGAAAAAAAGAGAAGCACTAACTGAGGAAAAGTAAAAATAGCAAGTCCTCTAGATAGTGTGAAGTTAATAATCTCAATCCCATGAACAATATACAAGTTAGAATAAAATATACTCGAATACTCATCCATCCGTTCCAAAATTATGGTCTCATTTTTTTTTTTTTTTTATCACAAAATATAGTCTCATTCTCTTTTAGAAGTGTATATTAAATCATAATGACTCCTGCAGCTTAATGAATATTTGAATTATATAATGTGTGGGAGAAAAGATGAGTATTGTTGTTGCTTAAATCGACTCACTCTAACTTTACACTTTAAAATTAGTTATTAAAATATACTCCTATATTTTTTTTCTAATTTTAATTTCAGTCCTCTCACGTTTCATTTTATATATGTAATAATATATTATGATGAAGGAAAAAATTAGCGGGATAAGACTTGACAATGATCAACTTGAAGTTCAATTAATGCTACAACCTGATTTGTGATAAGACTTAAAAAAAAGAAAGAATGAAACTAAAATAGTTAAACATTTGCACATGCATGAGTATAAGAATTTATGTTTTTCAATGTAATGTAAATAAGAACTTTGCCTAGTGATGGGAAATAAAGGGTCCTACTAAAAGAATGAGATTCAAAAAATTAATTTATATTTGTTTAATCATGGTGGACAATCCATAAATAAAAGCAAGAACCACATTCATCAATAATTCAATCGAATGGTTCTGCAACTAAGAATTGACATAATAGCTAATATATAGGCTATATATAAATTTAAACCTTTAATTTGGTGAATTCTTATGTTCACGAGATCATTCATAGGATGAAGCTTCAACCTCAACTATATGCCTAATAAAAAAATATTGTAAACACGTATACAATTGAAATTCAATTTCATACCACAACTTAAACTTTTTTGTAAATGATTATAAAAAAAATAGGATTTTCAATTTTGTCTTATAATTTATAATTGGTCTGATTTTAGTCATGTTACGTTTTACAATATTTTAAATTTTTCGTTCCATTTAACTATGATTTTTTCTGCAAAAAAAAAAAATCAAAAGATGATCGTCAACAACCTCATTCGTGACATTTTTGTGATTGTTGAACTGAAATTGAATCAATTATTTAAAAAAAAAAATCCTAAATATTTTGGACCTTTTACGAAATAGACTAAAGTTATGAGATTAAATTGAATTTTAAGTTATGGTCTAACTATAAATCATACAGTATATCACTAAATATTAAGAAAAAATATCAAATGTCTTTCAAATATATATATGCCATGAACCAAGAAAGGTGAACCCTTCCATGATTGTTTTTTTCCTTTAACCATCACAAAAAATATGGGTTGGAAAGAAAAAGTTATGTAATAATAACTCCACTAGCTTAAAAAGACATATTATTATTCACCATTAATTTTCTTAGTCATGAATCCACCTGGTAGTAAAAAATCAGATGCCATTTTCACCACTTGTTGAAACGACAGTTTGAATCAAATTAATAGTGGTTCAATATGTATGGCACGAATTTGTCCTTCACCTAATATTCGTATTTTCCTTTTCTCGCATCAAATTAACATTTTCTTATCCTAAATTCAATATAATGAATTCCTATAGATGTGGTTTATAATCATATAATTCGGATAAAGTTTGTGTAATCAATCGTACTTAATTAGTATTTTATACTCTTATTACGAAGTTGGATTGTTTTTCTAAAGTAGTGAGTTTTATAAAAAAAAAGAGAGAGAGAGAGATAATTAATTAGCAATCATGCATAATTACCTATTACTTTGTTTTAAATTTTTCAGTAAACCTGTGAAATCTCATACCAAGAAGAAATTGTATAGAGTGCATATTGAGAGAATTTAGGAATATAGAAGAATTACATTAGAATTACATGATCAAAATGATTATCATCCCTCCTCTTATATAGAGGGGAATTTACAATATGGAAGTTACAACTACTAAAATAGAAGTTATAACTAAAACAACTACTCTAACTAATATTATCATTTGTTGTATTTGGTGTTATTCTTCACACCCTCCCACAAGATGGAAATGGATGGTAAGAAATTTCATCTTGAACTTGTTCTTCAAAAAAAACTTCAAACCATTACAAGTAGCGTGGGTGCAATGTTATCAACAATGAAGAGGTAGCCTTCGAGAATAGAATCCAACACCAAATTGAACATTTGAACGTTGATGTAGAGAGTAGACAAATGATGCAACCCATGCATCTAATCAATGGTGAGATTTCCACCAATATTCCAAAAAAAATGTAAAGATAGAATCGTGATAGACACGAAGAGAAAAGAAATATTGAGTATAGGAACTCACGAGCATAGAACCCGCAAAGAAAATGAGTATAAAACTCAAAGAAATGAGCATAGAACTCTAAAAATTCGAATCAAGATGAAATCGAATTTAAAATTCACGAGCACAGAACCCGCAAAGAAATGAGTATAAAACTCAAGAAACTCAAAAACATGAGTATAGAACTCTAAGAATTCAAATCAATATGAAATCGAATCCAAAATTCACGAGCATAGAACCCGTAAATAAGAAATCTCGAAAAGAAAAAAAATAGGATAGAAATCCAAATTTATCAAAGATTTGGCAGAAATGAGTATAAAACTCAAGAAAAATTAAGAAATGAGTATACAACTCGAGAAAATTCAAGATTTGATAGAAATGAGTATAGAACTCAAAAGATTCATTCAAATCGAATTGAGGAAACGTACCTAGATCGACAAACTTGTTTAATCGATCATAAATTAATCGATACACAGCTCTGATACCATGTGAAATCTCATACCAAGAAGAAATTGTATAGAGTGCATATTGAGAGAATTTAGGAATATAGAAGAATTACATTAGAATTACATGATCAAAATGATTATCATCCCTCCTCTTATATAGAGGGGAATTTACAATATGGAAGTTACAACTACTAAAATAGAAGTTATAACTAAAACAACTACTCTAACTAATATTATCATTTGTTGTATTTGGTGTTATTCTTCACAAAACCACGAAGCTTAAATCCTTCTGCATTTTTTTGCAAACTCAATACAAAACTTAGAATCACTTATTTTTTTTAAAAATTGTCTCTTTTTGTTTGAAGCATTTTGTAGAGTTCCAAAACAAGTATGTATGTCAATGGATGTATTATTCCAGACAATCAACGAAATTATATATGCTACTTTTCAAATTTTCAAAAATTCTAGTACCATTTTTTAAGAAATGTTATTAGTAATCCAAGCATATAATTATTCTACTCTTGCGAAATTCTCATTATGACCCGTTATTATTTTGGCCCATCAACTTACAATGAACCACTAGTCTGGGCTTGGATTCAGACATTAAGTTCAGCCCATTTGTTACCGCCCTGCCACAAGAATTATACAAGTACTCCATCCGTCCCGTGGAAAGCTTTCCATGAGCTTCGGGCACGGAGGTTAAGAAATATTAATATAATAAGTAGATGTATTAGAAGTGATGTGATTGAGAGAGAGAAGAATATAATGAAATGTGAGAGGAAATAGTTACCAAAAAATAAATGGGTAGCTTTCATTGGGACAGACGAAAAAAGAAAGTTAGATAGTTTTCAATAGGATGGAGGGAGTATTATACTAACATATTGTAAAATTATTTTTTATTTTAAGAATTATATTAGTATTGACCTAAAACTTTTTTAGGTGTCCGTATGTAAAGACCGGCTAATTTGAATAACCAATTTTATCTTTCACTAGTAAGTGAATCAATTGAAGTCAGAAGCTCTATATAGATGCTAGTTTTAACCTTAATTTCTTAAAGTAGATTTCTTATACACCAACTGCATTGAATAACATATAAAAAAAAAACTCAATCTTATTACAAATAAAATAAAAATGGGAACGTAAAAGAAGAAGAAAGAATTTTTTTAAAAAAAGCTGCAGAGATCATAAATTACACAAATATAAAGCCCAGTGCACCGGTTGTACATAATTTTTTTTCTTAAATTGGATATCCAAATTGAACCACAATTCAGACTAAGATCAAAATTCTTTTCATTATTGGCCATTACCAACTTCATAAAAATGGGCTGTTCTGCATATAATTATCCAACCACAATATGCAAATATGCGTTACCAAAATTATCAATCCGAAAAGTAATGCCATTTAAGCCTACAAATTATATAGTCAAACCTAACTAAATGCCTTCCATGAATATTGGAGTATGTAAGTAGCCACAGTGCAAAAAATAAAAAAATCACCAAAAGCAAGGATAAATTAATATGCAGATTTAATCACCAACTTTATGTACAACTTTGGAATAGATGCTATACACAACTTTCAAATCCTGAAATTAAAAAAAAACTCTCTTATCCTGAAGTCCCTAATTACAAAATAAGGAAAAAAATACCTCTTTTTCAAAACTTACAAATATCCGTCACCCGACATTTGCTTTTTTAACAAATTACTCATGTCGAAAGAGACATTTGTAATTCTATTCTCAAAATAAAATACTTAACATTTTTTTTAATATACACAAAATCTCAAGTTAGAACAGGACATACATTTCAAGATAAGCTTAAAATGATATAGCCATAACAGAGCCTCAATTCTTACCAGAAAATAACCAGATTCAATCATCGTATATAACCTCAGAAGGAGTACTTTGTTCATTTGGACTTGTGCCGTGATTCCAAAGTAGAGGCAGCTCTCGCCTTAGCAAACCCAATACGACACAAGTTCCTGGATTTCACGCAGTTGCATAATTCACAAACTTGATATATATCCATTCAAAAGAAAAAAAAAAACTTCAGTGAACCTGATTCATGAAAGTTTTACGGCGAACTCAATATACTATTTAGCATACGAAGTAATAGTGTTTATATTACAGACATATCACTGTTTTTAGTAATTTTGAATAGAATAAAACATAAAATCATTTTTAGTTAGGGTTATTATCATTTTTGACACCCCCATTTTCACTCACTATCAAGTTTGGTCCAAGTACACTTAGTTGACTTGATCGATATAATCAACTATTTTAGGGTGCTAAATGTAATTATTTGAAAATTATTAATTACACTTGCAACCCCCCAAATAATTATTAATTACATTTAGAGCCCTCAAATAGTTGATCCCGTCAGTCAACGAACGATCAACTAACGTGGGACGAAATGTGGGAGTACAAGTGTACTTCAAATATCAAACTTGATAGTAAGTGAAATGGATGGACCAAAAATGAAAAAGGGGTTAAGATACATCGTATTCTAAAACATGATGCTTCATATATTACTTTGAAAATGAGAGTTCACATGAACCCGGTTCACAGAAAATCGACTCTCATTCAAATGGTGTAGAAGAGATCTTACCCAGTGTACATGGGACAAGGTAGAGGAGAGCAGGCTGCCCATGCCCATTCATCATATACAAGCCTAAGTACGTAAAGAATAGGCCTGCAATCACCATATATATAAATCACTTTAAGTTATCACATTTCCTTCCGAATGAATATATAGTTGTAACATCTAAAATTGATAAAAGTGGTGGCACCTGTAATAGCACACCTAGTACAAATACTCATTTAAAAGGTTTTTTTAACTTTTTATCATAACTTTCCATCTACTCTAAAGCAATTTAACTATAAGCCCTTGGGATTTAAAGGGAAGCCACAAGACGGCAAGCTGTGATAGTTTGTGGTGAGAGAATCTATCTTCTTTTCTTTAATTACACTTTTTACATGTTTTATACGGAGTACCATAGATCATGGCTTGTGTTGGGAACGTGAGTGGGTGGTTTTTCTTGTTTCCAGGGATAGTAATAGCCCCACAATGTGTTGGCCTGTTTTTACACGAACTTAGTTATCAAGTGATATACCAAAAGGAGGAATTTGATAATAGAACTGCAAATTGGACATGGAAAGCGCATTTTCTAGGGGATGGAATGATTAAAAGCAATAGTCATGAAAACAGGGCATTGGCTATGATATTGTACTTTAAAAAAAGATGATAGTTATATTGGGATAAATGATAATTCACCTTCAAAACTAAGCATTTGTGATGATGAGGAAACTAGAATGAGAGCATTGATTTATGTCACAATGAACCTCTAACTGTATAAGTCATCATAACTTGGAATTTTCTGAAGTTACTGCATTTTTGTTAGTTAAATTTATTTTCCTCACTACATTAACCATTAGTCTCGTAGTTAAGTTTACATGTAATTGGTAGTCCACATACACAATCCTTGTGGGAACAAATCTTACTTATAAATGCATACACTTGCAGACGTATCCAAGCCTAACCCAAATGCTTCTTTCACTTCTCCAATAATTATTTCAATAGATATATGATAATATTGAAGTTTCAAATCTTCGTGCAACTCTTAGACAGAACTACTTATCAAATATGAAGTTTCCAGATATGTTCATGGTGGAGAAAACAAAAACTAAAGTTTTCTGCTAATAATGGACTTCCAATAGAGAATAATTTCCAAGACAATTTCAGTAAGTTTCACAATTATTTTTTAAAGGATAATAAGATAACATCCCAGAAAAAGCTCTACCAACAGAAAATCAAACTTTAATGATTGTAGCAAAATTATGAAGAAAAAACAACTAACCAGATCCATAGCCAACCATCAACCAAAGAAAATATCCACTTATTCCTCTCTTCTTATAGTGTCTGTCGAATCTGAGACATAAATAGATTCTAAAGTCAAGTACAATAACTTGGGGTATGTTCGATTTGGGATGTTGAGGAAATCTAGTGGATTTTAAAATCCTAATACTTGTAATGGTATGTGTTTGTTTTGGAATTTAAGTAGGTTAGAATTTAACTTTATGTTATAGGGTTGACTTTTGCAGGATTTATAAGTATTTATAGGGTTGAATGTATTGGCCATTGGGTTTTTGTTTAGGCATGTATGTTGTCCAATTTTCTTCCAGGACACTCCACTTTCCCAAATTGAATTTTGTCCTGTTAACTTTCAAAATCGGTTACCAATCCGTTGTAGGGAGTCAAATGACTATGAGTTGAATTTTGAAAGTTAATAGGACGAAATTCAATTCAGGAAAGTGGCGTGTCTTGAAAGCAAAAATGAGCAAACTAATATCAAAAGTGGCTGCACTCAAAGGACTTTTGAGATATTTATGTGGGTTGATTCAGTTTTCAATTTTGCATCAGTGGTAGAGATAGTATAGAAGTACCTAAGTGAGAAGCAAACTAACAAACCAGGGAATAGAATGTCCCCAAAACCTAGCATGTTGAAACCTCCATAAGGATCAGCAAGTCGAGGGACTCTCAAAAGCATGGGGATCGATTCGCCACCGCTGTTATTACCTTTAGCAACCTATATAAAAAGAGAGAAATCATGTTGATTGATGATAGTTATTCAACAAGAACGAAGACATTTCAAAACATAATATTAAATGGGGGCCCACCACCCACCATGGCCTCCCCCTTTTAAAAATTATTAAGAAAAAGAACTTCAGCTTCCATGCATAGTATCCTGATATAAAATGTACATTGAGGGGGGTGCTTGGTACATAATTCTTCAATGGGATTGATAATGGCAATGAATATAGGATAATTGTGATGGCTAATAGGAATAAATGATTATCAATGCACCTTTATCATACTACGTACGAGGAAATAAGACTCAAAATAAGTTAATTGTTACCCAATTTTGATTAACTACCCCCTCCCCTATGATCATTTTTCCTCAGTCATTTCACTATTTCTCAACCAACAATCATTTTTTGTCACAACGTATTCCAAGATTAGAGCAATACACTAACAATGTAATCATTATTCTCATTGTAATTCTCTATTTGATGATTCTCATCACCATTCCCACTGAAAAATTTAAACCAAGCTCCCCCTGAATTAATTAGACATGCAGCTAATGAAGATCTAAATGTGGAAAAGCAAAGCATCAAGGATGAAGGATGCTGTATTAAACCTATGTTATCGATAAGTTTATTGCATGAAAGGAAAGAGTGAGAGGTCAAAAATAATATAGAAACATACCGCAATCATAACACTGTCACGAAATATGTATGGAGATAGGAAAACCCAAAAAATGTCGTAGACGAATGCGCAGCACAGAAGTACAGTTGCAACCTAAAAGACAAGGGCAGTAATCATCAGATGATAATACAAAACATATTTTATATTGGTTAATCAATATGGTTTTAGGTACCTTTATATTTGGTAACTGAGCCACTTGTAACACGCTTAGCATCATGCATATACCCTGACATCAAGAGGATCACTATTTCTCAAAATTCCATCTTTTGTCTTTATTTTAAAAGCAATGTTAAATTTATGGTTTAATTGCAGCTAAAAGCACGACCTTTGAGTTAATTGCAGCCTAATCTAGACAATTGGATAATAGCAAATCCATCGTCAATCCAAAAACAAATTCCAATTGAGTCTTCCAGGCAGCCCATGTCTTGCCAGAAGCTGATGTGTCAAGTAAATTGCATGGCTGTCATCCCAGATTTGCTAGTAACCAATTGACAACTGAGATGATGACTGTGTAACTCACTTGACATGTCAGCTTGGGGGAAGCTGACCGGGAAGTTCAAATTGCAAAAATTATTTAAATTGATGATTGAATTGCTATTTATCCAATTGTCTAGGTTAGACTGTAATTAACGCAAAGGTCGTGATTTGAGCCGCGATTAGGCCTAAATTTATGTTTACAAATGCAGTGAAGTATGGATTTTTTGGAGTAATAATATTGAGATAAAAGAAGCATAGAGAAGTTTAATTACAAGAAAAGGTGATACATCATATCGATATTTTTTTTATGAAAGAAGCATTATGATTTTGGAATGCAGATTTTTAGACAAAGATAAAGAATGATGGGTTTTGGTGATATTTACAAGAATATCTTGACCGATCCAAGAGAAGGATTGCATCCGAGTTGCAGCCCAGCCAACAGCAAATAAAATACAGAATATCAAGACAGCTATCGAGACAATGGTCATCTCCCCAAGAACTGGTAATTTCACTTTCTTTTGTTCAGAATCTTTATATTTGCTGTTTAAGACAAATAAAAGTGAAAATATATAGTGCAAGAATAGAGCAGAAAATACTTGAAAAACACAACACAATCGTACATTGATATCAATTGCGTTATGCAGCCATGCATTCCCTGATAACAAAAAAAATATATATTATTGAAAATTAACTCAATAAAAAAACAATAACAAAAACCTAACAAAATCCCATGGTGAGGTCAAAAAGGGCTTCTCCATGTACTATAATTTATGCACTATAAATTATCCCACCAGGTCAAGAGCTGTTATATTACCATCAAACTCCGGGTCGGAATTTAACAGATACATCACTAGTTTATTTTAATATGATCAAATCAACTGATCTTTTCAATTAGTGAGCAGACACTTTATTAGCCAATTAGTATCATAGTCAGAATGAGCGTGAAGTAGTTGCTAGAGGAAATATTGAACCAGAGTCTCACCCACAAGCCCCCACAGACCCACCCTGAAGGATCAAGGCGTGATAAATAACAGAAAAGGATTCTCCTTTGTAACTACAGTATGTGTTTTAATTGATAATTTCAAGATGTGAACATTTCACAAGGACTAGTCAGAATATTTTTGAAAATCATGACTCCATTGCAATATCTAAACTTACCTAATTTTTTAAGCAATTACGGGAAACAAGGGCGATATTGTTATGCAAGGTTGTACACATGCATTTATCCTCTCCAGGATCATGGAAACTTCAAGTCACTTCAAGACATTGCTTAGTTGTTAATTATTGTATGATTTTAGATTTTCATCTTGTAAAAATCAAAACCAATCACTATAGGTGAAAGAAGTAATTGGAAAGATTGAACTGAATACTCACCTCAATACCTCCAATGCAGAAAAGTACAATTAGCAGCCAGACGAATGATGCTGACATAAAAAAATAAAGTAGCAGCAGAAAACTTGATGCTGATATCACAAAAAATACTGCACTCTTTGTGGTAATACGGAGGATTTCATCATCGTTAGCTGCAGCACCATCAGATTCCTGATATGGAAAAGATAAATGTACATAGCTGTCAGATTCATCAAACGATGAGACTACAATTTGAAAGAATACTTAATGTATAAACTAAGATGGTTTTTTCAACCTTTGGGGATAATTCATTACGGGATTCATCACTTTGCTCTGATTCAGTGAGTTTTGACCAGAGTGAAGCAGTAGCAACTGTACCCACAGCCATCATCCACAAGAATACAACTGAGTAGTCTACGATTGGGTGACTTGGAGCATATATCAAGAGTTCCACTAAATTGAAAAATAGAGATGTTAGCATCTGCATTTATCAACAAAAATGTATTTGATGAACATGTATAGACATCGTTACATCATGTAAAATTGGGATATATTGCAGATGTATATTCAAAATGGCCAAAGTAAGATTCAAAATAAAGATCGTATTCGTTCTTAATGATTCTACAATATCGAAATTATCGCAAAAATGTCAGATGCATTGGAAAAGGAAGACAGGGTCATTGAAAACCAATGTCACCTTGACAACAGAAAACCTAGATTCATAAACCATATAGCGCATAATTAACTCACAAACTGTTACCCTCAAATGACCAAAAGGAAACATAAGAAAGGGAATAATGGAAAACACTTAGATATCAAAACTGTAACAAAAAGTCAGAAAAAACTAAGCCTCATGGCACACTATCTCACTCTTTGACTTAGATTAGGGTCTCTCAGGACTCAGAACATGCATTTACAATTACTTTTACCAGAAACCTGAAGGGCATTACCTTTCTTTCCATTAGTTATGGATCTATTTAATTCCTCTCCTCCTGCCTTAGAAATCATAATAACTGGAATGTTTATATTCACATCTTTAACTTCCCCGCATTGCATCTCCTGAAGACCTATAAAAATTCGAGCCAAGAGTTATCAATTTAAAGAACAAACAAATTCACTGATTCAAGGAGGGGGGTATAGAACAATGACAAGCTATCAAAAATTTAAGAATATACACCATAAAAAAATTATTCTACCTTCATCAGTATTTATCACCACCAATGCTGCTGAATCTCTCTCTTGTGCAACTTTAGCCTTAGTTGTAAAGTCACAATCACCACGTAGTACCAATGCAATAGAGCCCGATAGCTGCACAATAGTACACAATACTCTTTGAATTGTTCATTCATAAAAACAAAAGGAAAAGGTTTTTCTAGTCCCGTAAGTTTGCACTTTTTTGCTTTCAGGACACCTCACTTTCCCAATTTGAATTTCGTCAATTTAACTTTCAAAAGTCAACTTTTTAGTACTTTGACCGGCTATAGAAGGTTACTAACTTGTTTTGAAAGTTAACAGGACGAAATTTTTAAAAAAAATGAAAAAAGAGGTAGCTACATTCATAGGTAGTTAATAAACTCTCTGTTGCAATTTGTTATGAGCTGAAGAAATTCTTAATTCAGAAGCTTAAAAACCATCCTGAGGAATTGTTCAATATATATGTGTTTAAAATCAAAGTTATACAAGAGATATGTTTGATTTTAATAAGCCTACCTCACTAGAGTGAAAATTCTTCATCATATTTTGAACTCAAACTCATTTGGTACTGGCATAATGTGCCTAAGATTCTTTTTATAATGAACTATTTTACAGTGTTCTGTATAAGACAGTCTGCAGATATTACTTGTTATATTCTCCCAGCTCCTTGATCCATGTGTTCAGTATTACCTTCGGATTTTATTTTTACTACCACGGAAGAATCTAATCCATCATATATCTACTGTAATTTCTGTGGTGGGAAGAAGAAACAAAGTTGAAGTGACAGAGGAATAGAATAGTGAAATGATTGAATAATTAATAGGCAGAAAACACCGGTTCTTGTAATTTTATACTGACAAGATATTCCTGGATGTAAATCTATATGAGCTAGTATTAAATATCTGGACCACATGCACCACAGCTTTATATTATAAACATGTTATATGAATTTGTAACACTATTGAGAGAAAAAAATCCTCACTTTAATCTACCTTTCATAATGCAAGCATGATCAGCTAAGTAAGTAAAGTAAATCAGCACTATATATAACTTGAAAACGTTTCACTATCAGCTGACTGAGCCTTCATTTACCAGTCATTTCATTTGCAAGCACAGAGGCCATTACACCTAGAGGAAATGCTGAGCCCAGTTTACCCAAACGATGTGCTCAGATCCTCAAAACCTAGTATTCAGATGGCTGGCAAGCAACCAAATCAACTAGGTCTAGTAGTATTCCAAAGCATAACTATCCAAACAAATAAACAAAAATTAACACATGGAAAATACCTTTGAAGTTGAGGATGAATTACAACCAAGTATGGGTTCTGAAAAAACAGCTGGTAACTTTTTCGCTTGTTCAGCATCCTCAGGCAAGATAGAGCCAAATGATGCACCCCACGCATATAATGACTCCTCTTCAGCACCATTTGCCCACCAATTGACCATAACCTGGAAAAATAATTAAAGAATTAATTAAAAAGAAAAACTAGTTTATCCCTAAAATGAGGGTTCCTTTTTTATCATCAACAAATTACTCTCTAGTCTCGAAGAAAAGAGAAGCTCCAGGTTTGTTACCTAAACAAAAGTTTTGCAGTACAAAATTCATTTTCATCTAATAATCACTACATTTCTACATGCTTGTATCAACACAAAACAATTGCATGAAAAAAACACGAAGATGTGATCCCCAAACACGTTAACATAAATTGCTACCTAAACATTATTGAACAGAAACTTTACGTGCTCCAGATAATCCAGGGCAAATATTCTTCAACTACTTCCTAACATAATCAATATGATATCAGAATAATTGCAGTAGTGCCAAATCGCCAATGTGATAATGATAAGAGAGACAAATCGTTATTGTTAATTAAATCTTATACCTCAGGGGTCTCGTTTCTGCAGGCGACCGGAGCAGCATCGGCGATGGCAACCGATGACAGGAGAAGAAGGAATAATCCTAAATAGGACGTTGCCACCAATTGATATGACGAAGCAGGAGCCATAACCAATTTCTTCTTTGTTCCTTGTAATGGAAATTGATTAATGAAATCGTGAGTGTATAAACTTAATTCTCCGTATCGATTGTGGATTGAACATTATATAAAGCACAATAGAGATTGTCAATTGCGTGTATCCCCATTGTATGAGAAAATGCAGGTCATAATTTGGGAGAGAAAAGATGGGAAGGAATTTTGAGCAGAGAGAAGTTTCACGCTCCAAAACTTTAGAGGGAAAATCGGAAGGAATTTTTGGCAGAGCTTCAGCCTTGTTTCTTCGACACCTGTCGACTACACAAATTTTATGTAATACTGTATTAGTAATAAATGTCCTCTAACTTAGGCCTAATCCAATTTATATCCTTTAAGTTTTTACTTTTTCGATTTATGTCATTTTTGGTCCAATTTATGTCCTTTCCGCCGGAAAATTTTAAAACTCACCGGAATGTGAGGAATAAATTGGGATTCCGACCAAATAGTCCAATTTACATCCTTTAAGTTTGAAAATTAAAATTTAATAATTAAATTTTTCAAAAATCTCATTAAAGATTTAAAAAATCTAAAAGTATCATTAAAAATCCAAAAATCTCCTTAAAATTAAAAATAATAAAAGGTGTAAAATAAAATTCAAAATATATCACTAAAATTTCAAAATATCATTACAAATTATAAAATGTGTAGAATAAAAATAAAAAATTCTAAAATTTTGAAAATTTGAAAATACAAGAAATAAAAAATTCTACCATTCAAAGAATGGAAAATGTGTAATTTAAAAATTAAGAAATTCAAAATATCATTAAAATTTCTAAAACTCTAAAAATCTCATTAATTTATTAAAAATGTGTAGATTAAAATTACTAATTCTAAAAATCTAATAAGAATAATAAAAATTATTAACATTTCATTAAAAATCAGACTTGATTCAGACTCATCTGACATTAAAGTTTTGGTCGAACTCCTAAAAATTTTGGGTCCCACTATGGAGGTTGAGCGGAAGTTCCACACCTTGATCGATTTTGGAACTGTCCCAAATTCATTTTCACGATTTTTTAAAATTGTGGAATTTTTTATTTTAAACATTTTTTAAATTTTAATTTATATATTCATTTATTTTTATGAGTTTTTAGAAAGAAAAAAAATTAAATTTACACATTTTCAGATTTTTTTAATTGTATAATTTAATTTTTTTTTAGATTTTTTATATTTATTTTACACAATTTATAAGTTTTTAATGAGATTTTTATATTTTTAATGAGATTTTTTTAATTTTTAATAATATTTTTAGAATTTTTTAATTATTAATTTATAATTTTCAAACATAAAGGATGTAAATTGGACTATTTGACCGGATTTCCAATTTTCCGGTGGAAAGGACATAAATTGGACCGAAAAGGATGTAAATTGGACACCCTATGACGTAAATTGAAAATGCGAAAACTTAAAGGATATATTCTGGATTAGGCCTAAGTTACAGGACGTAAAATGAAATTTTCTCTTAGTAATAATTAATTAATGGCAAAATTTTATAATTAACTTGTTCATAAATTTGATAACTTCCTTAATTATATGAAAGTTTTTTTTTTTTTAGATTCATTTATTATAAATTACTCAAAAAAAAAAAATACTTGAGATTGAAAATTAATTCTTATATATTAATTTTTATTATTCCATTACCTTGTTTAAATAAGCGAAAATTTTACTCATATACAAAAGAGACCAACTATATTCAATACATTTTGATTTATAGTTCACTTTAGTAAAGATCTTTTTGTTAAAAAAATTCAATTTCAAACATTGTGTCATTTTGTGTAGTTAAGATTATTCAAATTTTCATTTATCTTTACTCCCAAGTGATTCGGGTGGAATTTACACTATTTAGATGCATATTTGAAGCTCATTTGATGTTGATTTCATTGAATTATACATTGAATATGATTGTTTAAGCCGAAATGAGAGAAAGGTTGTGTTTTGTCGAGTTTGTAGGAAATACGATGGAATTTGGAGCAAAACACCAACCATACTTTACTGGATCAGGAAGAGGAGTGCACGGTTGGATTCGTCTCGAAAAACGGAGTGGAATGAAAAAAAGAATCGAGTCAATCGGAGGTCGGAAGCTCGAGATACGAAGAGACGAAAAAGCATACCCGGGTAGAAACGACCCGGGCGGGTCACTTCGACCCGAGCAAGGGCAGATTTTTAGGAGGTTCGAGTTTCGCCCGGGTGAAACCCACCCGGCCGGGTGGTTTCGACCCGGGCAAGGCTGAAATCTTGTTTGCTTCGAATTTTGGCCGGGTGGCATGCCCGGGTGGGAGCCACCCGGCCGGGTCACATCATTTTCGGGGTTTTTGGCCCATTTTCTCCATATTTCAAGGGCCTAATTGCAAAATTAATTCAAGACTTCTACCCCAACTATAAATAGACCAAATTTGAGTTTTAGAAAGGGGTCTCTTACTCCTTTTACAAGCAATTCAACACACACATTCACATAGTTGTAGGTGTTCTTCATTTTTAGTTTAGATTCTTCATTAAATTAGATAGATTAGTGGTTTTTACTTCAAATCAAGCTACGATTATCATCGGGCATCGTCTATTACATCGTTTTGTAGCTACATTTTCATGATCAAGGTGATATTAATCTATTTTGCAATTTATTTTGGTATTTTCTTAATTTCTTCAATCTCTTGTTATTCTACTATGAGTTTTATGTTATTAGTTGCTTTAATCATGGAATTCTCTTCTAGAACCATGGGCTAAACTCTTATTGCCTTGGGTGTGAATGTTTTGATGGGTGTTTAGTGTAATTATAGATTAATTGCATGATTAGCTTAGGAATTGGGTGTATATGTTTCTAGTGTTGTAATTTTCATGATTCAATTGATTAATTCACCCTATTAACTAGCATTGTTAGTTTTGTCGACTTCAACGACCGTATTGGGTTGCATGATTAAGAGTGTGTGTATGAGCTTGAATTAATCAATTAGAATTAACATAGTAATTAGCTACACCGATCGGGGGTTGATTGCTTAGATCGACGACACTAGACACTAGTCGATTAGAGGTTGTCTATTAGATTAGTGAAAGGGCGTCTCATACACATTAGTAACCGTGTTGAACGTGTTTATGAGACACTATCTTAGGAGCTTATGGTATTGATTAGACTATATAATTGCTAATCGATGCACGTGTTCACCTAAGCCTCACAAGGGATTGGTCTACACACACGAGTGATAGCCTTTAGCTTATCCCATTTTTATAGGTTCATTCATGCAATTGATTCGTTAACTCATTGAATTACCCACAAAACGGAAGCACCCGAGGCAATACCCTTCTCTTGCACTTTCTCTCGAAAGTTAGATAGCTTATTATTACTTTTGTCTATTTCTTGTTTATCTTGGTTAATTTAGTTTAATACTTGAGTTTTAATTCCCGAAAATCCAACAAACACGTTTAGTTACTACAATAGCATGAAAACTTGCAACTTTAGGGATTCATTGACACTCAATTAAGTCCTTTGAACGAAAATATATACTTGGAAAAAACTTATCCAAAAATACGAACAAGTCACCAAGCAATTATTTTATTCAGAATAAACTCCACAAAACTAATTTTGATAGACGGTTGGAGTATTATGTAATGAGATACTTTTACTTATTTTTATGTTACTCAAATTTCAAAAATATCACAAAAACATATTAAATAAATGAGACATTGTTTTCTCAATTTTTTTTGTTACTTATAATACCTGTAAGTAAATCAACACATTTATAATGAAGACTATATTCGTTTGAAACTAAGATAGTCTAGTTAATTTCATGATAAGTTATGATTAGCAAATAAATCGACGATGAGACTGTAAATATCTTGAAAATTAACGAAAATGAATTGTTTTGGTCAATTTTTGCACTTTCTTATCTTTATTTTCTGCAATTTACTGACCTAAATTAATGTAGATATCAAATGACTACATTAAGAACAACTAAAATTAAGCTCAGGAGTATGTTTTACACCATGGTTTAAAAATTCGAATTTTAGGGGTGTATTGGTTGTGGATTCCGTAGGCTTTCAAAGTTTGGGGGTATTCAATTCGAATTTTTAAAAGTCTTTAAAAATTTTGAGGTATTTTATACGGATTTTAAAAAGGCTTTAAAAATCTTTAGGTATTCAAGATTTCAATACTCTATGCATTTTGTTGGATTCTCCTTCAAAAATATAAATAAATTTCAATATCCAAAATCTCTTCTAAAAACCAGAGATTTCAACAGATTCTTTCAAAGAACTCTGAAGACGAAAGATCAGGATGGCAATATTGACCCGACACGCGGGTACCCACCCCACCCTGCGAGCTTTGAGTCAGGTCGGATCTCCACCCCACCCCGCGAGGTTTGGGTCAGGTCGGATCTGTCCCATATTGAGTATGGGTCGGATTTGGGTCTTATGTCCGACCCACGGGTATCCGACCCAACCCGAATTAATATATAAACTTTATATAATATATATTTTTTTTTTATTGCTAAAATATTTTATATATATATATATATAATATTAATTTAAAAAAAAACACTT
Source organism: Galeopsis tetrahit (assembly GCA_963675135.1). NCBI lineage: Eukaryota > Viridiplantae > Streptophyta > Magnoliopsida > Lamiales > Lamiaceae > Galeopsis > Galeopsis tetrahit. Next base: position 65,925,742 of record OY776131.1, read on the forward strand.
CACATTAAAAAAAAATTCTTCTCATCAATATTGAAGTTTATGAAAATCTACGTAAATGCATAAAAAAAAATATATTCCACAATTCTGTCAAGTCTATAAAAATCCATATAAATCCATAAAAAAAAGTCATTCAAACTCTACATGAACTCTATAAATTTTATAAATCCACCTATTTTTTAAAATTAAAAAAAATTCAATAGAATTTCAATTGAATACACCCCTCTTTAGAATTTCTTTTAACAGTCCAATGTCAGTCCATAGGATTTCCAAATCAAAAGTTTGTGAAGGATTTTATATACTATGATTTAATAAAAAGTTTGAAAACTAACGTTCAATTCTTGTAATTTATTTTTGCAAATCCTTCAAATTTATGACCCATGTTGATCATAAAAAATTAATGACACATGTTCTCGATCATAAAGTTAACTTAAGGGACAATTGGTTGGAATGATTTTGGGGTGAGATATATGAATCAAAGTTTTATGATATTTTAAATTACACGGTTATTCTTATTCCTGACTTATGGAGCCTGATTCCATCAAAAAAAAAAAAAAAAGACTTATGGAGCCTGATGAATTAGTACAATTTTTTAAGGTCTTTTAGCATTCTATTTTTTTTATTTTTTTTACAGGAATATGAAATATTTTAATTAAGAATTCAAAACACCAGCTATAGCATCCACTTCAATATGAAATTTGTGTTTTTTGTTTTAATATAAATAGCACACTAATTAGTTGTTTACGCAATTGCGAAATTGAAATTTTGTCGGGGGAATTTCAGTATTTTGGGGATAGTTCGAAGAAAGTTGAAATGGATCAACCACTTCCTATACTCATGTTAATCATTTACTCCATGATTTATGATGTTTTTTAGTTTTTATAAAGCCATACATTTTTTTTTTTGTCGATAATGTGATTGCCTCTTAATAATTTACTCCTGACGTGATAGTTGAATTAATGCCGCCATAATGTTGTCAAAAAAAAAAAGTCGATTGAATCTCAAAAGGTAAAACATTTTGTCTCAAAATAAACTTTTACATTTCGTTTTTGTGTTTACTTTACAGAAAATTATACTCCATTGTCATTTTTTTTTTTTTTGATAGGGTCCCTCATTTTTTCATTAATTTATCTGTCTTTTAACTTTTTCTGCTATCTCCCAACAATTTTACATAAAATATTCTATTTTTTAAAACATGTGTCATCTTTCAAACGTAAAGCTCGAAGGAGGACAGAGGAAGTATAAAATAATTTTATTGTACAACTGGTTCGCATTTTGTATGTATTTTTATATAATATTAATGGTTTTATTAAATGATACTCCCTCGGTCCCAATGAAAGCTACCCAACATTTCATTTTCGTCCGTCCCAATGAAAGTTACCCATCTTTTTTTTTTTGTAACTATTCTCTCTCACATTTCATTATATTTTTCTCTCTGTCAATCACATTACCTCTAATACATCTATTTATTATATTAGTATTTCTTAACCTCCGTGCCTGGAGCTCATGGGGAGCTTTCCCCGGAACGGAGGGAGTATTAGTTTGATAGTAATCATCGGTACATTATAAAATATAACAAAAATTTGTATGAGACTGTTTCATGCATACGATGAATTACTCTCATGTACTTGTGAATGATATGTGAACTTATGATCCTACTCCAATCATATTTAGAAGTAGAGTAAAATTAAATAATAAAATGAAACTATCATTTCATACAAAATGGAAAATGTTTGAATCATAATTTGTTATTTTTGGGCTAAGGAAATAATAAAATTTAAATTTGAAAATTTGAAAAATCTAGTTGACGTAATAGAGAATCAAACATGAATTAAATTGAGCAGGAGACCTGCACAAAACATCTGAAAAAACAAACTGGTTTGAGCGAGTGTGACACTTGATATAGAGAGTCAAATCAAGCAACGTCATTGTACGTTTGCAAATGCGATTTCGTTCACCCAATCTGAAAGCGCTGAGCCTACTCTAGCAACTTTCACTTAATTTGAAAATGATTTCCATATCAATTCTCTCAATTGCTTGCTTTGCTTTGCTCTTCTCTGCTCTATCACCTCACAAATAAATATGGCATAAATTGATGAGACAGGACATCTGCAAACCTGCAATAAACAAATAATGTTACCAATAAAATAAAATAGAATTAAAACATCTGCAACCAATTCTTTTGTACTTATATCAATTTTTTCTACGTCAAAACAGAAATTCCCTGCATTGATGTTGAGGCTTTTAGGTGAAAGGAACGCTATAAAAAGTTGGGGCGTCTTTTTTTTTTTTTTTTTAATATATATATATTTTTTAACAGTAAAACCTTAATAAAATTAAAACAACATTAACAATACTAGATTTATTTCTTATTATAAATTGATATATTTTAAATGAGGAAACATTGGAACTTTTTTGAAGGAAACATTGGAGTAGCAAGCAAGATACAGTAATAATTAGTGTACGTGTGATTAGTTTTTTTGAAAACAGGAAATATATTTATATACGAGTACGTGTGATTAGTATCTGTATCATAGAATATTAGAATATTGTTAGTACTATGTACTTCCAATTTTATTATTCTCACTTTTCTTTTCGAACGGTTCAATTTTATTATTCTCATTCCCTTTTTGAAAAGTTTACTATTCACACTACTTTATCTCCACCCTTCAACCATCACTTATTTACCTAAATTGCCACTAACTTTATTCATAAACAATCACTTTTCTATAAATGGACCCCACAACATCCCATCATACCCCCAACTTATCTACTTTATACATAAACTACTATTATTTCTTAAATCATGTGCCAAGAGAAGCGGAAATATTGAAATTGGATGAAGGGAGTACAATTTTTTTTTGGAAGGTAAATCAGTTTTATTAAAGAAAGTTCGAAGGAAAGATCAAGAAGGATCACCATGTACATTCGACTTGCATATAACGTCATTCTATGAGCAATCAAATTATTAGCACAGAATTACCCAAAACATAAAAATACATATTACACGTGTTAGTTTTAGTGTTTTACGGTCTAATTTATAAATTCGTTGACATGTATCATATTAAAAAAATAATAAACGTCTTATAAGGGCATGTTTGATAGCAAATACTAATTATCTAAGATTAGGATGATAACTAAACTTTATAAATTTTAAAGCATAATCTACCCTTAATCTAAGTTATCAAACAACCAATAAAAATGATATATAGTTAATCTAGATTTAATCTAAGCTATCAAACATGGCCTAATAATGAGGATAACACGTGTTAACGATTTAAGTACTCCCTCCGTCCCTGAAAAGTTTTTATACTTTTATTTTTAGTTTGTCACTCAAAAGTTTGCATACCCCAAAATAGAAATAACCATCACAATCTCCACCCTCACAAAATACACATATTTACCTTTCATGTCATTACTTTTGGGACCCATCATACACTCAACACACCTACTTTATTTACTTTATATATAAAAATTTACAAAATTACCCCTCAACACTCTCATCATTACATTTTTTTCTTAAATCATGTGTCCAAGATTCCCCGCAAATTTTTCGGGGACGAAGGGAGTAACATTTAGTTGAACACAAAAAAAATGTAATTTATAAATTGATCTACCTAAACAAGGGGGTCATCTTAAGACGATCCTTAATTTATAATTTTTACTTTTCTTTTTTATTGTCGGTTAAATTTTATATTTTTCATTTCTCAAAATGAAAATATTACTCTCACTCATTACTTTATTTTTACTTTTATCTCCACACACATCTTTCACTTTTTACATAAAAATCAATTTTTTTTAAGATTCATATCCAATTCAAATGAAAATTATAAAATTGAATAGAGAAAGTACTAATAAATAATCTACAAATTACACAAGAGAAATAATTTTTGGTACAGTATATAACGTTTCTTTTTTATTTTATACTTATTGTAATAACTAAAGAATCCTTTAAATATGTTTGTTAGGTTAGGTGACACAAAATAATGGGCGTTTCATTAATTTATAAAAAAGTGATCGAAGAAGTCGTTCAGGGAATGTTATGAGCAAAAGTCCAAAAGAGAAAATGACGGAGTATATTTTTTAATTAATTTTAATTTGTTAATAATTAATAATATTATTTTAATTAATTAATTAATCGAAGATGAGAAAGTTGCTAATTAATTAATGGTCCAACATTTATTAAATGGGGAGATAAGTCAAACTGTTCCCAACCTATGTACCACTGTCTACGGCTACTATATTACTGACCGTGTCAAGTGTAAAGTTACATTTTAGCCCCTACCTTGTCGGTGATGGCTCACCATCCTGTCACTCTAGCTTATACTCTCTTCATGGCTATGTAGTATTAGTAGTATTTCACACGCAAATTTGGTGTGGGACTGTTTTATGAAATGTAGGATATATGTGCATGGATTAAACAGTACACAAGTTGGTAATGTGTAGGGTGAAACTTGCCGATTAATGTAATAAAAAATAATCCCTCCGTCCCGGAATTACTTGCGTAATTTGATCGGCACGTTGTTTAATAAAAATGTAGGTTTAGTGGTTGATAATGTAAGATAAATGAGGGGTATTTTAGGCAATTTGATGTTGTGTAAGTGGATTTGATGATTTGTAAAGTGAAATGTATGAAAAAAAAGTGTGGTAAATTTGAAAATAAAATTATGTTGTGAGGTTATTAATTTTGTGTGTATTTCCATATTAATTAAGAGTGTGCAACTAATTTTGAAAAGCGTGCAAATCATCATGGGATGGAGCAAGTAATTTTTTTTTTTACTTTAATAACAAAATTGATACCAAATATATTTTTTACTCGTTATCTCAAATATATTCTTTATTAATAAAATATAATTTTTTAAAAAACATGTATAAAAAAAATGTAAGCATACTTTTGATGAACCTACGGAGTATATTGTTTGGAAGGTAGAATGTAAGGATTATCATTTTTTAGAATAGTACCGTATATAAGGAGACGGAGGGGCATTGGCCCTTCACTTAATTTCTGAACGGTTATTCTCCTTCTACTTCATATACAGAGTTTTTAGTATTGACCTACTGGTTTTTCTATCTTACCAACACCTAAGTAACGAGGATAAATTTTCATGGACAACAAATTTTATTAGAACGTCGCAATAATGCTGACACACCACCAAAATGAAAATAACTTCATAATATTATTTTATTTTAACATTGTCACTTATTTTGGCCCCCATTTACAAAATATCTGGGTTCGTATATAAGAGTGCAACATTATTTTGAATTTATGAATTATTGCTACAATTTATTGAAAAATACAACATTTTTTGCACGAAAATTTGTCTACGAGACCACGTTTTAACTTTTAACAGATCTTTTGTATATTTCCCTAAGGTGAAGTATACAAAATTATAGTAACAATTTTAAACCAATATCTTTTGAGTAATACTGATGTGCACTCGAGTCCAGTTACAATCGTGTATATATATAGTAGTAATTTTCGCAATGTTAAACATACTTCCTTGTAGTCCAGTGGTAATATCTACTTTGTTTTATACTAGTACCCTAAGTTCGAAATAAAGGTGTAAAAATAATAATAACAAAAGTAGTAAGTAAAAAAATGAGTAACATTAATAATAATTATTTGTTATAATTTTAGCACTTATATTTTTAGATTGTAAAAGTGTAAGTACTGATTAACAAAGATGTAAGATTAATAATAATAAAAATGTAAGTACTAAGTACTAAAAATAAGTAACATTAATAATATTTTTTTAATAATTTTAGCACCTATATTTCTAGATTGTAAAAATGCAAGTACTAATTAACAAAGGGGTAAGAATTATAATAATAAAAGAGCACTTTCTTCAAATAAAAATGTGTAACATTATTTAAAAAAAAAAAAAAAAACTAATTAACACTTTTTCTTCAAATATTTTCTAGCACTTTTCAATCATAAGGATTTATACTTTTTAGTCATATAATGTTACACTTTAAAGTGAATTATGCTATGTAGCTCCGTCCAATTTCATTATTCCCACTTTCCTTTTTTGGTTGTCCAATTTTATTATGCTCATACCCTTTTTGGAAACAATACTATTCATACTACTTTATCTTCACCCTCCTACCATCATTTATTTACCCACTTTGCCATTTACTTTATTCATAAACAATCATTTATTTATAAATGGACCCCACAATACCCCATCATACCCTCAATTTATCTACTTTATGAATAAAATAATCAATATTCATTAAAACCCGTGCCAAGAGAAGTGGACATAATAAAATTGGACGGAGGGAGTAATAATTTTTTATTGCATTGTCTAGTTATAGTAAGTTGCACGGTTTAGTAATAAAAATGTGTTGCACTATTCAGTTATAGGCACTTACACTTTTCAGTTATAGTGACTTACACTTTTCAGTAATATTGTGTTGCACTTTTCTGTTATAATGACTTGCACTTTTTTATAATATTGTGTTGCATTTTTCAGTTATATTGGCTTACACTTTTTAATAATATTGTATTGCATTTTTTAGTTATATTAACTTACACTTTTTATTAATATTATATTGCACTTTTTATTTATATTGAATTTTTAAGGTTAAGGTACATAATTTAAACTCTCTCTATTCATTTATTTAATTTAAAAAAAAAGGAAAAAAAAACTACAACGATAAATAAAAAAATTTAATTGACAAAAAAAATAGGCAAAAAAAAAAACTAGTAAAAAATAGGTAACAAGTCGAATTAAAAAAAAAAAATGACGAAAAAAGGCAAATAAAAAGGGATTAAAAAAAAAAAGGTCTAACACCCGAGTGCACGGCATGCACTAGGATGTATATGAGACAAATTCATATCTTTTAAATGTGTTTCAAACAAATATTTTTTAAATTATTTTAAGTCAAAATATAAAAGTACCGGATATTTGTACTCACGTGTTTTATTATAAATACACTGACTTAACAATTTTACCCTAATATAAAATGTTTAGTCTAACTTTTTTAAATAAACGCACACTAGTACATATTTCATTCAAATGCATGCTTTGCAAATGGATATATAAAGGAACTAATTAAAATTAGCTTTGTTAGACTATTTCCCATCGATCATGATAGGGTTCGATGAGTAAGAGACAAATTTTTTGATTAAGTTGTGGATTTGTGGGTGGAATTGTAATCATATAAAATGTCGTATATATATATATTATAAAAAATAAAGATCCATTTAAAAAAAGGGAGAAAAAGTCTTAATATGAAGTATACAATAAATTGACCTCAAATGTACTACTAATCTTACATGAAACTATCCTCAAAAAAAAAAAAAAAAAATCTTACATGAAACTATCGGAATTAATCAAATTAAATTCAATTAATTGACAGTCGCACCTTTTGAGAAGCCTAAAATTTTAATGCAGGAGTTAAAGTAGTAAGATCTACAAGCCAAATTTTATCAATATTTACTAGTACAAGACAAATAAATCAAGGGGTGTGGTGAATAACCCAAATCTTGCCCCCATGGACTGGTGAAATGCCAAATACTTGTTGTGAGTTGATATCGTCTACAATATCCTATAAAAGGAAAAAAAAAATCGCTATTACTTGTTTACCTTAACATTATTACTTATATTACTTCCTCAAAAAAAAACAAAAAACATTATTACTTATATTACGTTAAACAACAATGTTACATGTACGACAATCTAATATTGCATGTTTATATAATGTGTTAGTACTATTTAACGTAATACTAGATGAACAACAAGTAATATTGTCTATGTTACCCGTTTTTTTATCCACACAATTTATATTTTCTAGCTGTGTTTGGAGAATAGTAGCGATTCTCTTTTGCAATGTAGGAGTAAATTTTTTGTAGTAGACGAATTACAATAAAAATTTAAATTAAATTTATTTTGTCCACCTACTAGTTAGTCTTTATAAATTTAAATTAAATTTTTTCATAATTGAGACGAGTTTCTATCACATGTATATCGTATGATCCGTAAAGTTATGAATCTACTCGAATCATATTTTAAATAAAATACAAAAACATTTTAAAAATATATATACATTTTGATATGAGTTTCTTTCACATGTATATCGTATGATCCGTAAAGTTATGAATCTACTCGAATCATATTTTAAATAAAATACAAAAACATTTTAAAAATATATATACATTTTGATATGAATTTCATTTTTATATGTGCAATATATATATAGTAAATTGAAACTCCTTTGATATAATGTGTTAAAAATAGTTTTGTAATTAAAAACTTGTGGAAATTATTGGTAAAACTAAAGTACTAAAAATCACTCTCCTTAGTGGGAGTGAGACTGATTATTGCACCACATAACAACTACTAGCAAGTTACCTGATCTCTGCACCGATTCAATATATTTCATATAATGTCACACTGAAAGTTAAATTCCAACAGCCTTTTTTTTAGTAAAAATTCTTGCATCCTCAGTCGACTTAAACTTAAATATAAATATATATACGGTCTGGATCACCAATTATAATATGGTGTAACATCTTTTACTATACTTCTCATTACTAATGTAATCAAATTAAATTGAGTTGAATTTGAGGGTGTTAGTTTATTATTCACCAAGCTCAAAATTATTTATAAATTATAGTTTGTCGGTTCATGGACTTTACTAATATCAATTAATTATAAAAATCACATATATTTACTGGGCAAAAACTTGTGTGAGACCGTCTCGTGGATCTTTTTATGTGAGACAGATCTCTTTTAATCAATATTTCAAAATTTTGGGTAGAATAATCCATATTTTAGTTTGTAAAAAAAATGATTTTTTTACTTAAACACTATCACTTTTTTATATACGAGGGTCGTCTCACGGATCTCATTATGTGACGGTCTCACCCAACACTAGCCCTATTTACTGAACTATATAATTGCATTTCATTAAATAAATTTAATTACACATTTTTACATTTATTACAAATATTAAGTTGATTGAACATGATTAAATTTGAATATTAATTATTTATATTTGATAAAATTTGGATACCACCCAACTTTATTCACACATAATTTGATAAAATTCTGATACAAAATCCGAATAATGTGATTTGATAAAATTCGAACAAATCCACATAATTAATATTCATCAAAATTTTTGTATCTGAACTTCTCCCGTCCTGCATAATTAAAAAACAAATATATCCGTAGTTATTGAGATGTAAGAAAAGATAGAGAAAATGAATAGTGATTTTCAAAAAAAAAAAAAAAGAAAATGAATAGTAAAGGGAATATATGTAAATTACATATAGGTAGTGGAGTATAAAAAAGGAGAGACAAAATGGGGAGTGTAGGGAAAAAAGAACAAAGAGAAAGTTGAAAATGGCCTCTTACCGGCCTCCCCTCCCCCATATTTCCCAATCTCTATTTAAATAACCTCTCTCTCCCCTATTCTTTTCTTCTTTCATTCTCCAATCCCAACACACCCTCTGACATTCACAACAAACCACCCCCATTTTTCAAACAAGAGAGAGAAAGAACACTACTGTACAATGAGAGGCGGCGGTGGCGGTGGCGCAGCGGCGGTTCGCCGGAGGAGGGCCATGGTGTGGAATGACGAGGTTGTCCCTTTCGAGAAGGGGGTAGCTGGCTCTGTAAATCTGAGGTCCTTTTGGGGTTTTCGCTGATGAGGGAGGCACAATGCGGTTTGTTCTTCGAGAGAAAGAATTAATACCCTTTTTTTTGCTATTTTTTTCTGGTTGAAGGCAGACAGGATGGAGCCAGGCATTATTTTCAGTTTTAAAAAAAAAAAATGGAAAAGGAAGGAAAAATAGTGATTTATTTTATATATATTTGGCCATTTTCTTCTGGCCTAACTGAAAACAGAGAATCTGTTTTAACATTTTCCCAAACGCAGACGCAGTGGTTGGTTTGAATGCAGACTGAATGAAATGAAATTGGAGGTATACGTAGAGTTTCTGTATCTATCTTTGAAAGTTAACAAAAAAGAATAGTGTGGGAAATTATGATGTTGATGAAGTTATTGATGTTTTATTTTCTTACTGGTTTTTAGCTTCTTTTTTGATAATGCTTTATTGTTCTTTGTTGGGTTCTTTTTTCCACTGTATTTTGACTTGTGAGTAATTTGATTTCATGTTTGTGATTGAATCTGTGTTTGTTAATTTGCTTTAACATTGACCAAATCGAGGCGATTCTTGTTATTTTGAACTGATTTTGTTCACAATTTCTAAGTTAAGTATCTTTGTACATGTGTGATCAAATTTGTAATAGTTTGTTTCCATAAGAGAAGGATTTTGTTTAGTAAAATGGTGGTTTTTGGTATGGAAAGAAGTTATGATCTAGGAAATGATTTCAATTCCTTTCCATATCAAGTTTTTGTATGCCTAAAGATTTACAGAGAAGAATAAATATTTATTGAATGAATGAAGATTGTGATGCATTCTGCATTCAGTTTACTCTAATCCAATTTTTGTTAGGTTTGTTTGTTCATAATAAGTGTAAATGTGTAATGCATGTGCTGGATTTTTAAAGTGTTAAGGATTGGTAAAACATCAACATCTTGCCATTTATGTTTTTTGTTCTAACTCATCAATCAAGCTTCACTTGACATCTGGATGTGTGTGTGTTTTTTTTGTTGGAATGCCTTGAACCGTGACTACAAGTTTGTTGGGGTTCGGGTCTAGGGATCGATGCATCCCTCCCGGCTCACACGGTGTATGATGTGTTTGGGCTTAGTTTTCTGTTTTAGGCTCATTTCTAAGACCCAATCTGTCCAAAATATGAAGTATATATATTGTATCTCTAATATTAACCTAGGGTTAAACTACATTCTTGTGTACTTATTTGCCAATTAGGATGCTTTCTTGAATCTTTTGTTCTTAAATATGTTTGAAATTATGAAAAGTAGTTATGATCATGTAATCATGACCGTTGGTTGGCCACAACAATGACATTAGGTTGATGATATGTAAAAATGGTCCTAAATAATGTTTGATTGTGAAGTGTAATTAAAGGTGTATTTATGGTATTTCAACTAAACTTTTGGGAGATTGCTGTTTGCACATGCCTTATCTGTTAATGCATTGAAATCACTATGTACGACATTCCATTATTTGATGGATTTCCTGTCAACTTCTTACACAACTCATAAATATTCAATATTTATGAATATCCATAGACTCCAGTGTAGCAGCACCTATGAGCAGCACAGTACATCTATTATAAAGCAGAATTATGTTAATGGCCTGTCCACTGCCCACCCTTTATTCAACGTTATTTGTTATAGCGTGAAAATGTTCATATTGTTCTCACCTCCTTTTAGGTATAAAATTGTTTTGAGGGCTATTTTGGAAATATCAATATTTAAAATCTAGTGTATATGGTACTTTTTTTTTTGGGAAGGTGTATATGGTACTTCGGTTTACTTAAATGATCATTATTATTGGGTTGTTCAATTGAATCTTTTTAGACTTGGTATTAAAAAATATCAAACAACGAATAATTTAATATCAAGACTTATTAATATTTGCTTTTTCTCAATTCAAAGTTTGATTTAAATTCTTTTGTCTCAATTGACAAAAAATAAATTTCTAAAGTAAAGTCAACACACACAAATATAAAAAATAGAGGTGCACGCCGTGCATAACAACATCTTCAATAATCTGGAAATTAAATTAAGCATATTTTGAAAAAAAAATAATACTCTGTGACCTTAAAGTTCATTTTGCCTCTAAACAAATAAAAATTTGGTCCAGACAGAAGTTGGGAATCGAAAAGTGATAGTAAAATAAAGTTTGACCCCAATAATTCCAATGGATTTGTTATTATATGTTAAAACTTAAAAAGGGCCTGTTTCCGGACAAAAAAACTGGAAAAAATAGCAGATGCTCAGAGAGCACATAATAACAAACAAACATATACACAGCTAACAACATAATTTTAACAAGAGGGCCACCCCAACTTTAATATCACATTGTCCTTTTTAATGTGGTTCCAAAGATACATGTTGGATGCACCTTAACTTAACCAAATCTTGGTTTCAAGTGTTTGATTTACTCAACTAGTATTGTTTAGTAAAAATAACTAATGTTTTTTTGTGAAACTATATGAAAATTAATATACAAGAATTAATTATCCACCTCTCTAAAAGTTCAGGCTTTTAGATTAGACGTAATTCTTTCATGGTATCGAAACGGTTCACGCTCACACGATCTAGGTTCAATTCCTGTTAAAAACAATTTCATCAATTGAAATTGTTCACTCGATGAACCTTCTTTCCAAAGGATATTGGTGATAACATGAACTTTTAGATGAGACTGAGTGCAAAATGCACATAAAGTAATTAAAAAAAAAAAACCTTTTTTCCAAGGTGCAAGAAATTTGGAGAGAGGCCAAAAAATTCCATTTTCCAAGAAATTTGAAAGTATGGAGCATATAATCTCTGCACAAGAATTTTACATATACTTTATTTTATCTATATGGGTTAGTTTAAGAGTTTTAGATTTTTGTCTTATTTTATCTTGAGAAACTCGCTAACTGAGAAAAAAAAAAGTAATTAAATTAAGTCTAGAATAGAGACAATTTTAACTTGAAAACAAAAATTGAGTCTGAATATCAAAGTCTTCCAAATAATATATATATATATATGTATGGACTTTATTATTGGACCTTTTGGAATTTGGGTCCTACTATGTGTGTTTGTATAAGACCTCATTAGTAATGACCTGGTCAACTATAATAAAATCTTAACTAAATCACTAAGTAGATTTTAAATTTCACAAAATATATTTGAATATTTATTATCTTGAAAACGTACTCCGTTACTTAAAAAAAAAAAAAAAAAAGAGTTCTCAGTTAGAAACTTCTCTAGTAAAACCTAACTATTAATCCTATCATAAAAAAGTACTAGTATGAAAAAAAACCTGAAGTAACTAAACCTGTCTAATCAGGAAGCTGAAAATGAAAGAAGGGAAGATAACAATTTTGAGTGAATTGTACAAGTCTAGAATTCTTGTGCTAGTTGCAATTTTTTTTTCTGTATTGAAGGCTAAACAGTAAATACATATCATTAAGCCCTTGAAAATTTTCGATTTTTATTTTTTCTGTTTGTATTTATCCAGCCTTTAAACTTTTATATTCACATTGAGAAGTATTATATTATAGGGACTTAAATGTGACGAAAAATATGAAGGGCAAACATGTTCCTTGTTAATGTTCATTAGAGATCATCTCAATAGTTTTTCACTACTAGTACATATATCATAGTACTACTCTTCTAAAATTGAATATTACATAATGTTCCTTGTTAATGTATTAGTTTAATTTAGTTTTTATTATATTGTAATTGATAAATATAAATTATGAATATTTATGTTTATGTTTATGTTTATATATATTTAAATATAAATATGAATATTTACTTTTAAGTTTTATTAATCAAAGTCAAGAAAATAGGTAAGATAAATGTCATTCATGCAAAACTGAAATGATCAGTTCATCATTAATTATATTACAACAAATATATAATAATATTACCACATAAGTAGAAAATAGTAAAATACGGTATCTTGTGTTTTTTAAATAATTTTTAGATTTTTTATATTGTTTTATCTATATCTAGTAGTAGTAGTTTTTTGTAATCGCTACCATTATTGTAATCTTTTGTTTCAACATTTTATGAACTACGTATGTAATATAAATAATTTAATATATGTAGTACTTTTAGATTGATTTATAATAACTTGTTGCTTATAAAACTTTATAAATTAAATGGCATACAAAAACAATTACTATAACTTAAAAAGAATACTGTAATTGCATTACTAGGAAAAAAGATTAATTACATAAGTGGGAAAAAGCAGCGCCTGAACAATGCAGCAGTACAAGAGTGGGAAAAAGCAGAGCCTGAACAATGCAGCAGTACAAGAGTGGCTCGATGTTAGCACACTGCTGTTGCTGTTGTTGAAGATGAAAATAGAGAGGCTAAAAAAAGAAACAAAAAAACAGAAACCAGCGGTCTTGTGATTTCAATTTTGACTGGTTTAGGGATTCGATTTCAATTATAAATTTTTACGAGAACCGGTAGAACCCTAATTTTCGTAAAATCGGAACAGCTGTTTAGAACCGTTGAACACACTGAGATGAAAATTTGGTGTACATACTACTCCAATTTAACCTTTTCTTTTAAATAATTAATGAAATTTAATCCATCTGAAGTGATACAATCTCACGAGAATGAATTTTTTTACCAAATTTTAGTTATAAAATTAATTGAAAAAAAAAGACATCAAAGATTGATTGCCTGGCTTCCATGCCAACCACTTATCTTTTCATATTCACAAATCAAATTATTGCAGTAGATAATGCATTGAAGTTTCAAAAGAAGGCAAATAAAAAGAGCAAAATCCTCATTCAGTTAAAGCCTCACAATCGACCTAGTTTTTCAACGAGGCGATTCTCAATATCAACTCTCTTCTTCATCAACAAGGCGTATTTGGAGACGAGTTCTTGATCACCAGCAGGCACAGCGAGTTTACAGTTGAGAGACGTCTTTTCCAACTTGTCCATATACATGCTCGAAATTGGGACGAAACTGCCCTTCTTATCGCACAGCCAGCCGTGAGCGGCCCTTAGAGCAGCTCCCATGGAAGCTGAGTCTGAAAATAAATTCCATACCAAAAACCAACTGTTAAAAGCATGAACCACTTACAGTAATAATATTACTATACTACAATACATAGCAGTAATTTCTTTAATAAATAATCACATTCTTTAGATATATAAGCAAAATACTCCAACTTGACGTAAAATTCTTGAAGGATCTGAAAGGATACACACAAGATCCTCAATCGATCCATATACATGATTGCACCTTTTCGACAATTGGACCAATGTATATAATTCATTTTATAGTGATAGTTTTTTGTAATTTTGCTTTAATCCACCAAGTAGTTTTCAACAACTTTAATATCTGATAGTCGTTATTGACACTACATGCAACGCTAAATACTTGATTGATACTACATCAAGTATATAAATTAATAGTAGTATTACATATGGTGTGTTAGTATTTAAAATTTTTAACAAGAAATTTTGGTTCTCATAACCGTACAAGACTGGGTTGGGCCACCTTTTTTTTAGGCCCGATGAAAGTCTGGGCCGGTAAGACCTAACCCAAGAACATCACTTGGGCTGCTTGGCGACCCAAATTGCCAGCTCTAAGGTCCAGGACAACGTAAATGGATAAAACTGATTCAACCGTACAAGGATGTTCTTACCTGGGGTTTGGACTGTATAGACATTGCAGCCGAAAATTGAAGCTATGGAGCTGAGAATGGTATTGTTAGCTGATGCTCCACCAGTAGCAATTATACGTTTTGGAGGTGAAGGCATTCCGAACCTTTCAGCATGGGCTCGCATAGACAGAAATTGACCCTCTACTAATGCTCGAATCTGGAAGGAATTTCGTGTAAGTATACATGATCATATATATATATATATGACATAGATTTTGGTTCACTGACCTCAGACGGAGCATCAAATTCTGCAACTTCGTGTTCTTTTACTCCATCCAATGTCAGTCCATTGAAATTCTCAAGAACATAACGATGGAATCCAACTGTGTATATAACAAGGCAGAAATCAAGCATTATGTATATTTTTAGTTATAATAAAACTATGCAAGGTCACAGAACGCGCACTTCGAAATTTTCACGTCACAATTTGGTCCCTGCCTGTCAAATTCGTGATTTTTGTTGCAAGTATCTAAAAGTTAGATTAAAAATGCAATTAAGCCAAAGATTGTGATTTTTTTTTTTTTGCACAAGTTAGCAGGCCAGGGCCTAAAACTGTCCGGTTTCTCAATTGCAATTCAGCAATTGAGATGTTAAAGTCGTGATTTTTTTTGCAATTATCAAAAAGTTTGGTTAAAAATGCAATTAAGTCAAAGGTCATGATTTTTGAGGCAGTTACCCCTAATTTAAACTAGACAAGTCAACGTGTAGGAATATCCTGAAAGAGGCCATCTTCTTTCGAAGGCCCAGGAGTGTTTTAAAGTTGTCCATATACTTTTTATTGTTCAATTTCTGATCACGGAAAAGCACAATTAACACAAAGCAATAAAAGGATTAACTGCATCGTGTAGATATTATTTGGAATCATTTTTTAGGACAGTACTTTTTCAAACTTCAATCATTGTGATGGAATGATGGATATTGTTAGATTCAACTAAATTTAACTTTCTGATCGATAAAATTACAAGTGTTAATCATTTTTCTACATTGTTCACTAATTTGCTTACCTGGGAGGGGAGGCATAATTTCATGGTCTTTGTAATAGAATCCTAGCTTTCCACCTGGTTAAATTCGGGGATAATTGATAATCATTTATCAGTTATAATAACAAATTAGTATGAGATAGTTGCACTCACCATTCAAAGATTCTGACTGCTGCAAAAATGTATTGAAAACATCCCAAGATTTATCTGCACACTTGTTGCGTATATCTACCATGGTTGAAGAGGGAGTCAATGAATTATAAAAAAGCACAAAATCTTGTATTGGACGTGATACTTACATATTTTTTTGATACTCAAATTTCAAGAGTATCACACAAACATGCAAAAGTATCACTGGTCTCACGCAAGTCCTTCTCATAAAAAGATACTACTTTGAAGGTATGTTCATACCTTCACGGGTCAAAGAACCATTCTTATAGCATAGCATTACCATGTAGCCTTTTACATCCACTGGATTCGGAAAAACATGCCCTTCTAAACATGTTTTGTGTTCATCAGTAATCCCGAATACCTATAAGCAAACATGGTGTTGATCAGTTGTATTTGATTTTGGAACGCAATAGTAAATAGAAACATCAAACTTAATGTTGGCGAATTATGTAATGTCTCATAAGCGCTTGTTACATAAGTGATAAGGGTAAAAGTCGCTCTTTAAAAAAAACAGGTAATGGATAGATATATGTTTCTCTTTAACCCATTTAAGTTTATCAATGTTTGTGAAGAACGTGTAAATATTAGGGAAAATGTCTTTTTTAGTCCTGTAACTTTGTCCCTTTTTACTTTCAAGCACACTCCACTTTCCCGAATTTTATTTTGTCCTATTAACTTTCAAAATTCAATTTTTATTAGTCCCTTGACCGGTTACAACGGGTTAGTAACTTTGAAAGTTAAAAGGACGAAATTCAAAAGAAAAAATATTGGGAAAATGGAGTGTCCTGAAAGAAAGAAAAAAAAAGGGGGGGCAAACTTACAGGACTAATAAAAAAACATTCAGCCAACATTAGCACTTGAAATAGTATATTAGAGTTCTGAACTCGATTACTCAACCTTAACATCATTAGCAGATGAAAGGAACGCGACTTACAGTGTCACTTGTTCCAAGACTGATGGCTAGATCCCCAGGACTATTCAGTGTTAAACCTACAAAGTACAAATGCAACTCACTCAGACAATTGATTAGATAAAGATTCAGTTTATACATATGCGCTCGTTGGAACATTAGTTATAAAGTAGACTACAAGGAAGCAGATGCCTTGTAACTTGTAAGCAGGCATCAAAATCAATAATCTAACAAGAAAAACAGCAGCAAAATAATTGATAATAAACATTATTATCGTGACTCTTATTACGAGAGAAATAGTAGAAACGAAGAAATTAACAATTTACCTGCTAAGCTGTTAGGATTATCACCAGACCACTGGATGATTAAACAGTTCTTGTCAAAATGATACCTGAAAGCATTTTATTGGGAGACTTAGATATAAAAAAATACGATTTTTCTTCAGAGGATTTCCCTGAATACAAATAAACACACGAGCATCGTAATTGGACATCATGCACATTGCAAAATAAGGGTGCGACCGACCTCTCTACAAAATAAGAAGCAATTGGACCAGCAACAGCATATGCAGGTGCCAATTTCCCAAGTTTTTCTTCCAACCCCGGTGCAGTGACCTAAACAAACAGAAAATCAACTTCAAAAGCTCGAAACATATTTATATAACTGTAAAACTAACACAATTTCAAACGAAAAGACATTAGGTGGAACATAAAACATAATCAAATTAAATATACATTATGAAATTGGAGTTGCAATCATGAAAGTAGAAAATTCAAAATAGCAATGTTTGTTTTGGGTTTTAAAAAACCGGTTTAGGATTTGCAAATCTGAATCCAGTTCTACTTCGAGATTTTGAAATCCGATTTTATAAACCCACCACTATAACACTTATAAACCTACTATCACACTTTCCAATACAATCAATTTTCTCTCCTTACACTTTAATATATTAAACCCATAACCCACATCATCCAATTATTACAATCGCATCCAACAACAATATAATACAACATCATTCACTCTCTTATACGTTGATTTGATATAAGTTTAAATCACACCCTGCTCAAAATTCCAAAACAAGCACGCACCTTACTATTTATCAGGATTTCAAAACTCTTTTAGATTTCAAAAATTGGTTTTAAAAAACCACTTAAAACCCAAAGCAAACATCACCATGGGATTTATATAAGGTCGACTAGATTAATATGTCTAATTTAAATTCCTTAATTTGATACAAATTTTCTAAAACGACAATCATTATGAAACGTAGGGAGTATACATTATGAAATTGGAAATGCAAGCATATAATGAAAGTAGCAAATTCACAATGTGTTTAAGAATGTGCATCACAAACCTCCAAAGCTTTCTTTGACCAAACTCTCTCTTTAATGTCCATCAAATTCATCCCTGCTCCATCAGTGTGATCAATACAAGCGTAGCTCCCGATAAGAAGAGAAGCCATGAAAGAACTAACTAACGAGATTCTCTCTGTATTTTGATAAGCTTCATTCTGTGTCTCACATATTCGTCGAATTTGTGGGCCCGTATACCTTTCATGTGCTCGTGAACCAGTAATGCTCGACAACTCCATCGCACCACCAACGCCTTTCTCGATCGCCTTACATTCTTCCGTAGTGCTGCTATCCATCCATATAGGTGACTCCTTCATGGAAAACGCATCACCAAGTTGATCCACCAATCGTTTCCTTGGGTCCAATGATGACAAAATCCCCGAACTACCCCTTTTCCAATACACACTGCCATGTTGTTGCCCACTGCCCGAAACAGCAGAGATTTTGGTAAAATCGAACTCTGATTTCTTGAGCCTTTGAAGGATGAGGTCTAATGCTTCAACCCACATTATAGTGGGTGAAACAATTCTCCCATTGACAGAAGGGTCCCGATAAACCCCATCTTTAGTCTTGTAATGGGGTAATTCAGAATCAAAATTAACGATCTGCTGAGCAACAATGTTCAAGTTGGAATCTAGAATAGTTGCCTTCAATGACCTACGAAGCACACAATCATTTTTAATTTTGCAATTTAAATTAATCTCCAATGTTGGATCCAAATTAACAGAGTGATGAACACTAATAAAGGAGCCCAATTGAAAAAAGAAACACTAACATTTGATCATGTAAATAATTTTAGGTATTTAATCAACATACAGGAAATATTGGATAGATAATCAATCATTTGGGATTTCAATTAGAAGTAAAATTCGACAAATATAAACAATAAAAAACGTAAAACTGAGACTTGGGAAGAAACTTACTGGGTAGAGCTATCAAACCCCAGAAAATAAGAGCCTTGTGGGAGAGAGTAATCCTCCATTACCGCAAATTCAAGTGATATACCACTTAGAAAAAAAACTCAATCTGAAATAGAGTAATTTTGTTTGGGTTTTACCGGATTAAAGAGGCTGAAACAGAAAAATATGATACTCAGTTTATACGGCGCTACAAATTTTAAGTACAGTGATGACACGTAAGTTTTAAAATTTGGATAAGAACACCAAAAATGACTTAGCCAGGCCCAGAAGTAAATCGGATTTATTATTGGGTAAAGATAATTTTTTCCTATAAAATTTCTATTCATTTTGATTTTAGTTGCTTTTTTTTTTCTCTATTTTTTAAAACAATTTTTATATTCACTAAATTTAATTATATTTGTCCTTTTACCAGCTAATAAAATGTTAAAAAAATCTAGTTTTTTTCGTCCTTTCAACTAGCTAAAAGAATGAAAATGTTCAAATTAAGAGACAAATTCCAAAATCAAATATGTTAGTAGACTAAAAATAAAACTTGTGGGAGTTAAAAGGAGAAAAAAAAGAAAGGATTAATTGTAAATTAAATCACCATCTTTTTTTTGAATTGCAATTTAATCTAAATTTTTTAATAATTGTAAATAAAATTATCATTTTTAAATATTGTTGCAATTTAGACTTCTTGATAGTTTTATTTGTGTTCAAATCTAATGTGGCTAGTTGATGTGACATCTCCTTAATTAGAGAACATTATTTTTTATTTCGATCTAATTCAGAAACATCAAATTCGGGAACAAATAAAATTGTCAAAAAATATAAATTACAACAATATTTAAAGGTGTTGATTTAATTTGCAATTAACCCAAACAAAAATTACATTTACTTCAGCAAAATGCAAATAAAAATCTATAAAACTGCATAACGATATTTCATAATATAAGTAAAGTTCGAAATTTACAACAATTGGTTTCGTGGTGTAGTTGGTTATCACGTCAGTCTAACACACTGAAGGTCTCCGGTTCGAGTCCGGGCGAAGCCAAAATTTTTCCTTTTTAACTTCAATTTTTTGAGATTGTTTAAATTGATATAAATACAATTTAAAATTATTGTCAATTGGTTTCGTGGTGTAGTTGGTTATCACGTCAGTCTAACACACTGAAGGTCTCCGGTTCGAGTCCGGGCGAAGCCAAATTTGAATACGTTTTTTTCCCTTTTAAGAATTTATAAATATATTTTTTTGTGTACTTATGAATCTTATGATAATGTGATTTTGAAATTCAAAATGCTCCCTATTGACCAAGCTCACTGATTTGTGTGCTGTTTGGATTCAAAAATCAACAAAATTATACTAGTATTAAGATATTTTATTTTTTTTATAAGAATTTTAAATTACCACTTATGTAACAATTTAAAGAAAAAATGATTTTATACGATGTGAAGTCAACAACAAGGATGCTTTTAGGTTTTATTATCACAAAAAAAAATAAAAAAATTAAATGTCTTTTTCAAAAAAGTTAGGCTCAATCACTTTCAAACACCTAAAAATAATTAAGCTAAAATGAATTAGGGGAATTTGAATACCATAGAAGGCTGATTGAAGTGGGGGAATTTATTTGGCTTCTGTCCTCATCAATTTCCTTTTACTCCCATAGCATTATGGCTGCAAACATAACAATTTATTGACAGTTTTTGAAAGAAATATGCTTTGAGTGTTTCACTCAACATTTTCCCATTAAAGAAATGAGTAAAGAACCAGCTAAAACTCAATTTGCTTCTAAATTATTCTGGCTTTCCATTTTAAACTACATATACTATATATGTGTAGTATTTCTCAATGAATTGTTATGAAATGAAGTGTTCAATAATAGAGCTCACCAAATGACAAAAGATGAAGGCACTAGCCGATAAGTTTGAAAAAGATAGAAAACACCAAACATCCAAGTACACTACGTCTAATTAATTGTGGAAGAAATATCATGCTGAAAACTACCTTCATCAATTGGAGTATTAGATAGCAAGGAAAATCCATAGCATAAGCTCATTCCAATTTGGATTTTCTATTATGAAATATATTAAAACAAAAAATAGTTTATGAACGATAATTTGAAAACTTTTTGATATATTATGCCCTTTTATTTATATAAATGAATATTTCTTTCTTTATATGAATTAACACTCTTCATTCCATCTTTTGTGGATTCTATAGCCAATTGAATTGGATCAAAATTATGTTAAATTCCATCTTTTGTGGATTCTATAGCCAATTGAATTGGAACAAAATTATGTTTAAAAATTACACTAGTTACACGATACAAATAGTGAACATAAATTTAACCTTAAAATATAGAAATTTAATTGAAAAGTTTATTTATTGGAAAATAGTTTCATTTTTACCTTAAAATGTAGAACTCATATTGAATGGTCATGTCTACAAATAAGAATTTAAAATCAAACTTTTAATATTTGTAGTCGGAGTCGTTGCATAAAATTTATAATTGTTAGTCCCCAATGATTTATAATTCTTTACGTGCAAATGGTGGTCGTTCACAACTCACAAGTAATTGATTGGATAATACGGGTTCGAATTTTTGATTGCTTACATGTTTCAATGTTTCATATTGTGAATTGTTAATGTGTCATTTTTCTTAATCAACGCTCCATAATATTGAAAAGTAATTCATCGTTGGAATAGAAATATTCAATTCTAGTTGTTATCACAGTTGTGAGATCGAGCATTAAATACACCCACAAAAGGCATTAAAAATATTAAAACTTCACAACTGTTCATCGGATCGGTTTGGCAGGCATTAATGAACACATACACGTCACAACAATTCTATTATAATTTCAACTAATGACGAAATTAATTTCATGTGCATCAATAAATAAAAGCTACTACACTTTATTCGTCAAAAAAAGAATTAAAGACAATTTTCCAAACTTAAAAACACTGCTTTTCTCACAATTTTGACTTGAAGAATATGATCAAATCAATCACTCCATACAATAATATCTATTGCCCCGGCCCCTCATTTCCATTATAGTCACATTTACCCCCTTTATATTAATCTATCACCCCGGCCCCAATTCCTCATAACTTGTACATCACACACACATAGAAATGGCAAAAGAGTTGCAAAAAAACTCCATGAACATAGAACCAACCGCTGAAGCAGTCGAAAATGGTGAAACAATCAAGAATTTCGACGATGATGGCCGTGCAAAAAGAACCGGTTTGCATTCACACACATACATCTTATATATGTTTGTTAATTACTATTTGATACTTACTATGAAGAATCTGCACTGCAGGGACACTGTTAACGGGGAGTGCACATATAATAACGGCGGTGATAGGGTCGGGAGTTTTGTCTCTAGCGTGGGCTATAGCGCAGCTGGGTTGGGTGATCGGCCCCGCCGTGCTCCTCGCCTTCTCCTTCATTACTTACTTCACCTCCACCCTACTCGCCGACTCCTACCGCTCCCCCAACGGCAATAGAAACTACACTTACATGGACGTTGTTCGTTCTCACCTGGGTAATCGATCATTACTATTCCATTCATTCATTCATAATTAATTAATTAAATTTAAATTTGAGTAGGTGGTTACAAAGTTCAGCTATGTGGGCTAGCTCAGTACGCCAATCTTGTTGGTGTAACTATTGGATACACAATTACTGCCTCTATCAGTATGGTGTAAGTATAATTTAATATTTTTAATTAATATATATATAAATGAAATTTGTTGTGTTAAATGAAAAAAATGTATAGGGCTGTGGGAAGGTCGAATTGTTTCCATGAGAAGGGGCATGAGGCGAAGTGCTTGATATCAAACTATCCATACATGGGGGCTTTTGCAGTGATTCAAATAATATTGAGCCAAATTCCAAATTTCCATGAGTTGTCGTGGCTATCAATTGTAGCAGCAGTCATGTCTTTTGCTTATTCCTCCATTGGTCTTGCTCTCTCCATTGCTAAGCTTGTAGGTACGTAATTAGTATATATATATATATTGAATTAATTAATTAATAATAATTTTGAATTATTGGATAAATAAATGAATGATGATATTGTAGGGGGTGGAGGAAAAGTAAGGACAAGTGTAACGGGGACTGTTGTAGGAGTGGATGTAACAGGTTCAGAAAAGGTGTGGAGAAGCTTTCAAGCCATTGGAGATATTGCCTTCGCCTATGCTTATGCTACTGTCCTTATTGAGATACAGGCAAGTCAATCCTAATTCTACCTTAACTTATTCCTTTTTTCTTTTCTTTTTTAATTTAATTAATGATTTAATTGAATTGATAAATAAATAATTGCATAATAATTGGTGTCACACATTTGGCGCAAAATGGGAATGTGTGCCTAGGCTAGGCTAGCAATGCAAGGCGCCTTTGTCGTCATCCCACACGTGTTCGTCCTTACCTAGCCGACGCGTAATCATTTCTTAAAACTTATTATTAGTATATGTATGATATATCACATATTTTTAACTCGTAAGAAAATTATATACTGTATTTGTTACTTACATATTGGACAACTAGTTATTTTGGGGTTTAGGGTTTTACCAATAATATAGATCGGGGGAATTACTTATTGACAAAAAGCTCCCCCTCACTAACTTTACCTTAAAAAAATCTCAAAATTGTTACTTACTTTGGTGTCCAAAATCTGTGAATGTGTTGTGTATAAATAATAACAACAATTTATATCTTACGATTTCATTTGTCTTAATTATATATTATATTTTTTAAAGGAATTTGTGGAATTATATTTTAAAAGAAAGAATATTTAAAAAATTACAATAATGTATATTCACTTTATCATTTTTATAATTCTCATTTTTTAAGAATAAAATACTCTTCACATATTACTCTATTTCAATTTTATAATCTCTATCTTCAAGCTTTCATTTTTTTTAGGTAAATAATTATTTTTTCTTAAAATTAATACATGTTCAACTCAAATGAAAATTATAAATATAAAAGAAATAGTTTTTTTTTTTTTTAATGTATGAGATTTTTTCATAAAACTCTCTCTTAATAATTTGGAAGTAGTGAGGATGAAAAAGACAAAAGACACGTAATTAAGGAGAAAATGCCAAGACCACTCCTACCAAGAAGACATGCTGGATAGCTATCAAAATAATTAAACGGCACACAAGACTTTCACATTAATTCAGTGTTTTCTCAATTATTAGCATCAAATAATTAAATAAATACTATACATATATACGTGTGACTATATATATATATATATATATATATATATATATATATATATATATATATATATTCCCATCTTGGTTTGTTGTTGATAAGTGACCCTTGGTACACAAAATCATGTGCAAATATTAGTGAATATTCAGACAAGTATTTTTTTTAAAGAAGAATATTCAGACAAGTATTAATGTCTAATAAATGATATCTTACCAGCACTGTATACCAGTGACATATGTGTACAACTGCTTTTTTTTTTCCCCTATAAGTGTTATTCATTTGCATAAATACACTTATAAATATGAGTATTTAATTCGTGTTTAGGGATGATAAGCAGGTTTGAGATAAGTTTAACTAATCTAATGACTAAAAAAGTAATTTTAAATTATAAAATATCTAAAAATTAACATTAAATATATAATTACTTAATTAATATTTAAAAATAATATTATTAAATCTATAAAAGTAGACCCGAGTCCTAACACGCCTAACTCAGACAGGACATGTTTCACATTTAAACTTGCCCCACTACTATCTCTAGCTAATTGTGACTACATGTAAATACAAATTGCATATGCATGTGAAATCTGCAGGAATGGGGGGGGGGGGGGGGGCATAGAATTTAAAAGTAGCTAGATCGCCACATCTTTGTAATATATCCAATTTAGGGATACAAACATACAATAGTTTTTTAATTTGCATCTTCCAATGGACCACATTTTTTTCTTTCTGTTTTCTTATTGAAAGTCCCCCCCTTTGAGATATGAACATATCTCTCTCTTGGAATTTGTCACTATGCAAAATCATGTAATTTCACCTTTAGTGCCAGAGGAGATGATAAAAGGCCAAAAAAAATTAAAATTGAGAAACTGTTTCACGTGAGACAAATTAAAATTCTTTAAATAGTAAGAAATTTTAAAAAAAAAAAATCAAATTGAGTTAGTGAATAAAATTATTGAACATATATATTATTTGGATGTTTATTTAATTTGCAGGATACACTGAAATCTTCACCCCCAGAGAACAAGGTGATGAAGAAGGCTTCACTTGCGGGCGTTACGACCACAACCCTATTTTACGTCCTTTGTGGTTGCATCGGTTACGCTGCTTTTGGTAACGACGCTCCTGGAAACTTCCTAACTGGTTTTGGATTTTACGAGCCCTTCTGGCTGATCGACTTCGCCAACGTATGCATCGCGGTCCACCTCATTGGTGCATATCAGGTAATAATAACATGACATACCTACCACATTGTAAGATACAATTATTTTTATTGAGGCAAGTAACGGATTGGTACCTAGTGGACACGTCCAAAATATAACATCTCATTTGTAACAGGTATTCGCCCAGCCTATATTCGGGTTCGTGGAGAAACGAAGCAGACAAAAATGGCCGGAAAAGAAATTGATCACGACAGAACACGCGATCAAGATCCCGCTATGTGGGGCCTTCCACATTAACTTATTCCGACTAGTGTGGAGAACAGTGTACGTGATAATAACTGCAGTGATCGCGATGATATTCCCATTCTTCAACCACTTCTTGGGACTCATCGGAGCAGCATCCTTCTACCCGTTAACCGTATACTTCCCGATAGAGATGCACATTGCACAGGCCAAGATACCAAAGTATTCATACACATGGATGTGGCTGAAAATACTCAGCTGGACATGTCTGGTTGTGTCTCTAATTGCTGCGGCTGGTTCCATACAAGGACTTGCACAAGATGTTAAGACATACAAGCCCTTTCAACCTAAGGTAGAAGAGTAAATTAATTGTGATGTAATAAGGTAAATATATGCACAGCTGGAAATGCATGCATTTCAGCAATAAGTCATGTAAGTTTTATGATCACAGCTGCATTTCCAATTGAATGAATATTTAACCTAGGATCTCAAATTCATTTCAGAAAACATGTGTAGTATGTCCTGGGGTACATAATATTTTTTAGTTTAACGATTTTATAACATTTTCAGAAAAATATAGAAATGCCTTTCTTTTTGGATTAGAAGGATAAAAATCAATAACAGAATCCAAAATAAAAATAACTTAACCAAATTGATAGATTCAGATCGGTTTTATCCGAATTATGACACCCTTAATAGTAAATTTCTGAAAATCCTAGTATTAGATTTTATTTGCAATTTCCTAAAATCTAAGAATAAAAGACGCAATAAAATCTGCGAGCAATAAAAGTACAGACAATGTAGAAGCATGCAAATATGCAGCTTTTTGAATTCCCCAGTAAAACAACCTTCTTCTAAACCTGATTTCACAACAAAACTCAAAGGTAACTTTTAAGATGTAGTTTTTTTTTAAATTCCCTAGGAAACTAAGCCTACAAAACAACACGAAAAGACGCCATCCTTTAAGTAGAGTGCCAGTAAAAGCTACCCCAAGACCATGTTTGGTGAGGCACCGAATGCATGATATCGGCAATCAAGACGCTCCTCCACTCTCGAGTATTACTAATGCTTGAATCAGACTTTGGGCAGCATAGGCCTGATCAGGCGTCCCCGATATTATGATCTTGGTTTCACTTGCTCCAGGTTTTGGATCGGTTATGGTGATTTTCGCCTCCGAGAGCTAATAACAAGAAATCACAAGAATGATATAGATGTGGTTTCTCACTAATGTACATATATGACAAAAACTTCTATGAAGTATGTTCAGCATACGAAATATCACCGTATAGTGATTTTGAGAAGAATAACCATGAAACAATATATTTTTTAAATGATAATCGAGCAGAGCCTTGTCGAGGTTTTTTAATTGATTTACAATATGTTTTGGATATTAGTAACTGAGTCGAGCTCAAGTTCAAAAAAACTAGGTTTGATGTAGTTTGAGTCTAGAGTTCGACTTGACTCAGCTTGATTGCACCCTAACAAGACACTACAACAAGCGCGCATTGAAGCTTTGTAACTTCAAACATGTCATATTACAAAACATGCATTGTGTATTAAATGATACGGCCATACTAAGATATCTTCTTGAAAAAAATTAAATGAAAATAAGAAATCATAGTGTATTTCAAAATAGGGAGAGAGGTAGATGTGGCAACTAAGAGTCCTGATCAAATAAGACAGACATTAGCAAACATGCTATGTGCAAATTACACAAATGCATGAAATATGAGTTCAAAACGGAAACATAGAAAAGCATGACTAATATAGACGTTCTTGAGATGCATACCTCAAGAATGTCTTCAAGGCACCCATCCTCTCCACAGAGCGCAGGAACAACAAAGCGAGGAACAACTACTTCCATAGTTGTGTTTGTGACAAGAGTTGGTTGATTTCCTCTGCATTGGTGAAATAAAACTTTAAATATAAATCAAAATGAAATAATGCAAAGAGATTATTAGTCACAATCAAGAAGACAAACCCTGAAAATCCACCAAATCTTCTTTGTGGACCGCCTGGATAATCTGGAAATCCCATAGGGCCGGGCACTCCCATTGGTCCCTACACACCAGTTTGGAGGATGAGAAAATGAAAGCTAGATTGTTCTATTAAATTTAGAAATGATCCCAAGGCTAAGGCAATGTTTGATTTGGGGGTATAGTGGAATTTCAAATCCAGTTTTCAAAATCTAGTTATAAATAATATTGGTGTGATTTTGTTTTGGGATTTTAAGTAGGATGAGATTTAATGTTAGAACAAGAGAGCCAATACTTTGAATATAACGAAAGTAACTACGGAATTAATCCGCCCAAGCCAAAAGGCCGAATACAACTAATAATTCTCAATAATCTCTGCAAATACAATACTACTGCCCTATTTATAATAGGCAGTTGTCAACAAACTAACAAACTAACCAACATACTAAGTACTACCCCCAGCCTAACTAGCTGGCCTTTTTCCCTTCTTTTATACGTAACATTTAACATCATGTCAAGTCAATGTGTAAGAGTGAATGAAGTATTATTATATTGTTATTGAGTGTAATTGTAATGAATGTATGATGTGGGTTATGATATAAATATACAAAAGTGTAAGGAGGGGGAATTGATTGTATTGAAAAGTGTGATAATAGATTTACAGGCATTGTAGTGGTGGTTTTTTAAACCGGATTTCTAATCCCGAAGTAGAACTGTATATGAATTTCCAAATCCCAAAACCAGTTTTGAAATACCAAATCAAACATAAGAGATTTTTTTTAAAACTGGATGTGGGATTTTGAAATCTAATTCTGGTTCTACTTTGAGATCTAATTTCAGTTTTTAAAAAACCCAATACATGATTACATTCAACCCTATAAATACCTATAAACTGTATACATTGATTTGACGTAAAGTTAAATTCTACCCTACTTAAATCCCAAAACAAATACTTACTATTACAAGTCATTAGGATATCAAAATCCACTAGCTTTTCCTCAAAATCCCAAATCAAACATACCCTTAAAGAAAGTTGTTAAACGCACCCCACATAAGTGAAAGGGTAAAGCTTAATCTAGCATTTAGCCATGAAATCAGAGACTAAAGATTGATACCTGGGGCCTCCAAGGTGCAGCAGACGGCATTCTTTCAGGCATATGAGGGTGGACTCCTGGTCTGGGATAATCATGCATAAAAGGAGGCTGGTCATCATGTGGATGGAAGCCATCACCTGGATGTGGGCCCCCAGGACCATCAAACTTGTTAAATGGTGGACCTCGATTAGAGAATCCTCCAGAAGGTGAAAAATCTCTTCTTGCCATATATGGGGGAGGAAACAGGGGCATTTGCTCTGTGAATGCTGGGTTCGGAGGTGGGAAAATATTACGGAATAAATGATTTTTCAACCTCGATGTTATCTGCACAAGAGCTTCTTGAACAACTTCAAACTCTCCAGTGACCTAGAATTCCAGACAGAAGCAAAAGTAACGGTTATATAAAAACCCTAACAAGGTACTCCAAAAAAAGACAGGTTTAACCTTTCAGAATGAATAAGTTAAGTCCAAATAAATATTTGGACAAATGTATTTTCTTTACTCCTAACTTACACTCATTTTGATTTGAGTACTTTTTGTAATTCGTTTCTAAACTTTACCAAATTCAATTTTTTGGCCCTTTTAGCAGCTGTAACAGCTGTTCCTAAACTTTTGGGCAATCGTAGACGTGACATTTACTGACAACTTTTTTATCTACATGACATTAATTTTTGTGAAATGCCTAATTTATTAAGATGCAAGAATCTATTTAAAACACTGAAAAGGGTATATTAGTCATTTTATACAAATAATTATGGGTATTAAATGAATTTCTTAATCTATGTGAAACACCCAAAAGTGACGGTTAAATTGGAATGTAGGGAATATAAATTAAGTCCAAATAAATATTTCTACAAAGTTAAAAAGAAATAATGTTTTATGCCTGCCAGCATGTACCATACCTGAACTACTTCCTCATTTTCTGAAGCATTCTTCGGGACCAGGTCTTTACCCAAAATACGTATATAAGCTCCCGTGGTCTTCCTCATTTCAGCAATGACCGAACCACCCTTGCCAAGAAGACATCCAATTTGATGAGAGGCAACAAGGAGCTTTGCTATCATGGTGTTGTCCTTGCTTTCTGGGGCAGACCTAAATATTCTGGATTGTACTCGAAGCACTGCATCTTGTGGGGGAGATAATGCATCATCTGGATGCTGCATCAATTGGAATTCACCATCATTTATCATCTCACATCTATTTGTAAAAAGTGATGAAAATAGGCTTCTTAAATCACCACATTTTTACAAATTGCAATCTAATCTAAAATTGAGTTTTGGAAAAGCCTCAATTTGAACTTTTGAGTTTTTTAAAGTTTGGATTAATTGCAATGTAGCAGCTATTAAGCCATAAAAATAAGACAAAATGAAACATCAACAGGTATAAAACAGAGTGATGAATCAAAACCGTACAGCAGGGCCCGATATGATAATTATACGGTCCTCTGCATCACCGGTACCCTCTAGAACCTTGATATCACATCCCGATTCATGCTGAAGTGCCTTGACTATAGAGCCCCCCTTTCCAATTACACCACCTATCTTCTCCTCATTACAAAGTAACCGGAAGGTTAGGGTTTCAGGATGGAAATTCATTCGACCAGGAATACCGTGCTCAGCCTCATGAAATGCGGGAGGGTAAGGTGCTCCATGTCCATGGAAAGGACGGTTTCGAGGGGGAAATTTATCCTGTTTGGGTGGAGGACCAACAACATTAGCAGATACGGGATCTTGATTCCGTAGATTATGATCAATAAGTTGTTGCGAAACAGATAGAAGAGCTTTTCTAATGGCAGCGAGACCACCAGAAATCTGCAAAAGAGAATTAAATGTTAAACTACATTCAATTTAGGAAAAATAGTTTCATGTAAGTTAACCTTTTTTTATATTAGTCATGTCGACTTTCATTAATTGAAAATATTTACGATGACCGGTTATAAGAGGTGAGACATCAGAACTGGTTGACCGATCAAATTTTGCCACGTGGACAAATGAGAATCTGCCACATCAGCATCAACCGGATGTTTGACCTCGTACAGCCGATTACCGGACCAAAATGTTGAAAAGTGGAAGTTACATGACTATTTTCCATTCATAAAAGTCAACTAGAGTAAAAATGTAACTTGGATAACTTACAAGACTAAAAAACCTATTTTCCCTTCATTTCATGAAGCCTAGGTCTAACTTTTAAAAGTAAATAGTTTTCAATTTATTTAAAGAGTGATTGCTATCTCTGTTGCCTTTGCTCCTAATCCTGGCATTGTATTGTATCCAATATGAGTGACAATTAGTAGTTGCTTTTCAATCCAATTCGACTGACAATTAGCAGTTAACTGAATGTGCTAAAGAAAGCAACAAAGGTACCTGAACCAGTTCATCAGAAGAAGATGCACAAGAAGGAAGCTTGTCCTTCGGAAGAATTCGAATCTGTGCCCCACTTTCAGAAGACATTTGT
This sequence comes from Galeopsis tetrahit, assembly GCA_963675135.1. Classification (NCBI taxonomy): domain Eukaryota; kingdom Viridiplantae; phylum Streptophyta; class Magnoliopsida; order Lamiales; family Lamiaceae; genus Galeopsis; species Galeopsis tetrahit. The sequence goes on from OY776131.1 coordinate 65,957,495, forward strand.
TTTATAACACTGCCAGCTTTTCCCAACAAGCAGCCTACTTGACTAGAAAAAACAAGTAACCGAACTACAATTGAAGATGATTTATTACTTTCTTCATCTCCTTCCTTTATATCAGACAAAATGTCAACCATTTTTTCAAACACGGCTAGCAAAGCTTTCTGAATAGCCGAATTCTCTTTTTCCTTCTCAGATCCAAAACCTTCATCACTTTCATCGGGGATTTTAGTCTCCTCACCTTCAGCCTTAATCTGCTCACTCACAATTTCTTCACCCTTATCTGACTGTGCTATAACAATGACTATTTCATCACACCCAGGAACAGATTCCTCGATATGGACTCCTGCTCCAGTTTCCTGGCATATTTGAGAGATATTATTGCAATCATTACCAATAATCCCGTCAATTTTGGAAGCTGGGCAAAGAACTCGTATAACTTTGCTGGAAGGGGGTGCAGTAAATGGAGTATTATCAGAAGATGACTTCTGCAACTTCCTTCTACCATTTACATCTGTGAGATTTTCGTCAAGAGGTCTCTTAGCAGGCATCACTTCAGCCGACATTCCTTCAAATCCTGTGGAGAGAATGATAGCTTCTGTCAAAAAAAATATATATATATTAATGAAATGAATTCCATAATAAACAGGTATCTCAAGGAGAAGTCATATCATTACAAAGTACATGAAATTTTGACTAGATTAAGGAAAGATCAGTTTTAACCAAGTTAGATAATCGTGGAATAATAAGCAAACTTGTTTCAGCTAATACCGGAGTATAACACTAAATGACTAATTGTCTTTAAAACTTGAAAATTGTATAAATCGATAAACGAAAAAAAAAATCATATAATAAAACCTTATTGGAAAGCCCTACGTGTTTAATGAGGTTCCACAAGGCATAGGAAACCTCATTTTTCTCCAATTTCGGCAAGGTCTTAACTAGTCTTCCTTATTAATCGATCATATACTGTTCTCAACACCCTCAAACATGTTTCGAAATACAAGAGTTTCCATATTTTCCATCAAGGCATTGCAATTAAAATAAATTCTGGATGAGATACATTCAACATGCAAACAGCCGGACATTCTCAAGATTCTGACCCAGCCGAAACAATGAAGTCTACTCCACCACCACCCAAAAAAAAAACACTTTGAATTTGAAGACATGAAATTTTGATTAGAAATGCATATGTTTGCTGCAGTCACTGTAAAAAAAATGTTTTCTTCAATACTAAGACCATTACACATGTCTTTAAGTTGCTGTAAATTCTAAACCCAAAAAAGAAATTTCTATTAAAAAAATAAAAATAATTAACAAAGACCAAATCTACAAGCATGGTCATCAGAAAAGAAAAAAAACAATGGGCATTCATCTTTTAGCACCAAATGTACCGTTCCGTTTCTCAGAAAATCCTACTCCTGTGTGAAATAATCAGAAATTTTGACAAAATCAAAAAAAATTATAAACTAAGTTCAGCCGCATCGAACATAACTAATACACGAATTCAAGTACATGCATGATAAAACATATGTCTCCGATTTAATTAAGAAAATGAACAATTAGAGAGTTAACACAAAATGGGAATGATTTCGCTTACAAAATAATTAGCAACACAGAGAGAGGCGTCCCAGCTTCAATTGAATGCCTGGAATTGAGCTTGTTTTCCGCTGCCAAGTGAGAAATCGCAATTTTGTTAACTTTAAACCCTGGCAGGATTGGGTAAAAATTAAAAAAATGAAGAAGTTGAGAGCGTGTAAGATTTGCCGTTTAAATAATACAGTAAATGGGCCGGGCCGCATATTGACATGTAACGAGAGTGAGCTGTCATAAGTCCCGCTGAGCCAACAAGCCCATTTGTTGTTGGGCTATCGAGACAAATTGGCCCCTATTCTAATACATTAGCCCAGTTTATTTGCACCCCGTTTTAAATTAGTTCACCCACTTAAAACTTTAAAAAAAAACATAAAAAGACTATATTTCTCTTTTAGTCTTTTACTCAATTTAAATAAAATATAACTCGTTCAAATTCTAATTTGTACATTCAGCCCCTGCCGCCAAGTCAACCACCAAAACTATTTTTCGGATTCTGATCATTTATTTGAAAAGGACTACAAAAAAGGTTCTGCCCAAAAAAAAAATCAACTCTCACATAAGTCTCAAAGGGTGTTTGTTTTGAAATTATATAGGATGAGGAAAATTCGGATGGAAATTTTTTGGATGGGGAAATCTTAATGAATATTGAATAGTGATTGTTGATGTTTGTTTTGAGATGTTAGGTAGGATGAGATGTAATTTTATGTCAAATCAATTGTGTAAGAATTTTTATTGTTGTATTATGGAATAAAATGTAACTTTATGTCAAATTAATTAGTAAGAGTGAGTGATTTGTATTATTATAATAGTAAAATATATCGGTATTTTAAAGAATGGATGTAATTGAATATTAAAATTGGAATGCAAAATCGCGAATCCGGACTCCCTCAAATTATACTCTATTTGAAATATACATTTTGAAGAAAAAGGAAGGGGGCAAGAAAAGTAAATCATTGCGTTCTTCGTTGGCAAGCAAGCAAGAGCCCATTGTCATTCCAACGAACATTTAATAATGATGAAAATTTGTGTGCAAATGTTTTTAAATTATGCAAATCTATAAACGCCGCCCACTTATCATATTAAAGAAAAACTTGGATATATAGGTTCAGGGAAGAAAGATAAATTAATTTTATATATATATATATATATATATATTTATTTATTTTTTAAAGCCAATAGCATAAATCATTATTCAATAGCAGGAACAAGTAATATTAAAAAGATCGTCCATAAATACATTAGAGATTCCACCCAACATTTAAAATTAGTAAAACCCCCTATTATTAATTCCACATAATTGGTATCTTGATTCATGCAACTCGTATTAAAATAGGGGTAGGAACCCATCTCTCTTTTACACTCTTTTATAACATTGTTGAACTAGAGTTATTTGGATTTTTCATTTTTTAAAATAAGAAAATCTATCAATCATTGTTCGAAGTTGTGTGCATTGATTTACTCATGCTCTGGTAGTTCGTAAGTGCACAAAAGAAAAAATAGTATTATTAATTTGTAAGAATTGATATTATTGTTGTTATATTATTAATTCTTACAAACTGAATACATTTATGTTTAAGATTTAATTTGGATTTTTATATTTAGAATTTATATTTCTTATTGATAAGTGAATATTTGAACTCATTGTTACCTACCCCTTGAACTCAATACTTTTGTGAAAGGCAAATTAATTTCATATCTTATCCTTATAAGTGGATCAATGAGGCCAATATAAGTTATTGGGCTTGAATTAAACTTATTGTACTGCACGTACGACTTATAACTTTTTTCAAATTGCAGCTGGAATACATGGTCCTATTCCATGCTTATTATATTATTTATATAGTAATAAATAAGTTACTAATTGCAATTTTAAAATCAGGTTAAACCCTACTAAGGCATGAAAGGACAAACAGATGTGGATTGTGATGCTCAACACACTCAATTTTATTGGGATAAAATTGGTTAATTAATAATTCATGTGTTCATCCAACACATCAGCTTCAGCCTAATTCAGCCAAATTACCTAATCCAATAAAAGATTGGTCTCTTTTGTTATGCATGTATATAATTAATTAATCAAGAAAATCCAGATATTTTTTTAAAAAAAGATGTTCAATAATTGTGTGCTTATCTAGGGCACAAAAGTACATCAAACCACTTCACTTAATTTAAGTTGATAAAAAAGACAAGATATCAATTAGTTGTTTTATTTAAATAATTTAATTCGAATATATATATATATATATATATATATTTTATTCATCAGCTCGATATTTAGGTCGTAGGTACTTGAGCTTCATTCAAAGTCCATTAATTCCTGGGAATCCCGTTAATTTAAAACTTAATTAAAACCAAATGCATCTTTTAAAATAATTAATACTCCTAGCATGCTAATAGTATTTTTTAATGAAACAGTTAATAATTTTTTAAAATACATACAGTTGCACCTTGCAATTGCAAAATTTTGTAATTTATAAATGTATGGATCAATAAATATAATTTATAGAATATAAATTGCAATTTAAAAATAATTTAGGGTGAAATTTGTTGTTACATCTGACGTATTATTAATTGTTATTGCATTCATGAACTCCAAAGTCTGCAATATATTGGAGGCATATTTGTACGTGTATAATTATGATCCACTTCATATTTAATCGAAGGTGAAATTTTATTTGTCATTCATAAAAAAAACCTATATATAGTAATCAAAATAGATACGTATCAACTAATGGGACCCATGGACCTAAATCAGAGGTATTTTTCACCATCTTTGCTTAACATCGAGGATTTGTTAAGTTTTGAATTGTGTTTTTAAATACAACTCAAAGATTCGTGTATGTAATATATATATATATATATGAGAGGTATACAGACCGAAATTCACTTTAATTATTTGTTACAACTTACATACTAGTATTATGATTATAAATTCATTAATAAATTACAGTATAATTTATAAGTGATAACAATTCGTTTCATCCGTTTTCAAATCAATATAAAAAAAGATTATGAGAAAAATGTACGTGATATTTAGTAAGTAATATTTTTCTTGTTCACAAAAATTTTGGTGACCTAATGGATAAAACATGTGTGTACATATTTCTTAAAAAAAAGGTTTTCATAGCATAGGCTTGATAACTAATTGATGGAACTTATGAAGAAAAATGATATTGAGAGAAGACCACGTGGACTCCCAATCAAATATTTACTCAAAAATCCACGTCCCATTATGCATTGTCATGTCATGTATATACGTCACCTTCACTCATCCTTATCACAATTTAAAAAAAAAAAACTGAACTAGAAAAATTAAAAAGAATAACGCCTACATTAAAAAAAAAAAATCTTTCTCTCTCTATATATATTTTACTCCCTATTTTGGGTTATATCAATATATCATGGATGATTCAGAATGGTGACGTGACTGGTAGATAAACAAGAACCTAAAATCAAAGTTTGAGAGGATAAAATCGAGGATGATTTTTTATTTTTTTATGAAAGTGGGACAGCCAAACAAAACTTAAAACAAACGTATTAGCATGGTCAAATATTCTAAAATCCAATGCTTTAGCAACATTAATTTTCCCACATTTAGACATTCTGTTGGAGTACCTTATTCCATAGAATAGAACATCACACCATGTCCATGGCGTCCCTGCCCAACTTCAAATTCATATCCCTGGCCTCCTAATACTGCCAAAGCATCAGCACCGATTACAACACATTACTTAGTTTAAGACAATTTATTAGTAGTATATAATTTCGGATCTTAGACCTATACAGAAGCACACTTATAAATTTTAAATCTACGTTAGTTACTAGGTCACAGATTTTAAACATCATCCTATGTTCAAATTCATTATATTCATTTGAACATAAATTTTAATAAATAATAATTAATTTATGTATAAAATAGATATGTTGATGTCTGAAGTAAATAAATGATGGTTGGAGAATGGAGAATACAAATAAAATAGTGTGAATAGTACTATTTTAAAAAATAATAATAAAATTGAAAAAAAGAAAGAAAAAAAAGTAAAAATGTATGCAAATTGAGTCACTCTCGTCGAATTAAAAATGTTTGAGCCGCGAAACAGTCATATAGTATAGGAGTAATATTTACAGTATTTTGGTTGAGATGATGTAATATATTACACATACTTAAATTGAATGTATTTTGTCCTCAAAAAAAAAAAAAGAATTTATTTTGTTCTAGTATAATTTGAAAATTATAGTGACTTTTTTTTTTTTTTTTTGGTATTATGTGACAAGTTCTCACGGGATTTAAGATAACGTCTCTTTAACATATAAAACGCATGATAGCGTGGCATTTTTTATTTTTTTTTTCTGTATATCGTAATGTTTGTTCATTGTTAATTTATGAGAGAAAAAAATCGATGAGAACATACGGAACATTTTTAGTTATAGGCATAATAGTCACTTCAAAAAAAAAGTTATAGGCATAATAGTATATAACAATTGAAAAAATGTTGGGTTTGGGTGCCGTCGCCACTCGTACACGGGTTACACGAACGGGCTCAGACACGTGTCGGGATTGTATTGGATATAGTGGAGATAACCAAGTCACTAAGATGGGTAGCACTTCACCTTACTGTTCTCCAATCTCCAATCTCACGTTTACATCACGCGTCTCTCGTCTTGTCTAATTGTTAATGGAGAGGGTGACTCAATATATGGGAAGGCTGTAAAAAACTAGGGTACCAATAAGTTGGGCCCTTGTGTGTAGGCCCAATGGCCAAAACCACATTTGGGCTAAATCCCAACATTCTCCACCTTTTTGGCCATCCCCATTACAATCCACAATCCACAAACAATTTTGTCATCATCGCCCAACCCACTTCCACGTACCTGCAAAAGACAACACACCAAGTTTGTCTACGTACGTAGAGGTTAGTTCACAAAGAAAAACACACAAAGACAATGCTCCACCTCACTTGGAGCAATCACAAAGGGAAACACAAAGGCAAGCTCCACCTCACTCGGAGCTTGCACAAAAATTCACACAAAGGCACAAAGACATGATATCATAACGTATACATAGCTTACAAAGACAAAATCACTCCACCTTATCAGGAATGATCTCCAAACACAAAGAAACAAATAAACATGCACCTAGATAAAAATGGGGTAGGGGAAAAACATGAAACCACAATGTATGAAGTCATGCATAACACACATACATATAAAACACATACTCATAATTCCCACGGAACCCAAGAGTATAATCATGCAACCATTCCCCCACTTTTCCACTGGTCCATCTACTCATGCATCACAAAGAAATCACATAGCAACACAAAGACACAAAGCACAAATAGCACAAAGGGACATAATCACCGAGAAAAATAACCACAAAGACACCAAGAAAGCAAATAAACATGCACCTAGATAAAAATGGGGTAGGGGAAAAACATGAAACCACAATGTATAAAGTCATGCATAACACATAGATATAAAACACATATTCATAATTCCCACGGAATCCAAGAGTATAATCATGCAACCAACAAAGCAACTTATAAAAATGTGTATAAGTTTCTTTTACTTGTAAATTTTATGATTAATTTTATTTGAATAGTATTTTAAATAAATTAAAACATGAATTATAAAATGGACCACCGCAAGACCGCAACACCCCTGAACTATAAAATGACACCCGATATTACAATGGATAACCTTAATTTGCGCGTTAAGAAAACGATGCTTTGAAGTAAATATTTCACGCGCTCCGATTTTTGTTGTAATACATTGCATACAATAAATTAGGTAAATATAAAATCATACCCACATATTAACGTATACTTCAGCCGTTACCTTAAAAAAAATGTCAATTTTGCCCTTTCCAAAGTTTCATCAAAAGTTTTCATATCACGTTTTCATAAATTATATTCTTTAATCAATGTATAAAAAATAAATCAACAATTTTGAAAGGGTCTAAGAGGGTAGTTATAATAATGGATATATGCGAGCCTTTTTTTTTATTGTTGAATACTTTTTTCGTTCAAATTTATTATGCACATTTTTTTTAAAGATAAATTTTAATGAATATTTATTAATTTATATATCTTAACACTCTATATTTGTGAGAATATAATGGGACACGGTGTCACAATTTTATCACTTTACACAATCTATCTCTTCACCAAAATCGTCTATTTCAAAATCCCTGCATTCTCAGGCATTCTGATTAAAAAAATTATTTTTTCTATTTTAATCTCAAAATTATAATTCCAAATTTTAAATTATAATTTTTATTTTTAATCTCCCTCCCCTTTAAATTCTTACATTTCAAAATCTCAATATTGTCAAGCATTTTTATTAAAAAAAATCAATTCTCTTAATTTGTCAAATTCTTCCATTTCAAATCTTAATCTTAATATACTATATCTTATCTTATGTTAATACTCTATATTTGTGAAAATATAATGGCACACGTGTCACAATTTTATCACTCTATCACAATTTATTTTCACCAAAATCGTCTATTTCAAAATCTCTACATTCTCAAATCCATTTTTATAATTTTAATCTCAAAACAATAATTTAAATATTATCTACTCATAATATTTATTTTTAAATTTGAAATCATAATTATTTTTAAATTTATTTTTTTACTCCAAATTTATCTCCTTATTCCGGTATTCTGCATTCTTATTAAAAAAAAAAAAAAAAAAAAAATCAATTCTCCTATTTTAAAATTTAAATTTTGGATAACCATGATTATCTCAACAGTTAAATCTCAGATCCTTTTTATATCCGGTCACTCTCACGTCATTATTTTATCTTCGGCCACTCTCTCTCTCTCTCTTTCAGTATAAAAAAATTTCAAAGTTTCTTTCAGCAATTACATTATTTGTAAATTGTATAATAATTAGTTTCACTCATGTGGGTGTATTTCTGTGGCTTTTTTTATGGTTATATTTTATATTATTTTTATGTATTTTCTCTTACTATTTCTCTTTTATTAAATTTTTATGTGATTTTATAAAGATGGATTAATGGGATGTGAGAAGTTTGATCAATTTCAAAACTTCTGATTTATCACCATTTATGGAGTAACATTAACAAAGAATAAATTTGTTGTATTTAATTAAATTAGCGTCAATTTCCACTATTTCCACTCATGGCATATTATTTGTGTTGTATTTCGTATATTAATTTGGTCGGTTTATTTTTTTTAATATACATTTTTCTATTTTCGCTTGAAAAAGTGAAATTGAAGAGGTTTTATGTTCATCTCATAGAAAGATCATTCTCTTGCTTTAATTTTTTTTTTCTACAATTTTTTCTCATTCTTTTTTTATTTAATAATTTTCACTTTTTCTTTCATTTTTATTATGTTTTTTCTATTTAATAATTTTTTGCTTTCATTTTTTTTTTTCAATTTTATCTGGAAATAGGAAGGAGTAACATTCACTCATTCAAAGATCGGCAATCTTCCAAAAAGTGAATGATTTTAAAAAGAGGTATATATGATTTGAATTATAATTCTTTTATTTTTTTCTCTTTCATTAAATTTAAAATTTTAGGTGATTTTTCGGAGGTGGTGAATGATTTTTATAAAGAGGTATGTTTGATTTTTCCCTTTTTATTAAATTTTCAGGTGATTTTTCAGAGATAAATAATTTTAAAAATAGGTCTTGGTACATAAAAGCAAATTTTCTTCTTTTATTTTTCTTCTTTCGTTAAATTTAAATTTTCAAGTGATTTTTTAAGGTTAATGATTTTTACTTTTTCTCTTTTATTAAATTTTTGAGTGGAAATCATTTTATAAATAAGTTTGTTTAATTTGAATTATTTTACTTTATATTTTTTTTTCTGTATCTTCTCTTACTTTTTCTTTTTTATTAAATCTTTAGATGATTTTTACGGATAAATAATTTAAAAAATAGATCTTGGCAACTTTTCTTCTTTTATTTTTCTTATTTCATTAAATTTTAATTTTCAAGTGATTTTTTTTTTAAGGTTAATGATTTTTACCTTTCCTCTTTTATTAAATTTTTAGGTGGTGCATAGTTTTTAAAAAGGGGAATGTTTAATTTTTTCCCTTTTATTAAATTTTCAGGTGATTTTCCATAAATATATAATTTTATAAATATGTTTGTTTAATTTGAATTATTTTATTTTTCTGTATCTTCTCTTACGTTTTATTTTTTATTAAATTTTTGAAGGATAAATAATTTTAAAAAGAGTTTTGTTTAATTTGAATTATTTTATTTTATATTATTTTTATGTATGTTCTCTTACTATTTCTCTTTTATTAAATTTTCAGGTGATTTTATAAAGATTGACTGATTCAAAATGGAATGTGAGAAGTTTTGATCAATTTCAAAACTTTTGATTTATCACAATCTTTATCTTTATATAACATTAACAAAGAATAAATCAAAAAATAAACTTGTTGTTTTATCTATTTGTTATTGTATTTAATTAAATTATCGTATTTCCGCTCAATTTCAATATCAATGATGTTTCTGTTAGCGGTTTCTTCATTTTTCTTTTTTGCAATTTTTTCTCATTCTTTTTCTGTTTAATATTTTTTTGCTTTCATTTTTTATTTGAATTTTATTATGTTTTTAGTTTTACTTCCATTTTATTTTTTCAATTCTATCTCATAGGAATAGGAAGGAGTAACATTCACTCATTCAATTTTTTTTGATGTATATATGATTTGAATTATAAATTATTTTATTTTATATTAGTGCGTAATAAACTTAATTATATTTTTTTTATCAATTTGATTCTATCAAAGATAACGGAAACCTTTAATTTTTTTCTAGATATATCCGAATGATTTTACACCACCAATTTTACTCAACCTCCCTTGATATAGTCACTCCTTAATTGTTGTTGGGGATAATATTAAACTTGAATATCAACTTATAACCAAATAATTTAAAGAAGAGGGATTGAAATAGAGTGTAAAATTTTCAAATTCTATCCTTCATATTAGCGTTTAAAATTTTTATTCCCTCTTTATTAATGATGTTGGTGGTATTTATTTTTGATTTATTATTAATATTTTTTTACATATTTAATATATATCAAATTATTGTACTAATTTTTAAATTTATTTATAAATAGGTACACATAAAAAATTATACATTGCAACCAAGTGAAATATTAAATAATTAGTATTTTGTAGACACACTCTCTAATAAATATATACTTTAAATGAATATAAGTTTATCAATATTAATTGTAAGATTGATTTTTTTTTTGGTTTTTTATAAATTAGAGTTGTTGAGAAAAATAAATTTACTGTAAGTATATATAGAGTATTGTTGAGGTTTTTAGAGAATTTTAAAAATATTTGAAAAATCTCCATTTTAAAAACAATTTTTGAAATTCTCCATGATAAAGAGGAGGTAATTTGTGATACCTTTTAAATATATAAATTTATATTTTTATTATTTTCAAACTAACAAATTAATTTTAACAATATTTTTTTTATTGTTTTGATATATTTCATAGTATTTTTTTTTAAAATTGCAGGTTTAGGTGATGAATTTTCAACCGAACTAGAAAACTTTAATTTGGAGAATAATTATTAGAAAAACTGACTTCGGATTGATGTGCTTCAGTTTTATATAATAAATTAAATATAAAATTTTATGTTAATTTAAATGTAATTTATATATTTTATGTAAATAATTTTTTATAATATACATGACGAAATGTATTTATTTTGTTAAAGTTTTTTTAATTGCATATTATTTTCTTTTATAAGTGAACAGGTATAGGTACAACAAAATACATTCCAATCATCAAGAACAAAATACATTCCAATCATCAAGAATTAGGCGCAAAAAAATTATAATACTTTAAGATGAATCATTGCATGTAAATGTATATATAATTTTCTTGAGTTGAGAAAATTATGAATAATAGTTTTTAATAATTGAAATGAAAAAAATTTGACGGGAAAATTAAAGATTATTTTGTTTACTAGAAATGTCACAAAGAAATGTTTGTTTTAAAATAGAAAATTCTACACGGTTCTACTTTTTAGATTTAAAATTTTAAAATCTTATCATATAAATAACTATAAACCCTACCAAAGTTAACCCTATAAATATTTATAAACTCTATATACATGCATATAATAACCTATATAAAATTATTTTATAATGCCCATTCTTATTAAAAATATTTTTAATTTTACAATTAAAATTATAATTTTATTAACGCACATTTTATTAATATATTAAAAAATATTATAATATATAAAAATATAAATACAATAATATAGATTCAAATTTATAGATATGTATATGTTATGAATATATTAGAATAAAAAAAAAAAGTTTATTCTCACAAACTCTAACAAATGAAAAAGATATAAAATTAATATAGTATTTAAAATTATTATTTTAATAAATTAACTCTAATTTTAATAAATCGACCCCGCGTAAAACGCGGGTATTGGGCTAGTAAAATTGATATATTGAGCGTATAATGCGATATTGTGAGATCTATTTATAGATAAAATAATTATTTATTAATAAAATTATAATAATTTAAATAAATAAATAATTATTGAAGGGTAAAGATAAAATATTAGTAGAGCTGTCAAAATAGGCTAGATCCGTTTGGGTCTGCCCGCCCGCGCATATTAAAAAGATGAGTTGGGTTAAATAATACAAACCCATTTAAAATGCGGGCCCGTGTGGATTGTGGATTTTGGCGGGTTGTACCGTAGGCTTTTTATTTTTTACTTTAAATCAAGATACAAAAATACAAAATATACTAAACAAAATTGAGATTTGAGAATGTGATATGTGTATTTACAAATTGACATTTGTTATGATAGTTGGGTTGATTTGCCCATTAAACTTTCATTGAATATTACTCCCTCCATCCATGAAAAGTAGTCCCATTAGAGAGGCACTTATTTTAAGAAAAAAATTGATAAAGTAAGAGTATTGTGGGGGTCCATTGTGAATAAAGTTGATGACAATTTGAGTAATTAAGTGATGATTGAAGGGTGATAGTTTCCAAAAAGGGTATGAGACTACATTTTGTGGACAAAGAATATAGGACAAATGAGACTACTTTCGTGGATGGAGAGAGTATATATTTTTGTTACTAATAGTTAAGTTGATTTTCCCATTAAACTTTTGTTTGAATATTATATATTGATTCCGACCTTTTGAAAATAAGGATTTTAACAATATTAAAGTTTAAATTTTAGTTTGGTTAATTTATCAATTAAACAAAAAATCTTATTTGAGGTTTACTTTTTAATTGTAAAAGATTAAAATTATTCATACTTTAATTTTTATATTTTTAGTAATTATTTATGTATTGTTTAAAATTTATTATAATAATAAATATGAAAAAGGTAAAAAATAAATGTATTATGAAAAAGTCTGTGAACTAACCCGTAACCCCCTCCATGAGTTGAGTATTTTTCAACTCGTCTCCGTCGTGGATCGGTCCGTCAAAACTCACAAAATGATGGGTTGAGGTGGGTTATGGACTGCACAATCCCATTAGCCCGTTTTAACAACTCTAATGACATGTTTGTTTTGAGACTCATCCGTCCTGCTCTACTTCGGGATTTCACATCCTGATTTTTCCATCCAACCCTAAAAATACATATACATCCTACTATTATATTTTACTATTACATGTCATCCAACTAATCTTACACATTTTGATTTGACATAAAGTTACATCTCATCCTACTCAAAATTCCAAAACACACATACAATTAATATTCATCAAAACTTCCCATCAAGAATTTCCCCCATCCTACATAATTCCAAAATAAACATCCCCTGAGGCGGTGTTTGTTTTGGAATTGGCCAATCCGGATTTAGATTGACCCAATCCCAATTCAATCTCTTTCAATCCATCTAAATCCAAATGCAAATTCAAATACCAATCCACCCCTATAATACACCTACCCACCTATTTTTATACCATCAAATTACTATCCCTCTTACTTTTCTTTCACACACTCATTCTCTCTTACTTTTCTTTCACTACTAACAATAATAAAATATTATAGATGTGACATAAAGTTAAATTTACGCCTACTTCTCAATTCTTAACCAAACACAACTTATACACAATTCACTATATGAATTACTCAAATCTCAATCCAATCCATCACAATCCAAATCCAATCCACCACAGTCCCAAACCAAAAACCACCTAAATGAAATTGAACCCGGAGAAAATACTGGGGATAAAGTGCCTCTTTTTTATAATTGTAGGGGCGGAAAATAAAAATGAGGGTAATTAGAGGAAGGAGAGGGAAATTATGGCAAGTGTTTTACACGTCATATGGCGCGTTCTACAGTTCCAGAAACCCGCTGCAATTAAAATACAACCACTCGATCAAAACCATTCGTATATACACGATGACGACGTGAATAGATACAACGTATATATATATATGCACTCTATACGTCTCAACTCTCCATACAGCGTTCTTCCATTGTTCCAGGCCTTGCATTTTAGCTACACGAGCATTGCCTTTATGTTTCTCTCTCTACCCGCGTTTTGGCTAAATCTCCGCTCCTCGTTCTAATTATAGCCACATATTGCTACTTTTGAGAAAATCCTGACATTTGGAGGAAATTCCCCGCACTCCTTTGTGAAATACACGCGGAGAAGTCAAATTTACAAATCGGAGAAAATTGAAATTTATTTTTTTCGGCTTTGCTGGAAGAAGGAGATTAAATCTCGGTTCAAGTGTTTGAACAGGGTGATTATATACGCATATACATGCCGATAGGTATATATAGCTGTTGGGAATGAGGATGAGAGATGAAATAGCTTATGGTACATCAGTAGAGAAGGAGATACAGGTGACGAAAGACTTCGAGCTGGAGGAAGAGAAAATGGTGGCGCAGAAGGGATATACGGCGGCGGATGTAGGTGGAGGGCTTTCGCCCACGCCGGCGATGAAAGTCGTGGTGGTGGGATATGCTCTTACTTCTAAGAAGGTTAAGAGCTTTTTGCAGCCCAAGCTCGAACGGTTAGCTAGGTAATTAATGCATTTTATATTTTTGAATTTTCAGTTTTATTGATAAAATTCCCATAAAAGGGGTAGGTTTGGATATGTCCATGCCCGCGAAGTGAGATTACTGTTTGGGGAAGCATTGATATGACCGATTGATTTCTCGAGGGTTTAACTATTGGATGCCGCTGCCATGTTAATTATTTATTCCCACTGGAATTTTGATTAATCCATTTTGTTTTTTGGCTTTAGATTCATAATTTTATTTATTTATTGTTTGGAACTGAAATTACCCGAAGGCCGAAGAGGATGCTTCCGCTACTTTTTGGGTTTTATGTTTGGTTATACGGAGTACATAGTTTCTTAATTGGATGTATTGGAGGAGAGCTGTTTCGTGAGTTTATCTTAATTGGATGTGAAACTCTGTTTACGTCTTGTAAACATTCTTGATTTTAACGATTATGGATTGGAATGGAAGTTTGAATTAATCAGGGTGTACATCAGTACATGTGTTCACTCACAGTATGATCATCGTCACTTTGTGCTTTCTATAACTTTCCATGTTTATATTGTCGTTTTGCCTCTTAAAAAAATTTGTGAAATTTTAGTTAAACTGCGTGAATCGATTTGATTATTATTATTGTCATCTGTTATAATCTATGCTCCAGTTAATTATTACATAATATTCTTGATCTACACTTTGATCAGAAACTTTCTATGGGCTAAATGGTTATTTTTTTCGCTTATATCTCTGATTTATATTGTTGCAAAACTAAGATGCGAGTGATGCCCACCCTTTGAACCATTATTAGCTAATTTTGTTTGATGCAAAAAATGCAGGAGCAAGGGAATTGTATTCGTTGCCATTGACCATAATAAACCCCTTTCAGATCAAGGTCCTTTCGACATTGTGTTACATAAGGTGAGTTTCATGTCACTTCTCCACCTTTCTTCATGGATTGATAGTTGATACTTTTCTTTATTTATATTTTTGACAAATAAACAGTGAATCTTTACATTTTACCTTTTTCACTTTTTATGCAGTTATCTGGAAAAGAATGGCGGCACGTACTTGAGGTTGGTCTCATTATTTAGTGTCTAAATCATACTAAGAATGCAAGCCTTAAAAAAGTACTACATCATTGCTTGAAGAGGTTGAGCAGTATGGAAAAATTCTTACCATTTCATTTTACATGTGTATCTTATTGCTTCATGCTTTATTCATGCTCACAATGATATTGGTGTCGCAGTTAAGTGTCACTATAAACTATTCCTATTTTTCAGTCTGCAGTTTTAGCTGTCTTATCATGTCAATCTTGATACTAATGACATTGCATGCTTATCAGGATTAAATTTAACCATTTAACTCTACGATTTGATAAATTCTCAGCAATAGTTTTGGAATTTATGTTTTATATATGATCACCTCACCTAATTTGCTGTAATGAAGATAACATGTGCTAGCCACAGAACTATGTAGTTGCCAGATACACTATATATATATATATATTTAGGGGATACAAGGGCACCTTTAAATCATAATTCTTGGTCTTTCAGATATTTCCATGACAGAAGATGGAACTATTCCTAATATATGCTCTGTATTTGTTTGAACTATCAAGTTTCTAGTTTCTCATATTTCACAGAATGCTCTATAAATGTAATTACCATGCAAGCTTTGTGGGTTTTTTTATTCCTTTTTTTTTCTCTCTAAAATTGTATATGAGGGAGTTATGCACGTGGATTGAGTTGATGTATGAACTTGGAATTACCGAGTCCCCTCATCATTTTCCCTCACTTTTTTGAAGGATTATTGGCAGACGCATCCTGATGTTACAGTACTTGATCCACCTTATGCCATACAACATGTTTACAACCGTCAGTCTATGCTTCAGGTTGTTGCAGATCTGGATCTATCAGACTCTTATGGTAATTTTGATGAACACACCATTTCTACATATGTGTTCTCTATAAATGAAACAAAGAAAATTGTTATTTCGAGCTCACATGCCCTTTCATCTAGCAGGAACAGTTGGTGTCCCGAAGCAGTTGGTTATCAAAAAAGGTCCATCATCTATTCTTGATTCTGTGAACGAGGCTGGACTTAGGTTGCCTATTGGTATGTCATATGCTTACAGCTTATAGCTACCTATTAATCAGCAAACCTTAAAGTAGTTGTATGTCTTGAGACATTTATAGATGCTATGATTAGGAAAGTTTTTAGTGCACTGGCCATTACTTGAATGTTTTAAATGTCATAATCTGTTTGCATATATTTCAGTTGTAAAGCCTTTGGTTGCAAAGTCGCATGAACTATCTCTGGCCTACAATGAAAGTTCCCTCGAGAAGCTTGAACCCCCTCTTGTTCTGCAAGAATTTATTAACCACGGTACAAACTCATAGTCCCTCTGGTCCTCTTTACTGTCAAGTGCTTTTTCTAATCAAATAATTATGATATACCACCAATTTAACTAATCAAATATTTTCCTTTAATGTGGTTTCAGGAGGTGTGCTCTTTAAAGTTTATATTGTTGGGGAAGCAATAAAGGTGGTCAGGCGTTTCTCGTTGCCAGATATTAGTAAGCGTGAACTAAAAAAGAATGTCGGTGTTTATCACTTTCCAAGAGTATCTTGTGCTGCTGCATCTGCTGATGAAGCAGATTTGGATCCTTCTGTTGCTGGTGAGGTGGAATTATTTGGTGCAACATAATTTTCTTGTTGCAAAATAATGTCTTCGATCAAGGCAATATAACAGATGTGTTGTTATTTTCTGTTTTACTTTGTATTTGCAGAGCTTCCTCCAAGACCATTACTTGAGAGACTGGCTAGGGAACTTCGACTCCGGCTGGTACTATTATCGCCCCATTTTAAATAAGGGTGTGGTTGGTTCAAATTCTTCAATGAGCATGATAATGAGAAATCACGTAATAGTGAATTACAAAGAAAATGATGCTACATAGCCTACATTATTAGTATATATAGCTCTAATTTTGGAATAAGTTGAAACAAACAATGATAGTTGGTTGAAGAATAGTTGAATGATTTGAGGAGAAATGATTACAGGGGAGGAGGTAGTTAATCAAATCGGGGCAATGATTAACTTATTTTGAGTCTCATTACCTCGTACGAAGTATGATGAAGGTGAATTGATCATGTTTTATTCTCATTAACCACCACAATTATCCTATATTCATTTCCATTATTATTCCCATCGAAGAATTATGAACCATGCGCCCTCCTAAGATACATGAATAACAAACAACTCAGTAGTTACTCTTGGTATTTTGTTGAGTATTCATGTTTTGTGTCGATATACAGGGTCTAAGGCTGTTCAACCTGGATATAATTCGTGCGCATGGAACTCAAGACCGCTACTATGTGATAGACATCAACTACTTCCCAGGCATGTTGTTTCATAGCTATTGAATCTATTAGTAGTTGTTTTTATGGTTAGAAAAGATTGAAATGAGAGTAGGAATATTGTAGCAAGATTGGATTGTGAAGGAAGGCAACTTTTTAAATGAATTTGATTGTGTGGGAGTATTGTTATGGCATAGGGGTTGAGAAATGTAGAAGACAGGCTAATATTAATTGGTTGTTACATGGATGTGTAGGATACGGGAAAATGCCAGGATATGAACATATATTTACGGATTTCCTTTTGGGGTTGGCTCGGAGCAAATAAAGCGTGGAAAGAGGGTTACGAATAAGCCTGGGATGTACAACAACATCAGGAAATAATAGAGCTTTTTAAGTTCCTAAACATCTTATAAGTTGTTTCGAGGAACTTATTTAGCTCAGCCAAACGGGCTGGCACTCCAGACAGTTATTTGAAGTGCAAAGAATAGTGAAACTGTGCTGTGATCCTCGGCAGATGTTGCTTTGAGGGCACAATTGATGATTCGGAGATGGTCTTCTTCTCTGTACATATTTTTATTCGTTTCTCTTATTTGCAGTAATGCCATGGGCTTGTTTAAAGATGTGTTAGAAAGGGGAAATTGGTGTTTCAGTATATAGTTGTTGGCTAAGGTTCCTACCTTTCTCGCTGTAAATACTTTAATTTTAAGAGAAGAAGCACTCTGTTAAATCTCTTCTGACTACCAATTGCATCAAAAATAATCTATTCAGCATTCATGTATGTATTTTGTGCACCTATCTCTATTTCTCCTAATTGTAAAGTAAAAGCAACAATTGAGTACATCATAGATGATGATCGACCAGAACTTGTTGATACTAGTACACGACTAGGATAAGAAACATGCTTACATTTATTGATGTGTTCATACCATCCATATATTTGAAGCAACATTTTTATAGGCAATACTACCTTATTAAAATTTTCTGGAAAAATTAGAACTCAGGGAGGGGCTAAGGGAAAAGAGTCAAAAACATAACATTAAATAGGTTTTCACATAACCAAGAAACTTGGCAGGATTGTATGGTATCCATAATACCTGACTAAATTTAGACTAATGTAAACTGCCAAGGCAGGAATTACGATCCTACCCCTGTAGAATGTTGATTAGTATTCAAACAGCAGAAGAGTCAGAAGATTCAGTGGATGCAGCTGTATCATCTTTGTGCTTGATCATCCCAGAATCAACGAGGATAGGAATTTCAGCAGCAAGCCATGGTGCAAGGCCCAAGCATAGTGCATGTGCTATGCCAAACCTAGGACTGCCCAAAAGGAAACAAAAAAGTGAAGTTAAATACCATTCAGAGCCTGTATTTAAAAAAAAAAAGGGGAAAAATTAAACCTGCTGAGCATGTACAAAATGAATTGACATATCAACTAGCAGAGGCAATGAAGAAGAACAAGCCATTGTCTCCTACGTATCTCGAAGGAGAAAATGGAGGCTTCACACTTGAAAACAATATTGCCATACACAAAAGTTCTATTTTTTCGATTTGACATTTTTTTATTTTCTTTGAAGTACATCATACCCAACATTGCAAAGAGGAAAAAGCATGGGGGGAAAACTTAAGATAAGAGGTTCACCCTTGAGTAGAATTTGTTTCAAAAAAATTAAAAAATACAAGGGACCCATTTTAGACGGTTTTCTTTTCTTCAAAATTTTCTTTCTCAACGTTCTATCACATTCCCTCGAAAAAAAAAAAACGTTCTATCACATTGATTTCAATTTTCATTCTCCAGTCTTCAAATGATTCATCCTCTTTCTCAAAAGAAATTGGTTTCAAAGGATAGCACAGAGCATAAGCATTTACCTTTCATCAGAAATTTACCAAGTACCTTCACCTTATTATTTTGCCCCACAGGGCACAACTACGAATCATTAGTAAGAAATATTAGAAGTGTCGGATTTATTTTATAATTAGCTCTCAGAGTGCTTTTTGTATTGAGTGATCAAAAGCAAATATGGAATGCATGAAAATAAATGGGATATTGGCCTGGCCATTAGAACCACTTATAGAAGCCCTTTTAAATTCATCTCCCGAGTTCAAATTCTAGCAGTCAGTAAAGATCATGTGAGACACTTCGCTGGGTGACACTCCTCTACCTTGCATGTTTCCATCTTTATATCAATTCTTTCCTCTGTGCACATAATAAACCTATAAAAATTTTCACCCATTCAGCATCTTCTATGCTTTTTACCCTTTCACGGAATCTGAATCTTCTTCGAAACCTTAGAAAACAATGGGCTGGCTGAACCTTGTTCTTTGATGGAACTATTAGAGGAGGTAAGAAGATTAAGTGAGTCAGAGGATGACTTTAGATCCTGGGTCATTGATTCCTCCCGATCCTTTACTTGCAAATTGAGTTCTTTTCTCATGCAAATCCCTTACTTGCAAATCCCCCACCCCCTGGCTCAAAGAAATTTGGAAGGTTCCAGAAAATTCAGATTGTTCTATGTTTGATGGTGCTGGGGAAGGTCTCAACTGGTGACTTCTTACAAAAACAGTTCAAGAACATTTCTCTATCTCCAAATTGGTGCAACCTTGAAGATATCAATCACTTATTTTTGCATTGTCATCTTGCTCTTGGCATTTGGAACAAAGGACTCAATGAATTTGACATACAAAGGGAGATTCCACATTATGTTTCGGATTTATTAAGGATTGATATCGGTGGTCTTATTAACAAAAAGGGGGAAAATATTATGGGGATTTATAGTTCTAGTTGTATATTGGTCCATTTGGCTAGAAAGAAATAAAAGAAATCTTGAAGAGTCAATAGAGTCTTTAGATGGATGTTAAGGATAGGATTAGATATAGAGTTGTTGTATGGGTGATGGGTCACAAAAGTTCCAAAAGTTGTCATGTAACGGATTTAGTTAGAGATTAGTGTTATGCGTTGAAACTAACAATTGTAGTTCATGTGAGGAATTCCCCAACCCCTACACTTCCTGGTTTAATAAATTTTCAGTTTCTTATCAGAAAAAGGAAAAACCCTCAGAGTGTGGGCAAAGATCCAGGCAAGGTGGATTAAACAAAAAAATCAGGAGCTTCATTTTAAACGACAAACTTTTACTCCGTATTATAATATAGCACAAAAGCTATGGTGAAGATTCAAAATTTAAGCAAAGTGATGCTAACAACTATAGCTTTTTGCAAAAAAGACAGAGTTAAGTCCAACTAGTGAACAAATCAAACACCATGATTTCATTCTCTTATAATCCTGGTACGCTTCTTATCCTCTCCCCAGTCGAAAGGCCTCAGTCATCCGATGAGTTATCATCAAAATCATAGTAAACAAAATGGTGGGAGAGAAGTAACAAGAGAAAACAGTAAAGATTACATTTAAAATCCCCTAAGTTCATCTATAATCAGAAAGCGAAATGTTGACTAAAAGATCCCATCTTGGCATACTACATTGCCACCATTAAAGAACCCAATGCAGTGAATGGATTCACAATTCTACCACCCTAAAATGTTTCCAATCAAGTCCTCCACGTATTCCATTGAGAAAACGTGTTTATGATCTGTTGGAATGCCTTGATCCTGACGTTGAGCTTGTTCAGATTAGGGAATATATATTGTATCCCTAATATTAACCTAGGGTTAACTCTGTATTGCTACACTCATCTAAACCACATAATTATTTTGTTCTTATTTGTTGGTTTATTTATTTTTGTTGCATCCATTATATAACGTGATCAATCCATATATAACCATCCATCAAAAAAACTCAAATATTGATCCCTCATTCACAAGCTAAATAGTTGAACAATTCGTATTAAAACTAAAAAGACCAGTACAACTAAATTTTATACTTACCAATTCTTAGCCCAGAGCGGCTTGAAATGCACCGTCAAGCATATCTTTCCTCCTCTATACATCTACAACACAAACAAATCCAAAAAATAAATTAAAAAAATCAACCAAACACCTCGAACAAAACCTCAAACTAGTAAACAAGAGAAATTCAAATAAACCTTTTGAGTCTTTCCATCGAGCTGAGGCAACTCAATTTCAGGGGCGGTAGCAGGATAAGTAACAGGTATATCAAACTGCAAATCAAACTCGTATTTGAGCAAATTGTGTATGTACCAACATTTTCCGGTCCAGCGTGTGCCCTCGGGATTGGCGGCGGAGATTCGGAACCAATCGTTGTCGTTGGATTTGTTCATGGAGGTGTAGGCGATCAAGGCCCTGTACTCCTCCTTGAGCCGTTGCGTCCAGGCGGCGCCGTCGCGTGGGCCGGCCTTCACCGAGAGTAATGGGATCCGGGTCAGGGTCGATTTCGTTGTCGGGTCCCAACTCTCCATGATCGAACCGGATTAGCGACTCACAATTCACAAATATTGCGTCAGTTTCACGAACTAGTTGGTCTTTGTATATGTTGTAATGTTAAAAACTGAAAAATTAATTAATATTTTTTTTTAAAAGAAAGTTGAATTTAGCGACAGTATTTTCTTATGTTTTCCCTTTTCCGTTTCGGGAGTGTGGATATTTTAATATTTAATAAAAATAAATGTTTATAATAAATTTAATCTAAATTTTTTGTTTTCTCCTTATTTTTATAATAATTATATGACGTATTTAATTCTATATTATCTCACATATATTTTTTATAATTAAAATATAATTTTTTTAAAAAAACATATA
This sequence comes from Galeopsis tetrahit, assembly GCA_963675135.1. Taxonomy (NCBI): domain Eukaryota; kingdom Viridiplantae; phylum Streptophyta; class Magnoliopsida; order Lamiales; family Lamiaceae; genus Galeopsis; species Galeopsis tetrahit. The sequence continues at coordinate 65,980,149 of OY776131.1, forward strand.
TAAAAAGAAGTGATTTTTTTTTTAAAACATATATAAAAAGAAGTGATCAAAATAGAAAGTATAATCTATACACAATTTGTTGACTTTCTCTCTCTACACAATTTGTTGGGTCAAGTTTTACTATCAAGAAGATTCGGAAAAAAAAAAAGTTCTACTACCAAGAAAAATTAAACAATTGTTCTCCATAAAAATAAAAAGAAAAGGAAAAAAAAACGTGTATAAGAAATAGGGGTGGGAATAGGTCAGGCCGGACCAGACCTTAAGAAAAAAAATCTGGACCTGATATATAATATTTGGGTTATTACCATTAAATCATAAAAACTATATTTTTTTTAAATCTCAAAATTAAGAAATAAGAACAAAAAAAAATTAATCAAAAGATCCATAAATTTATACTTATGCAAATGTTCATATCAAAGAAAAATAAAACAAAAAAGTATGTAATTTCTTCAAGACAATCTCATCATATATTGAATACTCCATTATTTATTATGTGTCACATATCATGTATTATATTATATATTTATTGTATTTTTATATATTATATATTTATACATATAGAAATAGAATTAAATAGGCCGGTCTGTTGAACTTGGCTTATGAAAAAGCTCAAGCCCGACCTATTTAGTGGGTGTTTTCAAACACTAGAAGTTGATTAAAAACACTTATTTTTCAAATAGAATCACTTTTGGAGTGTTTTCAAACACAACCAAGTGTTTAAGTTAATTTATTAAAAGTGATTTTGGTGAAGCACCCCTCCACCTACTTTTAATAGCTTCTATGTGCTTCTCATCATTATAATAATCAATTTTACAATTTTACCCTCACAATTTAAATAATATTTCATCTTTACCCATTACATATCCAAATGTAATAAGGGTGTTTTTTGTAAATTTATAAAAAAAAAGTGGTTTGTTTTGTAAACACCACAACATATACACAATTGATTTAAAGTGCTTAATTTTAAAACACTATCAACTTTCAATTTTATTGCAAAAATCAATTTTAATCACTTTGAATCCATCACTATAATTTGCAAACACACCCTTAATTAAAAAGACTTTTAAAAAAGCTTGAGTCTGGCTTGTTTATTAAACAAGCCTAGCCGAGCTTTAGAAGGTCGAGCCGTAGACCCCTGTCGGGTAGCCTGGCCCATTCCCACACCTAATAAGAAAGATCTCATTCATTATATCACATGATCCATAATAAATTTATGAAGTTCAAAATATTTTAATAGGCAGAATGACCCAAATACATATGTAGGGCACACTCCCATAAAAGAAAAGAATTTTAATAATTGTCTTCTAATATTATCCAGTCTTACAAGTTTTCGGATTTTCATTGTTTCGAAAGTAAGATATATGGAGTATTCTTGATATAAATCACCAAAAATGATATAATTTGGGATCACTGCTATAAAAACATAGTATATAATTCAAAGGGCTACAATATGGACAAAGCAACTTTGTCACCTCCTCATTTGAGGCTATCCCTATGTAATGTAATTGCATTCACAAGACAGATACAAACAAACCCACAAATATAATCCCATCTCTTTCGACAGTTCTACACCTGGCCTTTTTGACATGTATCAAACTATACAACAAAATTGAACTTGTTTCCGCAAAAGAATTCTCAAAGAACGAAAAATTAAGTGAAACTAGCCCCGAATGCTCTTCTCTTTAAGGGTCTGACTGCTCTCTAAAAGCAAGTCTTCTGCATAAAAGCAGCTCATGCTCAATTGATTTAGCAAGTCAATAATCGCTTCCCCCACATAATGCACACTGCCATTTGTATAAACAGTGTCAGCAAGTAACTTCTTCAAGATCGATTATCTTTTACTCAGCCTTTTGGCTAAAATCAAGTCAAGTTATTATCAAGAAACAAACAAATAAACAAGGGCTTAATTGCTGCTAAAATCACTTATCTTTTATAAACTGAGTTTTGGCAAATAAAACCTAGTTTTAAAAAAATAAATTGCAATTTGAACTTCTGGGCAGACTGACTCTTGCCCATTTGGGTAAGTTTTTTTAGGCTGAACAACAACGTTTGTGTAGTAATTGGGTGAATGATGTTGCTTGTGATTTAAATTGTTGTCAAGTAGGATGACACGTCGGAAACAGGCAAGAGTCGATCTTCCCTGAAGGTCGAATTGCACAAAAAAAAGGATGTTTTATTTTCCAAACTAAGAAAATTAGATTAGATTGCAATTTGCGAAAATGTGATGATTTTAGCAGCAATTAAGCCATAAATAAGCTTATGACATAAATCATACCTCAAGGATCAAACAAGAGACGAGCAATCCCACTGGATCAAATTATATCAGTGGAGGGAATAACCACGTCGAGATTCTTCTGAAGCATCCAGCCTTTGGGATACACAAGTTCACTTGATTCTAAATGGAGGTGCCAATTCATTACCTTATGACAACCTAAAGGAACGCCTTCCATTTGACTCTCGTCTTCCACAATCTGTTCTATGAAAGTTGTCTCCTGGAAATAAGCAGTAAGGTCCAATTACAGTTTAGATATTATAGTACGACTAAAATAGGGCAAATTTTTTTTTATCCCTTAACTTGCACTAATTTTGATTTTAGTCCACTAACTTTTCAACTTTGAAATTCGCCCCTTAAGTTGACCAAATTTAACTTTTTCATCCTTTTAGCCAGTTAAAAGGATGAGAAGGCTGAATTTTTAGCCGGTAAAAAGACTAAATAGTTGAATTTAGTTTACTTAGGGGACTATTTTCAAAGATGAAAAAGTTAGCATATTAAAATCAAAATTGGTGAAAATTAGAGGACAAAAAAAAGCATTTACCACTAAAATATATGTACAAGTTGTGTGGCCTGAAACATACTTGGAAACCCTCCTTTACAGTGTCCAACTGCCTGATTGGAACTGAAGTTGGACGGTGCCATCTCTTGGAGTCCCACAGTATGGTGCTATTGAAGGCAAAGCCTGACATATCAACATGGAATCTACGAAGTCTTTTGCTTTTCTCATTTGTGTGCCATCCTATTACTTGACTTTCATTGCATACAGGGCCCTCCAGTATTGCTTTGTTTTTGCTTTGAGCAAGCATGCCAACGGGCCAAGTACCAAAACGACTGAATAGCACAAAGATAAGAAACAAATTAAAAGGGCTAAATAATAATAATAATAATAATAATAAATAACAAGCAGTCTCTCTTGGCACGAAAGAAAAACGAGATGTTGTAAGATTCAACACTTCGATCATATTTCATTATAAATTCATAATCGAGGTGAAGACTGACAAACTGATTATGTCCCTCTCATACAAAACAAATACTGTATTTATTTTTCATTCACAAACATTATAGTCTACATATAACTTGCTCAAAACACTTTTACATGAAAACCTAGTGAAACTTAGAAATACAGAAACATGAGCGTGAGATTGGTAAGGCGCAGAAGCACTAATTTCATACATAAACATCACATGTGAGAAAAAAAGTGGATTAGTCACAAGAGCAAAAGATGTTCGAGCCAGGGTATACAATAAAGAGAAAATATTGATAAATTAAACATTAGTTGACTTGATAAGCGAAGTGGTATAGCAATGTGACAGCAAAATAACATTCTATAAGTTCATAGGAAACATGCTTTGTCATTTCAATGCAAATGTATTAGAATATGCCAAAGGGTACTAATTTGGACTACTGATTTAAGAGGAAACATAATACTCTCTTTGTCCTTTCGAAAGTTGTCCATTTGCTTTTGGCACTCGTATTAAGAAATATAGTATTATATGTGTAGGGAATTGTTGAGGTAGAGAGAAATAGGAAAAAGAAAAGGTAGAGAGGGTAGAAAAAAAAGGTAGAGAGAAATAGTGAGTGTTGCCAAAAAAGAAAATGAGTTACTTTCGGTGGGACGCCCAAAATGGCAAAATGGGTGACTTTTTCGTAAGGGTGGAGGGAGTATACTAGTAATTGTTATAAAAAGTGGTATTAGTAGAAAAGTATAGCAAAACTACAAATATAGATTCTTACCCATGAATAAATAACTTTCTAGTAGAGCAATTATCTATTCCAGGTCTAAATCTATAAGCACTCTAGATATGCTCCAAGTTGTCTGAAAAATACTATTTCCAATGTTTGTAGTCCTATTAGAAATATATATATTCATAACTAAATTTCATTACTTGGTCAGATCACCACTAGTCCTTCTTAAGGAGTCCAGTTGCATTATGTACACTCTATTCTATTGCATCATAAATGTAAATAAATGTAATTGTGGAATTGATAAACACACATAGCAAGATGAAGAATTTCTCGTACACTCATCAGCATAAAACTTCATAATTGATTAATTGGGACAAATATGACAAAGCTTTTCAAGAAAGCACCAGGTCAAAAGAATAGTATGGAACACCGAACTATTATGTCAACACCTTGAGGTAAAACAACATAAGACAGAACAGGGAATGAGGTAAGAAAGAGTGGCTGAAAGGAAAATTATAGCTATTATTTTGCAAATTTAGGATATTAATCCTGATAAACCAGTACTTAGATAGTGACTGCTCTTTTTGCACATTCCAAAACTCTCAGAATCCATAAGCAATCATAAGAAAAACAAAAATTGGACACTAACAGTCTAACTTCATTGTTCTGAAAGCACGGAGAAGTTGTTGAGTAAGATTTGTAACAATCAGCTCCACCATGTCTTACAAATGTGGAACAGCATAGGAGATATTTTAAAATCAACACATTAACAACAAAATGAATAATTCTATAGCTACAATTCACAACTAGTTATTTCACATATTCACACGACGCAGAGAATACAATCGCAAAAAAAAAAAGAGTACAGATCACCCCACACTTTATATACAGTACCTATAACTAAAGGGAATATTAACACCTGATAGAGTAAATACAAAAACAAGATTCAATTTCAATTTCGACACAAGAAAGGGAATTTTTTATGCACACCCCTTTCTTGCGTCAGAGACTAGGGGACTAATTTATCCAGTAAGGAAGATTGGTTACATTCTGTCAAGTCCTTGGTAAGAGATGGCATAGGTTTCTCTCAAGAAAATGATAGCAGAGTCATCCTAAAGAATCCACATCATTGTCTGAAAACAAAAAATTCTCCAAAAGCTAATAACATACCAGATTCTTGTTATGCTTCTCCTATATAGCATAAGAGCACCTAAAAACTAAATTAGTACTTATTTTCCTATATTTTAGATCACATAAAGACAACAGAACCTAAAATTTCATATAACACTATGTGGTGATTAAATTCAGGCAAGTGATATAGTACAAACTACATTGCTGATTCAAACAGCTTGCACGAACCCACCTGATTTCTCGTGTGCTCTCAAATAGCTCAAGCGAGTAGACATTATCATCATCTGCAAAATACACAATCCCATCAAGTTTATGCCTCTCGATGTGCTCGAGTGCAGTATTCCGCTGGTGCACTCCCCTGTCCTTTACATCTGTAGAGTTTTTCACACACACCAAATGCCTGTACATAATTCCCATATTTCTCAAAATGTCTGCAGTTTCCATGGAGGCAGCATTCATCTCCACCACAATCCACAAAACTGGCGGTTTCACTAGTCTCAAAACCTGCCCTAATCTGTTCAAATAGTATGCCTGTGTTGCCCTGCTATAAGTCGGTGTTACCACAATTAATAGTTTCCCAGCTGCTAAATCTAGCACCTTCTTGATTTCATTTCTCTCATTCGTTTGAACAACCCCTAATTCAACAGCATCCACAAACATATCATTCTTCTTCAGTCTCTCATCAAAACCTAAATCACTCACACTCTTGTCAACATTCACCTCCGTTGGCTTTGTCTCAAATGAAAAATCGATGTTGTTAACATCATGATGCTTTAATTCACTAAAATCATTATTAAAGGGCGCCATGCCGAATAAAAAACCTAAGAAAAAGAAGAGAAAGCAGTGGATGAGCGACTTCCTCCATGAAAACTGATTACTCTTCCGAGAGGCATGCCTTTGGAAGAATATTCCTGTAATAAATCTACGAACAGGAGAGAGTGTTGTTCTCCCATGGGAAAAAAGCTTTTGCGATGGCGATTGAGCAGAAAATGGACTATTGGATCCGTTCTGGTACGATCGATCGTTGTATGGTGACAGCGTTCTCCGAATCGAAGCCATTTACTCACTAGAAATCGCATCCACAGAAGAATTCAAATAAAAATCACAGAAACTACGATAAACCAAGATTCATGCCGGATCAAATCCAGCTGAGAATCGAAAACCTTTTTCCACTTAATAGAAACCCTAAGAATTAATTGAGCTAAAATGAAAATGTATAAAGAATTTTATTGAAAATTCAGAGAGAAATGGAGTGTAAACTTGGAAGTTGGAAGGGCATGAAAATTGATTTTGAGATGAAATTTTAAACTTAAATGAGAATATTTTGGGCGCGTGGAGAACCAACGCGATATCTGCCTAGCTAAGGTGCGCTGTTATCTGTGCCACTTACTGTGCCACGTGACAATGTCCCTAAGAAAAACGTACTAAAAATCAAGGAAATTAAAATCAATCTCCATTTACTCCAAAATGCACTGGAGTAAAGTTTTGAATAAAAAATTTCATATAATTCTATTCAGAATGTATATTAATTTTGTTTTTTTTAAAGGCAGAATGAATTTTAATTACTTTCCCGTGTTCCAAATAATTGAATGAAGTTTTGGAGTTTGTTTAATATTTTAAATAAATATTTTTCTCTTTTACGTACCCTCTATCCCTATCCTGCATATTTCTTACAAGAGATGGGCTATCAAACCCTCTAAATTGTGTTGTTTTCACCCCATATTTTTTTAACAAAAATAGATTTAATTAAATTTATTAAAATATTCTTTTAAATTATTTAAAAAATGTTAAACACATCCCTAATAATATTAAAGACACCCCATGTTATACACACCTCATACTTAAATTCTACCTCCATTTAACACTCATTCATCTATTTTTACTTTTACAACAAAAAAATCACTTCATTCTTAAAATCATTCTCCATGCAAAAACCTTTCATATGATGATATAATCACAACAAACATGATTATGAAAGAAGAAAAAGTGATGGAGGAAATTAATGTAAGTATATTTAATGTTTTTACACTTTTTTTTTAATACTGTACTCCCTCCGTCCATGAAATGTAGTCTCATTTGCCTCATTTTCTTTGTCCACCAAATGTAGTCTCATACACTTTATGAAAACCATCACCCCTCAAACATCATTTAATTACTCAATTTGCCATCAACTTTATTCACAAACAATCACTTTATTCACAATGGACCCCACAATACCCTGTAATACCCTTACTTTATCTACATTTTTCTTAAAACTTGTGCCCATCCACCATGGGACTACTTTTGGTGGATGGAGTATACAATTTTTTTAGTGGTAGCAGTCGTGACATGTACGGCCGACGATGTGGCCGAACACATCTGTATGTATGGCCATATTGACCGCACACATCTGTGAGTGTACGGCCACAACCGACCGAACGCAATCTGCATGAAATTTTGGTTAAGTAGTGTACGGTCACTACTGGCCGAACACACTTGAATGTGTACATTGTGTACTGGCCGAACACTTCCATACATTAGGTACTGGCCGAACACTTCCATGTGTGTACATAAAGTTGTGGCTGTACAGTCTGTATAATGCTGTTTTTTAATTGTGTTTTAATATTTTAATTTGTTGTTGGTACATGAATCAAACTAAAATGAAGTGGTGGCAGACTATGCTTATTTACTTACCATATCGATCTTCCATTTCGTTTGTTGTTCGTTAGGAATCGAGAGAGGTTGTTCGGCTCTTGTTCTCCTTGAAACGCACGGCTCGTTTGGGAGTGAGGGGAAGAGAGGCACGGTTCATTTGGGGGTGAGGGAGAAGAGAGACACGCTTCTTTTTATTTTTAGGGGGGAGAATGAATGGGGTGTGTATAGTATTGTGTAAGAAGATAAATTATTTTAACTTTTAAGTAAAAAAAGGATAAGAAGGGAATAAATTAAAATGTGTTTAGTGAAAAAAATGAAATTTTAAATTTTGTTGGGGTGTGTTTAACATTTGGAGTGAGAATAACACAATTTGGGTTGTTGATAGCTCCTCCCTTCTTATAATTTTATGATTATCTTAATTAATTAATGAATGTGGAATGGGTAAAAAAATATATTAATGAAAATATATTTATCATTGTACAATCATTCTTAATTACATCCTCATATGTTAATACTTCAATTATTTATGATTGGATGGAATATTCCTTTAATATTAATAATACTATGTACGGAGTAATTAATTGGGAACATAATTACAATTATTTTGACCTACGGCATTAAAAAGTACTGATATTTTATGTTGTGATGTTTTATTTAATTTTTGGTTTTTAATTTGTTTTTTATATACACTATTACATCTTTTTAGTTATAAATTATTTTGGACATGCAAATTCGTCTTGAACTTAAGAAGTCTCAAGATTTTTTGTTTAAAACCTTAGACTATAGTATATGTTTACTTTAAAAAAAATTTGAATTTTAAGATCTTACACCTATTTAATTTTAAAACATCACCCCTACCATCATTTTAAAGTTAAGGGCTAAAGAACAAATTAAAACAGTATGAAAGTACCCAGACCATGCACGATATTGCGTGCTTGCCAAGAGAAGTGGATGAATGGAAAATTGGTACAACTAAAATATTTTTTAATAATCTGAAAATAAAATTAAGAAACGTGCACATACCTCACGTTGCAAGAAGAGCATAATACAAATTTTCCTTTTTTTTTTTTTTTTTTTTTTTAACTTGACATTTGACAAATATTCCTAAATTAGAAGTAAAGTTGATTAGGTGAAAGATGAACCAAACTATACTCTTAACGTATTTTTCACTTATTTAAAAATGAAATAGATTTCTTTAACACTTACAAATCTCACAGTTCATTTATAATTGTGAATACAAATATACAATTATTCTTGAAACTATTTCAACAATCTTTACACTATCGTATCACAAATTAACAATCATTTTTTCGCAACTTTCTTGCAATCAATTACCACAAGGCCCATTATCGTGACCTCACGATAAAATAAAAATAAAAACAAAACAAAGGTATTTCTAAAATGAGCTTTCGATGTGATATAGATCCAAAACTTTTTTTTTTCTCCACCCTGCTACATTTTTTATCAACTAAATTAAAAGATACATACAAAATTTTCTTAAATGAATTTTCAAGACATTCATAATTTATAAAATGCTAAATATACTTTATATTTTACTTTTTATGGAATTTTTTGTTCAAAATTCTTCTGTTGGGGCTATTGAACTAGATTGTGATTAGTGATGAATAATAAAAAAAGAAATGATATATTTTTTGTTTTAGAAGACGACATTAAATATTTTGGTGAACTTGATTTGACATTTCTTATGATATTTCGCCTATTTGAGACCGAAATAAGAGAATTTGGTGGCAATGCTAAAATTTCTTTCATAAATTTAGGAAAAACTTCTCTAATACTACAAATTAACCTTGAACTATTTTTTTAAAAAAATCTCCATTGTCTTTATTTTTAAAGGCCATGATAACTTTAAAATTTAATTAAACAATTAAAAATTTAATTATTTATAACACAATTGAATACCATAAAAAAAAAAAAAAAAAATCCCCATATCTCCTACTTAATGACCATTTAAAACGTTTCTTACTCGAGATTATCTAAAATATGGAGAATGCAAAAGTGCAACACTATTTGCCAAAAAGTGTAAGTCAAGTAGTGCACCATGGACTAGGGTAACATGCACTCGAGTACATAACAGACCAACCCCTAAAATATAGCATCATCTTTTATAATACTAATAAATAATTCGTAAAATCTGTGCAATATAATCTTTTATAATACTACTCCCTCCGTCTCGGAGGAAGTTGCACCCTTTGACCGACACACATTTTAAGAAATGGGTAAGAAAAAGTGTAATGATTGATGTTTTGAGGGTAGTTTTGTAAACTTTTATGAATGAAGTAAAGTAAAAAGTAGATTAAGTGTGGAAAAGTAATGACGTAAATATGAGTATAGGGTGAGGGTTGTGAATTTTTTTTTTTTTTATATACAGAAAGTGTGTAAATTCCTGTGGGATGGAGGAGGGAGTAATAAATAATTCATACAGTAGGAACAGAACGGAAGTAAGGGAGTACAAGTTTATAAAGTTCAGTAAAACCCTTCCCCACACCCCGCGCGCGCGAACAAAACCCTAATAATATTGACTCAACCCTTTTTCTTGATTTTCACATTTACACAGTACTAGTTTCAGTAGGTGGCAAGAAAAGGAAACTCGGCATTTCATTGTTTTGGGTAGAACTCGGGTGCAATTTCGCAGAGGTATGTGTTTATGAGTGTTCATTGACGTAATTAAACTCATCAATTGTAGTACTCTTTGTTTGGAACTGAAATTCAGTGAAGTATGTAGCAAAGAAAACGCCTCCCTTTATTTGGTTTTAAAAGGAGAATTGAAAGAAATTCTCGTCCAAAGCGAACTATGATAATCTTTATAAAGATTTAGATTTACAAGTTATACGGTAATTCATTATTTTCGACCGCCTGAACGAATCCTGCAGTCAAATTAGATAAGTTCACAGAATTTGAAGTCTTGAAAATGTTTTGATTTTTTGTTTATATTTGTGGGAATCTGGAATTCAATGAGGTTTTACTTCCTCATATTGATTTTTTAAGAACTGAACAAACTGAAGAAGGTTGGCAGCTTGTCATATCAACGAAAAAGGACGGAATGTATAGGGAGTTTCGTTTTAGTTTTAATTTGTGATATATCAGCTTCAATTTAATGTTACAGCATATGATCCAATTATGCAAAATGGCAAAAATTGTTCATTAAATACCAATCTCAAATCTAGTTGTGTATAGGGCTAACAATTTCGGGCTTTAACATACTTTGGCAATTATATATACAATATGAATAGAGTAAGCATATAAAAAAATTGCATCTAGATTTCATGTTTTTAACTAGTGAATCTTAGCCCTTGGCTTTGAAGGCCTAATGTTATTTTAAACTGACGACAAATAATAATGTAGATGAAAATAGCTGTGGAAGGGTGCATGCATGGGGATTTGGATAATGTTTATGCTTCTCTTTTACATCTGCAAGAAGTTGAGAAAATGAAGATTGATCTTCTCATTTGCTGTGGGGATTTTCAGGTACATTATATTATCGTTTATCGACATTACTGACAATCATCAGCTTCATCATGACTTTTACTACTATTACCATTAAGATTTGTCCATGTTTTGTAAGTATGCATATTGGTTGATTTGGGACTGAGGGGACCATGAATAACGTCAAGCAACAACTCCTTGTGAATTAGCAAACTGCGTAGAAAGCCATTGTAAGAATTTGGTAACTTGACATTGGGACAATTGATGAGTAGTAGATGTAGATTGATTTTGTTGATAATAAGATTGTTGCTCACTAGGGTTGATGCATGTTATCTCATTAACTTTCGAACTTGAAGCCTATTGATCCGGTAAAATAGAGAGTTTTCGAATGTATCGGGGATTTAAGAAGTCTCAGCTTATTAGCATGACCTTTGGCAATGCACATTATATTGTGCTGAAATTTATATATGCCATGTAGTAGTGGATTCTTATCCATAACATACACACAAGCTGAGTTTAAGATATTTTGAGAGGAAATGATGCATCAGATTTGTAGCTGAGTTTTTTTTGGTTTGGCCTATAAGTCTGTCTTTTTTTGTGTGGATCTGCTCTCACAAACACACACATATATATATATCTGTTAGTTACAGGCATGGTTTGTAGTTCTTGGAATCAGTTTCTCAGCTTTTTCTTAACGATTCATTGTGGTCATATGACCGATCAAGTTATGGATAAAAGAAGTCTTGTATCTCGTAGATTGCTTCATGTGTGACATGATTAATATGGACTACTAGATAAATGTAGACATAATATTTCAACTAGATTAGTAATTTCTGGCAAAAATTTTGGTACTTGTTTAACTAGATCTAGTTGATGGAGTTTCATTCTACTTCTAAAATTTTCCATTGAAATAGAACTGAATTTATGATTCATTTTTTCTGTTTGAGGGCCATGATAATTTTTTAGAATAATTCTAAAAAACTGTCATGCTCTTTCTCTGGCCACTTTACCTTTTCTTGATCTTAATAACTTTTAACCTTAGTTTTTTTATTCTAGTTAGCAGTTTCAGCTGATAAATATATGTGTAATAGTCACCTCATTCATGATAATATCAATAAAATATTTTGGAAGAAACAACAATTCTTGACAGACTTTAGATATTACATTTTTTTTTTTTTTGGCTTTAGAGTATGAATTGAAGTAATTTTAAACTGTATTTATTTATTTGATATGTGCGCTATCAGGCTGTTCGGAATGAGAAAGATCTAGAAAGCTTAAATGTTCCACCTAAGTATCGAACTATGAATTCTTTTTGGAAGTATTACTCCGGGGAGAAAGTTGCACCATTTCCAACTATATTTATCGGCGGAAATCATGAAGCATCCAACTACCTCTGGGAATTGTAAGAGAAACATTCTTTTAATTTAATCTACTACCATTGGATTGTTGTTTATATTTAATCTTTTAATTTAAATCTTATTTTTGACATGTTGATGCATTTTTTCTTCTAAAGAATCTCTTCATACATTTTATGTTATAGAGAAAAATCATACTCCCTTTTGTATTTTGGTTGCATCGAGTCTTTACGCAATAACCAAAGATAGAACATACCCCTTTCCTTGGGTTGCAATTTGTTACAGAGTTTTCAGTATTCATGAATCATGATCTTTATGCAATTTTTCATGGTTTCGTTGAATGACTTTTTACTTTGCTTTCTTTAAACAAGATACTCCCTCCGTCCTGTAAAATTTTGCTCAGACAGATTTTTGGGTCTACAAAGTATATGTTTATTCTATTTAAATAGTTAACTTTTGAATATTTTTTCTACTTTATTAACAAGACTGAGTATGTATCAACAATATTGTTTACTCGTTATCCCACATATATTTTTTATAATTAAAATATGATTTTTTTAAAAACATGTATAAAAAGAAGTGAGCAAAATTTTGCAGGACAGAGGGAGTATTTGTTTTCAGATATTTCCAAGAAATGAAAAATTGGAATGACTTGCTAATGCAATATATATTTGTTATCTCAGATACTATGGGGGATGGGCTGCACCACAGATTTATTTCCTGGGTTTTGCAGGAATAATCAAGTTTGGAAATGTTCGAATTGGTGGACTTTCTGGAATTTATAAACAAAATCATTACTATTCAGGTAATAGTAGTATAGCACTTGCTGTAGTGATCACCTGGTCAACAGCCACTTTCAATGGTGCAGATCGCTGGTCTTTAATATTTTTATTTTAAATTTGCTACAAATATTTCTTATGAACAGGACACTATGAAAAGCTGCCTTACAATGAACAAGACATTCGATCTATATATCATGTTCGTGAGTATGATGTTCATAAGCTCATGCAAGTTCAGGAACCAATCGATATCTTTCTTTCACATGATTGGCCTGTTGGCATTACTGACTATGGGAATGTGAAAAATCTTATACGCCAGAAACCTTTTTTCGAAAAAGAGGTATCGACCTTATATTATGCTAATGCATATGCATTAAGTTGAAGAAAAACTGTCTATATATGCATATATGGTCATGATATGTGGAGGAACACAATTCTGTTACCATATCTATTAGATCATAAAAATCAAGTAATTAATTCACGCCTTTTGGTTTTCCACCTTATTATTTGGCTATTTAAAATTGTATTTTATTCATGTTGAGCGATAGTGAGGCTGCATCATTTGTTTGATTGAGAAGGTAGTTTAAGAAGAAATTCATTTGCTAAACAGTGTCAGTATCTTATTTCTGGCCATCCCTAGAAGGAAAGTGATAAATTTGGGATAGAGGAAGTGTAACTTTATATTTTATGCATATTCTATAAGGATTCTACATAAGTGAAATAGTGCTGTATGCATTTTTCTTATATTAACATTATATAATAAACTTATTAACCAGATTATGGAAGGAACACTGGGAAGTCGAGCTGCAACAGATTTGATGGCTAAGTTGAGGCCTTCATACTGGTTTTCTGCACATTTACATTGCAAATTTTCTGCTCTTGTTCAACACGGTGATGATGGCCCTCTTACAAAGTTTCTTGCCCTTGATAAGTGCCTCCCTGGACGAAATTTCTTGCAAGTTGTTACTTATCCTTTTCAGCAACCTAAGATATTTCTAGAATTGCTGTTTAAACTAATATCTGCTTAGAAAAATCTTTGAATCTTGTAGGTTTTCGAAATTGAATCAGCTCCAGGGCCTTACGATCTTCACTACGATGAAGAATGGCTTGCAATCACGAAGAAGTTTAACCCAATCTTCCCTCGAACTAGAATGCGTGCAAATTTTAGGTGTGTATATGGATTTGCACTAACAAATACTCCCTTTGCTCCTAATTATCTGTCTGCCATTTTCACACAAACCAATTTTTGAATATCAAAACACTATTACACCCTTATTTATTACTACTTTGGTAAATATTTGTTCATATTAGCTATGACAAATAATTAGGAACACCAATTTTGGATAAACTCAGACAAATTATTAGGAACAGAGGGAGAATACTTTTGCTAAATTTTGTGTTTAAGTGGAATTTCATTGCTGTATAGTGATGCTAAGCTACACATAGAGGAGTGCCGTCAATTTGTAAGGAATAAGCTGCAAACACAAGGCAGCAAACCTTTTGAGTTTGTCCGGACTGCACCACCTCATAATCCTTCTCAATCTGTTGCTAACAATTTCCCCACTGGTGAGTAATGTCTATTTGACAATGCCATTTTTGTTTCTTTTTATACATAAAATTCCACTTTACTGGTTGAATGCATTATGTGATAAGTGACAAGCAAGGCATCAGTTGAGTAGAAATTGAAAAATGTGACTTGATTCTACTAGAACAGATTATACAAAGGACACAGAATAATAATAGTATGTTCTTTGTGCTAAACAAAAATAAATGCTCTGATGTTTGTGTGTCTCTTTTATTGCAGGACATTGTCGGAATCCTCAAACAGAAGCTTTCTTACAGTTACTAGGACTTCAATATTGTCTTGATACGTCTACTGAATCAAATGTGCAATCTCAAAGTTCTGGATCATTTGTTTCCAGAGGTGAATTTCTTTTCTCCTATTTGATATTTATTTATATTTGGAGGGCAATCAGGTAATTTAACACTAAATGGATACTGTATAGTACTACTCCCTTTCTTCCTAATTATTTGTTTGATTCTTTCCAAATTGGTGTTCCTAATTATTTGTCACTTTGATAATATCAATAAAAGTTTGCCATTTTTTTCACCAATACCCCTAATAAATACTAACCATCTTCTTGTAATTATAAGATCATCAAGTTGTAATAAATAAGGGTATAATAGTCTTTTGATATCCTAATTAATGGAAAATTGGTTTGTGTGACTAGATACAATCAAACAGATAATTAGGAATGGAGGGAGTATGTATGTTTTAGATAACTAAATAAGTTTGAATCTAGGCGTTTGTCTGCGTTTTTTTTATGTCATTGACTATCAAATGCTGCAGGATCTGTTGATTATCAGAGTGAAGATATTCCAATCGACGAAGATGATGTTGATGATGAAGAAACCTAGAAAGTTTAGACCAAGGCTTGGTGGCCCATGAGTCGTGACCTTGAATTTGATTGTGGCTCATGACCTATTGAATTTCATGGTTTCATTCCTGCAATTGGCTAGCTTCCAATTCGGGTACCGTGATTTTTCAAAAAATGCAATTACCGAGCACGCTATATAACAAAGTTGCTTCGTCGCTTCTCAAGCGCTTACCATTTCAAACAGCCAAATGATGCTCGTAGGCCATTGCATTGAAGGGAATGGGAGCAATGTGCATATATATGCTGATGGAAAATTTTATTGTGCACAGTACACCCATTCTGCCATTGCAACAATGTAATGATAGACGCATTTTTTCTTTACAACAAATCAGATTTTAATATATTTAAAGAACTGAAATTGGACATTTTACCTAAAATAATAAATATTTCACTTACGAAATTTTACACTAGTCCTGTTTTGCCATACCACAACAATATAATTTTTTTTTTATTGAAAATAATGAAATTAAACTACTTGTATGATAGGCATTTCTAGTAAAAAGAACCTTTTCAAGTTCATAAGTAGGCCATTCTTGATTGTTGCCGGACAATTTATTTTGAAAAAAAAAAAAAAAAAGGATCTGTTTAGGAATAATAGTTGGGAATTTTGTTGATATTAATTTTATTCAAATTATCATGGAAATAAATGTAAATATCGAGCTCATTTCGATGGCCCTATGCAATTCTTGACCACAAATTCACAGCTTTGCCCGATTGACACGCACATTTTGATTACAACTACAAAGTGGAAACCATAAATCCATATAACTGTATTTCCCCTCTGTCTGCCATTTCATAAATCCTTACAAGATGCTCGATCTCATATACAGTACTTTTTAACAGCATCTCTCTCCTATTTACAAATCAACCATAACCATCAATCCTCATTTTCAGACTAGGTCCTTGAGACACTATAAATATTTATGTCTTCCAATCTTTGAAAACAGTAGATACCTAAAGGTGAACGATTCGGGGTTTCTCAACCCGTGTTCTAGGAATCGCCAAGATGGCTATGGTCCCACCCACAAATGCAGCAAGTGCTGCTACAACTAATGCTGGCGAGTTACCACCACCAAACAGTTGATCCCATGGACCTGCTCCAACGGACACGATAACCTGCATCCGAATCACAGTTCGTAAGTATAGTATGAATTCACTCCTCTAGACTTTCACAAATATCTCAAAATTGACATGATTTCGTGATCATCTATCCTTAGAACTATTCTTCATTGAAAGAGTAACTCTCTCGTACACCAGTTGTACAGTGAACTATGCACAACTAATACTTTTCAGTGAAACAACTAATATCGTGCATACAAGTTTTTGTCATTGAATGAATTCACTCTTCTAGACTTTCTCAAATATCTTATACAGTAATTGACATGATTTTGTGAAAGCCTCTCCTTAGAACTACTTCCTTCATGGAAATTGTTACAAATCAAACAGAAACGAAGATATTCCAGATGCAAAAGCATGTTAGGAGAAATGTACGAAACGACTTTCAGAACAAAATCACTTTTATTTTAGTCATATGCCATATATGTTGGCTTACTATCATAACTCAAAGGCAAGACTTGAGATAATCGAGGTGCATTAGAGCAGGTTATACCTGTGGAATTACAATTGCCAGATTCAGAACTCCCATGGATAACCCTGTAAAATTGAAATAGTTTTTCAAAGTGCTATCTATACCCTCGATTACAAATTCTGAAATCAAAAGAACATTCAAACCAACCTTGGCCCAGGCCTAAAGATTCAATGCGAGCAGATACCATTGCATATGGAACACTATATGTTATCTGCAATTCAATAAAACAGGCCAGAAAATAAAATCAGTAGATATTCGACATTAACACCCTTTTTCCAATTACTCTAAGAAACAGGAATACAAAGATTTAGGTAATATCACAAAGTGTTGTTCTGAAAATCGAGACAGAGCAGTTTTTTTACTGTTGAGAGCCATCAATTGTAAGCAATGTAACTAGATCAAATTTGTAGCAATTATTGACTAGTTAACCACAACTTAGAAAAACAAAGCTTGGTATCCTACAGACCATTTTTAAATGATTTATTCATTTAAATACTTAAAACAGAAAATAAGTATTCTTGAGAAAGAATGAAGCAACTTACAGCTAACGGAACACCAAGAAACGTAAATGCTAGTAGGGAAGCTATCACGATACCATCAGGAGGAAGACGGCTACCGATATCCATATTACTCTTGATGGTAGATATAATAAGCATTCCCACAAAGATTAGAGACAAGATAATGTTGGAAAGCCCCCATGTAAAACCAGCCCCCCATTTCCTGCAGAGCTTTTCCAAGAGTACAGACGTTATCCCAAGAACCAATGAGTTCAACATTAGCCCAAACGAACCCATTCTGACTCCCATGCTATAATTCTTGCCATCATTCGGTTCTCCACCGTATATTTCACGACCCATCCAATCAGTATCGAAAAGAAGAAAAGGAAACCACCCAATCCAAGTCAGAGCAGTAACTAGGAGGATAACCCAAACAGAACCTGGGAGAAATTTAAGTGTTCCAAAGAGTTCCCAGAGAAAAGTTTCATGCTCAGGCGAACCTTCGGGGATTTCTTCACTTAAGGGCTGTTCATGGGCTGCTGAGAGGCTTATAAATGTAGTTGCTATAATGAAGATAATATCGATAAGGAAAGCTGCCTTCAGATTGGCGCAGCTAACAGAACAAGCAGAAGAGAGTGTAAATGGAAAAATCTTGAACCAGTTACTGTATGCCCCAGTAGCATAACCAAGGATATTGCCAATCGCCATGAATAGGGAGAAATAGGCATTTGCTACTCGGGTTCTCCTGTGATCCTTTCCTAGCATAATAGCAAAAGATTTCCATTAATTAATAGCAAGCTAGCTTCAAAGTACTTGTCTCATGACAGATGATGCTCAAGCAAGGAGCAAAATCTATGAAAAAGGTGAACATGCAGTTTAATAAAAAGGGAAAATGGTGTTTTTAGTCCTGTAAGTTGCCCTTATTTTAATTTTAGTCCTACCACTTTCAAGAATTGAAAATAGTTCCGCTGACCAGATGTACATCCAGTTGACAAATCAGACTACCACGACAACATTAACCAGATGTTTCACCTCCTACAGCCGTTTACCACACCAAAATGTAAAAAATTGAAAGTTACAAATTATTTTCAAATTGTGAAAGTCGACAAAACTGAAATCAGATTAGGGATAACTTACTGAACTTGAAAAACTATTTTCCCTTAATAAAATGCAATTTATATTCCTCAAGAGTAATATCCATAATTAAATTATGTGCTTCAAAAAATGGATGTATGATGCTGGCCTTCTCTATTAAACAACTCTTAACAAGATGAACCAAGACTCTTTGCCTCTGGAGTGATGATATCCATTCTTTGACTAATCAGTTCTCTGTTTTGATCTTGTGGAGGTTTGATTTAGAAACTTAGAGACGTATGGACAACAGTCTTTCTACAAGTAATCCATGCATTGCTTATTTAGGCAAAAAGAAGAATACTTTATCAACCCCACCAACATCACGTCAACATTGTTTTCATCAACTATCAAAACACTTAGGTGAATTCAAGAACTCATTCCAAGTTTGAAGGGATTACAACTCTAGATTCCAAGTTTGAACTCTAGATTCAAGAACTCACTCCAATTCAAGAACTCATTCCCTTAATATAAAAGTTCAACAATCGACTAATCTGCGGGATTACAACTCTAGATTCCAAGTTTGAAGGGCAATTCAACATCAATTCAACGCAACTCCTCTAGATTCTAGTGACTTTTGTAATCCCATTTAGAAAAAAATAATTTTCATTCTAATCACCCTAAAGACAATAACATTATGTTTCCATTAGGCTACCTACTCAATGTGATTACAATTCCATTACACGCTACGTACATCTAAAGTTACAGCAACACAAAAAAGTAAATTCTCCACGCAATACAGAAAACAAAGAAAATGAAATGCATACCCGTTAAGTCAGCGAGGAGGGCCCGACAAGGGCCCTGAGTCATATTATTCGCAACATCAAGAATCCAATAACAAACACCACCACTGCCCGAATCTTATTATCTCCGCGATCCCCCAACCACCACCCGATATCGGCGGAGAAGCCGATGACGAGGACGGCGGCGACTATGGAGGCGGCACCAGCTAGTATGAAAGGGCGGCGGCGGCCGAAGCGGCTGGTGCAGCGGTCACTGAAGTGGCCAGCGAGCGGCTGAACGAATAGGCCCGAAATCGGCCCGCAAAGCCAGATCATACTGGACCACTTGTGTGGAATTCCGAGCTCTTGGACGTAAGGGGTTAATAGGGAGAGCTGCAGTGCCCAACCGAACTGAATCCCGCCGGCTACCGATGCAACGCGAAGTAGGGTGCGCAATTTGACTCTTTCGGGCCGGGCTGGTGGGCCCAGGGCGTGGAGCTGGTGGTATTGGCCTTGCGGTGGGCGGTTTTGCCGCGGAATTCCTCTCGGCGCCTCCGGAGTTGTCATATTCGGTATTTTGATTTTTTACAGGGAGGTTATGAATTGTGGGGAAAATTTGGAAGCATGTTCCGGCGCCAGTGGAGGTGGTGGAGGACAGAAGAGCAGCGGAGGGTGGTGGAGGAGGGAAGGGAATAGCAGGAGGGTGGCAGTGTTAAATCTAATGTGACAAAATTGCCCTTATTCGACAATGGTATATGGGACTTTTTTTTTTTTTTTAATTATTATTGAATAAATCGAATTTTAATGAGGAACGTGTACGTTGGTAATTTAATTTGAATTTGGCTCGTTCAATATATACAAAACTCCAAAAAATAAAACTTTTTAAAAAATGTGGCCCTAAAAACATGAGTGTGACATTTTTCAATTCATCCCTTTTTATGTTGAGTAGTAAAGTAATTGTTGATTTAATTCATTTTCAAATTGAAATTACACAAATGATAAAAATTAAAATTAACTATGGACTTTTACTAGAGTTGTACTCTTGTGTACCAGTTACATGTAACTACTATATTCAATCCAATATATGTAACTACTATATCCAATTCAATAACCTATTACAAATAACACATGGCCGGTTTACTATATACAATCAAATAACTCATTACAAATAACACATGATTCATTTACTATATCAATTTAACACATAAATTTTTTCATGGGCCTTTATTTTACTTCAATTTTTTTTTTTAATTTTAACATTAAAAAATAATACTCCATTAATTTTTTAAAATTTTATTTTACTCAATTGATATTTATATTTATCTTTTTAATATTATTTTTTAATTTATTTTTTTTCCTATTTATCATTCGTGTTTCAAATGATAATTTTTTTAACGTACTTTCTTTTTATGTCGTAAATAATTATTCTAAAATTTTAAAGTCTAATAAGAAAATTTTAAAAATAATATTAATTGTTTTTTTAAGTATTAAATAGTATAATAATAATTTGTTTTAAAAAATAAAACTCACCTCTCTTAGGCAAGTGTTCAATTTTATTGGTACTATTTTACTTTAATTAATTGGTGTATAATTTTCACCTTATTCTTTCAAAATTTTACTTCATTCCTTATAAATTTCACTTCGTTTTACATTGTTTAATTATTATTTTTATTTGAACTTTCATTTTTTAATTACTTTATTTTATTTTTTTATGAATATAATTTTTAGTTTATAAGTGTTATGCTAACCGTTGATAAATATTATGATATATTATTAGTTAATATGCAATACTGTACGTATTAGTTCATATATAATATAATATTAGTTTATACTGATACAAGTTCTTATTTTTTCGAGTTTCGAGTTCACATACTTTATGGTAATAGTTCAAATATAGTATAGTATTAGTTCACATATTGTATAGTATTAGTTCACATACTCTATGTTACTAGTTCAAATATAGTATAATATAAATTCAAATATTGTATAGTATTAGTTCATATATTAAAAAATATTTGTATACCCACATTAATCTCTAGTACTATACAATATATTAACTAGTACTATACCATAGGTGTACTAATACTATATCGTATTTAAACTAATATTTAGATTTAACAAAAAATACATAACTTAACACATTTATAATTCTAGTCATACCATGCAAATTAATACATCAATATTAAAAAAATGATATTAACTAACTAGTAAGAAGAACAAAAGTGAGAATGAATCACACTGAACACACAATTCAATTAATAGATACGATCACACTCAATAAACATATGAATGCATCAACATGGCGATGATGACCCCAAAGAAAATAATAAAGTTGATGCAATATTGTGCTGGTTTTTTCCCCAATTCTCCCCTCATTTAAGTTTCTAAATATAAATTTTATTTTTCAATTAGATTATGTTATTAATTAGTTTTAAAAAATAATCTACAACCTTAAAAAAACTTGTAACAAACCAGATATAATTTTAGAAATAATGAAGACATAATAAAATAATCTTAGTTATTATAAATCAGATTAAAGCTCGAAAGTGAGCATGTCATATTCATACATTTATACTCAAATTAGAAAAAAAGTGATTTTTTTTAGTTTAGTTTTTTTTTTCGATTTTTTTTGTATTTTTTTCCTAAATTTTGGTTATTTTTTGAAAAAAAAAAACTAGAAATTTTATTTCATAATTTTATTTTTGAGTTTCATATTTTTTTTAATATTCATTATATTTTTATATTTATTTTTTAAAAGTTAAAAAAATAGAATAATATTTGACTTCGTGGTGATTCATTGGTGAATCGATATTCGGTGTATAATTATAATTTTAATGAGTTGTATTTTAATTTAATTGATAAAATGGTAATATATTATTTTATATGTATTTTTCTTTTAAAAAATTTGGGGGTGAAATTAATAAAAAAGAAGGTATATAACTAATAACCCATGTAAAAAATTGGATTTAGTTACATGTATGTAACTTGTACACATAAATCCCTTTTCGGGAAAATATCAATTTTGGTCACCCAGTTTTACCTCTTTTCATATTTGATCACCCACATTTACTCATTATCAAAATTGGTCACACAGTTATTATATTTTATCAAAATTGATTACTCTGTTAGTGAATCTGTCATTGACTAACGCAGAAAAAGTTTTGAGCCGTGAAATTTCTCAAAACCTGAGATTAAATTTTTTTTATGCATCTTCCAGAACTAATGAAACAAACACAGTGCAAAAATTACCAATATTTACATTATATTTATAATGGTCAGAAATCTGATGCATCTTGTAGAACGTGATATAATAGGCAAGAAGGAATTCTGATGCATCTTATATCTTGTAGAACGTGATTAGTTGGTTTACTTTTTATTTTATAGATAATTAGGAAATGAAAAACTCAGAAGATAGAAATTTATTTCAATTAATTTCCAATGCCCAATTGTTTGACTAACATTTCAAGAAATATGCAATAATGAAAAATAAGTTTATGAAATTTTTGTTGAATGGATTTTAGAAAATTCTTTACGATTAATCTTCACCACAAATTATGCTCCAATAATTATAAATAGGGAAATGAATTGAAATATGTTTATATCTCCAATTATTATACAAATTCAATACGAAACAAAGAATTGGAAAACAGTACAATTGTTAAAAAAAAAAACAGGGTATAAAATTGCATTTTATCTCGAGTTTCTCATTTTCTGTAAAATAAAAAGTAAAGCAACAAAAATGAATTCATAATTGAGTTAAATAATTATTAAAAACTTACTAAAATTTTCTGACTGACCAAAATTAATATTTCCCCTCCCCATGACTCGAAACCAGGATCTAAGGCCTAGGTAGTGGTGCTCTAACCACTTGAGCCATCCCACTTTGTCTGTAACTGGTACACATAAGTAATTGCCCTTTTACTATAGCCACGTATAATTTGAATTAAAAAAAAAGTCAGTTCTTGAATTTAGGAAGAATAAACATTAAAAGGAGAATCTATTGAGCTTTATACGGAATTCTTCCTATTATGTATCTCACTAACTAAGATCAAAGATGAATGAAGCCTAAATAGTTGATTTTATATCAACATAATTTATGATATTTATGGTACGAAATTTAATAACACATTAAATACTACTCCCTCCGTCCTAGAGGAATTTGCATCCTCCGGGACGGCGCACATATTAAGAAATGTGTAAAAAAATGTGTAATGAGTGATGTTTTGAGGGGTAATTTTGTAAACTTTTATAAATAAAGGAAAATAAAAAGTAGATTGAGTGTGGAAAAGTAACATATGGATAAATATGAGTATATTTTAAGGGTGAGGGTTATGAAGATATTTCCTTTTATGGGGTGTGCAAATTGGTATGGGACATCCATATATGGAAAGTGTGCAAATTCTTGTGGGACGGAGGTAGTACTACTCTCCGTTCCGATTTAAATTGTGCATTTACTGTACACACATAGTTTAAAACAAGAGTTGTTTATTGTACTCCATTAAAAGAGATAAGGTAGATAATATGAAAAACTTTTGAGTAATAAAGTAAAATAATAAAACATTGTAAATTTATAAATGATAAAGTAATGACAAGTTATGTAATTTTAAAATATTTGAAAAGTGTACTTTAAAGTGACAAAAATATTTTATTGTCAAATAAATAAATGCACCATGTAAACATATACCAAACTCACATGATACTTACTCTTTTCCTCCATTTATCTTTATTACTGTATGATAATATTAGAATTTAGAAGGATTAAGACAGAGGGCGGATTGTAATTATGGGGCATAAGCAAGGGCCACAAACTGGGAGATGTTAGTGCCGTTCCAAATTTCCAATGAGCAAAAATTCGTGGGCTGCACTTTTTTTTTTTTTTTTTAAATTCTGTTTTTAACGTTAGAGAAAATTAGGAGTGACGTTACTGACTTGTGAAGTGCCTGTTTTTTTTTTTTTTTTTTGAGTACGTGCCTGTTATCTGTTGGTTGCACTGAATACTTGAATCAGTGTCAAGTTATCTTTATGTAATTTAATTTAATCTTATGTTTTTATTTTTGTGGAAGATAAATTCTAGTTACTGTTAATTTTTCTGTGGAAATTAAATATATAGTATGAATTAATTTTAACAAAATTATTTTATTATATTAGACAATGCTCTAAAAGTTGAACTAAAATAAAATTATTTTATTATATTCAGGATTTAAGATTTGGAGGTACCGGAGATATTAAGTAAAATATTTTTTTCCTCCTTTTTAACAAAAGTTAATTTTTTATAAAAAATAAAATGAGTAACTTTCATTTTGGAGTCCAGTTGTGGTGAATCCACAACCGATATCAAAGCTTTAAGCTCACGAGTTCACTCATATTAAATTATCAATTCGATTAATCGATCTTCCTCTCAAAAGATAGAAATGATAATTGATCAACGAGTAAGAAGAAGGGTTAGAAAATTAAATAATTTTCTGACTACAAAGCTTTAATAATCGATCTTTTTGTCATGGCTCATGAGCCTTTCTTTGTTAAACGTTGTTTGCGGTGCTTTTACTTACAGAATAAACTTTGCCATAAAGTTGGTTTCATGGCAAATTGGCAATAAATTAGAACATCACAATCAGATCGTGCACGATAGAGATTAGAGAATATATAGATCTATTTTATTAGTGGCGATTAAGACATGTTAATATTACTCTCAAAATCAAAGACACAGTACGCTCAAAATGATTAATTGGTTGACTCTTCAAGGTGCAAGTGCAACCATCAATGTCAATAACATCCACGACGTTAACTCATTAATTCAAGATTATTGGAACGTCCCAAGATTAATTGTACACCCCTAATATGAAAAACTTCATAAAATTAATACCATCTTAACACTATTTTATTTTTAAAATTGACATTTCTTTTTTTAATCTAAATTTTACTTTACATTTCACTAAATCACCAAAAATATATACCATTTATTTTAGGGTTAATTGTAAAAAAAATCTCGACCTTTACCGTTTTTATCAATTACAACATATTTTTTTTTTTTGCAATTTGATACACCACCTTTTTAATTTTTGCAATTCAATGCATATGTCAATTTTCTGGCAACAATTAAATCATAATTTGATTGTCAGAGCTGTCGAGGTTAGAGATGTTTATCCGGGTTGGGCTAACCGGGCCGGCCCGTTTAACCCTGAAAAATGTAGGGTTAGGGTTCATGAATCATAGACCCGTTTAAATTCGGGCTTTTTTGACCCGGACCGATTAGCCCGCGGGCTAAACCGGGCTAGCCCGCAGGTCTACAGGGCCAACCCGCTAACCCGAATTGTTACCATATATATATATTTTTTAATATATAACATGCAAATAAATTTTAGGTTATTTGGATCATAGTCATAACTATAATCATTAAGCAATCAATTACCATTCATTAGTCATTATTACTATTTTTTTTATTAGATTATAATATTTTTTAGCTTTATTTGACTATATTAAGGATCAATGAGTTCTAGAATTGTGTTTAAATTATATTTTTTTTTCACATTTAACGATCATCAACTAATAATATATTTTTCTATTTCATTTTCTTATTGGACGTGTCAATTGACACCTTTAATTTTAAAAGTAAAAAAATTATTATAGCCCGTTAGTGGCCCGTTTAGCCCGTGGCCCGCTAGGGTTAGGGTTAGGTCCCAACAATTGTAGGACCGTTAAGTATGAACCGGATAAGACCCTAACCCGTTTAGCCCGTAGCCCTGTAGGGCTGGCCCTATAGGGCTAGGGCCAGCCCGATAGACATCTCTAGTCGAGGTGCCACATAAATGTCACGAATGATAAATATATATTTTTTAATTTTTAAAACATTTTTAACTAAAAATAATAATAAAAAATTATTTTAAAACTAAAAACAATACTCCGTACTAAATATTTTTTAAAATAAATCATAAACCAATTTAATTTAATTATTATCATCCCCTCAAAAAAAAAATCTCAAAAGTATAAGATTGCGTCCTCCAAATCACAGTCCACAAAAATAATGTGATATTTTTTATATTGTTTTTATTTAAAAACATTTTTAAAATACAAAAATAAATTAAAAAATATTTTATTGATCAATCCGTTGGCATTTGTGTAGAACCTTAATACGACTTCGGTATATATATCATTCATGTGTTGCCAAAAAATAAACACATGCATCAAATTGCAAAACTTAAAAAGTTAGTGTATCGAATTGCAAATAAAAATATATATTGTACGGAGTAATTGATAAATACTACAAATGTCATAATTTTTTTTTACAATTAATCCTTTATTTTACATCACCAACAACGATTTTATTTTTTAAAATGTGTCGAACGTAGAACGGTAGAAGTGACTGAGAGAATAATATTTGTCGTTGCCTGGCCATCATCAACGTTGTACTATGGAGTATAAAGTCATTAGAAAAAAAAGGTGTGGGTTATATGCCCTCAAGGTATGTTAGATATACTTTATTTTTAAAAAAAATTTAATTAAATATTCATACAAAATATTAATTTTGTCCTTTTACCTTTTACTAAAGCATATAAAGATAGATACACTTTTCCTATAATTTAAACACAATCCTAACTCTAGAATTAGGTGCCGCCGACCAAAAAAAAAAAAACTTAAAAATTAAAGAAAAAATCGACAAATTAGTGTCGATCGACATTGTTTGTCGATCATAAGGAGTATATTCGACTATAGTTAATTTGTCGACGAAAAACACCCTTATCGATAATATTTATCAAATTTAAAATATATACTCCCTCCGTCCGCCTATAAGTTTCACGTTACTTTTTGGCACAGAGATTAAGAAAAGTGATTAAATAATAGATATAGTACAAGTGATGTGATTGAAAGAGGAGAGAGATAGAGAGAAAAAGTAAGATATAAAGTTAAGTGTAAGAAAAAGTACTTACCAAAAAAAGTATGAGAAACTTGGTAAAATGGGAAACTTATAGGCGGACGGAGGGAGTATATATGAATTTTCGACAAGAAATTGTCGACCATAAACATTGTTGTCGACATCAATGTTTCAACAACGTTTAGGGAGCTAAGACCAAGAGTTGTTAGTACGCTTACTCTTGCATCGCTTACTCTTGTTGAAAATGAAAAAAAAAACCCTACCTTTGACTGTTTGAAGAAAGAGGATGGAAGAGTCGTCGGGGGAGAGGGTGGAAAGAGGGGATCGTGGAGGAGGGGCCGGCTGAACGGACGACGCAGAAGAAAGAATAGAAAAAAAAAAACATGGTATGGTCGGCGCGAGGGCAGGCGACAAGGGGAGGGCGATTGCGAGGGCAAGTGGCGAGGGGGAGATCGACAAAGTAGAAAAAAGAAAAATAAAAGGGAAGGGAGAGGCGGCACTGCGGCTGGGCGGCGGGCGGTGCAGAGCGGCTTAAGCGGTTGACTGGCCGGCGTAAAGGAGAAGAAAGGTGAAGAAGATGGAAAAAAAGAAAAGTAAATTTTATGGGAATGTATATTTATCATACTAAATTTTAAGATAAATGAATATAATAGATAATTTAGAAAGGAGTGCATCTATGTGTTTTGAGGGGAGTTAGTGTATTGGGAGCGCATCTAATCTAACCTGGAGGGGCTTTCCACGGGATGCCCAGGCTGAAAAATGAAAAAACCACTGCCTCCTTCAATTTATTGGGCTTTCCACGGGATGCCCAGGCCCATCTCATCTCTTCACTGTTCTTTGGCCACGGATAAATGCCCCCTATTTATTATGTGTTCACCCTCCAGATGACTTCACCCCCATAAAATACCAAATATAACCTTTTCCCCTTCACCTACAATTAATATACAATAAAAAATGTTTTGAGTTCACCCACAATTAAAAAAAAAAACGTCTTGGAGCGAAATTGTACAATTCTCGTTGTCTGCGTCGACCGCCGTCGCTTGCAGCTCCACCGCCGTGTCGTCCGCCGCCTACAGCCCCAACTCCTTGCTCTTCCATGGACAAAGGTAAGTTAGGGTTTATGATAGTTTTTTTTCAAATTTCTACATTTTAAAATTTGATTTTCATATATAGATCGATTAGTTTTTGTTGTTTAATAGTTGTTATTAGGAATTATTTAGACTTTTAGTTGTTAAAGAATCTTGGTTTTTGCACAAAATGGGGCATTAGGAGACGAAACGTCGAAAATGGATTTTTCTATTCCTTCTCGAGTCTGGTTCGTCAAGTTAGGTGACAAAACTCGGCCAAGACTTCCACATTTTTGCATAAAACTCGGTGACAGACTTCCACATTATTGCACAAAACTCGGTGACAAACTTCCACATATTTGCACAAAACTCAGTGACAAACTTCCACATTTTCACACAAAATTCGGTGACAAACTTCCACATTTTTGCACAAAACTCGGTGATAAACTCCCTCATTCGCAGATTTGCCATGCTCATCTTCATCATATTCTTCCTCTATGTAATCTTCCTTACCATCAACCAACCTTTGTTAAACAAAAACAAAACAAAAATCTTAATTTGCTACTGTTTGAAAAAAAAATCAGAAAAGTGAGACATAATGTGGAACTATTTTCCGAAAATTGAGATATATTGTGGAACTATTGTTCAAAAATTGACACATAATGTGAAAGCCTTTTTCGACAATTTAGACATTATGTGGAAGTGTTTTTTGAAATTTGAGACATTATGTGGAAATTTGTTACGACATTTGGTACATTATGTGGAAAGTTTTTTCGAAAATTGAGAAAACTCGTGAAATCTTTCGTTGTCTAAAGAGCTTAAAATTCGGTAGGGTTGGCCAAGTTATAGTGCAATTTTCAGTGAACCAGTATTGAGTTTTGAAAAATTTAAAACTATGCTTTAAAAAATACAACGAAAATTTACATGTATGTTACGAACACTTCGTTTTTCAACCATTATTATCAAGTTTTTTCAAGTTGGCTTCATAGATTAAGATTAAAAGGTTTCATTTTTTTTTACAAGGAGGGACATTAGTTTTAGGAGGAAGGGAGGATTGCAAAGCCTTTTTATTTAAAGTGGGTGAACTCAACATATATGGGTAGAATTGTCATTTTACCCATTAGTTCAAAAACTAAATTGGGGTGGAGGGTGAACACATAAGAAAAGGGGGCATTTATCCGTGGCCCTGTTCTTTAGGTAAGGTTTAAGTTAAATACTTAGAGGCCACCATTATTTGCACCCTTGTTTTTATGAATTCACCACCCACCCCTTTTATTATTTAAAATAACGTGTGAAAAGATTATTGCACCCTTTTCAACCCTCACCACTTACTGAGTTCACTCCTCCCCCTTTCAAAGCTGAAAATCTATCTATCTATCTATATATAAAGATTTCCTTACATGATAACCGTGCCCTTAACTCAAGTTGCTATTCTTTTTTTAGTTCGCGAAATTTGAAAAAAATTGACACAATATTTTTTGAAAGCTTCTGCCGAAAAAATGATGGAAGAGGGTACTATGGTCGAGTGACAAATAAGTGGAAGAAAAGTTCCAATTATTTAGGAAAGAGTGAACTCATCTATAGAGCAGTGAACTCATAAAATTTAGGGTGTAAAAAACTGTGGTCATACTTGAGTTGAGGGATGGCGTATGCTATCAAATTTATCCAAAATTATAGTATCATTTTCTTTGATTTACAAAGTAACTTCACAATTAACTATTTTCAGAACATATTGTGTAGTAGCATGAAGTCAATTTATGAACTAGTGAACTACACTTGTATTAATTGGACTTAAAGTTATTGGGTCCAATTTTATTCAGCAACATATATTTTTTTTTACTTCTTTATTTATTAATTTTGCCAATGTTCCCTATGCTTATATTTGCAGGTATTTTTCTCTTTGCCTTGGAATCTCAATTTCTCATCATGATTTACTTGTTTTCTAAGTAAGTGTCACTAAGAAACTCCGGCAAGGGAGATTCTTTAACTTGTTTTCTAAGTAAGTGTTGGGTTTGATCCTACCATTTCTTGTAGTCTTATGAAGATAATTGTTTAACACTCTGAGTATTGTTGGCATGTACTCTTATATATGGATTTGCGCAGAGGGCACCATTTTCAATTAAATTAAATCATTTGTTTTATGTTTGGTATTCCACCTTGTGTTCTATAGTGTGGACGAATGACATGTAAAGAGTGAAAAAAATATGTCGATTGTAAGACTCTCACTCAGCAACAAACAAAATATGTTTATTTCTGATATTAAAAGTCCACAAAACTTGTTCTTCCTTGTGAATCAGCAAGTATCTTTAGGATCATAGTACCTCACCATTTTCACCGACCGCCAAAGGTTTAACCAATCTATGACCAGCTAATTGAAAATTTAAACGTGTAAAAGGTATTTAATTAACTTATTTATATTATACTTCACATTACTTTTTCTAACATTGTTTTATATAATAAAATAGTTTCATCTCATTTAAAATTTAAACGGATAGAGAAGTGTGTAATCAATTCATTAATTTTTTCACACTGGTAATTAATGAATTTTGAAGTATCAATTTAAGAAGTACTGCAAAATTTTGACATATTTATCTCCCATCAAAGTCACCCTCCCTCTTAAATAAAAGATCTTTTAGAAATACACATTGGGTAAATTAGGAAAAAAAAAAAAAACTAAAACAATACTTATTATAAAACAAATGGAGTATTAAAGTAACATATTAAGATTACACTTCAATTATGAAATTTTAGGTCAAACAATGTAACTTGAAAATTCAATATATACGAGGCACACCCTTTGCAAAATTCAATATGAAATTTTAGTTCAAACATGTAACTTGAAAATCTCGTAAATCAAGACCCGAATTTTCGGATTAAATTATTGAAACACACTGATCATCATATTAGAAAGATACTAAAATAATTATAAAATAACAAGTATGAGTTTTTATGGAAAAATATATTTGAAGGGACATTTTGCATTCTTGGTCATTAGTTGAGGGCTCATTTATTTGATTATAGAAATGTAAATATTTGATTGAGAGAATACAGTAATTGATGAAAGAATAATGGGTAGGGTGTGTACTGTGTACTTGAGTCCAATTATATTGGATAAATCGCGGATACACAGAATAATTAACGCATAATTTAATAAAAGTCGTTGCAATCTAGTGATTGTCCTTGGATTACCTTACCACAATGTCACACGTGTATCATTAATAGTAATAAAAGTGCAAGTAGTAAATAATAAAATTTGTAAAATTAATAACAATTTTTTTTAAAAAAATTAGCACAATTTTTTTTATGCATTATAAAAGTGCAAGTAAAAAATAATAAAATGTGTAAAATTAATAAAAAAAATTTAAAAATTTTTTAGCACCACTTTTTCAAGATTATGAAAGTGAAAATACAAATAATCAAAAGGTGATACACTTTTCAGTTATAATATCATACATTTTTCAGTTATAATAACATACATTTTTCATTAATATATAACTTACACTTTTCATTAATAAAACATACACTTTTCAATTATAATAATTTACACTTTTAAGTTATAATATCATACACTTTTCAGTTATAATAACTTACACTTTTCATTAATATAACATACATTTTTCATTAATAGTATAACTTAAACTTTTCAGTTATAAAACATACATTTTTCAGTTATAATAACATACACTTTCTAGTTATAATAACATATACTTTTCATTGAAAACAATGTTACACTTTTCAATATAGTAACATACATTTTTCATTAAAAAACGAAGATGCACTTTTCAATATACTAACATACACTTTTTCAGAAAGAAAAAAAAATAGAAAAAAAAATTTTAAAGTTTGACCGTTGACCGGTCAAGGAGTTCATATGAGACTTTGACAAGAATAATTTATAACCATATTCTCTAGTGTGCTTTTTTTTTTCATTTTTTCTTTTCTTGCAAAGGTATGGGATCTCATAAAGGATAATCCAGATTCTATTACTTAACACCAAACAAAAGGACAATTGTCAATTGATGAAAGCTCCAAAACAAACTAACCACGTGGCTACGTCGGCCAAGCAAAACATTTTAGTTATATATTTTTATTCACAACCAAACATATTTTAGTAT
Organism: Galeopsis tetrahit; assembly: GCA_963675135.1. NCBI lineage: Eukaryota > Viridiplantae > Streptophyta > Magnoliopsida > Lamiales > Lamiaceae > Galeopsis > Galeopsis tetrahit. Next base: position 66,012,881 of record OY776131.1, read on the forward strand.
TCTCACGGTTCACCTTCAATTGACACTTTTGCTTTTTCACATGTTTTAATAAATAAAAATATAATATTAAAATGATATTGAATGAGTAAAAATAATAAGAAGAATAAAACATAAGATGCGAGAGATGGAAAAAAAAAAAAAAGAAAAAAAAAAAAAAAGAAAACAATAGTCTGAGATTGATATTTTAAAAGTGTCATTAATTTAGAAAGGTAAAAAATGTCAAAACCAATTACAACTATTGATATTTTAAAAAAGTGTGTCATTAATTTAGAGAGGTAAAAAATATCAAAACCAATTATAGACTATTGATAGTTTTAAAAAGTGTGTCATTAATTTAGACGGTAAAAAATGTCAAAACCAATTACATATAAACGGATGGAGTATTTTTTTTATTTTTTACAGTACAAAGTGAATTTAAATAAATAAATTAAAAAAATTGATTAAAATGAGGGTAAAATTAAAAACATTTTATTTAAATATATGAATATTACGAGAGTAAAGAAGTTATGCATCAATTTTGGAATAGAGGGAGTAATTAGTACTCCCTCAAATGTAGTCCCATTGAAGTGGGACACATGTTTTAAGAAAAAGATAGATAAAATAGATAAAGTAAGGGTATTGTAGGGTATTGTGGGTCCATTGTGAATAAAGTGATTGTTTGTGAATAAAGTTGATCACAATTTGAGTAATTAAGTGATGATTGAAGTGTCCAAAAAAGGTATGAGACTACATTTTGTGGACAAAAAATATAAGGAGACTACTTTTCATGGACGGAGAAAGTAATATCGGAAGGTGAGGAGAGAGAGAGAGTCTAATTTCTGAATCAGCACCCGACCTCAAATCCGAGCAGAGCAGACGTTATGACTCGATTTATGCAAAGCATTTATCCTCATTATTTTAATATCAATAATAATAACAATAATACTTGTTTCAGTTTCCAGAATCACACTTTCAATTTCTCATTTCCTCTTCCTTCACATAATATCAACAGAAACTCAAACCACCACCCACTCAGCCGTTTTTCCATTATTTCCTCATCATCTCTCTCAGGTACCTTTCTCTCTCTCTGTTGTGCATGATCAATGCCTGGCTACTTTGATGGATTTATTGCTTTTGCTTTTGCTTTTTGATTTTGATTATTTTGTATTTTCTTGTTGTAATTTTTGTATAAATGCTCGATTTGATCTTTCTTATGTACGGCGACTTCCTGTATTTTGTTGTTTTAATGGAGTGTAGATCTGGAACATGTTATAATCTGTTTACGGTTACGGATCAAACCCGCATGACTAATCCGATACCTACGAGTGCCTTTCTGTGTGTTTTTTATCGTTTGTTTATTGTAAATGTGTGACGTGTGACATTAGTGATGAGATTAGCAGGATGAAGCATCGTCGTGTCTTTTTAGTTGATGATGGAATTATAACTCTTGAGATTCGTGGTTAATCTTATTCAACGGTTCATCTTAAATCTCCAGAAATATCTCAACACATAGTATTATTTTTGTAATCTACTGCAGATATGGATGCTGCAAGAGGCCAAGGCGTGTACCCTTTGCACCGTTGCAAAACTATTCACTTGGTTGCTGCTGTTTCCCTCTTGTATTTGTCACTGAATATGGATTTTGTACTGTAAAATCCAATGCATCTAATCGTTTGCAAATCATATAATTGTATGTTCAGGTGAGACATGCTCAGGGATTCCATAATGTGGCTGGAGAGAAGGACCATAGTGCATACATGTCTCCACTCCTTTTTGATGCTGCACTTACTCCTCTTGGCTGGGAGCAGGTTATAGTTCATTAAGTATCCTGTTCTTGTGTGTCTTGTCGAACTTCACTTTGAGAAACTGTATATCATTTTGCTTAACCATCTGAAAACCTTATGCTTTTTAACTCGAAAACTTTTGTCAATATATGTTTTATTTTCCTTATCTAATTAAAAGGAAAAGAAAATGACTTTCTCACTGTGTAACAGGTAGATAATCTGAGGCAGTATGTTCAATCGTCAGGGATTTCTAAGAGAATTGAATTAGTTGTTGTTTCTCCTTTGCTAAGGTGAGTATGCTGAACTCTGGTTGTTCTGGAAGTAATTAATTGTGTCTCCTCTCCATCCGTGGACGTCTTTTAGTGAAAACCAAAGAAAGGTCTCATATACACTCATGGAAGAGGGGGGTTGAGGAGAGAGTTCTGTTGAACAGTGTAGTTTGGGAAAATAGTGCTTTTAGTCCTGTAGGTTAGTTATCCTTATTTTGGTTTTAGTCCTGTCGACTATCACGAATTGAAAATAGTTTTGTAACTTCCACCTTTCAACATTTTGGTCCGGTAACCGTCTGTAACGGACTGTAAGAGGTCAAACATCCCCGGTTGATGCTCTGATTGGTTAACCGGATTTCTCACTTTCTTATATCCGGTCACTGGACTAAAATATTATAAAATTGAAAGGTACATGACTAAAAATACTAATTTCCCGTGTAGTTTTCTGCAGGTTGTTTGGATTCAGCAGATTAGGAATTTGTGATCTTATGACAATTTTAGCAAATAACATTTTTGATATAGAACATCTGAATTATCACTGACATATAAAGTTGATTGCAGGACTATGCAAACAGCTGTTGGTGTTTTTGGTGGAGGAGGTTCTGATGATGGTATTGACATACCTCCTCTAATGGCAGCAAATACTGGGGACAGTGGTCGTCCTGAGATTTCTAGTTTAAATGCCCCGCCGTTTGTGGCAGTGGAACTTTGTCGAGAACATTTGGTACGAAATGATCAGTAATCACTGATTTTCTCATCTCTTACTCTATAATGATGTTACTCATTACATATTCAGTATAATTGCGGTATATCTGCTTTAATGTTTCTCATGCTCAGCTCTCATTTTTGCATAAACACTGTTCAGAATTGAGTATCCAATAATTAAGCTTTTCACAGATTAGTATATTTTTTATGGACATAGTTTTAACAATAGAGATTGGTGGTTGCTGAATGTTGAAAAACAAGTAAAAAAAATCTATGTACTTTTCACTTATTGAAATATGTAGACAGTTAATCTTCATTTATATGTTAAATTTTGCAGGGAGTTCACTGGTGTGATAAAAGGAGGAGCATAAGCGAGTACAGACCACTTTTTCCTGCAATTGATTTCTCACTGGCAAGTAGTCATTCCTTGTTCTGTTTTTCTTAATTTTTTTCCCTTCATGTAAGGAGCTAAAAGAATATTGATCGTCACATATTTTTTGTAATTACGATAACACTACCAAGTAATTTGTCTTGTGACTTATTCTTCAAACCTTGCTTCTCTTCAGATAGAAAGTGATGAGGACATTCTTTGGAAACTTGATGTAAGAGAGGAGAATGAAGAGCTGGCTGAGAGAGGCCTGAAATTTTTAAACTGGTAACATTTTGTTTCTTAACCGAGTTACGAGGACCGATTTCATTATATTTTGGGTTAATTTCGACATGTGTTTTTAAATTTGCGATTTGATGCACAACCTTTTAAATTGTTGCAATTCTATCACATGATTATTTTTTACAAAGCCTGTTGACATAACAGTGTGTGAAATTAAAAAAAAAAAAAAGGTTGTGATTAAATTAAAACAATAACAAAAGCCCATGAATTTATTTGAAATTTTTTCTGATTGTCATGTCAGCATAAGCTGCCGGAAAATAGGTATATGATGTAATTGCAAAATTTTAAAAGTTTATATATCGAATTGCAAATTTTAAAAACATACGTTGTAATTGAAAAAAAAGTGAAAAAGACATGATTTTTTTTAATGCAATTAGCTCTTATATTTTCAGAATCATTATATGATTACAGTCTTAATTTTTGTAATTTGGTGCAGGTTGTGGACACGGAAAGAGACAGAGATTGCTGTTGTTACACATAGTGGATTCTTAATTCATACTCTTGCTGCATTTGGAGATGATTGCCACCCTTCTGTGAAGGGTGAAATAGGCAAATCGTAAGTTGTTCATTATCTTAAAGCTATCCTACTTTATAAGTATAAGTTATTTGAGGTCCACCAAAAGCTCTTAATTAATTTCCGATCGAGTAATTACCGGTCAGTATGCCTGTGTGATTGCTGTAGCTAGTATGTATACTTAGGGGCACTTAATTGGTTCATATTCCTCCAAAGAATTGACATTGAGAATCATCAAGGGTCAATCAGTGTTTTTCAGATGGGCCTAATTCTTTTTCTAAATTTCTTTTGCAATGAATTGAAGTCGCGCAATAAAAAATTGTTCTGATGAATTTGAATCTGTCCATTAAGAGAGAAGTGAATTTACATTTAATTTTCAGGTTCAACAATTGTGAACTTCGATCGATGGTCATTGTTGATAGAAGGTACACATGCAAACAGTCAAATCTTGATAAAGGATTCATTAATATATAAGTATATAATTGTTTCACATTCTCATCCTTTTTACTCTCTGATTTGCACTGCAGTATGATTGTTCCAACTTCTTCCAAAACTGATTATCCAGGAAAGAATCCCCATGGAGCGGATGCCCCTAGCGACGATGCTGTTGAGAAACAGTGAGGTGCTTTTCCCAATATGATTATTTTAGATTCAAGGTGAGTCTGAATCTCTTCTCTCCTAAACACTGTTAAGTGATTATGTGAGGTAGATTGATCCATTATTATTTATTAGGGAAATATGATACGATTATGGTTCATGATATGACGTGGCATAATTTTCAGCAAAAAAGTGTAAACTCATTTCGATACCAGGGTTAGAGCTGTTAATTATTTAAATTTGGAGGCACAGATTATAGAATTCGTATTGGTGCACAGTCATTTGTACCATTTACATGTTCAATTGAAAAATGCCATTTTAGATGAGGTAAGGTTTTACAGTTTCTGTTTTTCTTATCAATGAGGTAAGTCACAAGTGCTTGATTCAGTTCACGTCTGCATTATATTCGTAAAATAAATAATTTGGATGTGAGATAATATGGAGCGTATCTATACGGTGGAGTGCATAAAGGTGTAATGATGAGGAAACAACATGTAGTATCTTTCACCCTGTTAAAAAAAAGAAAAAAAAAAAACATGTAGTATCTTTCAGAGGTATTGTGTGACCGTCTCATCGTGAGACGGAATATAATGTGGATATGTTATAACAATTGAAAGGGGTGAGCGTTAATTTGTGCTTATTTGTGAGATGTCTCACCGTGACTCTATGCAAGTCTTTGTCCATTTAAATGTGCTCATCCCCCGTTTGCAAATTACAAAAATATACTCCCTCCCTCCGTCCAAATTTTGTTTATAAATATTCTTTTTTTCACTGATCATACTTAATATGTATGTCTCAAAATGAGAATAATATTTTTATAATCACACTTTAAACAATAATTTATTTACTCAAATTGTCATTTACTTTATTTATACACAATCATTTATTTATAAGTGAATTTTACGATATTAATAATTTGTTTAAAATGAATACACTAATTTTGTTATTAAGAGGCCCATAAAAGTTTGATTACCAGAGATGGATCCTATAATATTGCCCATGTTCATAAATAGTCCGGTAAATGATCTTTTTATCTAATTTCTGATATTTTCCAACAATTTTTTTGAATTTTGGCCGGATAAGTTACCAAAAAAAATGTTTAGAAATCTATTGTAGCATACAAAAGGAAACAAAAGGAGTATTGAAATGACGAGCTCAAAGCGAAGAAAAGAATAATATAGACCTCTACCCTCACTGTAAATCATTCAAAGTTAGCCACGTGAATGGACATAATTTGCAATTTTGAAGTCGCAGTTCAAGTGGGTGAGGTGTAGTAATCGAAAGTCGAGAGACGGTTCAAATGACGTGACCACACAAACACGGAGTACAACCATAGAATATCATCAGACTTTATCAAGTAACCACCACTGTAGAAAGGGAATTTTATCTAATAAATAAACTATGGCCTCCCAATAAAGTACATTGCTACTCCGATTATGATAGAAGAGACGAGAATCAGAATGATAAGCTTAACATCAGCGCTTGTGAGGGCATGGTTTTCAGTTCCGATTTTCCTCTTCGTTGAGACTGGAGTAGCCGGCTTAACTGCTGACGAGTAGTCAGTTGCAACGGACCAAAAAGTTTTGGCAGTTGAAGCCATTACAGCGAAGGCTTCAGATTCAGGCTCCAAAATTTCATTAGCATCTGTTGGAAATTCTATTGACATCAACTCTACACAATGGTCTTTGAGAACCTGAAAAATACAAGAGTGAGTGTTAAACCTAAAATATTGGTGTGGCTTTAAAGCTACAGCCTACAATATTTTTCTCCCAGAAAAGGAATATTTTTTGGTCCCTAAATTTTACTTTTTCCAGTTATGGTCCTCTCTCTCACTTACTATCAAATTTGGTCCTAAAAGTACACTTTTACTCTAACATTTGGTCTCACCATTAGTTGACCGTCCATAAACTGACGGACTCATTTGGGAGTGGTAAATGTAATTATCTGAAATTATTTATTACATTTGGTACCCCCAAAATAATTACATTTAACACTAGTCTAAATAGTGATTATGTCTGTAAACGGACAGTCAACTAATGATGGAACCTTTTGTGAGTAAAGGTGTACTTCCAGGACAAAGTTTGATAGTGAGTGAAAAAGGGGGACCAAAACTGAAAAATAAAAAACTTTAGGGACCAAAAATGATATTATCCCCCTAGAAAATGAAGGCAATGATAAAACAGTGAAAGGGCAGATTGGTAAAACTGCCATATGATCTATTGTTTGTAAGTTTACACTTTTTGATTGTGCATGAATTGCACTTTTTCCCTCAGCGTTTCAGTAGAAGCAAATAATTCCACAGTAGGAAATGCTAATCTCATTCCCACTATAACAGCTAAAGAAGTTTCTACAGTGGATAACATTTATCGATTCAAAAAATAATGTCTTGTACGGAAATTACTAGAGAGCATAATTTACTGTAGAGAAAGAGAGTTCACAGAAAATATGCCCCTTATAATTAAATCAAATGACAAACACTGAAATATTATGGATTTACACATGGCACCTAGAAAGTGAGGGTTGGTGTGGGGTTGGAGTCGAACCTCTTAACTCTCTAATAGATAAGATCAGGTACCAGTTCACCTAGTGTGAGTTGGTGTGTGCCTTGAGCTATTGAGGTAATTAGGTCGATGTGAAAGAACCTCTTACGTCTCTATATTTCATATAGAGTACTTTAACCATCCAAGCATGTCTGAAGGAGAGTATGATCTATTTTAAGTATGCTCATGTAAATCAAGCAATGAAAGCTCCTTATTTTTATTATTATTTTGTTTTACAATGAATTGGCAAATAAACACATTGATCAAATGACAAGGTAGAGGAGCAAACCTCCAATGACTCGTTCGACTGAATATAATCACAGATGTATGTACCCTCCAACCATGGAACTAACACTCTTCTGGGAAATGATAGGTTGCATTGTTTTCTGTCAAGACAGATAATTCAAATTTAAAAATTCCAATCAGTTCAAAGAACCATACAAACTGCATCCCAGTACCCTGAGTTTTCAGGAAGCTCAATTCGATAATTATAGGCTTTGCTAAAGGAAAAAATCACATGAGGTGAAATCAAATCAAGAATAAAGTTATGCATCAACCTTCAGTTGGGGGGGGGGGGGGGGCAGCATTGTTACATGATGATTTGGTCTTATGCCTATAATTTCATTATCATTTGAAGAATATTTCGTTAGGTTTTGTTACCTAAGTAGATAGGTTGATTTTATTTTCAGCAGAAAAGAAACTTGGTAACGGAATGAGGACTTTGAACAAGCATTGGCAGCCTTAAAGACAACCATGATTCCAGTTAGGGGATCTAATCACTTAGAGAGGAAACTGGTTGAAGAGAAATGACGAAATGAAGATTGATGTGGGAGTAGTTCTTTCTTCCAAATTCTATCGCAAATATGAACAAAATTCTTTTTTGGGATATGACACAACCTATTCATGCTGCTATTAACATCAATTTAGTTTCTGATTTATTTCCTAACACAGTTTCAACTTTTTCCACATGGATCAATTGATTGATAACTAACTAGATGGTCTAATAATTGTATTAATGTGAGAGGTGATGTATGTTATCTACGTGTAGGAAACCATGACTCTGGGAGGTGAAGTGTTTATTTGAAAATATGTGTAGAAAGCCAAGACTTGCATGTAAAATAGGAATTTACTTGTCTCGTTTCTGATTTTGTGTAGTTGCCACAGAGGCCAATGAATAATTAATCAATGTAATTAACATAAAAATCTAATGGGGGTAGCAAAATAGAACATTCAATTCAGATTAACTACAAACATACCAGAAAAACTAGGCTCCTAAATCATTGATTACTTGCTTACAGATTACTTATAGTATTTCTTTTTTACGGTAGTTATCATCACTTTCATCCTACAATTTGTTCAATATAGTTAGAATTAGCATAACTTTGATGTTCAATAATAAACTTAAGTTTTTTATTAGTTTATTACTCACTAGTTTTGAACAAAGTTATATGCTTAGCTGTCATTCTTTAGTTCCTGACATCAACAAAATGTTTTACAGTATGTAGCTATCCTTCCCCACAAGGCGATTTCTTTTTCACATTGAAAAGTATTGAAGTAAAAGACTGTGAGTTGATAAAATTAAAGTGTGAATCAGAAAAGCAGAAACTTTATCAAAATAAAGGGTTTTGCGTCCACAGCTGCTAAATGATGGATAAGGGGGCGGAACTAGTCTTTCGATAATTATGAGAGTGAGTGACAAATGAGATAAAAAACGTCTTTAGTGAGGCTAAAATTAAAATACCTTTGCTCTTTAAGGTCAAAATGTGGAACAGGTTTCTCAGATGATGCATCACCGATGGATTCTAAATTCCTGTCAGCCTCATCACAGATAAACTCAAGTCTACTCTGCAAACTCCTTATGATGTCTTCCTAATCACAAGAAGATTCAAGATTATAACACTTAAGGGACATAAAGGAAATATCTCAATAAATGATAACTTCATATAAATTCTTTTGATCTTTGGTAAAGAATCTTATAAAATTCAAAGGGGTCGTAAAATTTATCAGATAAAATATTCATATGCTTCAGTCTAGCTGAAATACATCTTTTAATCTTTGATATCATCATTAAGAAAAAAGAAAATAATCTATGCAGCGAGGAACAAATTTGATGGACCTGCAATAAAACTCGTTGTGTCAACTGTGTCCTATAAACATGCTGAAGGCCTAACAGCACTATATATCTATGTGTGTATATATATAGTTATACGGCGGAACATAACTTAGGCTTTCTGACCAGAAATATATGATATCATTCCTGAAGTACAAAGAGATGGAGTCACCTTTATATCAGCCAAAGCTTGTGAAACAGGTTCCTTTGAATTTAGGTATGCAAGAGAACATACAGAGCCTCTAAAGAGAAGAACACCAAGAATCTCTTTATGGCTACATGCTTCACAGACAAAGAAATTATATTAATAAGAAAAGAATTGGCATCGACATTAGCAAAAATCAACATGCAGGTAGAACTAAATCACACCTTCTAAGCATTTATCTTGTAAAAAAGGTAAAAGAAATTCAACTTCGTGAAAAGCATCTGACAAACTTGCATCATCCTCAGCCACCTAAGTAACAAAGGAAAAGAAGAAAGAATATTTGACTTGTCTGTTTATAAGGTGGAGTTTTATTCCCAAACAATAAACAATATCAGAAGCAAACTCGTGTTTACTGGATTTTTTTTTTTTAAATGAACCCATGGACAATAAGCCTATACATAAAATTATGCTTGAACTCTGGGAAAGCAGAGGTGGTAAGGTTGGCGGCAGATAGAGAGAGAGAGAGAGATAGAGTAGAAGAGCAGAGGCCGATTGACATAATTTGTTTCTAAGCAGTTGTAGAAGCATTACCAATCTCATCACTATAACAACCGATATTTCCATCTCTTGAATGCAACTAACTTGTGAATTTTAAACAACCCTTAAAATCTTAACTTAGAATATCCTATTATCCTTAGATTTACTTAAAGAGAGAAGCATGTGGAGAAGATTAATTCGAGCATGTGATCCAACGCGACTTTATAATTGGTTTATGTAACCTACCCCAATTATTTGGGATTAAAGGCTCGGTTTGCTTGTTTGTTTATTCCCATAAAACACTTGGTGATTTAATAAAATAAATTACAATAACAGCCATGAGATGATTTTACATGATTTAACAGATCCCCAGATCTTATCCCTCCCAAAAATCGTAAAACAGCGTTCCTAAAGTTTGCCCTAGCACACCTCGCAAGAATTTCAAACCATATGTGAAACTATTAAGTTCAGTTTTCAAAAACTTTAGATCAAAACTGTGACACAATAGCTGGCATTGCACTGTAACATTATAGCTATCCATAATCAGAATGTAAATTGACAAGTTTGAGGGGTCTTACCAATTTGCCATTGATCAAAGCCTTGGAACCAGTAAGTTCCTTCGTGTGAACCGTAATTTCATCATGAATAACATCAGAAAATCTTTTGATATTTAATCCATCTTCACGGGGTATGGGAAACCTGGGAGGGAGCTAACAATCAAAACAAATAGAGAAAAAATATAGAATTCTGAGTGAAAGCATGCTACCAAATTAATCACATTAATCAATAAGATGGAACATATTCAAAGTATTAATCTTCGCAACTAAAAAAAAAAAGGTTTGGACATATTTCTCAACAATTTTACAAGAATTGCCAGAGAAAATATTATATAGCAAGGCAGAAGAATCTTTAAATCAATGTGCATATAGGTTGAATCGACCATATTATTATTAGGAGAATCAGCAGAGTATTGCAAGCGGCTTTCCAAATCTATCAATAACCCTGAATTTAGATCACGGTGTCAGTAACAACAAATTAACAATCATCATTTTATGCCTTTTTTTTCCCACCAGTTTTTTTTTCCGGAATATTGTTCCCCAATAACATGCTAAATCGGATGCTGAATTTTCCGGACCAGAGTTTTAAAAAATTATAATTTGCCAACTGTTAATCTAACTCTAAAGTCGGGCACTGTTCAAACTAGAGAGGCACCATTACTCAATACATCAGAAGCACCTCTGGTTCAGAACATAATCCATATATCACAGTACAAACTATGCAATATATAAATAGGAAAAAAGTTAGATTTACTCCAAAGTTAAATCTTCAAAGTGGCGTATAACTACATAACATTGGCTCGTAAATATAATAATGCAGGGAAAAGGAATTTTTTTTACATAGGAATGAGGTTCATGTATGGACATGGAAAGTAGCATTTTCATAAGAATTGTGAGGAGAAACACAATAAAAGATATTTAGGGCTGTGTGAGGAGTGAGGAAATGATGGCAAATCATTTCTCCTCACAAAAATCACATAATTAGCCAGAGTATATATAATAAGTCTATGACTTCATTTCCATAATGAAATAAGAGGAAGAAGCTCAACTACTCTAAAAGAAGAAAATTATGTAAAATAACTTATTCAGATACCAAAGGCTTAGAAAAGATATAGCGACAAGTGATTACCTTACATCAAAATTGTATGTGCATCTGAATGTTTGAAGGGAACCCAAAAGTTTTCCCATTTTGAAATCACAGGGATGTAGACTGCTCGAAGTTATATTTGATGCTAGAGAGCAATTTCGGCATGTCCACCTGAAATGCAATTTTAGCTGGTCATCACATACTGAGAATTCCAGATATTTTTACATGAGAAAATATGTGCTCTGGAGGGTACCTCAGAGGGCTATAACTAATATGAATTAGCAGTTTCTCATTCCAACCATCCATCATTGAGGAAGCCGCTTCTGAAACTCCTATTACAGTCTGTAAGACAATAATGAATAGCAGATATCACAATTTTGTACAACCAGAACGATGTGATAGTATTGGCAGTCAAATGCCATTTCTACTTTACAAAGTGCCTCCAGGTTTATACCTATACCTCCTCTGTGTCCTAATATATGTGATGTTCTCTATTTCCGTTTCATATCATCATGGAGGAGGATGCCTACATCCCCACTCTTCCAAAATAAAACAGAAGACTACTAATAGTAAATTTTGTTCGAGAAGAATAACTAAGTGCGTGATTGGCTTTTGATCATTATTGCCACACATCTTTATATAAAAAATCATAGGTAAAATAGAAATGCAGGAATCACCAACATGCTCAGAGGGTACAAAAAGAAATTGTAACTAAGATGGCAAAACCTGGCATAGAGTTATCGTTGAATTCTTGAACAAGCTCTCATTGACCCATATGTAGATGCCAACCACCTTCATGCCACCTAATAGCATTCTTGAGACCTAAAAGAGAAGGTTAGCATGAGGAAGCGGATGGAAATCACAGCAATATCTGGTTAATCTGATAAGTAAAAAGTATGTAAGAATCCAAACCATCATGCAAAAAAAAGTGCATTATGTGACGGTTTATATCAGAGCAACGATGCATCAAATAAAGAAATGCTAACATGGGAAGAGTAGAAAAATCTCCTGAGTGGTACACTAATAAGAACTAGTAGAAAAAGTGCTTCACAAATATTTCTTCTCCAGATATAAATAATGTATTGCATGACCAATTAAAACCTAATGGAAAGTCAATGATTATTATAATTTAACACGTTTCTGAAGGTGCTGAACTGTTTGTTCTGGGTGAATACCAACCATCGAGATCAAGGGCTTCTGGAATCAAAGTTGAAGACCTAAACGGCCCAATGAACAGAACTCCCCCACCCCTCAGCCTAGATTTAGCAGTTTAATTGTTGTCATACTAACTATGGATCCCTAGTACCACATGAACAGTTAAAATGTTTAGCCCTTATATAATGGCTACAAGTGACTCTTAAGTATCACACACCCTACCAGGAAAATGTCGAAAAGTATGAAAAATGTATTGTTATGAAAACTGCAACCATTACGATTAGGAACACTGCTTCTCTTTATTCTACAATTATTTAGCCAATGTCTTGCATTTCCATAAAAAAGGGTAAAAAAAAAAAAGTTTTAGAGTTGTGTCTTTCACTTTAAAAAAGATAGACCAGATTACACTCTCAATCTATGGTAAAACTGCATGTATTCATTTAAGAAGTTCATTTCTCCATGTTGTCATAGTTGTGTTAGGTGCAAGGTGTGCGCCCGCAGCGCAAGGGGCAATTTTCAGCACCTCAAAGCCTTTAGAGGTGAACTACTTCAATAAGGTGTGTGCCTAGGTTCAAAGCCTAAAGAAAAGGCGTGGTTCAACAATGTTCAGCCCACAGTTTGATTATTTTACTTGCTAATAATTTAATGAAAAGAATTGAAGTTGTAGAATCTACTGCTAGGCTGAATTTCACAGAGGTGAGTCTACAATTTTCCTTGTACCTCTTCTAAGGCACACACCTAAGAGCCCAGGTATGCACCACCTTATTGAAGTGGTGTGCCTCTAATACTGTGAGGAGTTCAGGCCTCGTGTGTGTGTGCTTAACAACTATGCCACTATCTGTTCTTAATATTATTATACAAATGAGTCTTGGCTTCCACAGTTATTTGTATTTAGATTCTGAGCAGATAAAAATGGACATTTATGTCAACCAAGTAGTGGTTGCAGAGTATATGTTTTACCATAAATGATCCTTTAATTTTTCATAGCATATGCCTATAACAGAGGGAATGTATGAAGATATGATATAGAGTAACAATGGGGAAAGGAGATCGTAGATTTTGGAAAAACAATACAATAGAGTATATATCGGCATACCCCTAATTCTCAGTCTCTCAAAGCAGTTTTAGGTAAACCTTAATTCAGAAGCAACATCAAACCAGAGCTGAATAAACGTATTGCTGATGAGATTTTCAATAATCACACAAGCATGCTCTAAATTCAAACTCACCAAGAATATATTCGCAGCAATAATCATTTTAACAGCATAGATAAGGACAAGATTGAGCAACAAAAGAATGAACAGTGTATCTTTTCAAATCACAATTTCGGACCTGACGCGCGTGCTCGGAAACCCAGTCCTTGTCAACAAGGAGATAAGACGACTCAGACTGAGATTTAGCTTTGGATGAACTCTTCTTCTTATTTTTGTTGCTTTCGCCGCCACCGTCGATTACTGAACACGGCGGCTCTCCGGCGTCATTTGGTGGCGTCGGCACCAAGTCATACACGAATCCTCTGTCTAACTTCGAACTCAGTTTCCCAATCACTAGCCCAATCTGGTAATGCACACAACAAAAATTAAAAACGAAACACTAAAACTGAACTTCAATCCACAGGAAGAAAATGATACAATTACAATCTACTTGGAATCAAATCATGTAGGGACCTGAGAGGGGAGAGCGGAGCGAGTGAGGCGATCTTCGGCCAATTTGAGCTGATTTTCATCTCCAATTACGGCTTTCACCATTGTTTTTTGATCCTTGTCACAGACTCAATCAATCGTGACAATCCTTTGACTCTTGAGCGGAATTACAAAATTTATAATGCGAGCAAGCTGAATAGAACTAATGAACTATGGAAGGGAAGGGAAGAAATTGTTGGTCTAATTTTTAGGTTCGGACAAAGGGAAATTGGGTATATTTTTTTATTTATATTAGTAATAAATAGGTTCTTCCCATTTTATTTTATGGATAAAGTATTTTCCAAGACAATTTTAAAAGTAGAATGTACTGTAGTTTGTTGTATATAAATTTTAAAGTATTTTCCAAGACAATTTTAAAAGTAATAAGGGTATTAAGGTGAGTGTCTTATTTTCATATTAAGAATTTGTATATAATTTTGGGATGGACTAAAAAAAAATGGTAGGATGATGGACAAAGTATTATTTAAATCAATTTTGCAATGTAAATAATTTATATTTTAAGGTTTTTTTTTTTTTTTTTGAAAATATTTTAAGGTTTTTTTTAAACGTTATTAAGTGGTGTGAGGTTAGGGTAAGAATGAGCTAGATTGTCCGACATATGCGTAATATGCGTAGTAGCTCGGTCTACTAAAATTCGGTTCGGCTCATTAAATAAATGAGAAATTCTCAAATGCACACTGTGCACTAAAACAGTTTGGTGCACACGCTTTTAATTCTCTTTTTTCCCTATTCGGTTACCGCCGTTCAATCCAGAAAGACATGGCCTTAATTTCTACAAACTATATATACACACTCAAAACATATCTACAATGGAGAATGATAATTATACGTCTCTCAACTTTAGCACATATTCATCAAATAAGTTATGGGAAATCGCCGTAAAAGTAGTAGTTGAAAAGAAAACAGAGGATGAAGATTTCGAGTTCTCTAGTACGGGAGGATGAGGAATTCGCACACGACGGCCAAATCGACTAATTTTTTCCGGTATTCAATCGCGGTCTTTTGAACGAGCCATTGGGAAAGAGAATCAACGTTTCTTTGGACAAATTATTGTTTAGAGATCGCGAGGAACAGGACCACGGATCGTGTTCATCGTCGGAAGCAGAGGAATTGGAGAATATTCCGACTAGAAGCAACTGCGTTTGGTGGCCGAAAGCGGTGGATCAGGCATCTCCGAGCCTGTGTAAGAAGAGCAAAAATGTGATTTTCTATCACTTTGTTTTGATGTCTTACTCATGAATAGAATAGAAAAGTGTGATTTTTGTTACTGAAAAGTGTTAACTATTTTGAAAAGTGGAAATTTTGTTACTAAAAAATGGTAACTATTATTATTGAAAAGTGGAAATTTTGTTATTGAAAAGTGGTAACTATTTTTATTGAAAAAAAAAAAGTTGTGAAAACAATTACAGGATTTGAACCTGTACCTCATACTTACAAAAAGTGTATATAACCACTAGGACATAAATTACTTAATTTCATATATTTACCATTATTAATATATAGAGGGTTGATCTGTGCATTAGTGTGCACGTCATATTCAAAGTTTTTTAGAAATTCATTTACTTAATTAGGTTGGGTTTGAGATTTTTAGTAGGGGCATGCCCCACACACACATATATATATAGACTCCATGAATTTTTTTGTTGAAGTAGCAAGATTCGGCATTTTACATTTCTATTCTACTCTCCGTTGTTTAGGGTATGTTTGTTTTGGGATTATGTAGGATGGGGGAAATTCTGGATGGGGAAATCTTGGATGGGGAAATCTTAATGAATAGTAATTGTGTGTGTTTGTTTTGAGATTTTGAGTAGGATGAGATTTAACTTTATGTCAAATCAAATTGTGTAAGAGGGGTTGGATGAGATGTAATAGTAGGATGTAATAGTAGGATGTATAGGTATTTTTAGGAATGAGTGTAGTTGGATGGAGAAATCTGGATGTGAAATCCCGAAGTAGAACAAGGACGTGGGACGTTACGTCCCACATCCGGATGGGTGAGTCCCAAAACAAACATGCCCTTAAGAATCTCACTTTTGCCCGTTTTACCCTCAAGTGCCTCACTTTATCCTTGTGTATTTTCCATGAGACCATGCAGACAAAATCCTAGCACTAGCAACAAAGAAGTACTAAATGAAGATGCCGTTGTACTATTTCTAACAGCACTAAAATGAATGAATTTGTAACAACATACAGCGACAAGATATCTGGATTCTTATCCTATAACATTGCATCAAACTTCTTTATCTCTACAAGTCATCAAACAAGACTCCCAAAATCCTTACATGAACACTGTCCACCACAAAATCTATGCAGTCTCTTACTATCTCGAATGATAATAGTCCTCGATGTCAACATCGACACGACTTTAATAAAATTATGGCAATCCCTACACATGCCAATGCTCTTTATAACCCGAATCTTAGCATCATTTGATGTGTTGAGTAACCCAAAGGCAACTGCCAACTTTTCACTGTGATGATGAACATCCACGCCTATAGCTTCCTCCTTTTCCTCATCGATCATCTCCATGTCCGTCTCTGATTTATATCCCAGAGCCTTTGCTCTATTAACCAAATCCTCCAAAAGCCTATCAACCTCATCTGATCGATGTTTCTTGTTGAATGTATAAACCTTGTCTCGAATAGTAATCCTACTCCAATCCTTTACCTTATCCACCTTTTCATCTTTCATCATTTTTCTCACTCTTGAAACATCCTTCCATCTTCCCGCAGATAGATACATATTCAACAGCAAGAAATAGGTCTCAGAATCTTTTGGTTTAAATTCAAGCAGTTGTTCAGCTGCTTGAAAGGCCAAGTCTAGTTTCCCTTGATTTCTACACCCAGAGATCAAGATCGACCATATGAACTCATTCGTTTCCAACTTTGTCGTTTTAATGAAGTCAAAAGCTTCATCTATCTGACCTAACCTCACAAACATATCGATCAAACACGCATAATGGTCAATCACGGGATTGATCTTGAACTCGTTTTTCATCATCTCGTAGTAAGCTAATGCTTGTTCAACCATTCCAGCTTGGCTACAAGCTGAAAGCACACCCGTAAAGGTAATCTTGTTTGGTCTAATCCCAACAAATCTCATATCCTCGAAAAGCTGCAATGCTTGCTCTGTATATCCATGCTGAGCAAATGCGGTTATCATGGACGTCCAAGAAATCAACGTTCTTGTAGGCATTTCCACAAACGCTTTGCTTGCTCTTTCAATACTTCCACATTTATTATACATGTTAACTAGAGCAGTACCCACAACTACATCATACAAAAAACCAGTTTTTATTGTTTGAGCATGAACTTGTTCCCCTTGGTCCAAAGCCACTAAACTACTGCATATAGTTAATAAACTTGAGAATGTATACAAATCGGGTTTCAAACCCGATCTGTTCATTCTCTGAAAGATTTTGAGGGCCTCGATTCCATAGTGGTAGGCTGAAAGGCTATCATCTGCAAGACTTGTTATTTCTGCATGTCCTGCAATCATAGCATTCCATGCAACTACGCTGGTGGCGTTCATACCATCGAACAACTTCTTTGCGTCACTAATGCGCCCACTTTTCAAGTACAAATACATGATTGAATTTGTTACGGGAAAATCTGAACAGTAACCAAGTTTTGTGATCAATGAATGAATCTGAGACCCCACATTCAGGGCCTGCATTGTGCAACACAAGCTCAATACAGTTGTTAGAGTGATCTCGTTTGGCTCAATACCCTCGATAAGCATTTCAACAAACATATCCAATCCCGCTGCAGGATTTCCATTATCCCCACAGGCAGATATAACAGCAGTCCATGAAATCACATTCTTTTCCTTGATCCTCTGAAAAGCCTTAATTGCCATGTCTAGACTACGGCATTTGGAGTATAAGCTACAAAGTGCGTTCCCAATGCTTGCATCATCCTCAAGATCGTACTTTATGATATATCCATGAATCTGCTTTGCGAATTCAAAATCACACAACGACGAGCAAGCATTTACAACAATTCCCAAGGTATAGTTTGTTGGATACCCCCCAATTTCCAACATGTCCTTGAAAACACTAATGGCGAACTCGGGCAGTGAATTATTAACATAGCCAGTCATCAACGAAGTCCATGTGACAACATTTCTATTCGTCATTTTATCAAACACCTTTCGAGCACTTCCTATCACCCCACATTTACCATACACATTGACAAGAAATGTCATGAGGAACAATTCCTCATAAAATCCACTTTTTATAATGTGGGCATGAATGGATTCAACCCCTGGAACTGAATTCTTCTCCATACATTCTTGCAAAAGAGGAACGTAAAAAGATGATTCAACTTTTATGTTACCTTCTCTAAACAACGAAACCGCATCTTTGAATTCCAAACCGGGAGAATCCAACTCTTTCGTGCTGTAATTCTTCTACACAGCAGAAAAGTTAAAAAGCTTGAATGTTATACCCAATTACCCATCATTGTATCAAATTTGAGTTGAATAAAAGTAATTTGTCTCTACCTTTTCAAACGGAAGAGAAGGAGAGGAGAGCTTCTTGACTTGAAGGTCGAGCTTGAGGGTGTTGCCGACCAGAACTGGAGGCAGGGATGCCATGAAAGCTGAATTGAATGGGAGGGAACTCTACACTCTACATGCGCGTGTTTTTTGGTTGATCAAATGTTTATTTTTTGGGGGATATTTTGAGTTCGTTATCTGGTGTGTTGGTTGGATGAAATAAGTTTAAATTTAGGTGATGAGAGAGATCTGATCATCTTTCAGGAAATCAACGATTCTCCTTTGGATGGGCCTGTCCAACTCATCTTCCCATAAATCAGGTAAATTCCAACTCGATTTAGTATTTTTTTTAATTCAATTTCAATTTACTTGAGCAGATAAATATTTATTTGAAAGAGTTATAAATCAGGTAAGTTTTCATTTACTTGCAGTATATTAGAATATTAGCTTAAAATACTTGTGCTCAATTAAGTTAGTAATCCTAAATTCTGATCCTAATCATTTAAAATACTTGTGCTCATTAAGTTAGTGTATGCAACTTCCATTAATTTAATAAATAAATATTAGAGGCAATTGCTCTCCCACATAGAAGTTTTCCTAGGAATGTAGTGTCAAGCCATGGTCAATTGTAATGGCAATTTTCTGAATTACGAATCATATGATGTAAGACTGTTGTGACACAATGAAAATCTTGAGTAATAAAACAAAAAATATAATGCTTACTGAAGTGCTCAAGAATGTATAGCAAAAATACATTTTGATAGTGCAAGTGTTACATAAAGAGATACCGTATCTAATAATAAAATGTATCGAAAATAATAATACACTATTTGAACACAACATGACTGCGTGAAGCATTATTAGTCATTATTAGAGAGATCATAGAAAAAACCATAAATACCCCTAAAAAAAACCAGATTTAAAAAAAAAAAAAAAAAAAAAAAGATATGAAGGATAAGAATCGTTCCAAGGAATTACAAGTGCCTGCAGCGAAATTTATGGTTCTCTACATTCTTGATGCTGCCATGACTCAATAGCTTAGATTCTGCACAACAAAAATACACATTCAACCCCCAATTCAGGCTTCAAAATCCAAATTATAAAATTTTATCTCAAAAGAAAACCCAGATTCCCAGCAAAAAAAAAACGAGCAAACCAAAATCATTGCACAAATGTTGCAGTCACTATACAAGAGTTTGGCAAAACAAACGTTCATTGTACCTTGAAGAGTTCCAGCTTGGCTTCAATCCTTGTATTTCATTGAACCTTTCTCAAACCCAACTGTAGGGAACTGTTTGGCATAATCCTCAACCCCAAGACGCAACTTCGATAATGCAGATTGATGAACGTCTGAGTTCATGGATGCCACAAAGTCCTTCAATTTGGTGCCTGATTATTGTAACCAATGATTACATTAGAATACAAATAGTGAAAATTATGGTTAACAATATTAGGACAGAATTAAGAACCATTTGCGTCAGCCTTTATCTTTAGAGCCAATTTTACAGCTTCATCAAAGAACTCAGCAACTTTGACAAAATCCTCTTCAATGAATCCCCTTGATGTGAGAGCTGGGGTACCTATTAGATATTAAGGAACTCATCGTCAATAAATAAATAGTAATACATCAAAAAATATGGGATAATCGCATGGGAAAAGCTTACCCATACGAATGCCTCCGGGTACCATCGCGGAGACATCCCCAGGAACGGTATTTTTGTTGGCTGCTATATGCACAGCCTCCAAAACCTTTTCAACTCTGGATCCATCAATACCCTGCAGAAATGATGAATCGGTAGTTAACAAATGAAATTATCTATGATTAATCATTCATAAGAATTTAGAATTTGTGGAGGAAAGCAAAAGGAAAATTTTAAGTTGTTGAACCGTAGTACTCTCTCTCTCTCTCTCTCTGTGGCTCTTTCCTTATAAAAAACTTTGAAAGAATAGTTAAATTTCATGAATAAATAGTAATGGAAAAGGGATTAGCATTTACCACCAATTGTATGCTTGTAAAGGTATTTCATTCATTTAACAAAGATTTCCGAAATGTTTCCATTAATAGAACACTATATGCAAGATGAAAGATATTTGTATAATTTCCACTCTTCAGAATATATACATTGTAAAAACTAAACATATTTGAGTATAATTTCCACTCTTCAGTAACTTGTATTTGGTTCTCTTCATCAGGATATAAAGTTCACACTGAACCCAACCTTCGCTGTGAACTATATATTAATTTGTTAAGGGATTTATTTGAAAGACAAGGTAAGAAATGTAAAGAACTTGCTGGAAACACAGAACCGTCAAACTTAAAGAGACAAAATTGTAATATTCGTTAACTGCTCACATGTACAAACAGAGGACTTCAAAGAGTTCAAGCAGATCAAATGATATTTAGTTAAATTTGGAAATGAGAGGCTAAATTTTATCAGATTAAGCAAAAACCAACAAATATCAAGAACCAAATTTGTAACGAATTGAAAATTATATACTAATAAAAATAACACAGAAACTGACACAACCAATCTGTTATCATGAAGCAAAAATAAGAAACTGTTCATATAAACCATATTACTTCAAAATGATTCATCTTTGGCGCTACAAGTGAGCAAACATACATTCTAATAAAAAAACGAGCAGACAAGGACATATAAATAATCTAACTGAACATTTATTTTGACTGGTCATCATAAAGCAAGAGGATAATGAAGTAATCACATGAGATATGAATATGTGGGAGTACCTTTTCTCTTAAATTGACCAAGACGAGATGGTTATCAGTTCCACCGGATACAATGTCGTAACCTCTCTTTAACAGACTCTGCACACAGGAGTTGATTTTGGTGCAAGGTTCTAATTACTCACAAAAATAAAATAAAATAAATAAAATAAAATAACCTCAGCAAACTTTGAGCAGTTACTTAGAACTTGCTCCTGATATGCTTTATATTCTGGTGTCATAGCCTGCAATCAGAAAGAAATAAGAAAAAGGTCAGATAGGATCAGAATAACATTATCTCAAAAAATTATTATGAAATCAACCTGTTTTAATGCAACTGCTAAGCCAGATATCGTATGGTTGTGGGGTCCACCTTGAAGCCCAGGAAACACGGCTTGATTAATTTTGTCTTCAAGATCATACATCACCTGTTACACCAGAATAGTTAAAAAAGTGCAGTGCCTACAAGATTCAAGAAGTACAATTACTTCTACCTACATTCTAATTTAATTGCTGATTTTGGGCGTTTAACATGGATTAAGAAAGTAATTTAATACCGATAATTATTTGTATTAAATTACTAATATACCCTTTTAGATGTTTTACATAGATTCTTGCATCTCAATATATGAAACATATCACAAATTTTTTAAGAAAAGGGCAAAGTTTGAAAAAATATTTAATATCTCATGGAAAACCAAAAGCAACAGATTTTGGAATGATTTTTTTCTTTAATATAATAAACACAATTTGCTTTCATTCTCATGCACACTTTCCCACTTGTACCGCCAAACCCCCACTCAACCCCATAACCCGAGAATTGAGGATGGTAAATGTCAATGGTGAATAAACAAGATGCTAACCAACCAATATCAAGAACACAGCAGACGATGCAAGAATAAGAAAACGATTCTGTTTTTCATACAAAACAAAACTCACTTCTTTTCCTTGTTTATTGATCTCTTTTACACCTTTCCTAAAGAAGATCATTGCTCCACGTGGTCCACGTAACGATTTGTGTGTTGTGGTTGTAACAACATCTGCATATTCGAATGGAGATGGAATGACACCAGCAGCAACCAAACCACTAATATGTGCCATATCAGCCAACAGGATGGCCTTTTGTTTGTCACAAACCTGTTAAACCCATTATAAAGACAAAGAATGCAACATCACGACATTTTTATGGGTTGAAAAGAATAAATGGGTCAATTATGACACCCAAAAGATCATCAATCCAGCTTACCTTGCGAATCCGTGCATAATCATAGAGACGAGCATAAGCGCTTGCCCCAGCGACAATCAATTTTGGCCTGAAGAGCACAGCACTCTTTTCCAGCTGCAATAACAAAATTTAACTCTTCATAACCAGGTCAGGTCATAGGAGGAATAACTAAGGTTATTTTTGTCTGTGATCTCTTTTTTTTTTTTTTTCAATTCTTTCTCCTATGGTGACAAAGTAAAGTGTTGGTAGAAAGGAAATTGTACATTACTCAAACAATCACAGTGCCAAATATCACTTGGCATAGGTTTTGAAGTGGTATTATGGCCTTGGAGAACATGTAGGTTACTTCAAAACCTCCATGCGACAGTTATAATGCATCGACAAGAGAACAGAAGAATACTTCATTATGCAGACTGTAATTTTTCTTTTTAATTTAACAAAAAGGGAGAAATTGAAATTAGACAAATTGGCATCCTAGACTTCAAAAGTGAAGATTGGCACAGTATATGAGTCCTTCCGGGCCTTCCGGCAAAAAGATTAACTAGGGATAGGGGGCGGGGGAAATCTCTGCTCTGTATTGAAGTTGGACAAAATATATATTTTCATACTTCGTAACATCTATTAATGATGTAGCAGATTGTAGGCAGAAATATATATCCTCTACCCTTCAGACAAACTAATAAAAGGATATAGTAATAGTGTAAGAAAATATGCATCTCTTTTGCCATCCGTAAACTCTCTATGGAAAACATTCTACATTACTGGCAGGCCCTGGATATTAGTGCGACCTCTATGTCTAGATAATTATAAATTGGTATAGCTTGAGTGCAGACAGCCACACAAGTAACAAGGCTGGCAAAGACTTAAGCATCTTAAAAATTATTTCTAGAAGATCAAAATGATGTACCTGGTCATAGTCAATATAGCCAGTGCTTTCGTCCAGTCTGTAGGGCATTGTCTCAAAAAATATAGACACAGCACTAATCTTCTTGGTGTCTGTCTGTAAAATAGACATCAAAGGAATTATGACTGCTGGCTTACGAGTTAAGATGTGTAAAAATGAAGAGAAAATAATGAGATGAAAGAAAGTTAATGAAATTGGAAGCACCTGATAACCATGTGACAAATGACCACCGTGAGGAAGATCAAGTGCCATTATCCTCTCATGAGGTTTTAATAGAGCAGTATAAACTTGAAAATTAGCAGGCGATCCAGAGAGTGATTGTACATTCACTGCAAAGATAAAGTGTGTTGTACTCATTAAGTAACTTATAATGTCAAAACCTAACGGTAGAATATATCGCAACACAGTGACTATTCTATCTCTTTGCTTTTTTTAGTTACAAAACTAAAAGCTGCAACCTTGGCCTTTTAGCAATGATTTCATCCTTAATTTGATTATATGCAGTAAATAAAATGGAACATCTATAATGATCAGGATAGAGCTTCAATCCGGATTGCAAGAGCAGTTTCTTCTTTGAATGATTTTTTTACAACATCATGTTTCTGTTTTCTTATTTAGTTACTTATGCCAAAAACTTTTGTTACTGTAGTAGATCATTTGCCCATGTGAATCTCGTGCAAGAATCAAAATGAAACAGGAAGAGTAGCAAGTTCAGAGATCAAATGTTAAGGTAGAAATAAGGCACCTCCTATCCAGAAGAGGATATTCAAGAGTAACTAACATGGTAATTAATAATTGCATGCACCTCTTTATTTCTTAATACTCTAAAAATATGTTCTTGAGTACAAGTTAACAAAAAAATAACATTTAGCACCATTAAATCCAAGCACAAATCACTTTGCATCTCCAAAAAAGACTCGTGATTAGAAGAAGCTCAACGGCGTAGAGATGTGAGAGTGAGACCTCGATTTGGTACAGCAAGTAATATACAACTACAGCTATTACCTTATTAAAGTTCCAGCAACACCTCTCTGGGTTAAGATACCTGGTTAATACATTCTAAGAATAGGTGTACTCCAACATATTTACAGAAGATCAGAAAGACCAGTTAATCAATAAATTCAGATAAATTAAGGCTATCTATCCGATGCATATAAATTTAAACAGTTGTTAGAGAAACAAATTACTCGTTTGGCTAGCCGAAATAGTACTGGTCCAAACTAAAGGTTGGCAGTTAAGATACACGCTTGCATATTGCAATGAGTTTAAGAGGAATCTATACACAATCATATACAATTACTCTGTTTACCATCTAAATATATTTTCTCAGTACTAGCAGAATTCTGGGATGTGTGTAATAGGTGCAAGTGTCCGTCATCCAGTAAGATTTAAAAAAATAAAAAAATGGAAAGCTCTCACCTCCCCATTTCTCAGGGTCCAATTGAAAGGTTTCCAAGGCACGCTTCTGACACAATCTCTCGGCCATGTCAATATACCTAGACAAAGGAAGATCAAGGCGACAACAATAAGGGTATTGAAGAACACTCCATCCATCCACTAAAAGTTTCATATCCTATCACAAACACAATAAGACGAATGTTGGAAAAAGTGGAAATTTAAAGGATCTTTTGCAACATTTTCCTCAAAAGTGTAGTTGAAAATTAATAGTCTCATGTCCCGATTCTAAGAAATTATATACTTTTTGAAGAAAAATGTATTTTTATGAGGCAGCGTCTTATTTTTTGAAGCCTCGAAAAGAAATTGAAGCGAACCAATCAACAAAATCTGCATGCAACGGAAGACAATTACTAAGCATGGAACAGGGAGGAGACGTTAACATACTCATTTCCTCCATAATATCTGGCACCAGGGTACCCCTCACTGTATTTGTTAGTCATGACTGATCCAACAGCTTGCATCACCGACAACGAAGTGAAATTTTCTGATGGTATAAGTTCCAGCCCCTATATTCAAGATTAATTCAATAATCCAAGCTCAAAATATTCCCGAAAAATATCAACAAATCCAAATAAACGACATTAAGAGGAATCCAAATAAAAAAACACAGAAAACAAGTCCATTTGATTATGAGCAGAAAATTAAAATATACGTATATAAATACCTTCCATTGCCTGGCCTTCTCAAGCTCTATAATGTCGGCAATCTCCGGATCGATCTCTTCTAACGGCGCATTCAATTGCTTTATCCACTGCGCACATCCAAATTAAAGTCGAAGATAAGATCCAGTTATTGCAGATAATACCGTCTTCAACAACCAAAAAGAAATTAGAGAATCAGAAACGGAGAATAGTAGAAATGGTTACGGTGACTCTGGAACTGTCGCTCTGGTTAGCAGCTTGATTTGCGAAAGAGGACTGTAAATCGAAATCACGAAGATTAATAAAAGATAGAGGAGGCAGCGAATGATAATAGAGAAAACGATAGGAGAAACCATGTAACGATGGGAAGCGATAGGACGAAGGGAGTAAGTCCGTCGGAGAGCCATTGCCATTGCCAATTCGCTTCTGCAACCACCACCTCAGTCTCTGAATACTCACCGCCAATGTGTGTTTAGTATGGATCTCTATTGGAGAGAGAAGTGTTGGTGCTTATGCAAGTGGGGGTTGGTGGGAGGTGACGGTACAACGCACATCTGCTTGCTCCTTCGCAAATACACACATGTCATCTATATATAATACTATATCGAAGAGAGGTGCGCCGAGACAATGATCTTACCTTTTTTTTCACTTTAGTCGTTATTTTTTCGAGTCATTAATTTTTTTTTTAAAGAACTAGTAATAAATATTTTCTCCAGTAAAATGTAATCTCATTTAAATTGAATATATATTTAAAAAAAATATATTGAAGGTTGAAGATAGTGATACTCCTCTCTGTCTATAAATTTTTCATTATTTTTTAGCACATGAAAGAAAAGGTAAGATATAAAGTAAACATTATTTTTTAGCACATAAAAGAAAAGGTAAGATATAAAGTAAACAGTAAAAATAAAAAATATTTATTAAAAAAATATGAAAAACTTATAAATAGATAAACTAAAATGACAAAATAGAAAATTTATAAACGTAGAGAGTACTTTTTATAAAAGGTAAGAAGTTAGATTTATAGCTGAACAACTGAGGTAAATGAGACTAAATTTTATAAACTAATTAAGTAAATGGGTAGATAAATAAACACAAATATTTACATCAACAACAATCGATTCATTTCTGGAAATTTTCATCAGCCAATCTTGATCATGTTTACATCATACCCCGTTAATAATATTGTTTATAAAAATTAATAATATTGTTTAAAAAAAAAAACTAACATTATTGTTCAAGGGTTCGATGCAAGGGATGTATATAATACCTTCTGGCTATTTTATTTATTTATTTTTTTTTTTTTTTTTGATTACAAGTTAAATACCCCATCCCTTTTTTCCCCTCCCCATGACTCGAACCCAGGACCTGTGGCCTAGGTAGTGGTGCTCTAACCACTTGAGCTATCCCACTTTGTCCCTTCTGGCTATTTTAGGTTTGACAATTAAATTATGACATGTTAAATACTTTAGGTATCGCAGTTGATTAAAGTATGGTAGGTAACTAATAGTATACAATTGGTAAATTTATTAATTTTTGCATGCTTTAAATTGTTGATGGTTTTGTTGAGGGTTTATGGGATAGTTCATTAGAGCATTACTATCTAGATTTTAGATTATGAGTTGTTCCGTATTTAAAAGATATGAGATGAGACTTTAAAAATGAATGATTCTAAAAGTAGTTTGTTGAATTTACAAAGTGACGTAGAATCATATTTTTTTTTTAGCTAATTATCGTCTATTTACTGGTTTTGTCATACAACGTTGGGATATATATGATTCTTTATTTTAATTTACGAGTTTTTGTTTATTATAAATTTGACTTGACCAAGTAAAATTTTTAGTCAATTTAATATTTAGAGTATGAAAATAAATTTATACTTTTTCATGAGCTATCAAAACTTGAGTAAACTCTTGTGACATCCATATACTATGGATGAGTTGTTCTTCAAGAAGTTTTTTTGCCGAACAAAAATGAAAAGCAGATAAAAACAAAGCTGCCATGGATGAAGAGGCATTGAACAACAAGCGAATCCATCTCGAATACAATCTTCGCGCACAGCCAGTGCCACCGAAAAAATCCATGTTGTCTTCTTCTTACCTGGTTACATGAAATGTTCCACAAATCTCAAGACAAGTATTCCAAGCAAAATAGTTATGAAGAGCCGTCAGTCAACCTTCCAATGCAAAAACTAATGGTTATGATGCAACTCATAAAACCTTGAGCAGAAACTTCAGAATCCTTTACTCAATCAGATACATCTAAATACAATGTTACTATTCATAAATAGTTCAGACACCTCTGAACCAGACAGGTTTATGAAATCAAATGGAGTTAACAGAATCGCTGCTCTCACTGTCACTACTGCTGCTCTCGCTCCCACTTCCACTCCCACTGCTCTCACTGCTACTTGAGCTTGAACTCCCTCCTACTCCTATTTGTGCACTTACCTGTGCTCTCAGTGCTTCTGCAGCATTTTGTCCCTTCTCAGCTTCATCATCGCTCACAAGAACATCAGCAATCTCATCATCCGTATAGTTTTGATGTGGCACGTTTATATCAAAATCCAACTCTTTTACTTCAACAGTCCCTCCCGCTGCTGCACTACCATCATCTTCGTCAGCATTCATTATATCCAATTCCAATTCCAAATCCAAATCCTCATCTTGCTCATCATTCTTCTGCTCAGGTGATGGGTTCACTGAGTTTGCTTGGGCTTCAACCATATTCTTATCCGCTCTAGGCTTTGCATCTGATCCAAATATAAAAAGAATTAGAACCTTGATTGAATGAATTCCATACAAATTGTTCAGCAAACAAATTATAAAAAAATCAGAGAATTAAAAAATCAATCAGATTGCACTACTTGCAGTATGTTCAGAAAAAAGGCAACCAGATTGCACTACTTGTAATAACCCTACTTGAAAAATAAACTGAAGCGACTCAGGAAAGACAATTATAAAAAAAATAAAAAAATCAGAGAATTCAGTTAGATTTGAAAGTAAGTGTCGAGCTATCTCATGAGCTACTTATGCCTGAAAAGGTCTCTAAATTGACTCACTCAAATTTAATCGAGTTGAGATCAAGTTCGAGTTATTAATACTAGGCATGTCAGGCTCGCGAGCCTAATCGAGCTAACATAATTTTACTATTTTACCTATAATATGTTAATTGTTTACAAATATACTCTAACTATAAATAAAATAAATATATTTAATTAATGTTATGTAAGTTGTCGAACCGAGCTCAAGTATTTTTGAATTTTCCATCGAGTTAAGCTCGAGTTCAAAAGAATTGTGCTCGATCAAGCTTTGAGTTTTTTATTACTTGAACTCGACACAGGCTCATTTACACCCCCATTTGAATTTGTGGAGTTAGCCTTCAAATTTCATTTACAAAGAAAGTCGAATAATGACGGAACTACAGTCTGATAAACTAAAATTTGGCTAAGGTAGTGCACAAGCAATGTGTTACCCCCTTACACCCTTATGGTGTCTCATTATCTCACTTCACATCAAGTACGTAATATGCAGTACACCCTACCTTAGTTCCTTACTCCCCCACCCCCAACAGAAATAAATAATAACTGGCATGTAAAGCACTAAAGCCCAATTCCTTTAAGAAGGCAAAACCATCAGATTAAACTAGGTGAACTGAATAAGAGTGTATATATATTATACCCACAGTCGCAAAAGTTTTCAAGCATTCCTTTTTAGTCTATCCCACAAAAGTTTGCATACCCCAAAATGGAAATATTTCTCACAATCCACACATATTTACCCTTCATGCTATTACTTTTGGGATCCATCATACACTAATCCAACGGGGCAAAGGAGTAATATACATACATACATATATCACATTCGATAATTAATTCTTTTTTCCAACTACAATTTTAAGCATCTTGTGCTGTCCTCTTTCTTCCCCTCCCCCCCCCACCCCACATTGAAATTGACATTCAAAATAAACATAGATGAGGGGAAGACTCGGTGTTACTTTTGACCTAGTGTTTACAGTTATTTTTATAATTGTTTTCCTTGTGACAATAAATTTTAGATATTAATCCAACTTAATGCAATTGATTATCATCAAAGAGGGACAATAATGAAATCAGATGGAGTGCACGCTGTATAATCCAGGATTCACTTGCCTGAGCTCTTGAAGTCTCCAACATCAATTCGTTCAACTTCAACCTGCAACAGAGAATATGAAAAAAGAAAAAAAATCAGAATACAAATCTTTCTAATATAAATCTTCTCAAAGTATAAAGCAAGTAGCACCCAATTGCATTATGAAAAAGTAAAGGTCCCTTGTGAATATAAAAAAAAATCAGCCTGAATACGTTTCAAGTTTCTTATAGAAAGCCATTCGAAGATAAAAATTAAAACGTTTCATTTTAACAAAGAAAAACTCACAGAAACAGGATGAAATGTGTCTTTGTTCATAGGTTGATGCTTAATCCCTTTTCCAATTGGTGGTGAATTCGTATCAGGGAGTCCAGCTGATGCAGCCCCTGCCCCAGCGGACTCACCCATCATCCTATTATGTCTTAATCGCTTCACAGCACGATGCAACCGCTCTAACCGAAAAGACTCACCATCATAGATAAGAATAGCATCATTATCCTTGTAATCCTCACTACTGCCCTCAAAGTTCATCCTGGGCTTCCCAGGTTGTATATTTTGGAACCCCACTGTAACCTTATTGTCCTTGCTTTTGTGCAAAGTGCCACGCTGATTCTTATCAATTGATGCTGGCTTGAACTCATCTGATAAGAAAAAGGAGAAATAATAAAAAACCAATGATCAGCTTCAAATGTTAAGACTCATAAAAAGAAGGTTATAGGAGACAAAAGCAACAGTAACCCTGGAATGTAAATCAAATCTATGTAAAATAAGGAAAATGTCAAGAGACAATCAAGGTACACACTTCTATGCTAATTTTCAAAAAAAAAAAAAAAATCAGCATAAAGCCCACATATAATGGAGAGAGAGAGAGAGAGAGAGAGCGATTAGGATCCCTATATGTTCTTGCCGCCAACAAAATCTCAATTAGGCAATGAAAGAAGTATAATTGAAAGGAAGGAATTAGCATTTCACCACCACAAGCAATTGTTTATATTAAATTTTAAAATAATATAGAACAGATACAGAAAATAATCAACCCGATTGCTAATACAAATTGCATATTCATAGATAAAGAAATCTGAAGAGTAAGAGAGTAAGGGGGTATACATCGTAAAGTGCAGAATTTGGAGGGGTTGTGATCCTTGAAGGAGGATCCTAGGGTTAAGTTGTACCATCGATCGGCTTGGGGCGCAGTACTCGGTTCTTTAGAATTGTTGATCCCTGCCATCTTTATCGCAAATTCAATGAAATTCTCATCAGGAAAGTTGAACAGAAATTGTGGATCATTTGTTGTTGTAATTTTTAACAACCTTATTTGTGAAACGACAAATAAAGACAACATTCATTAGTCTCTGTCTCATGGGGTTAGGTTTTCCATAAGGAACTAATGGACTCTATGTACACACAGTGTTATATACTGCTAGTTAGTAGTAGTTATTAGTTAACTGTTTTGTTGGATACAGTATCTATGTAGATTCTAGCATCATGTCTTCTAAGTTCTACAAATTTAAGAAATGTCAAACCTAGGTATACTGGTCATTTTACATGTGAATATTTGAAACTAAATAGTATCAATTGTTTAAATTATTCATAATTTAGTCACATACATTACACTTTGTGACTTTTACACTCCAGGAAGCAATTTATGAACTAAGGTAATAAGGAAATCTCCCTATGTTTTGCCTCATCAGAGTACACTTTAGGACACAGGCAACGCAAGGTTCTTTGAGTCTACATCAATTAATGAAAGAAAATCAGGAAAATGGGAAAAATAACCAAATAGCAATGATGCCTGCCTAACTCAGTAAATCACATCCCGTATCACGAAGAAATTAATTTATATATATAAGAAATTTGATGAAGTTGCATATCTAAAAATCTCAGCAAACTTTGGTCGACCGGGCCAGTTCTGTTTCCCTTGGTCGCTAATTTCTGAGGATTTCAGTAATTATAAAGATAATTATATTGTGCAGTAATAAACTAACAATTAAGGAAACCACCATTCCGAAAAACCTAGGCATAGAATTGTAGGAAATATGTAACCTGAAACAGAGTAACTCTTCACACAGTCTTCAAAAATCGCTAGAGGAATCTCCCAATCTCTTGCACTTTCTGGCGAAACGCCACGCGTTGAACAGAAAAAACACAATTATTATCTCTCGATTACCAATAATAAAAATAAAACAATCGCTAGAGGAATCTCCCAATCTTTTGCAAATTCTCTTCTTCGACCGATTAACTTAAATCTAATTCTCCTTCACGATGCTTGGTTTAGGTTTTGAGGGGCAGATTGTAATTTGCGATTACAAATTGAGGATAAAAATGACTTTCAGCAACATCAATGGTTTATTCATTGAACATGTCCCCCTTAAATTAAGGAACGGGCTAAACAAACCACCAAATTTAAACATACCTCAATAATTTTTAAATTAAAATATTCAAAAATTAAATGTCTATATTATTCCTAAATACTATTTATATTTTTTTTTCCTTTTCTAATCATTTTTTTTTCTATAAACAATCTTAAAAACTATAACTTCAGTTAGAACTAAAATTTATCGAAAAAAACTGTCGATGTAAACATATTTGGTTCGTTTTTGACAAATAATCAAACAATCCAATAAAACCATAGAGGAAGAGAAACAAAATCTAAATCAATCTTCATTAATAGAATAGGAAATATTTTATGAACTGAAAAAAATAAAAAAAATGAAATACTCGAGAAATCATTCTCATGAGCAATGGATAACTGTTGGTATTTGAAGAAAGTTTATTCTAATGGAGTATTAATAATATACAAACTTATCAATTTGCAATTTGCATTCATAGAAGATCGACTATGGGACTGCAAAAATTGAAAAGCTAACTCACACCCATGTTTATTGGTAATGATATCACACTTTGAAAAAACATTGAAGTATGTTCTGTACTATAAGAATGATCTCTTTACAAATCAGTCATATGTTTTTTCATTCAAGTCCTTCCATTCTATTATTGAAGCTCTCAATTCTAGTTGGACTGTGTACTTTTGAGTGAGTTGAAGCTCTCACGTACATGTCTATTGGTAAAGATATCACACTTTGAAAAAGCATTGAAGTACAGTATGCTCTGGACGGCTGTGAATAATTTCTCTTTACAAACCAGTCGGCTGTGAATAATTTCTCTTTACAAACCAGTTATATGCTTTTTTATCCAAGTCATTTGTCAATTTTAGTTGTTCTAGCTGCTGCCCACAATGAAAAACATTTTTTTTTAATGTTAAACTCTAATTGTTCTAGCTACTGTCCATAATGTCTTCACTGCAAACACTAAAAACATTTTTAGTGTCACATTATTAAACTCAATATCATTATCATCTAAATTGTTGATTAACAAAATCATGTAAATTGGAATTTAGGGAAAGGAATTAAAAGACAAGGAAATTAGTGTTTTTTTTTTAAAAAAAATCTTTAATTTAGGTGATTTTGAGAGATTTCACGCTCAAAACTCTCTCCGTTACATTTTGATATAAAATAATAACTGAGTGACCAATTTTGATAGTAACTCAATATGGATGACTAAATTTGAAAAGAAGTAAACTTCGATGACCTAAAAGTAAAGGATAAAATAATAACTGAGTGACCAATTTTGATAGTGACTCAATATGGATGACTAAATTTGAAAAGAAGTAAACTTCGATGACCTAAAAGTAAAGGAAATGGTTCTTCTGCATTTAGCAAATAAACCACAGTATTTCCACTCACTAATTACCAAATTATGTCACTTTATCACTCATTTACTTGTAGATGGATTGAAAAGTTTTCAAAAAACAGGAGCCCCAGACTTAAAATTCGGCTGAAATGCAAAATAGATGTGATAAGTTAATTCCGAATCCGACCTGATATTATACATACAAAGTAAACCATGGACATCCCATAATTAATTATCCCTATCCCACTTTGAATCTTATCCCATCCAACCCGTATATTGCCTAAAAGGGAAGTTATGTTGAAGTGGAAGTTGTTGATAACCATTGTTTCAACAATTACTGTAACATGTAAAACACTTGCTCTTTCACAGGGAGCATCTATGAAACCAAAAGATAAAGGGTGCGCGTTTCTAAAGCCATCACTGTAAGTTTGCTAGCCTGCTCCGATTTTCTGTCAGTCTCCTCCACACAGTCTTCCCACAAAATACCAAAGTTAAAATTGCCATTCCGTACAGTAGAGGAATGCCGATGACACAGCCCCCAGATGCAAGATTTGTTAGTGTCTGAATAATAAGACAAAATATGGTTAATCTACAATATTATATGCTACGAAATCATCTATAGTTTCATAGCCAAGACTTCTATAATCCTTCTTCATTTTCATATTCTTTTCTTTTTCCTCTTTTTAACGTCATTGACACACAGAAACCCAATCAACTTGAAATGGACACACGAGAACAAATAGGAGACCGTAAATAATCCACAAGACTGTTGCACTATGATCTAAACAGACGATATGGTTTCCTGTTGAGGAGACTTGACGGTGTTTGGCTGAGCTTATAAGCTACTTAAACAACTTATAAGAAGTGCAGGTGCTTATAAGCTTTCCAAAGGTGTTTGGTAAAAAAGATGTTACCAACTTATAAGATGCTAAAATAAGCTATTTACAGCTTATAAGCTCAAAAAAAGAAAAACTGAATGGTTAATCAAATCTATATGAATATTGGTTACTAAGTTTACGTATAGCTCCTCAAAACCACTAACATAAAAACATATATTGCAAATACAAATTTATAATTCATAATTAAATATTAACATGGAAAACAAAGAAACTTACCATCATTCCTGCAGCAAGATGAACAATAGGGGCAAAATACTGATCTTTTTTGTTTCCTTCTGAGTAACCACTGAATGCGATAACCATAGAGAAAGTGTGGATTGTAACAAATGCCAGCGCTATAATAGCTGCACAAGAAGCAAAAACAATTAAAGGAAAATTTCACCTTCAAAACCTGGTAGGAATGTGTTAGTTTCTTTTACTGCACCACAAGCACTTGTAGAACAATGATAAATAAAACGGTAAACCAATCACAGAGATGCAGAAAAAGAAAAGTTACGGAATTTTTCATTAACTGCAAAAAAGTCCAAGTTTTATTCAAAATATTCAATGATGAAATTGCAGTAGTAGTAATAATAACCTTAATATAAGTGATTGGATTTATACAACTTTTAATGGAAAAAGGTACAAGCATGACCCCCAACTATTGTTTGAGGCATATGCTTTGTGTGTTATCAGACAACTCCTGCTTCTATAAAGAAATAAGGGTTCATGTTAGAGGGAGCAATTTCTAGTCAGAAGATGAGTATTGTTGGATCTAATTAATGGTAATGGAGTACTGAGATTGTGGGGGCATCAGGCATGGCACAGTAAATAATACAGATTAATTAGGAAAGAAAATTAGATGGAAATTCAAACTTACCATATTCTCTTTTATAGTTGATAAAACTTACATTTGTTGAAATATATGTCTCTTCATGTTAAGCTTTTAAACCCAGGTAGAATAAGTAATATTGGGAAAAGTTATATCTTCAAATATGAGTGTGTCACCCAAAAGAAAAAGTGGCTATCAATGTAAGATATTTTTGTAAGCATGAGATGTTACCATAAAAATTGCCACAACTAAAACAGACTAAGCTCACATGTATGCATTAAAGAGACTAATGTATTCAGTAGCACTACGTAACAATTTTAATTGCATGATCTTAAAGAAACCAAGCACTTACCAGAAACGAGAAAAAAGGGTATCTGTGAGCATTTTTCTACATAATATGTTGCTGGCCCAAATGCAGGAGTTAAAAGGCTTATGCAGAAGAAAACTGCATGAGCCACACCATGACCCATACCACCAGCTGCAGACAAAAAGACAATAGCATTTCAAACATGATGATAGCAACATGGATTATTTAAGCTAGACCATGGAAATATTATAAATAATTATTTAAAGCTTATCTTTATCATATCAAAAAACTTTGATCAGAAGGCTGAAATTATTAATTATCATGCTAAAGTCCATTTTGACTGGAACACCTCATCCATCCTTCAGACTGGATAGGTAATGCTTCTAGTTACAGAGCATTTTTGATAAAAAGAACATATATTTCCTGATCCATGTATCTAGCAGGGAATCAGTAATGAGCATTTTTTTTAATCTACATGTCTGTTAAACGCAATATCTTGCACTAACAAATTAAACATTTGACAAATTACTTCAACGTATGTTGTGATAGTAACTGTATCTGATGACTTTGAAGTTTGAACTGAGCTGGTTGAGTTATTATTGGGAGTAAGACAGAGTTGTAATTTTTTTTCTTGTAAGTAATATGGTGAAGTGAATAGTAAGAGATCAATAAGCTTGTTATATTATCTAGATTATCAACACCGGAAGCATACTCCAGAAAAGATCCTCCAGTAGATCTTGAGCAATATAATGACTATTAGGAAAACTAAAAATATTTTAACTCAGAAAGCCGAATACTGCCTTTAGCAAATCTAACACCAGATACGGGATGAAGTCAACATGGGGCACAATAAACAGACTATTATGGATAGGAGTAGCATTAAAGCACAACACCAGGCAATTAGTAATTACAAAAGGAGTGTATGAATTTGTTTGGACCGAGAGACTTCTAAAGGAACCAAGAATTCAAAAGATATATAACTTGTGAAAGCTGTAATTAGGAGTCACTCGAATAAAGAGTGCAAACTGATATAAGTTTCATCAAGCATGAGATGAATCGACGGTTGTTAGCCTATTTCATGTTCCTATAAAGATATCCCCTCACTGAAGCCCTCCCTAAGCCCGGATTGAGTTTTCACTTTTCAGTTGGGAATTCGAAAATGAACTCACTAACTTAAGGGGGCATTGGCAAGTAAAGCAAAACCTTGTTACAGCAGTGAAGTGTTCACCCTCACTATGCAGCTTTATAATTAGAGGTTAAATATCAATAAAGAGATTTCTCCTGAATATAGGAGTATTTGTTTACAACTAAGTAATTAATAAATTATTATATTAACATATGATATAACCACCAACTAAACTATAACATATTGTATAATTTCAATATACGATGAAACACCAATAGCAATCTTCCCCTAAAGGGATATGAGACTACAATATAGAGTTTGAATCAAGAAAAGATTATCCACAACAATATAAGTTATGATGAGGGGAGTGGAGGAAGGACATGAGCCAGCAGACTAGCACACTCAGCTATGAATATACAGAAAAAGGCTTACCAAGAGCAATTTGCATCTTATCAGTGATAAAGAGGCGAGGTTTGGAAACTCTATCAGCAAAAGCATCCAATATTTCTTCCATCCTCCTAATACAGGTTAATAATACAAATGCATTAAAATATTAGGGTTGTTAATCAGTAGCAACTACGTAGGGACAATCATAAACAAGCTGCAGAAAATAAAAGAAAATTCCATGCATGAGGTTTGCTGACCAAGACACTTGCGGAACATATTCTAAAAAAGACACAAATTTACCCCATTTGTTTGCCATATTCACTTCTATTATATTGTAATATGAAGCACTAAAAATGGATCAGTTCTATTCATGCATTACATCAGTAGCTTATCAAAGTTTCCCATCCAATCAAAATTAGAGGTCACATAGGAGGAGTATCATGAAAGGCTTTGCATGTGCATTGTTAAAACTAGACTGAATTTTTTTACAACCCTGCCAGATGAATTGAAAAGTGATTGTTAATATTCCGCAGTCAAAGGAGGATAATAGTGTGGGACAAAAGGTGGCAGTAATTGTGTTCTAGATTTGAGTGAGGCACACTCTAAATTGAAATTTATCCTTTCTATAAAATTCTATACCTATAATTCCTGCTTGGGTCTTCAGTCTTGGGACATAAAACAAATGGAGATAGTGTAATGGGATAATCGTCTGTACTTAATCATGTTCAATAATTTCTTATGTATATATAAAATGACTAAGTTCTTAGTTGTTTCCTTTTCAATTTAAAAAGGTATCAATGCTAGAGACACCAACATATTTTTCCTTACTCATGTCCTTAAATCAGCAACACAAGATTCGAAACTACCGGAGATTGATCAGAGGTCATATTCATTGTTCAAATTAATGCCTACATAACAAATAATGGAGTTACTCTACAGCCAAAGGAAGCCTCCATAGTTCATGAAAATCATACTCCCTCCTTATTATTATTTGAATATTTGTCAAAAACATTTGTCTCATTATTAATTGAACATTTCCTTATTTGAAAAAAAGTAACTTCTTACTCCTTTACAAAAAAAACTCCGTTAAAATCTTTTTATTTACATCATATGCCATTGCACACTAACTAAAGATTTTCTATCCTATAAAGTTGAATTACCCATTATATTCCTCCTAAAAATTCATTTCATCACCTTTAATAATGGTGAACAATTCTTACAAGATATCATGAGAGAATTTTGTAAAATCTAAAAAGTATGAACTTGCAGAGAGATGGGAAATTTATTAAGGCCCGCAAAAGAATTTCGTCTAATCTATATAAGTCCAAACTTTTAAAGGTGAAAAGAGTAAATGTTCAATTAATAAGGGACGAGGGAGTACCATCTACAGCCTCCTACTTATTGAATCACTAACAACAATAACAAATAAAAAAAATCAACAAAATTGATTATTAGTAAGTGAAACAAGCTTACTTGAAGAGTCTCCACAAGAGAAGGCGAAGAGCTTCTTGAAAGGCAACGGAAGTGAGAATGAGAAGTGCATAAGGCCACCACGCTGCTGACTTAAACGGGAGAAACGCTCTCCAGACTGCCGATAAGGCGATGAGACTCATCAGCCATACCAATGTACTACAATCAAAAGCGGAAAGTACAACCCAAAAATGTAATTGTACCGAAGTGATATAATCATAAATAATGTTTCCAAATTGGGGGAAAAGGGGAAACCTGGAGAGGAGAGTTAGTGTGAGAAAGGGCTTATGGGAAATGAGGGCGATGAAGAGTGAGAGAGATGGGCCGAGTGCTATCAGCGCGTACCCGGTCCCCGCAGCCACCGTCATCGCAGTTGGAACCTCGCCGGAAATCTACACTCACAATTTCTGTTCCTTTTTTCTTTCTATTAAACCCCACCAGTTTAAGAACAGTTATGGAAAAAAAGAAAAGATTTAATGTGATTTTTTTATAGTAAATGTATGTAATTTTATTTATTTTATTGTTGAAGAAAATGAAAGAAGAAGAAAAAATAATTTTAAATAAACAAAATAACCCCACGGCCCACCCACCCCCACCCCCCCTACTGACCCGACCCGGTTCCGGCTTAGTTGACGCTTCAGTTCAGTTGACACTACATACAATGGGAAGAAGGTTTTGTTTGAGTGAGCAGAAACCAACCCTCCAAAATTTGCCTCTTTCAACAACTCAATAACAAGAAGATGCGTTGGTCTCCCTTTCTAGGGATCCCAATTTGCCTTGCTCTACTCTCTTTCTTTCTCTTTCAACTCTTCCCTCTCAAATCTCCTATTAATAATCCTCTTCCGCCTGTATGATTCTTCTCTCCTCCTGCTTTGAATTTGATTACCATAACTCCACTACTATTTTTTATACTAACTTTTTATTTCTTTGTTTTCCAGAGATTATTCAATGCAGAGGAGCTAACTCCATACAATGGAACTGACCCTCGATTGCCCATTCTCCTTGCTATTCTGGGGTACCCTCTTCTTTCTACTTATTTTAGTTCTGATTGCCTTTTATTTCTTCCTTTATCTGCTTGGCTAATTTTACTTGTTCTTAATTCAGATCAGTTTTTGATGTAAGTAAAGGGAAAAGTCACTATGGTGCTGGAGGCGGCTACAACCATTTTTCTGGAAGGTTTGCTCTTTCTTTCATAAAACCTGCTTTTATTTATACGATTCATAATATTTCTGATCTTGATAAAAAGTGCTACGTGTCTAAAACATACGCAGGAGGTTACAAGTGTAAGAGATTAATTTAAATTAAAAAACCTGTGGCACAAGCTATTCAGAAATTTTTAAAAGAGAAAAAAGAAGATAAAGTTGGAAAAACAATTGATATCTAGTGGAACATATGAATGATAAATTGTTTTTGGACCATAGCCTATAAGATCCAGTTGCCTGTAATATATTAATCCACTTTTTTGGAAATATGCCATTTATAATTGTAGAAAATTTCTGTCATGGTTATTCTTCAAAATTCATTTTGCATATTCTATCATATGAAGTAGAGAGAAGTGGGAACTTTTATCATAATTGATGGTTAAATTGAAATTCTTAGTCATCTGGAAACCTTGCTATGACATGGTGTTACTACTCAATTGAGTATACAGTGAAAGGATTTTCTACCCCTCAAGTGAGTCTGAGAAATCTCGGTTCACAGAAATATTCAATTTTATGTATGAGAAATGCTATCTTACGTCAAGACTATTATATGCAAGTTAAATTAATAACTCTATTTTTTTTGTGCGCAATGATCTTTGATTGGTGATTTGCTTAGGGATGCCTCCCGAGCATTTGTCTCTGGGAACTTCACTGGTATGTGGCTTCCATATTGCTTCAAACTTTCCTCTTCTTGTTATGTTATTTTTTAATATCTAAAGATACAATAATGTCCCACGGGTATTTCTAGTAAAACTTCTAATTTTCTCCTTGTACAACAATGTGAAATGTAAATATGTAATGCTGGAGATGATTAATTTGAATAAATTAAGATTGATGTTAACCTCAAGCGATAGATATTTGCATCCAGGATTGATGTATGCAAAGGGAAAAAGAAATAGTGCTTACAAATGGAATAGAAGACAATATATAGGCCTGTTTATTGTTTGGCAGAAAGGAAAGAAGGGAAGTAGAAAAAAAAAAGCAATAGTAAAGTTTCTGTTCCTCTTCCCATCCCTTTCCTTCCTCCAGATTCGTTGGTTTACATCATAACACATCAGCATATTTGCATCACATACAAAGCGTCTCAAGCATTTATTCGATTTAGCTAATTATGATTTTAATGCATTAATCCCCTATAAGCATAAAATTTACAAAGTACACTTTTGTAGGCTCTATTAATTTTCTTCCCTTATCATGTAAGAAAATCTTATTGGGTTGTTATGGGTTGATGGTAGTTTCATGATTTGGCAACAATGTGTCAGTTTCAAGCAGTCAGCTTATGATCACTGCATTAGTTTGTAAACGATCAATCTCCATCTGGTAATTATTTCATTTTGTTATATTTGCTGAAATTCGGTTGCATTTGTGGCAGTGATGTGTGTAAGGCATTTGTGGCAGTGATGAGTGTAAGGACAGAGTCAAGGTCTTTTATTGGGTTTACTTTGTTAGATAAGGTGAGTGAGGTCAATTGCTGGTCTTCATTAAAAAACAAATTAAGAGATGATCCTATTTTCTCAGATTCGCTGCAATCAGAAATGAAATTTATTTTGCATCTCTTGGGATGTTTTATTCCATTTCTAAAGCTTTCAGCCCAAAATGACAGAAACCTCTCCTCACAAAATTTTATTTTGCATCTCTTGGATGTATGATCTGATCAAACTAATAACTTACTAATGTCCCACATCAAATAATCTCGTCGTTGCCTTTTCTACTCAGGCAAGTGTAGATAGGCCATGCATTGGTCTGCATAATAACATTGTCCTTGTTGCTTTTTTCCACTTAAATAGTTAGTGAAGATAGGCTATACATTGTCCGCATAATAACATTGACCGACGAAAATGCTAATGACAGATTTTTTCTGAAAGATTATATTGGCCATCGATGTTATCCATATGACAGTTATAAAAAAAAATTGGATATAATTTTTTCCTTAAAACAGGCTCAACATTAAATATTAATGTCAATGAAGGTCTTCTAATGATTACTTTTTAATTATGCCCACTGTTCAGTGAAAAATTGTCCGAAGGGATTGTGAGTATGTGGCCATAGATAGTGGGGGTGTACTTTTGCCATTGTGAAGTGAATTTGTACATTTGGTCAAGGAGTAAATTGCAAAATTGGTCCCATATTTATTGGGTATTGCTGATTTTAGTCCCATATGAATCAATTTTTTTCTATCAAGTCCCATATTTTTTTAATTGCTCCTTTTAGTCCTACATTGACAGTTTTTTTTTTTTAAGAATGAAATAAATTTGTGATTTTTTAATTGAAATTATTATGTTGGGGTTTCACTATGCCACCTAAACTACGCCAAGTCATTAAGTCTGGTTGCTGTATATAATTCTGACAGCTCATGTGAGCGGCATGCGCATCATAAATCATGCAATGTTGTCAATATAAGACTAAAATTGCATCATTTTAAAAGTTATTGTACTTAATTGAGAAATAAATTTGTATGAGACTAAAATTGCATCATTTTAAAAGTTATTGTACTTAATTGAGAAATAAATTTGTATGAGACTAAAATCGTCAACACCCAATAGATACGAGACCAATTTTGCAAATTACTCTTTTGGTCATGTCGTGTCCTCTACAAAACAACTCTGAAACTTATGCTGGCATTCAACTGTTAACAAATTATGCTATGGTGATGAGACTGACAACTATAATAGTGCTTAGTTTAGTTTGCAAGTTGTAAATTCTCTTTGGTGGGATATATGCAGGAGAGGGACTTACAGATGACTTGCACAGTTTGTCTAGCACTGAGGTGATTCGTTATATTTTCTCTGAATTTTGTTATCGTTTGCTCTTTTCTGGTTGCTCATTTTCCATGTTGATTCACACATTTGATAAACTCTTTTACAATTCTAAGTGCAGCCTTTATCCTGAGTGCCTAATAACTTCCCCTTATTTAGAAGATAATTTGATACTGTATTTTATTAATAAGAATATTTCAAAACTTGATTAGCAATAAGAATATGTATCATCATGATTGCTCTTCAACCATCACAACTGAGCACTTGATGTACCAAAAGAGAAAAAGAATAAAAAAAGAACTTACGAGCCCCATGACCACTTTGTGACTTCCATATGGATTAAGTTGGTTGGTCACTTGGTCTTGCATCATATTTCTTAAGCATGTCTTTTCTTCTGAATTTTCAGTTTCCCTTCTTGTAATCCGAAATATCATTATGTTAATTAATTCCACAGGTGAAAAGCATCGTTGATTGGCGAGATTTCTACTTCCGTACATACATGTATGTGAGTAATGCCTATGTTCATTATTTTAAGACCAATGGTGCCATGATATAAATCAATATCTACATGAAAGAAAAAGTATTCGGCCCTTATTCTTTAAAAATTATACCATGTACCCTAAACTCTCTAGTGTTATCCCCCAAACTCCAAAATGTGTTTCAAAGTTGCAAGTTTTATTTAAGCAATATGTGGCTTTCACACTCTGTTTAGTCGGGATAGATTTAAGTAGACTATAATCTAAC
The DNA here is from genome assembly GCA_963675135.1 of Galeopsis tetrahit. Classification (NCBI taxonomy): domain Eukaryota; kingdom Viridiplantae; phylum Streptophyta; class Magnoliopsida; order Lamiales; family Lamiaceae; genus Galeopsis; species Galeopsis tetrahit. Next base: position 66,056,202 of record OY776131.1, read on the forward strand.
AAAATTTGATTTTTCTTCCATATTCATCGACTTTTAAATATTACAGATTTGTGGGGAAGTTGGTAGGTCGTTATTATGATGCTGAAGGAAACCCCACAAAATACCTGAAAGGTATTGAAGCAAAAGCGGCTAGAGGTGCTCAGCTGCTTGAGAAACAAAAGAAAGAAGAAGCTAAAATACCCAACTGTAATTCAAGGTGGAGTCAGGAAGAAGGGTCAGAGGTACAAATTCCTTACCGATGTACTCCCTCTGTTTCATAATAGGTGCCACTTTAGAAATTTTGTTTCAAGGACATATAATTTTTACATAGTTATCAACCCTATACAAATCCTAAAAGATATCCTTAATTAAAAAAGGAGTTTTTATAGGTATACAAATGAGGGTAAATTTGAAAGAAATGTGAAAAAATAGCTAAAGTGATAATTAATTAGAAATAAAATTTAATCTACAAAAGTACACTTATTAAGAAAGTACTAAATTTTAGCCACCAGTGTTAATTTCTTTAGTATAATTAGGATTTCCATCAAAATTTTGCTGGGTCACCTTGTAGTCTATTAGCATCGAATAACACTAGAATTTGATTCTAAAATTTAATCTACAAAAGTACACTTGCCGTCTCATGATTTTTTGCAGATTTAGCTGCCAATATTAGGTAGTACTCCGTATTTTTCTAAATGCTTAAGGTATGTTTGTTCTAGACCCGCACCCTACTTTTTTTCCCCATATTCATATCTGCGTTTATTCTCCGGATTTTGGTATAGGATTTCAAATCCTCTAAACTTTTATCCTATAATACCTATAATATACCTATTTACTTTTTTTAAACACAATTTTCAGTACGTAATCAATAATTTATTTCCCACTTTATTATTATTATTGTTATCTACCCAACTCAACACTTTGTCTCCTTTTTTATTTACACTATCTCCCTTACTTACACACAATATCCATTACATAATCAATCAAACAGTCTTATGTAAACCGTATCGTGCAACTGGTTTGCATTTTGTATGTATTTTTTTACAGTATTGATTGTTTTATTAAGTGGAATTAATTTGATAGTATTAGTTGTTTTCCTATACAGTATTAGTTGGTTTACTATATAGCATTAGTTGCAAAATACTTAAATGGACTACGATAAAACTGGTTTACATAATACCAACTCAATCAATCATTTATCACATACCTTTTCAAAATCTTATCCTATCAAATCCTACAAAATCTACACTCTCAACCATATACAAAATTCAAATACACATTTTCCTATTATTCATCAAATTCACCTACTGGGTTTAAAATACATTCCAATCCATACACAAGCATACCCAGATTGTAAATTTGTTGTGGGTATTGCTCAACCAGGACAATTTGTTTCAGGTATGGTGTGATGAAGGGTATCCAAGGTTAGTTCAGAGACCTCTAGAAATAGCTTTGACGGGGAAAATGAGCAAGCGTTGTGCTTGCTTCAAAGAAGATGAACTGGGGCAGGAGGGTTTAGAAGTGTATGATAAATGTGATTACTTAGCCAACAAATGCCGATTACAGTAAAGGTATGATTTCACGATATTCTTGGTTTGAACTTTATAGGTACAAAATTTCATCCTAAGGTGCTGATTGGCTCTAGTCAGTACAGATTTGGTGTAATGATGTTTATCATGGTTGTCAGCCATATGAAGGATTGTTTAGCACGTGGTATAATTATTCAATTGTTTTCTACAGAGATTAGCTACAAGTGATGTCTCAAAATATTTGTTATCTCGTGTTTGGTGTTGTGCCGTCCCTATAAGTTTCCCTTTCTTCTGGCTGTTTTGATTAAGAAAGTATGATAAAATAATAGATGTAGTACAAGTGATGTAATTGAAAAAAAATAAAAATAGATATAGTACAAGAGTAGAAATTAGATTGTCATATGCACAAGGTATTAAATAATTCATATCACAGGGGGTGGGAATGCGCCAAATAAATTGTGATCATTAAAATCAAAATTTTACCCCATGTACTTAATGAGACGATCTATCCCTTATAGAAACCTCGTTATGTATGCACACAGTAACATACGTGTGAGACGGTTTTACGGATCGATCCCGTGAGATGGAGCCTGATGCCCAATATCCCGAGTCGTTAAAGGTGAACATCAAACGAGTATTGTGACCCAACTTAAAATGAAACTCCATACCACAGACTAAGTTAAATATCCTTTAATCATAACAGTGTGAAATCGTTTTACGAAATATATTCTATGCAATGACGAAAAAAGTACAAATTTTCAAGTAGATCTTCAATAAAATTATAAATGAATAAAATACGAATAGTGAAAGTATCACGTAGGATAAATAAGAATTTAAAAACAGTATATAAGGGTAGATATGTCATTGTCATTTTCTCAATGTTATCTCTCTAAATATTTTTTTTAAGCTGAAAGAATATGAATATGAACTTTTCAACAACATACACGAGAAGGACGCTAGTGAATAGGGGGATCTAAAAAAACGCAACATGTTTCTCTAATAATGCAAGACTTACAATTTTATTGTATTTTCCATCAAAATTCTCATTTGAATCCATGTTGTATATACATATCAAACTGCCCGAATGTGTGACCATGCACAAAGCACGGATGCGAAGAGCCACCGGCAATTACAAAAGAAGCACCGCCACCACTACCACCACGCACGTGGTGGCAGGGCTGCCTCGTATGGTGGGCGGGCTGGACGAGGATTCACCCCTATGGACATTTCGCGCGATTCTTCTAGGGTCGATATCGTTCTTGTTTCTATTAATCTTCAATAAATATTTTGTTACTGAAACAAGTGAATGCATCATGAGTATGGCATTAACATTAGTGGTATTGTATCCTTTGGGATACATCATGGGAATATTAATCCCACAAAGGATGGTTTATTATCCGACGCTTGGATTGGAATTTTCAACAAATGATGGACCATTTGCACCAAAAGAATATGCCATCATCTCTATTCTTGCTAATTTGGGTGCCATTATTGGTGCCTTCACTTCTTATTATATTGATTTCTCCAACACCTAGTTAGGGTTATAATTAATTATGGGGTTTCTTCAACTTAATTTGAATTTTGATTTCATCTTAATTTGTGCATGGTTCAAGATTTTTTTTATGTTCCACAGTTTCTTTGCTAGTTTTATCACTTCTGTATTAATGTTACTAATATTGACCGGCGCATATCTCCTATTTTAATTATAATTCTATTTCATTTCCTATGTCACATGCTGAAATTTGGAAAGTAGAATAGCATGTGGGTATCATTATGATTTATGGAGTTCCAAATTAACAAAATTTTGGCCATCAACAAATTAATCAAGATTGTTATATTTTGTGAATTGTCAGGTATGAAATCGTTTAGAGATGGCGCTCCGAATAATTAGCATCTTTCAAAACTTTGGTCCTGCAATAAAAATCCACCTAATTAAATATATAGAACTCTATATTAAGTAGTAACCATCCATATTCCATATACACTAAAAATGCAAATATATATACTAGGAAAAGAGAAATACATGCACTGTAACTACTCTGTATATATTTCACTTTCTATTCCTCTGACAAAGAGAAATTAAGTACCACACAATCACTAGCTCAATAGAGCATAATAAATAAGGGGAATAGATAACGGAAATTCCTAAAACCGTTATCTAATGTTCACTAGTGGTAAACTTGGGTGCAGCATACCTCGACGAAAACCTTCGAAACAAAGAGTCTTGGTCGTCATTTTCCGACTCATTTCCATCATCAAAGTTTTGAGCATAACTCGATGGACTATACCTGAAAGCATCAGATTGTTGGCCCCGTTTTTTCGAAGAAAACGGGACATTTTTCAGCTTTCTTAGGCCAGCTGAAATTATAAGCTTTAAACGTCCCCAACATGATAATATCTCTTCTTTTGCTTTTTCTAAAGACAATGGATATTTCTGCTCCATGCTCGTCGTCTAATGCAGCTTTTTGATTTCATGTGTACGAAGATATATGAAGGATATTTTGCTATATTTATAAAAGTTGGCAATTATTTTTTAGTTTTAAATTTTAGCTTCTATGGTGGACAAAAAAGGAAGATAATATCCTGATTTTTGTGAGACAGCTGTTATTTATATTATTGCGTCGGCCATTCTCTGTTTCTTTCAATATTTCATTTTGATGATGGGTTTGTTTTTAGTTTTAATTAAGTCCACTTGAGATATTTCATTTTGTTCAATTCACACCTATTTTAGTTTGATATTTGTGTTTGTAAATAAATTGTTTCCTTTCAAAAACATTTTATTGATAATTAATCCAAGTAATTATCCCCTTCGCAGAAATCTGAAATGCAATTGGGAACATTCTCCCGTGGTGATTGGGCTCTTTAATAATCGTTGATCGTATGGAAGAATCATTGATATACGCTTTTAACAAATTACGTTGGGTCGTCTCTTTGGCTGATGGAATTGCACATAACGTAACCAAGTTTGGTTTTACTAGCTCGTCGAGCCCTATAAAATTTTGTGTATTATTGTTTTAAAATACTCCCTCCGTCTCATATTAATTTGCCTGTAAGATGGACACAAATATTAAGAAATAGATGAAGTTTTTAGGGGTAATTTTGTAAACTTTTATGTATAAAGTAAAAAAATGAGTTAACTTTTGTGTATGTGTGGAGAAAAAGTAATGGCATTTGTGTAAAATTGAGGATACGGTGAGGGTGAAGTTTATAAAGAATTTTTCATTTTAAGAGTGTGAAAGTTATTGTGGGACGTCCTAAAAAGAAAAGTGTGAAAGTTATTGTGGGACGGAGAGAGTAACATTTAACTTTAATATAATTTTCATATTTTTTAAAAATATGTATTGTTATACTTGGTCAACAACACAAGAAGTCAAGTGTGGAAGCTCATCCGATTGCATAGATGAATCTACTCTGGTTGTTCATCAGACCTGGTCATCACCCATCACTCAGGTCGTCCAGTTCACAAGTCATAAATTGTAATAGAATAGTCATATATTAAGTCTTATTAGTTAAAATGACAACTCATAGAGCACATGCCATCGTATAAAACTATGTTTAATATTGTGTTGACAACACGTTAATTTTGTAATATACGGTAAATAGGTCAAATCATTTGAACACAAGGAGACTCTAATTCATAACAGGGAAGTATTTTATATTTATGTTTAATAGTTGAGTAATCAGACTACAAATTGGAGTTTTTTATTAGATTATTATATATTAAATAAATAATTTGAAAATTACGGCAAAAGTTTTTTTTTAATTGTAAAACGCTGTGGGGCGCCGCGTTTCTGGATAAAAACGCTGAGCCCCAAGCATTTTTGTTTAAATTATTTCTGAAATTCTTCTTTTTCCTTTTTTAATTTCTACCCAAAACGCATGGCCCCAACGCGTTTTGGGTCTAATTGTAATTGTTTGATGGAGTTGGGACTGAATAATAATATTAAATAGGGAAACGCTCAGCCCCCACGTGTTTTCTTTTTTTTTTAAAAAATTTATTTATTGCATTATTTGTTAAATAAAAAAAATATTAAACAAAAAAACGCTTTGGGGCACTGCGTTTTCTTTGTTTATGTATGTCAATCCATATATATACTCCCTCCGTTCCCGGGGAAAGCTCCCCCATGAGCTCCGGGCACAGAAGTTAAGAAATACTAATATAATAAGTAGATGTATTAGAGGGGATGTGATTGAGAGAGAAAATAATATAATTAAATATGAGAGAGAATAGTTACTTACAGAGAGTAATATTTATTCCATACATGTAGATACATAACATGTAGTATACATGCATATATATATTAGTATATATATTGCGGCAGCTATAAATTTATATTATATTTTTAATTTAAATTTATTAATTAAAAAAATTAAAACATGTATATATTCGTAAATTTTTTATTTTATTAAAATAGAAAATTTAAATTGTTTATCAATATATATTACATCATATATATATATGTTATATATATATATATTAAAATGAATCTAATAATTTTGAATCCTTAATAATGTTTTAGAATTTTTTTACCGTAAAGACCTAGTGAATATTCATTTTTTGAAGTTAATTTTATGAGGGAATTTGATTTTGTTTTATTATATAGATTTTTTATTATTAAATTAAAAAATAATCGAATATAAGAAAATTTTTTAAAAAAATTAAAAAATTACCAAATTTATTTAATTGATCCACTTACGGAAGATTTGCAATTGTTTATGGAGTAATTTTAGAAAATTCAAATTAACTAATTTATTTAAGATAACAAATTTTGAAAGGAATCTTTATTATAAAAATTGGTTGGTCTACTCGAGTGCATGTTGCACTTTTCAATTTTACTGACTTACACTTTTTGGTAGATGGTGTTGCACTTTTCAATTATTAAACTGTATAATAATATTTTTAGTAATAATTGAAAAGTGCAACACCATTTACTAAAAAGTGTAAGTCAGTAAAACTGAAAAGTACAATTAACATGGACTATACTAGACTTTACCATAAAAAATAAATCTGAAATTGTTTTATAGAGTAATTTTAGAAATTTTAAATTACATAATTCATTTAAGATAATAAATTTTAAAATTTGAGTATTAAGTAAATAATATATTAGTATATCATATTTTAAATTTTATTTTTAATATAATTAATTAAAATTTAAATATTTTTTACTATATTAAATTCAATATTTTGGAGAGATTTTTAAGTTATTATCTAATTCAGTTACCTTATTTTAAGGCATATTAAAATTGAGTATTAAGTAAATATTATATTAATATATTAGATTTTAATATGTTTTAATAGAATTAGTTGAAATTTGAATCTTAGCTGCAATTGACGTAAAGAAATATGATAAAATAAATAAATATAATTAATATATATATATATATATTCGCGTAGATACATATAGTATATTGACATGAATATTTTTTAATTTCATGTATATTTTTTCAACTTATTTTTGATGTACTTTCAAAAATTTATAGCTTACCGTGCATGTTTATTTTCCCCCTCTTTAAAAAAATAAAAATACAAATGCTTTTACTGACATAGTTATTTGTTGGGTTCTAAATTTTTTTACCAATTGTATAATATAAATTTTGAGGATAATCAGAGCATTAAAGTGAAAATTATGATTTTAAAATTTGAAATTCTTGATAATAAGTAAAAATGTGTATTTATTTTAAAATTTAAAATGGAATGAGATTTTATTTTATATCAAATCAATTAATCCAGAAAATATTAATTGATATATTTTATTTATATTTATATGGAAATATGATCCAATATTTGATAGAAATAAAGTAAATATACTCCAATATTTATATGGAGTATAAATTAATCATCTTGGTTATTAAAATAACTTATAATATTGCTCTCAGAATAAAAATTACAGTAGACAAAAAACTTGTAAACTATAAGGAGATTTATTTCACGCGCTTAAGTTCGAGTGTGAGCGCCCGAAACTCAATCGTACAAGTCTCGTAGGTGCGATCAAAATCTTCGTCAATGAAGACTCTCCATCTCTTCTACTAAAACCTAAAATCCTCTTACCTAATTATCCTTAAATTATATAAATTTTGTTATTGTCTTTGAACCAACTTTCTACCCGTCGATCTGATCACTTGATTACTATTACAAGGTTCCCCTTCTTTTCGATCATCATCGATACGATTTTTGTTTCAATTGGTTTACCTAATACGATGATTGAAACTTGTTTACCTAAATCGTTTTCAATTATTTTATTTTTCGTTTTTTATTGCCTTTTTCGTATCTGAATGTTGTGAATTTGTTCTATGTGTGAAGGGCTTTCCCGTTCACGTTCTCAGCAGGGGAAAGAATGGCTGGAGTTTCTGATGATCCCATCACCAGCATTTGCAGCCACTGGTAATTTTTTTCTTTTTGTGAAACGATTGATTGTTTTTATTTATTATTCAATTTTTGTAAATCACATGGATTCTTGGAAAATTCAGCCATGCATCATCTGATTGTTTTATGGAAATACATGAAAGAGATTGGTGCAGCTTAAAAATTAGATGGAAGAAATTGGATTTTGTATTTCCTGAATGAGTACTGCGATTGCTTCATGCTAGTGGTAAATGAGATTGTTATGTGGCGTTAAGATTGTTGTTAAATTTAGCATGTCACTTTTCTGATGAATTGCCTATTACCTGATTTTTTAGTGCCAAGTGACACTTTTGGTGTGTCTCATGTATAAGAAGTGATGCTTATGCAATTGGTACATTGCATAAGGTTAAGCTTGTCGTTGATTTAAACTTTATTCTTATTTTTTTATAATTTAGTCATTACTTCAACCATCTTTTACCTTGAAAATCCCTAGGTATTCAGGTTGTTTCTTGTAACTGATTCTTTGCTTGTTTTCGGAGATGTGTTTCTCTGCACTTTAAAAATTACAGAAGTTGAAAAGATAAGGTGATGGTTGTTGTATTCTTTCAGTTATTCAATCTTAAAGTTGTATATGTCTTCAGCCTGTGGTATGCTATTGTACTTCTCCTTCAATGCTATGTGTGATAAGCTTTTCCAGTGAATAGTTAAGTTTATCAAGGGTTTATGGTTATAGTGTCTCTGTGACTCTGTGTTGGTTTGACGTAGTTTATGTATTTTCTAGGTAAGCTATTACATAGAAAAGCTAAAAATTCATCTTATCATTACTGTTGTCTATAATGTCTAGCATGCTCAGCCCATTAATAGAGAATTATTTTAGCTGTCAAATCTTATAAAAAGTATGAATGCACGTTTAAGTTTTACCTCTGCTTCACTGCTTTGAATAATTTGAAAGTGAAGTAGGGTGGGGTATAAACTAACATCTAGACCCACTTTGTCATCTCTCGTTCTTCTCCTTTACTCAAGTTTGTCCAAGCCATCATATATATGCTCTTTGTAAGCTGTTGCAATTTAATTGTCCTGCACAATTTAACCATCCAGATTTAGTTCTAAACTTGCTTCTTATTTTGTTTTCTACTGGCTGTTTAACTTGCCTTGATATAATTGTTCTGACATGTGCCTGATTCTTTAAGTTGGCAATGAATTGGCTCACTCAGCTAATTGATGTGTCATCATGAGTTTTCCATTTTCTGTCTGTTTCAACTGTGGAAACCTTTACCTGATTTCCTAAATTATCATTTCCAGTGACAGAGCAATTCCTTCTTCGAATATTGACTTGCATTTTGCTCACTGCTCCCGGAATCTGGAGAAATGTAAAATATGTGGTGATATGGTTCCCAGAAAATTCGCGGAGGAACATTATCTAAGCACTCATGCTCCGGTATAAATTTTTGTCTCAGCTGCTGAAATACTATGGAATTTACTCTATAAGAAATACTATGTTATCAATCAATCAATGAATTGAAGTGATTGTACTTATGTATGGGCTTGTTGAAAGGATCCATGTTCTGTTGAACTGGAGAAATTATTTGGATTTTATTCAAAACTTCATACTTTTTATTACTTAAATTCATTAGTTTGATTTGCTATGATGATCATCTTTATATATGCACTATTCTAGAACAAACAAATTTATGGATACAGCACCAATAATCATTTTTGGCTTACCTTGTTACCTTAAGATAAGCTAAGATCAAATCTTATCATGCCATTGCAATGCTAGTAGATAAGACGAAGTGGGATAGCTCAAGTGGTTAGAGCACCACTACCTAGGCCATTGTGGTCATAGGTTTGAGTCTTGGGGTAATAGGGAGGGGGTAAAATAAAAAATAAATGCTAGTAGACAAATAAGATTAGTGCACCATCATATGTGTAGTCAGTTTATTTCCTTATATTGTCTAGGTTCAGACAAAAAATGATTGGAGCAATATAAATTCACCAGTAAGTATGAGGAGGCAGCCTTGGTTAATGCTGAAGGGTGAAGAAAGTGGATTTGGGGTTAACTAGAGTAATTATCACATGTTTAGTTCTGTGCTTGTGTCTCCACTTGGATTCATCTATGGATATTTGCTTATGTCAGGACTGGTATGTTGGTGTGTTTCCTGTGAATTGTCACTTCTCGGAGAAGTGGAACTCTGGGTGCTTGTGCCGTTGACTTAGAAATGCATTGGCTATTCAACATAGTGAATATATGCTGGTGATGGATAAATAGGTGCTTTATTGAAAGAAAAAAAAAACACTGGAAGAAGGAAAAAAAAAGAAAAAATAATATAAATAAGGAGAAAAGAAAACATGAAAACTCTCTCAAGCATTGAATTGAACTAGATGCAAACTAACACAAATCGAATTAACGAGAGGGCGTAGCAGATCCTCAAAACCCTCAATACAAAATTCTGTATTAATTAACTATCTCCCTGATATACTTATTCTGGTTGCACTTCCTAATTCTTTTGTTTCTTTCATTATCTAGTCTAGTTCAACATCAACAAAAAAATTAAACCTTTATCTAATCGTGTTGGGTCGTAACACATGCTCACATTTGTATTTAAGTATAACATGTTTTATTTGCATTATCTAGTCTAGTTATTTGCCATCTGGTGCTGGTAGTATTTTGCAAGCTCTTGTTTTTTTTCATGTCTACCTATGTGAGATATTAGAAACTTCATTTTTGCTTCTTGAAAGTCATCATTATTTTGTATGCAACAATTACTTGGCAGGTCTCATGTTCCCTGTGTAGTGAGACAATGGATCGTGACATATTAGATGTTCACAAAGGCGAAAATTGCCCACAAAGGATTGTGACGTGTGACTATTGCGAGTTTCCGCTTCCTGCAGTTGATCTACTGGAGCATCAGGTAATAATATATTAGTATGATTTGAATATTTTTCATTTGGTGTACTAAGATTTTCATTGTTCATTCCAGGAAGTATGTGGGAACCGAACAGAGTTATGTCATATGTGCCGTAAATATATTAGACTCCGAGAAAAGCATGGCCATGAAAGTGGATGCACTGGTTTTGCGAATAATATTGCTGAATCTTCTAGGTAAGCAGAATATCCTGTTATTTATCCAGTCATCTTGCTACCGTCTGTTCTATATTTAAATTTGGTGATTTGGAATTCCTTTTTGACTAAGTTTGAGGTATTAATCTGTCACATCCCGATTTTACTAAGACATTATAGGTTAAGTTTAAATCGACAATTTAACTAAAGACCATTTTCGACATTTTTCTCGAACTAAAAAAAAACATGTGTATATTTATATAAACTTGGCAGCTGAATTAATTTGGTAAATTAACACTCAAAACACAATTAATAAATCCATATTAAAATTACTCCGTGGGATTCCTTTTGTCACAATTAAATATTGCATGCAAACAAAGTCATTAACTCACAAACATGCATACAATTTCATAAGCTTATTGGCCCATAATAAACATGACATAGGCTTGTTGGCTAAATCAACCATAGGATTGTTGGATATATCAACCATAATAACATAGGCTTTAAGATGTAGTAGCAAGTAACAAACTCATTCACATGAACATTTAAAAGTAACAAAGTAACGAATCAAATAATAAGAAAAACCCACCTTAAATCTTGATTAGCCTTGTAAATTGTTAATTGAATTAATGCGAGATTCCCTCGTCACCTAAAATAATAAATAACCTGCCTTAAAATTATTATATCTAAACTAATAGATATCACAGAATCTTATTACTAAATTATTGCTCTAAGTAAATAAAATTACAGAAGTTTCAGCCATTAAATAAATAAAACAAATATACATGACACTATCCCTTTCTTTAACTTGAATGATTTCGGCTAGACTGAAAACTAAACAAGTATTAGCACCTAATCTACCTTATGCCGAAAATAATACTATCATTATTATTAAAGGATTTGGGCTTAAAAATCAAATAATAGTGTGCTGTGGGTTTTCTTTTGGTAATAGAGTTGCATTTGGCCAATAACAGAAGACATCTGCAGTGAGCCACTGACAGAAAATTGTTTTTGCTAAAAAGGAAGTTAATGTATATTTATGTTGGCACCACGGGTAATTGAAGTAGTAAACATGATAACCTGAGTTTTGAATAATAGGCAAAACTCTATAGAATAGGTTTTGACTAAAAATGTTTCTGAGGCATGCGGCCATTTCAAAACTTGGTTCCAACAATCTCATAAAAGTGAAAATAATGTACATCACAGAACAGCTTAAAAAAACAATCCGTAAATCTGAGAAGCAGAAAAACGAAAAAAAAAATCTTATACAAATCTTATAATCTATGGTGATTGATATCTTGTGTGTTACAAAATCTCAATGATAAAACAAATTGCTAATAAAGCCTCCTATGAAAGTTATGTGGAAATTCAGACTGTTTTGATTACTGTTGTGACTTTAGTTGAAAGATGGTTCTCGATCTTATAGCCAAAAGGAACCAAATATAATACTAGAGAGATTATATCCCGGTAGCCCATCATGAAAGAAATAAAAGAGGGACAGGGTGTGGTCAAATGTAATTTAGTATATTCAGCATACTTGCATGTAGTAAATAACTCCTTATATTGATTGAATATCTATGCAAATCTAAATTCATGTGTTTTTATGCAGTTAGGGGGTGTTTGTTTATGGATATTGGATTTGAAATCCAGTAGCTGAATTTTATGGATAGTACAAGGTGTATTTGAATTTTGTTTTGTTTTTTGAGGATGTGTATTTGGATTTTATATGTGTTTGGGAGTGTATATTTTGTAGAATTTCACAGGGTAGGAAGATTTTGAAAATATAGGTGATGGATGATTGATTGTGTTTGAAAATATAGGTAAAATAAGTGTATTATAGGTTTTATAGGGTAATATTTTATAGGATTTGAAGTCTTATACCAAACGGGTTTGACAAACGACGATACCCTAGCCAAACACACCCTTTTAGTGTCTCATTTAACCAAGAACTGGGTACATTAGTTGTATGTGCCACTTTTTAACATCCTAACATTTACCTGCCACTAGGACATAAAGAAATATAGACTCACATAAAAGAATATATCTCCTATTAACCAGGATCACGTGAAATCTCTTTCTTTAAATTAAGATTGTTTAGTAACGCTTGATTTTATGTGCTAATTCTTCTCAAAATCACTAAACCATGATACTTCGTACGGTAAGTAGTACTTTGTATGCTAAATAGCATCACCGAGTTCACCGTAAAACTTCTGTGAACCAAGTTCATAGAAGTTTTTGTCCATGTGGAAAATCTTGTATCATAAGCTCATAGTGAATCAATATCAAGAATAGCTTATAGCTTTGTAACTTAGGCCGTGTCTAATTTTAGTGCTATATTTTGGTACTTTTTCAATTTTAGTCCTTTTGGTGCATTTGGTCCTGTATGTTTTTTCTTTTTTCAGTTTTGATCATTTTGTGGGCAGTTTCGGTCATTTTTTGTGTCCAATCTTGTATGCAGGACGATTCTTGATATTGATCCGGCTCATAGTTGCAATTCAAACCTCTTTCTTGATTTCTATCTGATTTAGATTGTGTTAAATTATTATTTTGAGTGTATTGTTGATGAACGTTATGATATCTTGAAGGAACATAAGGGCACCTGAACGGCCCCCAGGCCCCCCAAGGAGGCAACCACGCGAAGTCTTACCCAGACGCCTACTGTTTACTATTGCAATAACGGGGATTGCTGTTCTTTTAGGTTCTCTTTTCTTCCAGAGGAAACCCGATCCCAGTCAAGTGAACTAATACTCGTGTACTGAAGAAGAATGCTTTAGCAGCATTGTTCATATGTAGTCTCTCTCTGTAGGCTACGGCGTTTCTTACTGTGCGACAAGTGGGGAGAGTAATGATGTAACATTTTGGACATGTTTATAGTGTTTAAAGACATTGCTTATGGATGGTCCTTGTATGAAATGAGAATCGATGTTCATTCGTAAATAGGTGTATTTGTTGAAAGGAAAATGTGTGTTGATTAATTGGGAAGGAATAAATTATTTATTGTACTTCGAAATACAGTGTTGTGTTGTTATTGTTCACTTATTTAAGAGTTGAAAATGTGCTTAATATTGAAAATTAAATATCATAAAAATAAGCTTGAGTGTAAGTCATGAATTGCAAATAAATTAACGATCTTCAGCTATTCTTGCGATGGTTATGATATGTTGATATTAAGAGATTATATTTTAGTACTTATTGTTGATATGATTCTTTTCGACAAATTAGTATTCACATAAAGACACGTGTATTATTCTTCTAGCTTTTTTATATTTTTTGTAAACTAATCAATACATTCGAGTGAATAAAAGTGGATGATCAAATTCGAGTAATCCTTTTGATACTTTCACTAATTTGGTCACATTGAAACAGATTTGCAAAATTAAATAGTACGTGAGTTCCTCAAAAGCATTATTTTGTCCAAATTTGGGAATTATTCAAACAGGGAACTATTAAAGATCGTGCAACTTAAAAAATGCAAATAAATTTGGAAAAAGCCAAACCAGCAGGCCTCTTCTCTTGGAGAAAATTATCCAACAAATACTCTCTGTCTCTCTTTCTCTCATAGAAGTCGGGCCAAATGGGTGGTGGTGGGGATGGTAGAGTGAAGAAGACAATCAAGAAATTTTGGAGGTGTGCTTGTGGGGACCCTACACCTACAGGTATAATTCATTCATTCTATTACTTCACTTTACGTTCAATTTATTTCATAATTCTCTGTTTTCTCTTCTTTTAATTTGCCCTTGAATAATAATTCCATTTATCACAATAATCTAGAATTTGCAAATTTTAACTTTGTTTGTCTTTTAATAATCAACAACTTAATCTGAACACAAAAAACAGTTTTTGTTTCCCATTAATGTAAATTCTGTCACATGATGACTTGTTTCTCAAGTTTCGTATAAAATTTTGTGTGTAATAATGTGGATATGATCAAGGAAACAGATCAGCAAACTGTAATCACATAATCTCGTAATTAGTAAGGTAATTCAGTTCACAATTATGGCTTAACGATTCTTGAAAGCTATGTGCAATCCACCAAACAATAGTGGGATAAGAAAGTGCGCATTGCTAAAGCTTAAGGATAAATTTTAAGTTAATAAAAAGTGTTTTCTTTCTTGTTAAGTGAAGAAAAACTCCTTGTTTGTGTGTGTGTGTAGGGAGAGAGTTATATATCCTTATATAAGTTTGTATGATTGGTTGATATATTAACAGTTTGCAAGTTTACTTTTCTTTCTCTGGGGATTGATTGCATAAAGGTAAGAAAAAACTTATACTAAAGAAATATGCCTGTCAAAATGTGGCCTCTTTATATATTCTTGTAAGTTTTTTATGATTGGCTGCGATGATAACTGTTTTGAAGCTTCCTTTTCTTTATGTGGAGATTGATTGAAGAAACTTAATATTTATGAACAACCTATTTTTGACTTTAGAATTATGTGTGTCAAAATATTGCCTCTTTAATGGGTAGTTGAGCAGGGAGTTTTGGAGTTGGAGTCATGGCGCCTATAGGGGTTCGTTTGTATGTTCAAGATAAATATGTAAGTCCATCACTTCCTTTTTTGTTGTTAACGGAATTTCATAAGAATGAGATATGCCTTCTTTATGACATGATTGATGTTTTTCAGGTGGTGATGGACAACGGTATCCTCCAAGTCACGTTATCTAAGCCCGATGGGATTGTCACCGGAGTTTCTTACAATGGCGTTGACAATTTGCTAGAAGTTCTCAACAATGAGTCTAACAGAGGGTAATTTTTCGATATTATTGAGATTTCTCCATGTAAGAATTATTCAGAAGGTAAATGAATGAACTATTGTAGATACTCATTTTTTAAATGCATATGTAGGTATTGGGATGTTGTGTGGAGTGCATTAGATGGAAGCAGAACAGGAGTTTTTGAAGTGTATGTTCTCGTTTTGTGTTTGAGTAGGTCTCGCGTGAACTAGGTTCACATGAACTTTCTTCTTCGGAGTAATACTGTTTTTGTATACTAAGCAATAATGTATAGCATATGAAGAATCACGTTTTAAGAAATGCTCAAAATCACTAAATCGTGATACTTCGTATGCTTGTATACTAAACGGTATTACTGAGTTCACCATAAAACTTTCGTGAACAGTGAACCAAGTTCATAAAAGTGTTTGTCTTCGTGTTTATGTATCTCTCACTCGAGCAATCCTTACAAGAATTGTAACACCAAAATATAGGATCAAAGGAACAACATTTAAGGTTATAAAGGAAAGCGAGGAACAAGTAGAGGTATCGTTCTCAAGACCGTGGGATCCGTCTCTTCAGGGCAAGCTTATCCCGTTGAACATAGACATAAGGTATTTCATTGTTGTACAACATATCTTCATACTTACACACAATTAAACTGTAATGAAATTGATACTTTTGTAGGTTTGTTCTGTTGCGTGGTAGCTCAGGATTTTACACGTACGCAATATATGAACACGTTGGTTCACCAGAGTGGCCTGGTTTCAGTCTTGGAGAAACCAGAATTGCATTCAAACTACGGAAAGACAGGTGAAGTATTTGGTTTCTTTTCTCATACTGATGATAATTAGTCTGTTTTTTATATTAGAAGGATGTCCAAAAATACCCTTGATGGATAGCATAATGTATAGGTTTCATTACATGGCTGTGGCGGATAACAGACGTAGATTCATGCCCTTACCAGAAGATCGGTTACCTGGACGATGTCAACCTCTCAGCTATCAAGAGGCAGTCCTTCTTGTCAATCCTGTGGAACCTGAACTTAAAGGAGAAGTGAGTTCATCTTCACTTTCTTTTCTTATCTAAAATATTTTAGATTACTGTAACTGTTATGGAGTAGAGAGATGAACAAGAAATCAAGAAACTATATTGGCACGAACAACTGAAACAATCAGCCCTAATTTCCAGTAATCAATTTTCCTCCTCTGATACAACTAATAAGCCAGTATAGTAAAGTAGAAAACATAACTACTACCCAGCCCAAACTAACTGGCCTTTTCCTCCTTTTCTTATACGTAACAGTAACAGTAAGTCTCTTGTACTCTAGTTGCTTGGTGCAACAGTACACAATTGTATGTGATCGTAACATGTCACTATAGTTGAAAGGGAAGTTCTACCGGACTGCCATAAGACCAACCTTATTATATGAGATGGAATGTTGGACAGCTAAGAGAGCTAACATATAGCAGAAATGTGGATGTGTGGTAAAACTAGGCGATGAACGAAGAAATTCACTATGTGTTAAGTGTTGTGCCCATTGAAGAGAAGATGCAAGAGCATTGTTTACGATGGTTTGGGCATGTAAAACTCAGGTGCACCTGTACGTCGATGGACTTGGGTTCCTTTAGAAGAGCATGGGGCAGCCAAAGAAGATGAGACTTGAATTCATACATAGAGATTTGAAGATTAAGAGAGAAGCACGTGGAGAAGATTAATTCATGCGACTAACGTGATTTTATAATTGGTTCATATAGCCTACTCCAATTATTTTGGGGTTAAAGGCTCGGTTTGTTTCTTTGTTTGACAGCAACTAATACATTTTAGTAAAACATGGTGCATGGTTTTGTCTTATCGTAAACTTCACTTTGGATCTTCCTTCTATTATAGGTTGACGACAAGTACCAATATACCTGTGAGAACAAAGATCTCAAGGTCCACGGGTGGATTTCAATGAATCCACCCGTTGGATTCTGGCAAATCACACCAAGTGACGAATTTCGTACAGGCGGGCCCGTCAAGCAGAATCTCGCGTCCCATGTGGGCCCCACAACACTCGCTGTAAGCTGCCGATATCTGCTTATCAACTTCTTTCACATGCAACATAAAACATTAATGTCTTAATTGTTTCATAGTATTCTTGTAGTGAGAAATTACACTTATGTTGCCAAGGTTATTACAGGTTTTTGTTGGCGCTCACTACGCCGGAGATGATTTGGTTCCCAAGTTTGGTCAGGGAGAACCTTGGAAGAAAGTTTTTGGCCCAGTTTTCATCTATCTCAACTCTGTAATGGATGGAGGCGATCCACTAACCTTATGGGACGATGCTAAGCAACAGGTTCGTTCGCCTGCTTAAAATAGTGATAATTTATTAAACATCCTTGCATAAATCAAAATCATTTCGGATCAAACATTCGTACTAAATTTCCCTTCAGATGTCTGTTGAAGTCCAGAGCTGGCCTTACAACTTTCCAGAATCTGAGGATTACCAAAAAGCAGATCAGAGGGGTAACGTTAGAGGCAAACTATCGGTTTCAGATAGGTGAAGTCTCCATCTGCATTTTATTACAAAGTCAAACCATTTTTCTTACATACAGGAATGATCATCAATTTTGAACTTTTCGTCGTAGGTTTGTGAGTAGTGATTATATTCCAGCTAACGGAGCTTACGTTGGATTGGCACCACCTGGAGACGTTGGCTCCTGGCAAAGAGAATGCAAGGTATTTGCTCTAAAAATTCAATAACTTGTACTGGTTGTCTTTCAGTTCTTTCTATAATTCAACCTTATATTTGAATTATAATATCAGGACTACCAATTTTGGACAAGAGCAGATGAGATGGGCTATTTTTCCATCAATTATGTCCGAACTGGTAACTACAATCTTTATGCATGGGTCCCCGGATTCATTGGAGATTACCGAAATGAAGCTGCTATCACGATAACTCCAGGTCTTACTTTCCGTATCTTCTACGGGTTAATATCAGTTTTAGTCCTCCATTCACTCACTATCAAGTTCCATCCTGGAAGTACATTTGATACGAAGTCAACTATTTGGAGTGGAGAATGTTATTATTTGAAAATAATAAATTGCATTTAGCATGCCCCAAATAATTGTTAATTTCATATAGCACCTCCAAATAGTTGATTTTGTCAATTAACAGACGGTCAACTAATGATGGGACCAAATGTGAGAGTGTGCTTTCGGAACCAAACTTGATAGCAAGTGCAATGGGGGATCAAAAGAGAAATAGAGGTTAAGTTTGGGGGCCAATAATAATATTGTGCCTATCTTCTTCCTTTTACACTTTCCATCATGCAAAAACATGTCCATTGTCTGAGCAATGTGAGAACAGGTTGTCAGATTGACGTGGGTGAGATTGTGTTCGAGCCACCTAGAGATGGGCCGACACTCTGGGAAATAGGAATTCCTGACCGTTCAGCCGCTGAGTATTACGCTCCTGACCCTGATCCAAGATATAATAACAAACTTTTCATCAATCACCCAGACAGGTTAGTTTATACATTCATGCATCCATGCAAATTAGTCCTTGTTCTAGTTTAATGTTTCAAGAAAGGGGTAATATTTTCCACAATGGTCATGATTTTTGTGAAAATTAAGCCTTTAATAAATTTTGTTCCTTCAATCTAAATCGCAATACCTGCAAAATAAAGGCGAGAATTTGAGCCTAGCCTGAAAAAAAAATCTCATCAATTGATAAATTTAACATCATAAATTCATTTGATGAACAGATTCAGGCAGTATGGAATATGGGACCGGTACTCAGAGCTGTATCCGACTGATGACTTAGTTTACACAGTAGGCAAGAGTGACTACAGAAAAGAT
This sequence comes from Galeopsis tetrahit, assembly GCA_963675135.1. Classification (NCBI taxonomy): domain Eukaryota; kingdom Viridiplantae; phylum Streptophyta; class Magnoliopsida; order Lamiales; family Lamiaceae; genus Galeopsis; species Galeopsis tetrahit. The sequence continues at coordinate 66,075,670 of OY776131.1, forward strand.
TGGTTCTATGCTCAAGTTAATAGGTACATTTCAAACTTATGCCATTGATATTATGTGTTTCATTCTGTTATTACTAGTATGATTTTCTCTTTGGGGGTGTTTGATCTGAATCGTGTAATGGATGAAGGAAAAAAGAAGACAACACGTATCAAGGAACGACGTGGCAGATCAAGTTCGTATTAGACAGTGTGAATCAAAGTGGGACGTATAAATTGCGCGTGGCTATTGCAGCTGCATCTCTAGCTGAACTGCAGGTAAAAAAGAGTGACATATTCTGATGATGGACTTGGTTTTATGACAAAAATTTGTATGCAATAAGTGTATCATGTAATTCAAGTGTGGAGTACTAATTTATTAGTATTAGTTGTTTTCACTGAAAAATATTAGTTGTGTACAGTTACATCGTACAATTGGTGTACGGGACAGTTACTCTATATTTATGGATCTGAGACGAGCTGTGTTTGTAGGTTCGAGTGAATAATCCGACGGCAAATAGACCGTTGTTTACAACCGGGCTGATTGGGAGGGATAATGCAATAGCAAGGCATGGAATTCATGGGCTATATTGGTTGTACCATATAGATATACAGGGTGGGGCGCTTATGCAAGGGGACAACACTATCTACTTCACTCAACCAAGGAATCAGAGTCCTTTCCAGGGCTTCATGTATGATTACATTAGACTTGAAGCTCCTCCACAGTGAAAAATAATAATGATATGATGATGTAACTTTTTTTTTTTGGGGAAGAATAAAGCATGGAATCACTCCATAGGATTATAAACACTTTATTTAATTTCTCTTACGATAGAGAGGTGTCATTATTTACTAAATATATACGTGGTGAACTTCAGAAAGTTGTTATTCCTTCATGTATCTACTTTTCTTTTCTTCTTTATATATGTGCACCAATTTTAAGTGAAATTGTCAGTAAGATACACATAACGTGCAATCGTGCATTCATGAACGCAATACAAGATTAAAAGTTAAAATTTAAAGGAAAAAAAATCCATAACGCACTGGTAAAAGTTACTAAAATTTAAAGAGAACCAACTACAAAATACATATTTATCAATGAAATAACACTTTTACCTCTAGCCTGAAAATATATCAGATTAAATAAAAAAAAAAAAACTCCACAGAATTGAACAGAATCCAAATAATCATTAAACCTGAATTAAAATATACTTCCTTCGTCTTTAGGTTGACTAACCAACACAAATTTTAATTTAAGAGTTGTTTAATAATGATAAAATAGATAAAGTGTATGAGAGTCAATTAAAGTTATTGAATAATCTAGTAAAAGACGAACAAAAAGGCAAAATGTAATTTAGAAAATGACGGGAGTATACGATGTGAAGAAATGAATTATCCAAAAAGAAATATGGCAGCTTGATGGAGAGCAGGGTATGCTATTAATATAGAACAACGTGATATCAGGAAAAAAAACTGTCACTGTATTTTTATATATTATCAAGCTTAGCAAATAGTAGCATAATAACAGTGAGAGATCATAACAAAGAAGCAGAATGAGGATTATGAAAATAAGAGCAAAATTAAGTTGGCAAACATCATTTTGGATGAACAGCAGAAATTGGACCACCTTTGACATTGTACATGTGCAAAGTCTGTTTCTCAAAACAAAAATAATGAAATAAAGTTCCATAACTCAAAAAAACACACATCAAAACCAAAGGCTAATCCTTCCTCGTGCTCATCATCATACTCTTCTTTCAAAGATATGGATCTTCATCGATATACTCTTCTTCTTCATCTTCATCTTCGTCGTCTTCTACTTCTTCTTCTTCTTCTTCAAGTCTTAGAGACAAACCTTTTACACTCTTTCCCTTCTCAACTTGTTTAGGGTCTTTAGCCGGCTTAGCACTTGAATAAGGGACCAACTTATTTTCTCCATCTTCTCCATTCATTAAATTAACGAACCATTCATTGCATTCATCAATTTCTTTCAAAGATATGGAGCTAACACGATCATGTGGATCATTTTGACGCTTTAATGCACGATTATATTTCGCAAATAACAAGTCGACCATACGTTCTTGCGCTAGCTTGTTTCTTTTTTTGCCATGAAGCTGAAAGCCAAAAAACTGTAATAAGTAAATGTAAATGACAATAGTATAATAAAATTATATTCATTAGTACTTGCATTGTCAAATATGTCCCAATCACGCTCAGGGCTGGGAGAACTACAAGTGAGGCTGAGAACTTTAATAGCAAATTTCTGCAAGTGTGGAGTGCTTGAGCCAAATGATTCCCACCATAGTGCTGGAGCCATTGTTGCTCTCTGTCTGATTGCAATTTTAAATCCAAATAGTCCTTCTGCCCTTCGAAATTTAGTAAGCTCGTGAATGATTTTATCTTGATCACTAGGGTCTCGAACCAATCTCTCCATGACTCCAAGAAAATCTTCATTCACTTCTCCACCTACTTCACCATTTTTCGAATAGAAGAATTGGGGATTCAAGTAATATCCAGCAGAATGCAGAGGTCGATGGAGTTGGCAATTCCATCTGCTATCAATGATCTCAAACACTTTTTTGTATTGCTCTTTGTCTTGAAAGGATTTCATTATTGTTTCTTTAGCACGATCTAGAGCCTCGTAAATGTAACCCATTGCAGGTTTTCTTTCACCATCAACCAACCTCAAAACACATACTAATGGACTATATATCTTCAGAATATGAAGAACATTGTCCCAAAATCTATGTGAAAGGATGATCTTGACTACCTTCTTACCATCAGCTTCTTTTGAAAATTTACTTTGTGACCAATCCTCTGAAGTGAACACGTTTCTCAAGTTTTGTTTCAATTTTAGCATCCATTCTAGAGCAAGAAAGGTAGAAAATCTAGTGACACTTGTCTGGCAAAGCTCTTTATATCCGGTGAACTGCCTCAACATTTTAACTATGCCCGGGTGATCATAAATGTATGAAGTCACACTAATTGCATTCTTCAATGCTAATTTGAATTCAGACAATTTACCGATGTCTTCCAACATCAACTCAATGCAATGCGCAGCACAAGGAGTCCAATACAAGTGTGGCCTCTTTACTTCCAACATTTTTCCTACATAAGTAATAATAAAAGTATATATTTCAACAATCAACATATATCTTATGAGTTATGAAAATATAATTGAGAATTTTGAATGTTTTCTTACCAGCAAGCACCATTTTACTTGGATTATTTGTAACAACTTGAACAACGTTTTCTTCTCCCACACCTTCCACAAATTTATCAATCAACGCATACATCTTCTCCTCCGTATTCGCAATCTCGGAAGCATTAATAGACTCAAAGAAAACTGAACCCTTGGGGGAATTCACAAAAAAATTTATTAAGGTCCTTTGTTTTTCGTCAGTCCAACAATCCACCATCACACTACAACCCTGTCTGGTCCATTCATTACGACAAGGCTTGATATAGTTTCTTTCAATATGAGCAACTTCCTTCCTAAGATAATGACCTTGTAATTCACGACAAGTAGGTGCTTTGAAACCCATTCCACATCCGCTAATAACGTCCAACATCTCCTGAAAACTAGGATAGTTGATGGCCTCAAAAGGAATTGCCGCATCAATCATCCACTGTACAATGCTCATACAAGCTTTTTCCCTCCATTCCTTGTGTTCCTCACTTGTTGCATTTTGTATCCTTTTTCTCCCCACGTCTCCAGCTTCAACATTCACGTCCATCGTACCTTGCCTCCTCTTCTTTTGCAAGGGCAACACAGAGTTTTCACATTCATCATCAAGAGGATCTACATCCTCAGAGTCTGACTTTACAGTTTTGCAAAGACCAGCTTTTTCCAACTTTTTGTTCATGAAATCTCGAATTTCTTCACGTACAGGAGATGGACATTTTTGGCAGCTTGCAGCATTTCGATATCCCCCGACAAGATGCTGTTTTGCACGAAAGATACCCCCTCTGAAAATGTTTTCACAAAAGTTGCATTTCAAATCATTCTTGTTATCAGGTTGCACCCTTGTAAAGTACTTCCATCCTGGATCTTTTGATGGAAAGGTCGTACCAACACCACTACTGGCACTTTCCTCCATGACAACCGAAAAAGAAAATAGTCTGGAAAACAAAGAAAATTAAAATTAAAACAACAACAAGAAATCATAACTATGTTGGCACCCACATGGGGTGTATCATATACTTGAAAGATCACAGGTGGGGATTAAAAAAACAGACTATCAGATGCACAAATTTGGTATAAATGCAAACATAGCGGGTAATGTATTCTCTTGAAATGATTTATGCAAGTAGATAACGTGCATTAAGGCAGAAGAAACTGGAGATTTGTTGAAGAATGTAATAATTGTGTCATTTAAATGAAGGAGGCAAATTTGTGTTCAGATATCATTAAGATGTAGATTAAAAGAATTTGCAAAAGGGTGTGACTACACATACCCCATAAAATTATAAGCACACCCCATAATTTTTGTGACAAAAAAAATAAACACAAGTAGAAGGACTAAGTTACCCTTAGGGGCTGTTTGTTTAGGGATTGTGGTGGATGGGATGGGGATTTGAAAAATGTGGATGGGGGTAATCCATGAATAGTAATTGAATAAAAATTGTGTTTGGATAGAGATTGAAAAATAGATGTGGATGGAGAACTTTATGTCAAATCAATAGTGATGTTGTATTATTTTATTATTGTTAGTTAGTAGAGTAATTAGTGTAAGGAAGAAAAGTAGGAAAGAGAATAAATGTGTGGAAGAAAAGTAGGAGAGAGAATAAATGTGTGGAAGAAAAGTAGGAAAGAGAATAAATGTATGGAAGAAAAAGTAGGAGAGAGAATGAGTAATTAATATAAAAATATGATGATGTAATGGTATAAAAATAGGTATATAGGTGTATTATAGGGGTGGATGTGTATTTGGATGGGTATTTGGATGGAGAGGGATGGGATGGGGGATGGCCCATCCAAATCCGGATGGGCCAATCCCTAAACAAACACACCCTTAGGGTTAGTTTGGATTGATGGATGGGATAATGTTGGATAAATTAACTCACCCCTCCCCTATGATTAATAATCCTACATTTGTATGAAAAATAGTACAAAATTGTCGGGCCTTGCATAAATCCCGGGCCATAATCAATCAAACCAAACATTTGATTCGTCGGGAATAAAAAGTTAATCAAGCCTAATCCAACATAATTAAGCAAACCAAACTAGGCCTTAAAGTATAAATTGTGTATTTTTAAGACCATTCGTGCCATCGGCCGTAATCGAGGTTGAACAAATCAAACTGACGTAAGACTAAATTATGGCCGAACAAATCTTTCTTAAAAAAATCATTAAGTGTTGTTCGCGGCCGTTTCAGACGTACAAATCATGCAATGTGCATTACTTTACAAGGCCGGACGGATGTGTTACAGTGCATGAAATTTCAGCTAAACCAATGTTTTACGGTGCATAAACTTTCAACCAAACCCTAGTTCTGTGCACTTAGCTTTGTGTACAGCCGAACAAACATATTGTGGGCAATCAGCATTCAAATTCCAAATTTGTTTATGCAATTAAAACACAATGCATTCTTCTATGATTTGTATGCACTAGGATCACCTCACATTATATAAAAATTAAAGAATCTAAACTTACGCATAAAGTGGGGTGTCCATGGTAAAATAAATTAAATTTTGTATTTTTACTGGAATGAGCTTAACTTTTGGAATGTGTTTATAAATTTAAGAGGGTGTAAGCAGTGGCACCCAGAATATTCCTAAGATGTGCACCGGTTTCCCCCAAAAGCAACTTCAGATACAGAACTCGTAAGAACACCGTTCAAGCAAATATAAGATACCTGATTAGGGATTTAAATCATGAAATGTGGGGATTCGAGATTAGAGTTCAGCCTCCTAGCGAGTGAGAAGGGTTGAGTGAGATTGGGAGGGAGGGATTCGGCCTCCTTTTGCACAAATTGGGGGGAAGAGTTCAGGCTTCAAGGTGGTAATTGGATACAGTACAGTATATGGATTTTTCCTAATTTCTACAATTAATTTTTTAGTACTGTATCATATTTTCATTTTCAATGCTATTAACTCTTAAGGGGTGTATTGGTTGCCGATGTAGGAATTTTTATACTTTCAATGTTTTGGAGTATTCCATTCGAATTTTCAAAATTTAATGGTATTCAACGTAATTTTAATTCTCTATAGATTTGTTGAGACTCCAAAAATATAAATAAATTTCATTATTTAAAATCTCTTCTAAAAACAAATGATTTTAAGGAATTCTCTCAAAGAACTCTGAAAACGAAATATCAGAAGTAGGATGATAATATTGACCCGATTCGCGAGTATCCATCCCACCCCGCAAACTTTGGGTTAGCTCGAATCTGCCCGTATTGAGTATGAGTTGGATTTGAGTCTTATGTCCGACCCGCGAATTTTGGGTCAGGTCGAATCTGCCCCGTATTGAGTATGAGTTGGATTTGAGTCTTATGTCCGACCCGCGGGTATCCAATTCGTTCCGAATTAATATATAAACTTTACGAGAATGTTATAATGCCCACAGATGGACACTATTTTTTGTGCCCACAATATAATGATGTGGCATGCACGCGGTGGGCACTATGCATTATAACATTCCCGATAAACTTTATATAGTATATATATTTTTTTTTAATTTATAAAATATTTTCTATATATATAATATTAATTTTAAAAAAAACACTCCACATTAAAAAAAAATATATAACTCTTCATGAACTCTATAAATTTTATAAATTTACGAAGTCCAAAAAAATCTAATAGAATCTCAATTAAATATACTCCCTAAATTTTAATTTTAATTTCAACTTTTAATATATTCGCTTTTCAATTCTCGTATTACTATTAACTTCTATCAAATTATTATAAGTATTTATTATTATAATAATATTAAAAATGTTTTATTTTGTTGGGGAGTTGTATAAGTGAATGTTTTGGGTGGAATGGTCTTATATTAGTATTTCATATCAAATATTTTAATATATTTGCTTTTAAATTATTATTCACTTCTATAAAATTATTATAAGTATTTACTATTATAATAATATTAAAAATGTTTTATTTTGTTGGGGAGTTGTATAAAGAGAACGTTTTTGGGTGGAATGGTGTCATATTAGTATTTCATACTCTATTGTACTTCTTACATATTTACACAAAATGTCATTATTCTTATATTCATTTCAATTATTCTCTTTATTTTATTCGTCGTCTCTCAACATTTTACTTATTATTATTTTTTAAAAATGGTGCAAACAATTATGAAACATAGTAAGTATAAGATTAAAGGTTATAAAACCATGGATCATGTAATATATATATATATAAAAGAATTGACACATATATCATGTTTTAAAAAGTGAAGTATGTAATATATATATATATATAAAAGAATTGACACATATATCATGTTTTAAAAAGTGAAGTGATAAGGTTAATTGAGAAAACAATTATGTTTTCTTTTAGACTATCATTTTTAACTGATGATTATTATTTTCACTTAAAACATTATTATCAATTTACAATTTAATTAATGGGGTGAATTAGAATTTCCAATTAATGGGGTGAATTAGAGGGATTTTTTACTAAATAGACTATACTTAAAAATACATTACTTTTCAAATGTATTAGTATTTTTTAAGAAGTGGTAACTTTATTATTAAAGAAAAAATAGTACTCCAATATGTTTAAAATTGACTGTTTTCAAGAAACTGTCATCATTTTTCGATTAAAAACACTTATCACTTTTAAAATTTTAATTAATAAAATGAATAAAAATAATTTTTGCTGCGGTACTTAAAAATGTACTTTATCTTTATCCATCCTTTAAAAGTTGACTATAGAATAATAGAAAGATTAAAAAAGTATAGAGGTGTAGAAAACAGAAAAATGAAAAAAAAAATTAAGAGAAATAATGAGTATTGCTTTAAAAAAATAACTTTCAATTTTGATAGAACAACTAAAATGTTAAAGATTATCATGACAATGATAGTCCACTTCATTATCAACTAATGAGCATAGCAATTATCTTTCATTATTATTTCGAATTATCATCCATTATTATTTCCATCTCAAGCCAAAACTTGTTTGGGGGCATGAATGGTATGATGGAATGAATTTAGGGTTGAACGGAATGATCATTCTTATGATTGGTATATACGGTAGGAATGAATGTGAGAATGAAATATAATACTCCATAAATTTATTTAAATTATTATTATTGAGTTTTATTAAAAATATATATTATATTACAGTATTATTTTAAATTAATATTATTATTATTATTTTAAATTAATATTATTATTAATATATACACTTATTATTGATTTTATTATTTATAATAAATATATATATTTTATATGAAAATAATATTTTTATTTTTAAATATAAATATTATCATTATTTTAAATATTAAATAAATTTAAACAATAATATTATTATTTATATTATCAAGTATTATTATATTATTATTTTATATTATTAAAAATAATATATTGTAGTATATATTATTTCTGTTTTTCTGAGAAATTTTAAATCATTTTTTATGTTATTATATTTATAATTTAATATTATTAAAAAATATTACTCCGTACTACGTATTATACTTAAAATTTAATATATTATTATTATTTATATTTTTTTAATTTATTATATTTTTTTTATTCTTGAGATTATATATTATATTAAAAAATTTATTAAATATAATTTTTTTTATTACAATAATATTATTTTTATTAATTATTTATTAAAAGGTTGATTCCATACATTTGGTAATCACCATTCCATATGGAATGATGATTCATTTTAAAAAATTATACCAATCATAAAATTTGGAATAGACCCATGAATGATGATTCCAGTCCTAGGCTATTCCGCCATACCAATCATACCCTTGGTATTTTAGATCAAGATGATATGAAGCAATACACATAAAAACAAAAGAAGAGAATACGCAAATAAGACTTAAAAAAAAAAAAAAAAAAAAAAAAAAAAAGGGTAAAGTGAGATTTAATTACCTTATTTTTTTCTACTAGATTTATACTCCTTCCATTTTTTAATAAGTTTCAATTTTAACTTTTTACAAGGGATTATATTTTTTCTAGTCCATTAAGTTACCACGATTTTGAATTTAGTCCACCAGATTACCACTTTTTGAATTTAGTCCATTAAGTTTCGATTTATTTTAATTTAATTATTTTTTATAATTTATTAAATAAGAAAGAATTGGGGTATGTATAGTAATAAAAAATTATTTTTAAATTTTAGTGTGGTGTGTTTAACATTTAGGGTGTGTATAACATTTTATGGGGTGTGTGATGTGTTTTAAAAAATGATTTGTTAAACCTGCTGTAGCAGGTAACTGGACCAAAATCAAAATAAATCGAAACTTAATGGACTAAATTCAAAAGGTGGCAATCTGATGGACTAAATTCAAAATCGTGGTAACTTAATGGACTAAAAAAAATATAATCCCTTTTTACAACAAATCCTTGAACTATTGATTAATACTCCATCTGTCCAATTTCATTATACCCACTTTTTTTCTTTTTTGATTGTCCAATTTTATTATGCCCATTTTTTTGTAGGAAACAATACTATTCATACTACTTTATCTTCACCCTTCTACTATGACTTGTTTACACACTTTGTCATTCACTTTATTCATAAACAATCATTTATTTATAAATGGACCCCACAATACTCCATTATACCCTCAACTTATCTACTTTATGAATAAACTAATCAATATTCATTAAAACTCATGCCCAAAAAAGTGGGCATAATAAAATTGAACGGAGGGAGTACATATTTATGTTAGATGATGTGTCATAAGGAGATTTAATTAATTTTTAAAAGTTTAATGTGTAATTAAACTATTGATTAATATATATATTTGTCATTAAAATTAAAAGTATTACCTAAATTCAAATTAAAACCAATTAACATGTTATATCATTGTGATTGAGTTTTCTTTATGTTATTTTATCTAAAAATATATTTATATATTTTGTAAAATATATTAATTTAATTAATAAATAATTAACATGTTATATCATTGTGATTGAGTTTTCTTTATGTTATTTTATCTAAAAATATATTTATATATTTTGTAAAATATATTAGTTTAATTAATAAACAAGATAAATTCATTTGATATATAATTTTATTAGTAATTATGACTAAAAAATTATTCAAAATAAATAGTTACAGTATATAATAAAATTTTAAATTATAAAAGTAAATTTACATGTGAAATTTTATTAGTGTATTTTAAAAAAGTAAATTAAAGATTAGAAAAAAAACTAAAATTAAAAGAAAGCATAATTGGAATAAACATGTAAAAAAATGCTAAAACATCATTGTACAAGAAAAAAATGCACTTATTGTAGAACATTATTGTAAAACAGAGGGAGTATATATATATATATATATTACTATTACTACTTGGTAAAAGTGCCTTCTAATATTTTGGAAGATGAAATAGGTGGGTTTAAATTGGGAGAATTTCAAAAATGGCCTAGTCAAACTAATACTTGTAAAAAAAGGCCTTACTTAAAAAAAAAAAAAAAAAAAAAAAAGCATACTAAACAACCTTAAACAACCATAAACAATCATATTAAACAACTCTTAATAACTACATTAAACAATCATAAACAATCACATTAAACGACTCTAAACAACCCTATTAAACAACCCTAAACAACCTTAAACAACCACAAACAAGCCCAGTAAACAACCTCAGTAAACAACCCTAAACAACCTTAAACAACCTGAACGAAAATTTTGGGTGTAAACCTAAAAAAAAATCCACTTGAATTCACTATGATAAAACATCAAATACCAACAAAATCAAACAAAATAATATAATAGAAATATGTTTCTTACCTTCAATCCAACTTTCAATTACATTATGAGAGAAAAATGAGAGAATTTAAGTGTAGAGATTGAAAAGAAAAATAAGTGAAGAATGAAAAAATATGAGATTTGAAGAAGAGATTGAAAAGAAGAATGAAAAAATATGAGATTTTAAGTTCTTTTTTCTTTTTGCTTTATTTTTATTGCATTTAAAAGTGGTCAAAGGGAATGGAGGCCAACAATAAATATGGGTATGGTTAAAAGACCATACTTGATATATTCCACGGTTGGTTTAAATCTGGGACTACGCTGAGCCGGTCCCGTTCGAGATGTATTTGAATCTAATTAATTGGAATTTATAAATGGTCCTATAACTTTGTTAGAATTCGCAAAAAGTCCAGTAACTTTTCACTTTATCAATTTTAGTCTTTTTGTGGCAAAAATCGTCGCCAAAAAAAAATCCATTACAAATTCGAGACAAATTGTTATATCAAATATATACAGTAAAACCTCTATAAATTAATAAACTCTCTAAAATAATAAAATCTTCCGGTCCCGACTTGGGTCTTTGTAAAAAATCATCAAATTCGATAAGATAATAAGATAATAATTTTTTAAAAAATCCCTTTATAAATATTAAGTCCCATTAAAACTCTAAATTAATAATTCATAAATATTACTCTACAATTATAAATGTTATGGTAATTTGCTAAAATATGAATCTATTGTTACTTGATTTTTCTTAAAATTTAAATCTAATTTGATTTTATCCCTAACTTTTTTAATTGCAGTCAAGAGTTTCGGTGTTGAGTTCTCTGACAACAACAAAAAAATTGATTGATGCATGAATATAATTAATGAAACATATATGAATTCATTTGTTTTTAATACATAAGTACTAAATTTGCTGAATTCAAAAAGTCTCTCTTTTAATTAATAAATATTAATTTATCGATAAATTAATACCTCTTTAAATTAATAAAATTCCATAGTCCCAAGGTTATTAATTTAAAGAGGTTTAACTGTATATATATTTCACAAAATTAATTAATTACCTTTCATATATAGGTAAAATATATATATATATATATATTAATTAAAAGAAGGATTTTAGGATTCGTATGTTGATAATTTAGGAAGAAAGTGAAAAGTTGGTAAAAATCGACAATTATTTTGAAATACAAATTTAAGTTTATTAACAACAAATAATGTGAAATGGAGAAAGTAATAGCTAGATTGGCGTGGAGCTTTTTGATTGATAACTAATTTATGGAAATGATTGCACATTTGCACGTCATTCGTCAAATTATCAATAATGTAAGCAAAATAAAATTAAATACTCCTTTCCATATTAGATATTTGATGAATATTTTTTTGGAGGTAAATGTACATGTTTTAGGGTTAATTATTTATAAATACTTAAAACTGAAAAAAAGAGATTTTTTTAAACACATTACACAAATGCTAAGATGATTTTAGTACGTATTTATAAGTAAAAATTAAATTATTTTTTTCTCTAATACGTACATTCGAACAAATTTTGTATACGACTTAATATCACTTTTTAAGATAGAATGCAATAAAATGAACTCTTTATAATTTTGTTAACTAAGAAATCTGTAATGACATGCCAATGACTTTTAATGACAAGTCAAATGATCATCATACATTACAAGAAATTTATGTCATTAAATATTAATTTTTAAAATAAAATTAATAATTATATAAAATTGAAAAGGTATAATTATTACTATAAGTTATACAGTACATGATCAAAATAAAAAAGAAGCAAATTTTATTTTAGAATTAATTACTTCAGTAGTCAGACCATTAATTGGAAGAATCTAAATATTAATTGATTAGAGGAAAATCTGCATAATCGATGATTAAACATTAATCCTAATTTCCAAATTAATAAAAAGAGCGTGAGATATGCAAAAATTTAGTAGTAAAAAAGGGTATAAATTGTAGGGTTGTGGTTGTTGAGAAATATTATACTATCAAGCTAGGTAATAGGTATTGAGAAAAAAAAAAAAAAAAGAGAAGAGAAATAAGGTAGAATGAAGTGGAGTAGTGTTGTGATTGTGGTTATGGCTCTTATGGCCATGTTTGTGGCAGATCATGCTGTAGAAGCGCAAGAGACTTATCGTAAGTGTATTTCAAGATGTTTGAGTACGTGTTTAGACCCACCCTCTGACCGCAGCTCTTGCGTAGCTGATTGCGAGAAGGAGTGTTTCGAACTCAAGCCTCCATCTCCATTCATTCTCAATAACGACGATTGATTATTCAAACATAATAATTATATAAGGATATATATTTTCCTTCTTTTCTTTTCCATTCAAATCAAATAATTTTATTATCATTGTTCCTACTTTTTCTTTCACATGTGTACGTTTCTTATACTTTGGTCTTTGAATGCAAATTAATCTTGGAATATTAGATTTAACAGTTCGAGTCATGGGGAGGGGAAAAGGGATGAGTATTTAACTTGTAATAAAAAAAAAAAAAATAATAATGAGCTAGGCGGCCGACCTATCCCGCTTAATTCGGTGCATTTGAACCCGTTTAATCAAACATGCATATATATATATGGAGTGTTCCGTTGTCATCCTTTTAGATTAATCCACCCTATTTATTATGGATTAACAATCCAATTTATTTATTGCGAGGGTTGCTGCATGTCATTAGCAGTAGAAATAGTGTTATTTGCACTGGTTAGTGTTATTTGCACTGGTTTCTGATCATATCAATTACCCTTGAGTTGTAATGAAAGTAATCTTTTTTAAATGGTAATGGGTTGGAGTACCCTTATACTCAACTAGTACAGTATAATGAAATCTTTTGTCTGGTAAAAGAAAAAGATTAATCCACCACTAGCCACTCACACATTTAATATGATGAATTTTAGAAAAATAGCTTAAATCCATACTAATTAAAATTTTAAATTGTGGTCTTACCTTAATTAATTATAACTAATTTTAAATTGTGGTCTTACCTTCATTAAAATGTAGCTAAAATTCACAAATCAAAATAATTTTGATATAAATAATATTTATGATTTTTTTTTCGTGATTTATACAAATATATCCATTGAAATAAGTGTAAAATAGTTAAAATTAAAGAGAGAAAAAAAATCAGAATGACATTTATTTTAAAAATATTTAAAAAAAAAAGGTCATGAGGAAGTATTTATATGATCACACTGATTATATTTAATCATTTAAAAAATAATAAAACGAATCTCCCCCTTGTGTATATATATTACAAGCTTTTTTTTCTTTTCTTTTTTTAATCCTTACATACTACCTAGCTTCAATGACGGAGCCACATTGGGCCCAGCGGGGGCAGTGGGCCCCCCACCAATTTTTTTTTTTTTTTATGTATATTTCTTCTGTTTTATAATTATTTGTATACTTTTTTTTTATTTGAGATGTTTCAAAATTATTTGTACACTCATAATATGTAAATAATCTACAAAATTAATATTCTCACTACATCATTTTATTTTTAAAATTGTCACTCATTTTAATCTACATTCTTCCCTACATTTCACTAATTTTTTTTTAACACCTCATTAAATTTCTTTTATACCTCACTAAATCACCAAAAATACACCTCACTAAATTCACATTTCTTAAAAAGTGAACTTATCAACGTATTGAAGTCATTACGGGATGGAGGGAATATATTTTAAGTTATACATTTGTCTAATAATTTTAACACCGTTTCACCTATTATGAGTTGGAACAATCAAAATTTATAATGAATTAAATATAATATTATTTTGTCTTTATAGTAATGTAAATCGGACCCCCCAATCTAAAATTCCTGGCTCCGTCACTGCCTAGCTTGTCATATGAAGTTAGGAATTTAGGAGCAACTGCGTGTACAATATTTTAATGTAAAGACAGCATGATATGCTAATTAAAGACGTACACTTATGAGTTATGAACCATATCTGATTTCACAATCTAAATTATTGATTGATTTATGTAATAATGCTCAATAATATCGTTCATGAAAAATATGAATGCTCATTATAATAAATATGAGAATGAAATATGCACGCGTCTCAATTGCCTCGTATATTCTGTCTTTTACACGCCAAACAATCAATGCACACATTTAATTCATTTGGTCGGATTTTTCTACTTTAGTGTTAATAAAATTTTAAATTACGTCAAAGTGGTTACAGAATTAGGAAAATTTGCAAGCAACGTAAACAATCAAATTAAGTGTGTATATATATATAGAATCCTTTATTTTTCATTCTGACCATATATTTATGCTATCAACATTTGCACCAACCTGTTATTCTTTTCAAGGTTTGTCTCGACCTACACAATTTTACTTCTTCCCTTTTTCACCAGGTAATTTGCTTATAGGAATTAAAACCATTTTTTTAATTGGGAAAAACAGGTGATTTTGTTTTGTAACAGTTAGCCCTTTTTCAATTTCTTGACTATTTTAAGAAATTATGACAATGAAAAAATTAACTTAATTAGTTTCTCTAATAAAAGTTTAATTTACTGATCAAAAAAAAAATTAGTTTATTACTCCATATTTTTTTTCGTGCTATTAGTTAATCAATCAACAATTCAACATGTCATGTTATCTAAAAAACATTATATTCGATTCAAGAACTGACTAATTTATAGGATCAAAGGGATTTCCTTTAGAGTCCAAACACATCCCTGAATAGAGTCATATATCGACCCCTTATAAATTAAAACACCCATATGCTGTTCATTTTATTAATAATTTTGTTAAGAAACTTGTATGTACACTAGATACAATATATTTGTGGTTTTTTGAACCAATGTTATGACAGTATCACAAAATATTTGTTGTAAACCTCAAAAGAATTTTAAACAAAAATATATATATGTCACACTTATATACTGATTATGTGTCAATTTTTGATGAGTTTAAATGGTGGGTAATTTGTAGGATTATTTTTTGTGGGTTATGAACTTATGATTTTAATTGTATAGATTTTTTGGGTGTATGTTAATGTATAGTAAATTCTCTTGCAACAATTTTATTTGTATTCTGATTTTTAACCTTTGCGCCCCCAACCCCCACTAATATATCAGGTTAAGGAAATGTCTAATAAAGGATCACTGCAGTTACGGGTTCAGCCGGATCACGTAAGCTATATATTTATTTAATTAATATATAATCATATTGCCAGTATTGTTATAAATTTAAATTTCCATTAGTAAATATGCTAGAGTTTGTGAGTTTCAGTATTTATTTTTTCTTCAGTGGATATATATTATAAATACTGACTTAAAAAATTAGATCTACAAGTATGTATGTATTAAATAAAAATTGAAAATAAGTTTGGAACAAAAAGGTCATATATTTTATAGTAGTAATTATTTTATATTATACTGATTTAGAAATATATTACTTCATCCCCGAAAAGTTTGCGTTGAATCTTGAGCACGTGATTTAAGAAAAAAATGTACTCCCTCCGTTCAAACTTAACTTTCATACTTATTTTTTCTGTCCTTTAGAAACTCTACCCATACAATATCTAAAATATTTTATTTGAGACTGAGGGAGTAATGATTAAAGTGTTGAAGGATAATTTTATAATTTTTTATATATAAAACAAATAAAGTAGATGAATTGAGTGTACGGTTAGCCTAAAATTATGACACGGGTAAATATACGTATATTGAAAGAATAAATATTGTGATAATTATTTCCATTTAACGGTATGCCATGGATAAACTAAAAAAAGAAAGTACTCCGTATAAAAACTTTTCAGGGACGGTGGAGTATTATATAATATGTAATATTATTATTTTCTGAATTAGAAAGAAATGTTTAAAAAGATAAAAGGATAAAAATAAGTAAAAGAAAAAGGAGGGAGAATGAGGCAGAGACGGAGACAGTGACAGAACACTCGAGTATTTTCCTCCCGAGGCAAGGCAATTAGGCAACGCGACAAACCGTTTTCATCAAATAAAGTATGAGAAATAGCAGCAATATGATCTCAGAGAGGCATTTGTGCAAACAGTTGATGGACAATTGGCAAAATTTCCTCAATCCGCCTTTGAGAACATATAGTGTAAAGTAATGGCGACTCGCATTGTCACTACAAAACTTGAAGAATTGGTAAAATTCTTCTTGTTTCCAGGATTCATAGAGTTGGATTTGCTAATCTTACAGCTTTTGTTTTGATTATTTAACCATGTTTTGTATGCGTTGCATTCTGAACTCTCTGTGCCTAGATGCCGTCTTTAAGATTCTAATGGCAGGTACTGAAGAGTGAAGACAAAGCTTGTATAAACTATGTGCAACGGCAATTATTGCATGTGTTTGTTATTTGATGCAGAAATTTAAAAAAGGAAAAATAGATTCTGCTTTTCCTGACCTTGCTATTGCTGGTTCATGCTGTGAATTGTTCTAATCTACTTTCTCACCCGAACAGAAACTGTTTGAGGAAATGCATTTTTTACAATATTTTTTTAATATCAATTTTCTATGAATAATGCAAAATTTCAGGTTGTGATTGATAATGGAGTACTCCAGCTCACTCTGTCCAATCCTGGAGGAATTGTGAAGGGCATACAGTACAATGGAATCGACAATTTGCTTGAACTCCACAACAAAGACCTCAATGGCGGGTATGCCTCTTGCATTTTGAGTTTCCCTTGCATATATATTTTGGAAGCATATGTGGAATATATTTTTTTGCCCGTAATTTAGGGATAGCAATTTTAGGGCATTATGTTTGCGAATTTAGGTCATTATGTTTTTATTTTCACATTTAGGCCAAATTGGCCCGAAACACCCCAATTTGAGTTAAAATGTCGCGTGTTTCTCACACGTTGGGCCTAATTGTGCGAGAATTAAAATATAATGGCTTAAATGTATTAGCTCAAAGCACCATAATTTGGTCTGTGTGTGCCAAAATTTAAATTGATGGGCCTAAATGTGTCAAACGAAAATTTAATGGTCTAAACGTATATACATTCGCAGAAGCAAGATATCAAAAATGAATTCCTTCTACTTGTTCACATGCTTACTTTGGTCACACTTGTCATTCCCATGCATTTAAATTGCTTATTCTAATGAACAAAGATAGCATGTCAGAGTTTTTCATTTCTTATTAATCCAATTCCATATTGTATATAATTTGTGTCTTTATGAATGTTAAACATATTATCAAATCCTGAACTGAGTAATGTGAATGAGCTTGGGTTGTGGTGGCATTTACAGGTTTTGGGATCTTAATTGGAGTGAAGAAGGGAGTGCCAAAACAAGGGGAAAGTTTGATACGTACGTCTTTGATATTTCCTTTGTATTTCTTGTTATCTAGAGGACACGAATAAAACATAATTCATTCAGTAAAAATGTAGTCTAGAATTGTATTTACAGTAACTTCATTTTGTAATGAAATATTTAACACTGCTTTAAACATTCATGGTCATAAGATAAGAGTAGGAGTGGGTAGTCTTCCTACAATTCTCCTTCTTAGTTGTATGTGCAATGTCTTTTACAATTCCACCTTATAATTTGGGGTCACACTAACTATAATATGCTTATATACCCCTAATTGAAACACTTTTTTTCTCTATATAGGATTGAAGGGACAAGCTTGAGAGTTATAGTGGAAAACGAGGAGCAAGTAGAGCTCTCGTTCATAAGAACATGGGATCCTTCTGTCCAAGGAAAACAGTCACCTCTAAGTATAGACAGGAGGTTCTCTTCTAGCTTGGGTGTCTTTGATTATGTATCTCTTCGATCGAGAATGGATGCTGACCCAATTTAACTTTCAGATTTGTGATGCTTCGTGATTGCCCAGGATTCTACTCTTACGCCATTTTCGAACATTTAGAGGATTATCCTGGTTTCAACCTTAATACTACTAGGATTGCTTTCATGCTCAGAAAAGACAAGTAAGATTTCGTTTACCCTGTCAAAGAGGACTGAGTTGACAATGATCAGATTTTTATGATTCACATGACATAACAGCACATACACTGACACTGTTACTCAGCCATCTATTTAGTTTGGCAATTGAAATTGGGAGTTCTTGATTCAAATGCAGCATAAATACTTAAAGAAATGGCTCAATGTAATAAATTCAACCTCAGTGTAGGAAAAACAGAACCTGCAAGATTGATACTCTGAATTTGACCCACAGAACATTAATATGTTCGGGCTGAAGATTCTGATTGAGAAATCCTGGAATAGTAAAAAAGTGAATTTGACCATTGTGTATGTTTTGTTGATAAAATGTAGGTGGATTATATTATTTTGAAAAATAATGGTGTGTGTCATTGGAAAAAGGAAAAGTATGAGAGATAATGTAAGAGATTGGTTAGGATTTTGGTGGATTTTGAAAGTAAAATCTTGCTTTGCTAATCCAGAATCAAACATATAATTTCTTTCATCTCCAGATTGGGAAAGCAAAATTGTGTGATTCTGATTGTTTTTTGTGCAAGTTAACAGGTTTCATTACATGGCTGTAGCAGATAATAGGCAGAGATACATGCCCATGCCAGACGACCGGCTACCTGGAAGAGGTCAGCCACTGGCTTACCCAGAAGCAGTTCTCCTTGTTGATCCCGTTGAGCCCGAATTCAAAGGAGAAGTACAATCAACTATCCTATTCTTCTAGAACATTTCTGAATTCTAGTTACTCAACGCTCATAATTGATCTATCATGTGCAGGTGGATGATAAGTACCAGTACTCATGTGAGAACAAAGATAATAAGGTGCACGGATGGATATGTTTTGACCCACCAGTTGGTTTTTGGCAAATTACACCTAGCAATGAATTTCGAAATGGAGGACCCTTCAAACAAGACCTCACCTCCCACGTTAATCCTACCACCCTTGCAGTGAGTGAATACTACTACTCTACTCTTCCATAAAAAAATTGCAATTCGATACACAATAAAAAAGGGTTAATTGTAATATAAATCATGACCATATGTTTTTAAAATTTGCAATTCGATATAAATCATGACCTTTTCACGTTATTTCAATGATAACATATGTTTTTAAAATTTGCAATTCGACATGACCTTTCAAATTGTTGCAATGCGAGTACTATTTTCGGGGCAAGTCCTGACATGCCAATGTATAAAAATTGCAAAAAAATTAAATTAATGTAATAAAATTGAAAATGGGCATATGATAAGTTGCCAGAAAATGGCCACAAAATTTAAAAATTTTGTATATCAAATTGAAATTATATGTTGTAATTGAAAAAACGTGAAAAAGTCTTTGATTTTTTTTATGTAATTAACCCTAAAATAATGTTGCAATTTTTTTTGTTGTTTCTGCTTTTACATGAAATGACTAGATCATTATAGAGACTTTAATTTCATTTGAAGAATTAGAAATGTTGATTTGAATTGTGTACCAGATATTTGTTACATCGCATTATGCTGGGGAGGATCTTTTACTAAAATTTAAGCAGGGAGAAGTATGGAAGAAAGTTTTTGGCCCAGTTTTTATCTATCTCAATTCTGTGTCAGATGGAAATAATGCACTTACCCTTTGGAATGATGCCAAGGAACAGGTAAATAGTCAAAACTTCAAATATAAATTGGTTCATACTTCATACTAGATTATTCATCTTATTCAAAGTTTCAGTTTGATTATTTTGACATCTCTATCAATGTTTGTTTGTAATTCGATCTCTAGATGAAAAAAGAAGTGGAGTCATGGCCGTACAGTTTCCCTGCTTCAGACGATTTTCCCAAATGTGACAAGAGGGGCACAGTGAGGGGTAAACTGTTCGTATATGACAGGTCTCTTTCTTTTGTATAGCCAAGATGACATGAAGAGCCTATATTACTTTTAAGTTTTAACTTGAAGAAATAAGCCATAAGAAAATGCTGAATTCAAATGGAAATTCATATATTGAATCAATTCTTTCCTCACTCGTACATCACCTATTTGCCCTTAATATTCTCAGTTATTTATATGAACTTGTTTAGGTACATTAGCAAAGACAATACACCAGCAAAAGCAGCTTATGTTGGGTTGGCACCACCAGGAGATAAGGGATCATGGCAAAGGGAATCCAAGGTTATTAATATTGCTTTCTCTTCACTTGATTTTGAAGGCAGAGGACAGATGCCTTCCTAAATCTAACAGGAATTTAAAAAAAAAAAAAAAAAAAGGACTGTATCTATGGAGGTAGCAATTGTAGGACAATATGTTCACCGGCAGGCACATTTAGGCCATTAAATTTTAATTTGGCATATTTAGGCCCGAAATTTTAAATTTTTTCGCACATTTAGGCCAGATACGTGAGGAGCATGTGACGTTTTAGTCCGAATTGGGGTGTTTCAGGCCAATTTGGCCTAAATGTATCAAAATTAAAGTATAATGGCCTAAATGTGTCAGCCAGCAAAAATTATGTCTACAATTTCTACCCCCTAAGTTATGAGCCTATAAAGAAAATACAGTTTTCTTTTTTATTATTGTGTACTTTTCTCACATTTTGATTATACAGGGTTATCAATTTTGGACCACTGCCAATGAGAATGGCGGGTTTAGCATAACTAATGTACGACCTGGTGATTATAATTTGTATGCATGTGTGCCTGAATTTATTGGAGATTACAAGTATGAAGTAGCATTAACCATAACCCCAGGTTCTAATGTTTCTGCAGTTTTCAGTTTATAGTATCCATCTTAATTTATTAGCAATATTTTGACAGAGCTTTCCGAAACTGGCTTTTGACACTTAAATTTTTTTCCACAAAGAAATTGATCAGACGTCTTAATTTTCAGACAATCATCAAATGTTTCCATTGTAGGCTGTGACATCGATGTTGGTGAACTTAAATTTGAGCCACCAAGAGATGGTCCCACATTATGGGAAATTGGCAGCCCTGATCGTACTGCAGCTGAATTTTATGTTCCAGATCCCAACCCATTGTACATCAATAAACTATATCTAAATCATCCAGACAGGTTGAATTTTTATTTTTAAACTTAATATCTGTTGTTCCAGTTGGGCTCTCTCTTTGTCATTTTAAACTATTAGGACTTATTCAATGTTTTTTCTCGGCAGGTTTAGACAATATGGACTATGGGAAAGATATGCTGATTTATATCCAGATAAAGATTTAGTGTACACCGTGGGTGTAAGTGACTACAGAAAAGATTGGTTCTACGCTCAGGTTACAAGGTGATTTGTTCAATATTTAATTCTATCCTTCTCAAATTCATCTCAATATTATACATGTATTACAATTGAAGCACGGTATCCTGCCCTCCTTCTCAAAAGTATCCTATCTCCTTAATTATTGGACTTTGCCATGAATTGTGGCTGATTTGCTTCACAAGGTATACTACAAAAACTTCAGGATTGGTTTTACTTGCTTCTACCGTCTTCTCGCTCTGGAACATTACTGGAGGATAAAGAATATCTAGAATCTCAAGGGCTTTTTATGGAATTATTTTTATTCCAAACTGTTCAAGAGATCTGTTCAAAAGTCAAACATTTGCTCAATAATATCCGCTTATAGATCTGAAAAGACTGGAGATTCAAGGGAGTGCTGAAATTCCTCAGTCTTAAGTTTCAGATTAATATGTTATCTATGATTAGGCTCTTCCATTTGAGGTCCTTCACAATAGGATTAGAATGTGGTAGGGTTAAACAGTATTACATTATCTTCTTATTTATGTGTAGTTTCAACCTTTTAATTATTCCATTTTCCTTTTTTCATGCCCTAAGACTCTATTATGTTTTGGACTTTCCTGTGCCACAGGCCCACATTAGCATTTTGTATTGTTTATTTGACACTCTTCCTCGTACAGGAGAACTGGGGACAAGGCATACAAAGGCACTACGTGGCAAATAAACTTCAGTATGGACAATGTGGATGAAGGAGGAATCTACAAATTACGGTTGGCACTTGCATCAGTCCACAATTCTGATTTACAGGTTCAATTTTCTAAAACATGATCAATAATTGGTAAAATTGGAAAAATACCACATTTTGTGTCCCTCTTTTAAGTTTTAACATAAATTGGTCAAACTACCCTTTGGCCAAGGGTGTTGGTGAGTTTGACACCTTAACAAATGTTCTTGGTCGTAAGTAGTCATGAGTTTAACTTTCGAAGTTGTAATTCAATAAATTTAACAAATAACTGACCAGTAAAGTTCAACCTAAAACGTTAAACTTAGTTGGGCAGTTTGGATAATTTATGTGAATAGATGACATAAATCTAAAACTTTAGCAAAAAATGGGATTTTCAATAATTTGGTTGTCTTAAGATGTTAAGCAAGCATCAATACAAGGAAACACCATCCTTCCTAGGTTACTACTCACCAAAGTGTTAATTTTCAGGTAAGAGTGAATGATGTCGATGCAAATCCTCCCTTATTTTCAACTGGAGTAATTGGGGCAGACAATGCAATTGCTAGACATGGAATTCATGGAATATATTGGCTGTTCAATGTGGATATACCAGCTGCTAAACTCGTACAAGGTGCAAACACCATATATTTGACACAAGCCAAGAGCAGCAGCCCGTTCCAAGGCGTCATGTACGACTACATTCGTCTCGAAGCTCCATCTGATTAAAAATTGAAGTCTTAATTTCAGATTCAGCTAATTAAAATCACACTAACTCATTGGATGCAACTCTTATGCTGTTCCACTGGGGGAGCTCCGAACAATACAAATAATAGCGTATCAAGAAATATCCCAAAATATTTTATTGAAATCTATCTATATATAAAGAGAGTTAAAACTAGTTGTTAAGTAGAAATTTCAATTGCATATAATGTAATTAACCTATACCTGCTGTGACCCTAATGGATGGGATGTCCAGTTGGGGAATGTGTTCCATCTTGTGCCAATCCTCACCTCTTCCTTGAGATTCGTGTGAGGCGCAAGTGAGTCAAGTCGAGGAAGCCTATTTAGCTGTAGATGCTCGGATCCAACTGTGCAATGGTGCAGTAGTACAGTACTAAGGACTACAAAAGTGGCTTACACTAGTATGTATGGTCTTTCACATATCCAAGCAGAACACTAGTATGGTCTTTCACATATACAAGCACATTTACCACTTAAATAATAATTAACAAGGTTATAAATTTGTCCTTCAACAGTAATATTTAAATTTATCATTGGGTAATTTTTAAATTAACACAATAAGTACAACCAGAAATCTTCAAAGTCAATTGAAGAAAATTCTCCCAGATTAATCAAGCATTCTTTTCATAATTGCCCAACTGAATTGAAAATATATTTACTTAAAACCATTATAAACTCTGATCTCTATATATAATTCCTAGCATCAATTTTAAAATTAAAATAAGTTGGAGAGTAAAATACAAATTAACCCATGAAATGAAAATAAAGATCCGGTGTCCATACAGTAACAGGAAAATTTAAGGCTAATTTAGAATTACAACAACCATATTATACTTATAATAATTAATCAAGTGTGTTCTTGAGATGTTCAGCGTGGTCGGCGGCGGCAACCTGCATCTTGGCCGCCTGGAGGTCGGCGTCGGTGGCCTCCTTCTCCGTTTTGGCGGTGAGTTTCATGGCGAAACCCACGGCCGCCGCTTTCAGATACCCAAACCCTTGTCCGATGGACGCCGCCGCTGACAGACATCCTCTCTTAATGAAGTGGAATAGCGTTTCTTTCTTCCTCCTGTCCTCCGTCGACTCTTCCATGCTCAATATCTGCTGGCTGGGGTGGTGGCCGTAATAAATCAGAGTTTACAAGAAAAAGTATGGTGATATCATATGTTGTATTCTACTCCAGTCCAGTATATGTATTCGGGGGTAAGTTGGCAGAATGCCACGTATGTGTATAACGTGTCAAATTCTCATCTACTCTACACGCAAATCAATTTTAGCGACTAATGAACTAATTTGTGGACATGTGTAAGAATTTTGATTTACTAGTTATATAATAAAAAATAATTTTTAAGAAATTGAGTTGAACAATTAATACTCCTTGATTGTTGATATTTTTTCTTTTTACATTTCTCAGTTATTGATTTACACTATTTAAAATAATATTTTTAATTATATTGACGTACATCGTTTGATAATGTTATATTACACATTTTAGTTACATAGACGTTCACTTTTAAGTAATATTGTATTGCACTTTTCAGTTATAATAACTTACAATTTTCATTAAATATTGAATTGCACTTTTCATTATACTTCCTTGCACTTTTTAATACTCCGTAATAGTGTGTTGCATTTTTCAGTTATATTATTGTTGATAAGCTTTTACATAAAACTGTTCATAATTAATGCGTGAGGCTTTTGACAATTAATATGTGGCTAATACAATGTTTAACTTATCATACATTAATTAACATTTGCCTTGATTTTTTCATCAAGTGTCCTCCAGCTCAATCTCACTAAAAGATCAACTACTAATTGTTGCATTAAATGGTTGATAAGCTAAACATTGTATTTTTTTTTGAACGGTAAAAATTTGTATTTCCACGCGAGTATTAGGGATACTCAACCCATTAATGTACAATATGAGATTCACTTACAACACCTCCACGAAAGTAAATTAACTTCGCCACCCCTACTACAATTTACTCAATAATACATGTCAAAAGGATCATTCCACCATGCTGCAATTGAAGAATTTGGTCTAATAATCTTTTCTCCTCCCATCCATGTCCAAAGTTTGATTTTTATATTCTCCATAGTCTTTTTATGTGATTGTTGTTCTTTATTGAACCTTTTCTCATTTCTACTCCTCCATATTTCCTCAACGACGCACACCCACCAGCTAGATGCAAACCTCCTCTTCACCTTGCCACAACCAAGTGCTTCATAATGCTGAGACGCGTGCGCTTTGATGATATTGTGAGGTACCATCTGTATGTTAAGCCATAGATAGCAGTCGTGCTGCAGCACCTTGCCACAACCAAGTGCTTCATAATGCTGAGACGCGTGCGCTTTGATGATATTGTGAGGTACCATCTGTATGTTAAGCCATAGATAGCAGTCGTGCCACACTGCTGCAGCAAAGGCGGAGTCGATCACCAGATGGTTGTTGCTCTCCGACTCACTCTCGCAGCCACCTATTGATTGTCAAAAGCCTCGAGCATAATTATAAATAACTTTTCGAAAAAGCTTATGTTTCACTTTTTAGTGATTTACATTTTTTAATAAAAAAATTATATTTTACTTTTTAGTTATAATAACTTACATTTTTCAATTGAAAAAAAATTATTAAAAAAAAAGAAAAAATTAACTGGTCAACTCAATTTTTATAAGAAATAGCGTCTATATAGACCAAGCCATTTTATAATACTTTTTTTTTTCCATTATAAAAGAAATTGTTTGGATTAAAAAAAAATAGATGTAATATAAGTTGAGAGAGATAAAATAATATTTTAAAATAGAATAAAAACTTAAATTTACTCAAGCAGAAGGGATGGTGTGATAAATAGAACAAGACTTGCAAACTTTTATATTCTAGACCGAGACATTACATGGGCTGATGCAACTATAATTTAATTTTGTTACGACTATTTGCACCTCCATGATTGTTAACTGCTCCGGCCTCCGAATGAGATAATGTTAGATTAGGGGTGGGTAAATATACCGAAATTTCGGTATATTGAGCTTATCATACCCAAAAATATCGAAATTTTCGGTACGGTATGATATAGCATCGAAATTTTCGGTACGGTAACGGTATGAAAAATGATCATACCGCGGTATTTCGATATACCGAATTTTTTTCGGAAACCTTAATAAAATAATAATTTTATATTATTTTAAAATTAAAATAACTTAATTATTAAAACATAAATAAAATAAACCTTAAATAATTAATTTCGGTATAAAATAATGCTTCAATATTTTCGGTATGAATTGGTATACCGGTATTTCGATATGAAATGATGGTTCAATATTTCAATATTTTCGGTATGAATTGGTATACCGATATTTCGATATGAAATGATGGTTCAATATTTTCCATATGAATCGGTATATCGATATGGTACATTATAGCGATATACAGTACATAAAATTCGGTATACCGAAATTACGGTACGGTATCGTTATGAACTTTTACATACACCCCTATGTTAGATGCACTGCTGAGAATTTAACTTTTTATTTGCATCATTCATCAGCGTTTTGAGTTTGTGGAATATAAATTTATTATTGGGGTCTTCAATAATCACTTGTTTTCGACCATGTTTGGTTGGATTAAGCGTAGATTTTTTTTTTTTTTTTCAAGTTTAGATATATTTAAATCCCAGATCTAATCTTGATTTTCTGAGCACACGATTGGTAACTTATTATAGAGGGGGCGCGGCTAAAGGCACCCGGATTTCCTATGAGTACACCCAAAGGATGAGAACACACACAAAACGGATGAGGACACCCACCTGGAAAACCCAAAAATGCCCTTAACATTTCTCCCCCTCCCTCCCTTCTCTTCATTCGGTACACCCACCCCTCCATCTTCCCCAAACCTCTCCTCCACTCCATCAACGTTTTTTCGCACGACTCCCACTCCCACTCCATTTTCGCACCACTCCCACTACCTGCGACGTCGAAGAAGAGAAAGAGAGAGCACCGTTCTCCCCCACTCCATCATTTTTTCGAAGAATAGGAGAAAGCGTTTTTTTTTTCATTTTGTAAAAATGGTTAAAGGTTAGTTTTTCTTGCTTATATTTGAGAAGAAGAGTAGGACGCATGTTTAATTTCGATTTTTGTTGGTTGAAACATTGATTTTATTGTTGTAGGGTTTATGTTTTGTTTTTTGAATTTGGGGTTAATTCATGCATGTGTTGATTAAGGTTGGTTTTTTGTGTTATAATCATGTTTATGTGTAGAATGTATCAATTTTTGATGTGTTAGGATGAAAATAAACCAATGGGCATCTAATTGGCATGGTTAGCACGAAATTATCGTTTTGGACTGGTTTTTCGCACAATTGATAGTTGTCCGGAATTAATTTTCGGACATGGCATGTTTGTTTTGGTTTAGTTTTCGAACATGGCTTTTTTGTTTTGGATGAGGACACCCACGTTTTAAATGTTGTATGGATGAGTACACCCACTATGTACGGGACAAATTTTCGAACAATTATAGTATTTGCTGAACAAAATTTCGAACAATGGCCCCATGTTGGGAACAAATTTTCGAACATTGGGTGAATGTTCGAAAAAAAGTTCCCAACAGAGACTTTTGGGTTAGAAATTCATCCAAGTAAAACTTGATGAACTTAATTTCGAACAATGGCCCCATGTTGGGAACAAATTTTCGAACAATTACCCAATGTTCGAAAAAAAGTTCCCAACTGAGAGTTTTTGGTTAGAAATTCGTCCAAGTAAAACTTGCTGAACTAAATTTCGAACAATGGCCCAATGTTGGGAACAAATTTTCGAACAATCATCCAATGTTCGAAAAAAAGTTCCCAACAGAGATCGTCTTCTTCGCAGAACCAGTCGCGAAAAGGGTTTTTTTTTTAAAACGACCAAATGCAATACATAATGTCAAAATGTATGTCCTAAATGCATATTATTTCAACTACATACCACTATAGAGTCATAAGATGCAAAAAAAAAAAAAAAAACAAGCATAAACACCAACACAAACACACAAAAACCCTAAATATAAAAACTCTTTCACTTTAAAAAAAAAAAACTTTCAAAACATGATAAATAACTTACAAATGAGTCTTTGGCACCACCACTAGTAGTTATTACATCATAATCGACCATTTTCGACTCCATCCTCACTCTCAAAATTGAATTTGCAGAATAGGAAATTTGGAATTGCGTAGAAAGTGATGACCCTATGTATTCTCGCGTTTAGATAGGAGGTGGGTGTACTCATCCAAAGTTTTTTTTTAAAAAAGTACATGAGGGGTAAATACGTCATTTCGCAACACCCTTGGGACAAAAAAAAGTTCGCGTGGGTGTACTCATAGGAAATCCGGGTGCCTTTAGCCGCGCCCTTATAGAGGCCCTATGCCATGGCCTAATTGTCAGCGGCCCAAACCCAATAATTAATAGAAATATTATTAGTGATAGTGTATGGCTTTATAAAACATAGCATACGTTTGTTGTATTTTCTATTTCGTCATTTCTGATATTTGTGTTAGTTACGACTTTATGGGTGACTTGGTGTACAAGTTCCTCCGATTTCATCTTCTCTATTTTCGTTAATCACATACAATAACCTAATTTAACCACGTATTATTTCATTCATTGGATAATAATAATAATTAAAAAAAACCCTAGCCCATATGTAAGGCCCATCAACAATGCATTATCTCACATGTTCTAACTGTTTTACTCGAGAAAACATTGAAATTGACTTTTGAATTTAATTGATTCGAGTTTTTTTAGCTACTAATTAGTTAAAGAATTCGAGTTCTTAAATATTAGAAATGTCCGTGAACCTAATCGAATTCATCGTTAATTGTATAATTTATATTTATACATAAATAATCGAGTCGAGCTTGAATTTATTTTGTCATCAATTATATTAAAAATTATGTTCTATATTTAACTTGTAGAATTATATAGGTAAACGAGCTTGAGCTTAAAAATTATAGGCCCAATCGAGTTCAAGTATAACAATCAAGTCGAGTTCGAGATCAACATTACTCAGCTCAATTCGTTTCATTTGCATCCCTAATATTCTCACCATTAGTAGTGCTACTTGAGTGTTTTTCAAATTGAGCAAAATGAGATGATATCATACACTCAATTTATCTACAATATACATAATCTAATAAATATTTATTAAAATTCGTGCTTGAGAAAACGAATATAGTAAACTTCAACGGGAGAATATTAATTACTCTATCCGTCCCGTGATTACTTGCGCACTTTCTTTATTTGGACGTCCCAAAATTATTTGCACATTTTTAATATTGAAATACCCTCCCAACATCATTTTATTTTCAAAATTGACACAATCTTTTTAAATACATTTTACTTTACCCCTCACCAAATCACCTAAAATACCTCTCATTTATCTTATATCACCAACCACTAAATTCACCTTTAAAAAAAAACGTGTCGATTAAATTGTGCAAGTAATCTTAAGACGGAGGAAATATTAATTATTAAATGTAGAAGACAAAGTAACCTAATGGGGGGAGAGAAGACTGTTTCCAAAAACAGAATGGTCAATAATAAAAAAATCTATAATTGTTTTGAATAAATAAAATTTAATTTTATTGTGAAAAAAAAAAAAAAAAAAAAAAGTCATACGGCGTGATGGAAACGTAAATAGAGTAAAGTAGAATTAGAGGGACTGAATTGCAAAACCGACTTCAGAGAGACGCTTCGCTATATAGTATCAGCCCTGGAGTGTGTGTAGTGTGTGTAAGGTTTGAACCCTTCGCTTTTTCCAGGGTTGCATACAACAACTTCG
This sequence comes from Galeopsis tetrahit, assembly GCA_963675135.1. Taxonomy (NCBI): domain Eukaryota; kingdom Viridiplantae; phylum Streptophyta; class Magnoliopsida; order Lamiales; family Lamiaceae; genus Galeopsis; species Galeopsis tetrahit. Next base: position 66,105,939 of record OY776131.1, read on the forward strand.
CACACGAAAATATATTAAACCCACCATTTCTTTGTTCTTGGGGTTTCCTTCCATATATCTCCATCACTCTCTCTCTATACACTGATATAGATTTCTGTCCTGTACAGTGGAAACCCGTGAGATGTGCAAGCATCCGCCGGGCTTTTGATAGTAAGTCTCCATTATATTTAATTTATTCGTTAAATTCAATTGATTGCGTCGTTCTATTGATTTATAATTGAATTCGGATGTTATTTGTTTGTTTTTTCAAATAATTAGGTTCTAAGGGCTATCTGCTTGTGTTGTTACAGTTAACAGGGCTAGTAGACGGTGACAAAATATGGCGAGCATAAGATCGAGCTTGCCCTCAAGGCTTCGACAACTCCTTTCTACTGAAGGGGCGATTGGCCCTTCGGTTAAAATAGATTCGGAGCCTGTATGCCCTTCTTCCAACTAATTTTCTACTCTTTTATGTGCTTTTATCTGATTTCAATGCCGTATAATAATATTTGTTGTACTAACTGGATAGGGTTAATTGAACCCTAATTGCTTATTTTATATCTGTGGGCTGTGATTTATTGGACAACAGAATGATGGCTATATTTTTTTGATCCAAGAAAGGCATTAAATCAGTGCAATTTCTTAATCAGTGGCTGGTGTGTCGGAGAAGGGATGGGAAACCATTGTTTATTTATATAAATTGTTTGTGAAATAGGTTAAAATAGATTCGGTGCCCGTATGCCCTTTTCCCAACTAATTTTCTACTGTCTTATGTGCTTTTATTTGGTTTCAGTGCCGTAAATTAATGTATTTTTGTCTTTTTTGCACTACCTGGTAACGGGCAAATTGAACCGTAATTTCTCATTTTATATTTATGGGTTGTGATTTTTGGGCAACAGAATGGTGGCTATATTTTGTTGATCTAAGAAAGGCAATAAGGCAGTTTAATTGCTTAATTATTGGCTGGTGTGTCGGAGAACAGATGGGAAACCATTGTTTATAGAAATTGTTTGTAAAATCGCCCCTCGGTTTAAATAGATTCGGAGCTCGTATGCCCTTTTTCCAACTAATTTTCTACTCTTTTATGTGCTTTTATTTGATTTCAGTGCCGAAAATTAATGCTTTTTGTCTTTATTTTTGTACTAACTGGTAATGGGTAAATTGAATCCTAATGGCTTATTTTATATTTATGGGCTGCGATTTTTTGGACAACAGAATAGTGGTTAACTGGCTATATTTTGTTGATTTAATTACTTGCTGGTGTGTCTGGAGAAGGGATGGGAAACTATTGTACAAAGAAATTGTTTGTATGTGTGGCTTGCTCGTGTTTCATGGTTTTGGGTGTCTTTTGTTTTGAATGGGAGAGGTTTGGGAAGGGGATAAATTTACAAATTGATGAATGTTAGAGGAGATGAATGCATTATTTTCTTTAATAAGCTATAACTTAAGCATTCTTCTGTGTTTAAAGGTTCCTTTGGCTGTCTCTTTTCTGTTCACAAAATTTATCTTGTTTCAGCATTTAACATTTTCTATCCTATGACCTATCAAAAGGTTGTTATCATTTGTAAGAGTAGTTAATAGTTATGCTAATTTTTGTTTGAAAAATCATTAAATTACGAGATGTACGGATGCTTACTTTCCTAGCTGTATGCCTTGTTGATATAACCAGTAACATGATTCTGTGTTCTTAAAATTGGACCAGCTCCAATACCAAACATTTCATCTGGATTAATATTCAAACCAAAACGTTGGTAGTGCGAATAAGAACACATATTCTTGTCTTAAATTCTAGCACCTAATATTTGATGAATACTGTCTCAATTAGATCTCAAAATGAATCCACGTAGCATTTGGAAAAAATGTAATGTTTATTATGATGTGTGTATTTATGCTGTATTCTGGTAAACATGGTTATAACCATCTAAATTGTATAGATTAAAATTCTTTTATTGGCTTAATAATACTGTGCTACCTTTTTAATGAAGGTTGCAATATATTCCTAAGCTTCACATTTGTACCTTGTTTTTCAATAAGACTTCGATGCTTGAGAGTTGTGCTTACTGAATTGTTGGTAGCACTGGATACTGCAAATAACATGATTTTATTAAGGATTTAAAGTATAATTGTCATCTGTGTACAACAGTACAAGTAATTATGAATATTTTTGAATAATCAACTGATCAGCATTGTTGACTATTTAAAAGCATATTAGATATTGGGTTCTAGTATATCTTTCCTGTTTTTTCTTCTTATGGAGACGATGAAATATTTCAGTTGATGGGTTTTCTCCTTTGTGTGGTACTATTTTGGAGGCATGGCTTCTATGATTTTCTAACAAATTATTTATTTATTATTATTATTGTAAATATTATTAGTTTTTATTCCTTTGCAATTGCAAGTCCAAAAATGTATGATGGAAATCAGCTATATAACTTCTTAGCTTAGGATTAGGAAGCCGAATCTTAGATTTTAGTTAAATGGGAAGATGAAGTGCTATGACAGACCATATAATGAAAGGAAAAAGAAAATTTATTTAGGCTGTGTTTCTTAAATGTTATACGAATGACCAACTTCTACTTCTTGTCTTGTCGGTGTAGGTCACATGGACACAAGGATGGCCATGTAGACTGAGATGTTATTGTTTTTTTTGTGCGTGTGTGATCTATATGGCAAAGTTGCTTGTAAAATATGAATTGTGCATTAATATCATCTTGTCCATTCAAATGAATCTAATAGCTCAACTGGATATATAAATACATAGGGATTTGTTGGTTTATCAAGTCCTTGTAACAACAATTATGGACCTTGGCAAAGAGCCATTACTTATGAATGTCGATTATTTTGGTTAAGGTTGAAGCAACAACCATTGCCAGATCCAAAACAAAAAAAAGGGTCTAGGAAGAATGACCAAGCACGTGCATGATGTGTTATATTTTACTACAATTGTTGATTGTTGCATATGTGTGGAAGCAGAATTGCACAAATCATAGCATGTGTAATATACTACTCCCTCCGTCCATGAAATGTAGTCCCATTTGCCTCATACTTTTTGTCCACCAAATGTAGTCCCATACACTTTATGGAAACTATCACCCTTCAATCCATCACTTAATTACTCAATTTGTCATCAACTTTATTCACAAACAATCACTTTATTCACAGTGGACCCTACAATACCCTATAATACCCTTACTTTATCTACCTTTTCCTTAAAACTTGTGCCCCGCCCCAATGAAACTACATTTGATGGATGGAGGGAGTAATACTTTGAAGAAATTCAGTAGTATCTTGTCTGTTTTCATACTCAAATGGCTGGAACAACTTTGGATGGAATCCCACTTAATTGCTATCTTGGTCAAATGAAAGTTAAAGGTTAAGGGTGGCAGTTCTCCGCCACATAGTTTTTAGATTCAAGCACCTGTACATAATTTTTTCCTCATTTATTTAATTCATACTTGAGCAGAACTGCAGAAAAAATATTGATACTGAATTGTGTATAGACCATTGCTATTAAACTTTCTCAATCGGGATAATGACGATCAGATTGAGTTATTGAACTCATCTTTTAGCAGAAAAACAATGGTGCTTAGGAAAATGCTTTTCAAGTTAGGCGATTGTACCTAGAGATTTATTTTGATCTATATGGTCTTTTAAAATCAATGCTTGGAATTGTTGGATGATTTTGAGTTTTATGATATTTACTGTAGTCCTTGGCGGTGGTATTCTTTCAGTTTCTGTGATATTTACTATTAATTGTATTGCCATTTTCAAGCTTAGGTAATTGTCCTTGACTGCCTTTTATTTTGCAGCCTCCAAGAATAAAGGCTTTTATTGACAAGGTGATCCAGTGTCCATTACAGGATATAGAAATACCACTTTCTGGTTTTCGCTGGGAGTATGGCAAGGTAGTTCAAGTTTTCCAGTTATTATCCTTCTCTTTTTCAATTTCTTTGTTTTGCGCTCATCTCCTACCTCTGTTTCAGGGAAATTTCCACCATTGGAGACCTCTATTTCTGCATTTTGATACATATTTCAAGACCTATTTATCTTGTAGAAGTAGCCTCCTTTTGTCAGATGACATTTTAGGAGATGTCAGTCCATTTCCCAAACAGGCAGTTTTACAAATTCTAAGAGTGATGCAGGTTATCCTTGAGAATTGCCACAGCAAGGGTTCTTTTAGTGTTATAGAGGTAATATGTTTTCCGAAAATGACTGAAAATTCCTCTTGTATTGAATAAATTGTTTATTTCCCCCTTTCCTTGTACCCTACTGTCCTAAAATTAGGGGAAACATATTATAATTATTTGATATTTTTTAAATTTATTACATTTTGGGTGTTTTGTTCGAGCTTGTATAAGTTTGCTAACTGGTTGATTTTCTCTCTCTACAGCATTTCAAGCTCTTGCTTGCTTCAACAGATCCTGAAATTCTCATAGCAGCTCTTGAAGCCCTTTCTGCACTTGTGAAAATAACACCCTCAAAACTGCATGTGAGTGGAAAGCTGGTTGGATGTGGCTCAGTGAACAGCTGTCTTTTATCCCTTGCACAGGGTTGGGGTAGCAAAGAAGAAGGTCTGGGTTTGTATTCATGTGTCACTTTACATGAGAGGACTCAGGAGGATGGGTTATCTCTGTTCCCATCTGAAGTACAAAATGATTCTGACCAGTTACAGTATCGTGCTGGATCAACACTTTACTTTGAGTTACGTGGCACAAATTCTTCAAACCAAAATGAGGCTATTGATGGCATGGTACCTTCCGGAACGCGTGTGATTCACATCCCTGATCTTCAATTACGAGAAGAGGACGACCTGTCTATTATGAAGTCCTGTATTCTGCAATATAATGTGCCTTTGGAGCTCAGATTTCCTTTATTGACAAGAATCAGATATGCCCGTGCTTTCGGTTCCCCAAGATTATGCAGGCTTTACAGCAAGATTTGTCTTCTTGCTTTTATCGTGCTCGTACAGTCGAGTGATTCACATGATGAGCTTGTTTCGTTTTTTGCTAATGAGCCAGAATATACAAATGAGTTGATAAGAATTGTGAGATCAGAAGAACACATTTCAGGAACCGTAAGAACTCTTGCAATGACTGCTTTGGGGGCCCAGCTAGCTGCATATTCGGCGTCTCATGAGAGGGCGCGAATATTGAGTGGGTCAAGCATAAGTTTTGCAGGTGGCAATCGCATGATTCTTCTTAATGTACTGCAAAGAGCGATCATGTCGTTAAATAACTCTGTTGATATATCATCTGTTGCTTTCGTTGAAGCGCTTCTGCAGTTTTATTTGCTTCATGTCATATCTTCTTCAAGTACTGGAAATGTTTTTAGGGGATCTGGGATGGTTCCGACCTTTTTACCCCTTCTAGAAGATTCAGATCCTACTCGATTGCATCTCGTCTGTTTAGCTGTGAAGACTCTGCAGAAGCTCATGGACTACAGCAATTCAGCGGTTACTCTTTTCAGAGATTTGGGTGGAGTAGAGCTTCTTGTTCATAGATTGCAGATTGAAGTACATCGAGTGATTGACTTCACCACATTACGGGATAGCTCTATGCTCATTGGTGAAAGTCCTAATTTAAATAGTGACCAGTTTTACACTCAGAAGAGATTGGTTAGGACATTGTTGAAAGCACTTGGTTCTGCTACCTATGCCACAGCAAATGCTACGAGATCACAGAATTCTTACGATGTTTCTTTGACTCCAATCTTGTTAATGATTTTCAGTAACAAAGAAAAATTTGGAGGTGAGATCTACTCCTCCGCCGTCACTCTTATGAGTGAAATGATTCACAAAGATCCAACGTGTTTTAATGTTTTGTATGACTTGAATCTCCCTTCTGCATTCTTATTATCCATCGCCTCTGGGGTGCTTCCTTCTTCAAAAGCCATTACTTGTATTCCCAATGGTATTGGGGCGATCTGCCTTAATTCCAAGGGTCTGGAGGCTGTGAAAGAAACTTCTGCTTTAAAGTTCCTTGTTGACATTTTCACAGACAATAAATATGTGATGGCCATGAATGATGGCATTATTCCTTTGGCAAATGCTTTGGAAGAGCTATTCAGACACGTATCTTCATTGAGAGGCACTGGTGTTGATCTAATAATTGAAATAATCAATAAGATAGCATTGCTTGAGGACACTAAATGTTCTGGGTCATCTGGAAAACTTGATGGAGGGGATGCAATGGATATGGATTCTACTGAATCTGAGGAGAAGGAAAACATAGCTGGTTGCTCCCAAGTTAGTGCAGCAGAGTCGTCTCTTCAAGGTGTAACTGATGAGCAGCGTAGGCAGCTTTGCATCTTTCATGTGGTAGTACTTGTTCACCGGACAATGGAAAATTCTGAGACGTGTCGGTTATTTGTGGAAAAATCTGGCATTGAAGCCTTACTAAAGCTTCTTCTACGTCCAAGTATTACTCAATCATCGGAGGGAATGTCAATAGCTTTTCATGGCACTATACTATTCAAGTGTTTTACCCAACATCATTCCACTCCTTTGGCTCGTGCCATCTGCTCTTCATTACGAGAGCATTTGAAGGAAACTTTGAGTCGGGTCAGTGTCGTCTCTGGATCCTTTTTGCTGGACCCGGAGGCCAGCCCAGACCCTGCGATATTTTCTTCTCTATCGCTCGTGGAATTCCTCTTATTTCTTGCTGCATCAAAAGATGGTCGTTGGATAGCTGCTTTGCTTACTGAATTTGCTGATGGAAGTAAAGACGTTTTGGAAGATATTGGCCGTATTCATCGTGAAGTTATGTGGCAAACTGCATTGATTGAAGACACTAGGGCTGAAACAGAGGATCAATCCGCTCTTGGTGCTAATGGTTCACGCCATTCTGAATTGGGCACGAATGGTACAGAAGACCTCAGGTTGAACTCCTTCAGGCAGTTTCTTGATCCTTTACTTAGAAGGCGAAGCTCTGGCTGGAGCTTTGAATCCCAGTTTTTTGACCTTATAAATCTGTATCGTGATCTCACTCGTTCCTCTAGTCTTCATCAACGACAGATTGCCGATGCACCCGCTAGCTTGCCGGTTGAAGCCAACCAGGAACAGCAAGAGTCTGGTTCATCTGATTTGACTGAATCCAGTGCTAAAAAGGATGATGATAATAAGAGGTCATACCATCAGTCTTGTTGTGACATGGTAACATCATTATCTATTCATATTTCCCATTTGTTTCAAGAGTTGGGAAAGGCAATGCTGCTTCCATCTCGTCGAAGGGATGATATGCTGACTGTATCTCCTGCTTCAAAGTCTGTGGCCTCTACCTTCGCTGCTATAGCTATGGAACACATGAATTTTGGGGGTGACATTAATTCTTCTGGACTGCAAGCTTCTGTTTCATCTAAATGTCGCTACTTCAGCAAGGTTATCGAGTTCATTGATAGTATTCTCTTGGATAAACCCGACTCCTGTAACCCTGTCATCTTGAATTGTTTATATGGACGTGGTGTTATTCAGACAGTCTTGACAACATTTGAGGCTACCAGTCAATTGCCTTTTGCCATCAATAGAGCTCCTGCTTCTCCCATGGAGACTGACGAGGGGAGGCAAAATGAAGTTGAAGAAGCTGATCACTCGTTGAATTTTGGGCCCTCAGCTAGCTATGGTAAATTTATGGACCACTTGGTAACTTCATCTTATATTTTATCACCATTCAACAAACATTTGCTCACCCAACCTCTAGTACCTGGGGATATTCTGTTTCCTCGAGACGCAGAAACATTTGTTAAAATACTTCAGTCCATGGTGTTGAAAGTTGTGCTTCCTGTTTGGTCCCACCCTCGGTTCCCTGAATGCAATCATGAATTCATCACAACAGTTATAAACATCTTTAGGCACATCTTCTCTGGGGTGGAAGTAAAAAGTGTTGGTAATACTGTTGGTCGTGTAGCTGGTCCTCCTCCAAATGAGTCTACTATTTCAACAATTGTAGAGATGGGGTTTTCCAGGCCTCGGGCAGAAGAAGCTCTGAGGCAGGTTGGTACAAATAGTGTGGAACTTGCAATGGAATGGCTGTTTTCACATTCTGAGGAAACACAAGAAGATGATGAACTTGCTCGAGCACTTGCTATGTCTCTTGGGAATTCTGGGACGGATACAAAGAGTGAAGATGCCCCTATTGAAAGCACTCAGAATATTGAAGAAGAATTGGTGCAGCTCCCTCAGGTTGATGAGCTGTTGTCAACATGCAGGAGACTTCTGCAAACGAAAGAGAGTTTAGCTTTCCCCATTAGGGATCTGTTTGTGATGATTTGCTCACAGAATGAAGGCCAGGAAAGACCAAGAGTGGTTACATTTATCATTGAACAATTGAAGCTTTGTGGTAACATATCTGATGGTGTGAACCAGAAAATGCTGTCTGCCTTTCTACATGTTCTTGCTTTAATTCTCAATGAAGACTCAGCAGCACGTGAATTAGCTTCCAAAAGTGGTTTTGTTAAAGTTGCATCAGATCTTCTTCAACTGTGGAGTCAGTCAGATGAACAAGAATCATCATCTCAAGTCCCGAAATGGGTAACTTCAGCTTTCATTGCTGTTGATCGTCTTGCTCAAGTGGATACAAAGTTGAATGCTGATATGTTGGAATTTCTGAAGAAGAATGAAACGGGCAACCAAACTTCTATTGTTATTGATGAAGACAAGCAGAACGGAGTGCAGAAGAACTTGGATGTACAAGAGCAAAAGAAACTTATTGAAATAACTTGTGGTTGTATCAGAAAGCAATTGCCTTCTGAAACAATGCACGCTGTTTTGCAGCTCTGTTCTACCCTCACAAGAAATTACTCAGTTGCTGTTAGCTTTTTGGAAGCTGGAGGAGTGCATTTGCTTCTTTCTTTGCCTGCAAGTAGCTTATTTGTTGGTTTTGACAATGTGGTGGCTGCTATAATACGTCACATCGTTGAAGATTCTCAAACCCTCCAGCAAGCAATGGAGTCTGAGATACGGCATAGTTTTGCAACAGTTGCTAACCGGCAGTCTAGTGGAAGGCTTACTGCACGGAACTTTCTATCGAGTTTAAGTTCAGTTGTTCAACGGGATCCAGTAATTTTTATGCAAGCTGCTAAGGCCGTGTGTCAAGTTGAGATGGTGGGTGAGAGGCCATATATTGTGCTAATAAAAGACCGTGAGAAGGATAAGAAAGAAAAAGAGAAAACAGAGGAGAAAGAGAAACAAGCTAACGATGGGAAGGTAGGTGCTGGCAATGCAATTGCAGTGACTCCTGGCAGTGGCCATGGGAAGCTTCTTGATGTGAATTCGAAAAATTCCAAAATACACAGAAAGCCTCCTCAGAGTTTCGTAAATGTGATTGATATTCTATTGGATTCGGTAATATCTTTCATACCTCCTTCTGAGGATGAATCTGCTGTCAAAGTTGGTTCTTCATCAACAGATATGGAAATTGATGTTTCTGCTAGCAAGGGTAAGGGAAAAGCTATCGCCTCTATTTCTGAGTCGAGTGAAGGCAACAATCAAGAATCCTCTGTGTCCTTGGCAAAGGTGGTATTTATATTGAAGCTTTTGACGGAGATACTTCTAATGTATGCTTCGTCTGTTCATATTCTTTTACGGAAAGATGCCGAAAGCTGCAGAGGAGTAACTCAACGAGGTGCAACTGCTTGCCTAACTGGTGGGATTTTTCACCACGTCCTATACAAGTTTCTGCCATATGCTAAAAATCACAAAAAGGAGAGGAAAACAGAAGTGGACTGGCGCTACAAACTGGCTAGTAAAGCCAACCAATTTTTAGTGGCTTCGGCTGTTCGGTCAACTGAAGCAAGAAAACGAATCTTCACAGAGATTAGTAATGTTTTTAATGATTTTGTTGATTCTTCTAGCGGCTTTAGGGCTCCGAGAGCTGGTGTTCAGGCTCTTGTTGACTTGCTCAATGATGTCTTGGCTGCTCGTACGCCAACAGGATCTTCCATTTCTCCAGAAGCTTCTGTCACTTTCATAGAGGTTGGTCTTGTTCAGTCTCTCACCAGAACACTACGAGTGTTGGACCTTGATCACTCTGATTCGCCAAAGGTTGCGACTGGAATTGTGAAAGTTCTGGAGTCTGTAACCAAAGAACATATTCATGCTTTCGAGACTGCTAATGGAAGACTGGAGCGATTGACAAAACCTACCGATCCTGGTCTACCTAGGGAAGGAAATGGCGGTAGCTCACAGACTGCAAATGCAACAGGCCATGCTAATGAAAATATGATGCCTGCAGACCAGGTCGAATCTTTTTCGAACCAGAATTATGGTGGTTCTGAGGCTGTCACTGATGATATGGAGCATGACCAGGATATTCATGGAGGATTTGCTGGTGCTGAAGATGATTATATGCAGGAAAATGCTGATGGAACACCAAATCATGATGACTCTGTTGGGATAAGATTTGAAATCCGTTCTGGTGTTCAAGGGAATCTTGGGGAAGAAGATGAAGATGAAGAAGAGATGTCTGGAGATGATGGTGACGAAGTTGATGAAGACGAAGATGATGATGGTGATGATGAACATAATGATATCGAAGAGGATGAAGCCCATCATCTCCCACACCCAGATACAGATCAAGATGACCATGAAATTGATGAAGATGAGTTTGATGAGGAGGTGATGGAAGAGGATGAAGATGAAGAGGACGATGAGGATGGCGTTATAGTGCGATTGGGGGAGGGCATGAATGGCGTAAATGTATTTGACCACATAGAGGTTTTTGGAAGAGATAGCATCTCCAGTGAAACTTTTCATGTTATGCCTGTCGAAATATTTGGCTCCAGAAGACAGGGTCGAACAACATCCATCTACAATCTCTTGGGAAGAAGTGGTGATAGCACTGCCCCTGCCCTGCATCCTCTTCTAGTGGAACCACATTCTTCACTCAATGGTGGTCCTTCTAGATCATCAGGTTCTTTTGTTGTTTAATATAAATAAATATGTTTTCTGGGATATCACGTGAATTTTTTTTAATCGTTATTGCAATTTACCATCTTATTTTCTGTTTCTTACAGAGAATGATCGTGATGCTTCTTCAGATAGGAACACTGAGGGTTCCTTGTCACGGTTGGATACCATTTTCCGATCTCTGCGGAATGGACGTCAAGGACATCGATTTAATTTATTGTCAAACGAAGGCCAGCTAAGTGGTGGATCAAACTCATCTGTTATTCCCCAAGGTCTTGAGGAATTACTTGTTTCCAGCCTGAGGCGACCCTCTGAGAAATCCTCTGACAATACTACCGCGAATGAATCTCAAAATAAAAATGAAGTGATTGCATCCCCTGAGTTGACTGAGATGACGGATGAAATTCAAGGCAGTGTTGGAGGAAGAAATGCACCTCCCTCTTCAGCTATATTGAACAACTCCGGAAGTGATAATAATGCACCTTCTGCAGATGAGCCTAATCTGGGAACAGAAACATCGAGCAGGCAACCTCAGTCTGCTGAAATTCAATATGAGCATACTGATGTACTTCGTGATGTTGAAGCAGTGAGTCAAGAGAGCAGTGGTAGTGGGGCAACTTTAGGCGAGAGCTTAAGGAGTCTAGATGTTGAAATTGGAAGTGCTGATGGCCACGATGATGGTGGCGACAGGCAAGGTGGCGCTGATATTCGAATGAGGAGAGTTAGTCCATTATTTGGGAATAACACGTCAATAGGTGGGAGAGATGCACCCCTGCATAGTGTTACTGAAGTTTCAGAAGATCCATTAAGAGAAGCTACTCAAAGTGGCCACCCTGAGGAAGAACAACAAAATCAGGATGCTGAATCTATCGATCCTGCTTTTCTTGATGCACTTCCTGAGGAGTTGCGTGCTGAAGTTCTTTCTTCTCAACCGAGCGACGCTACACAGCCACAAAATTCCGAGCCACAAAATAATGAGGATATAGATCCAGAGTTTCTTGCGGCACTGCCCCCTGACATCCGTGAGGAAGTTTTGGCACAACAAAGGGCACAAAGGCTGAATCAGGCCCAAGAATTGGAAGGTCAACCTGTTGAGATGGACACTGTATCGATAATTGCAACTTTTCCTTCAGACATACGAGAAGAGGTACCCCCTCGTACCTGGCCTTTTGATTATCTCATTTCATTATTTCTTTTCCTGTTATAGTTATCATTTTTTAAGTCTTAGTTGACACTGATTCTGATACTTTGGTTCATCATCGCTGCTTGGTTACACCAGGTTCTTCTAACTTCCTCGGATGCTATTCTTGCAAATCTGACACCTGCTCTCGTTGCTGAAGCAAACATGTTGCGTGAAAGGTTTGCACGTAGATATAATCAAAGTCTATTTGGTATTTATCCTCGAAACCGCAGGGGTGAGCCTTCTAGGCGAGGTGATGGGTTGGATAGAGTTGGTGGGGTGCTTTCTCGTCGAACTGCTGGTGTTAAGCCTGTTGAGGCAGATGGCTCCCCGTTAGTTGATGTAGAAGGTTTGAAAGCATTGGTTCGATTGCTTCGTGTAGTTCAGGTATTGTTATGGCGTGCTTGAAGCAACCACTATGTCCCTCCTTTTCATGGTACCTATATTAACTGATTTAACAATTTTTGCAGCCGCTGTATAAAAACCAACAGAGACTCCTGCTAAATCTGTGTGCTCATGCTGAAACAAGAATCGATTTGCTTAAAATTTTGATGGACTTGTTGATGTTGGATAAAAAGAAATCTCTCATTGATCTGAGTGCTGTAGAACCCCCTTATAGGCTGTATGCTTGCCAGGGTCATGTCATGTATTCTCGCCCTCAATATGTTGATGGTTAGTTTTATTTCCAATTCTATCATTTTTGCAACTGTATCAAGTCAGTTGCTGGTGAACGCTCTTTCGCATGTGCTACCTTTTGTTTGCTCCAATACTGTTTACAACCTGTTTAGGATTGCAATTGCTGATTATATTGGACTTCCTATTTACTTCTCCTGTGACAGGTGTCCCACCTTTGGTGTCTAGGCGAGCTCTGGAGACCCTCACCTACTTGGCTCGACATCATCCTTTGGTTGCCAAACTGTTACTTGAGTTCCGAGTGCATAAGGAGTCACCGAGCTCTGATGACAAAAGGGGAAAAGCGGTCATGCTTGTTGATGAACAAATGGAATACCCAGAAGGGCAGGCATCCTTCACGTTGCTTCTTAGCCTCTTGAACCAATCACTTTATTTAAGAAGCGTAGCTCATCTGGAGCAGGTGTCCTTTAGCAAACAACCTTTAACAGTTTCAATTGAACTTAGATTGTGAATTGTGTTTATATAGTCTTGCTTTTGCTGTTGCAGCTGCTAAACTTATTGGATGTTGTTATTGACAATGCTGAGAAGAAATCAAGTTCAACTCATGACCCGGGTTCGTCTGTATCTGAACAGCCTGATCACCAGGTTTCCACATCGGGTGCTGAGATGAATGTAGTTTCTACCGTGGCTTCAGGGGAGGGTAGTTCTTCTATGAAAGCAACGGCTTCTGATGAAGATAGAGAGAAGAATGCTCGAATTGTTCTGAACAATTTGCCAAAACCAGAACTTCAACTACTATGCTCGCTTCTTGCGCGTGAAGGGTAAGCTGAAATTTTACACACTTTCTTTCTTGATATTAGATGTCCTGTCAATTTCTTCTGCACACTTTGTTTGGAAGTTCTGTATCTGTAAGGCTTTTGGATTTGTTTAATATTCTTGAGTCAAGTAATAAGTTAATAACCCAGTTTGCATTTATCTCTCCATGTTCTGACTGTGGTTTCCTTTTGTGATCTGGTTCTTAAATATCTTTCCTTTGTTATGTAATGACTCAAAATGAAATAAATGTGCCTTTGGCTGGATATATTAATACTTTTTAGTTTTGTGCACTAAAGTTCTATGGCTGTCCTATAGAATCTTATTTGTAGTTGAACTAGCATTACTTTACCAATTGGAATTTTATGGTAATTTTTTTATTACGTTAGTTTTATTTGAGTTCTTGTTATTCTAATCAGCACATACAATCCATAACTTCTTTCTTTTCTTCAGTCTATCAGATAATGCGTACACTCTCGTGGCAGAGGTATTAAGAAAATTGGTGGCTATTGCTCCTGTTCATTGTCATCTTTTTATAACTGAGCTTGCTAGCTCAGTTCGAAGCCTTACCCAGTCTGCAACAGAAGAGTTGCGTGTATTTGGAGACATAGAGAAAGCACTCCTTTGCACTACAACTCATGGGGCTCCAGTTCTCAGGGTCCTGCAAGCATTAAGCTCTTTAGTTATTATACTTCTTGGAAAGGACAACAAGGACAATAAACCTCAGATTCTCCCCGATACCGAACAAAGTGCTGCTATTTCTTTGGTTTGGGATATCAATGCATCTCTTGAGCCCTTGTGGCAGGAGCTGAGCAATTGCATAAGCAAAGTTGAGGGCTATTCGGATATTGCCCCTGAACCTTCGTCATCTAAACCTTCCAGTTCAGTGCCTCCTCTTCCTGCAGGAACCCAGAATGTCTTGCCTTATATAGAATCCTTCTTTGTAGTTTGTGAGAAGTTGCACCCTAGCCAATCAGACGCAGGCCAGGATTTAGGTGTTGCTTCAGTTTCTGATGTTGATGAGGCTGCTACATCTGCTAGCCAACAGAAGACTTTAGGATCTTCTTCGAAAGTGGATGAGAAACATGCTTTCCTAAGATTCTCGGAGAGGCACAAAAAGCTTCTGAATGCCTTTATCAGGCAAAATCCTGGATTACTTGAAAAGTCATTCTCTCTCATGCTGAAGGTTCCCCGATTTATCGACTTTGACAACAAAAGGTCTCACTTCAGAGCGAAGATCAAGCATCAGCACGATCATCATCACAGCCCTCTTAGAATATCTGTAAGAAGAGCTTACATTCTTGAAGATTCATACAATCAGCTGCGTATGAGATCGGCACAAGATTTAAAGGGCAGATTGACAGTTCATTTTCAAGGAGAGGAAGGAATTGATGCTGGTGGTCTTACAAGAGAATGGTATCAGTTGCTTTCTAGAGTAATTTTTGACAAGGGAGCACTATTATTTACAACTGTTGGAAATGAATCAACGTTTCAACCGAACCCCAACTCTGTTTACCAGACAGAGCATCTTTCGTACTTCAAATTCATTGGACGAGTTGTGAGTATTTCTTATTTTTGTGGCTTTGAAAGAGCGCTGCATAACATGTATGCATACTTATTTTTTTTTGCATAATTTACAGGTAGGAAAGGCACTATTTGATGGGCAGCTCCTCGATGTTCACTTCACCCGGTCCTTTTACAAACATATTCTTGGTACTAAAGTGACATATCATGACATTGAAGCCATTGATCCAGATTATTTTAAAAATTTAAAATGGTTGCTCGAGGTAAGCTGTGATAATCTCCCTCTTTTGCTTCTGTTATTGTGCATGTTTTCCTTGACTTAGAAATCTTTATTTATGTTAATTTTTGAATGCCCAATGCAGAATGATATAAGTGATATTTTGGACCTTACATTCAGCATCGATGCTGATGAAGAAAAGTTGATTCTCTATGAGCGTGCTCAAGTATGTACACTTTTTGGTTATATCTCGATATTTTGTTGAAATGTTTTATTTGGCAAGTTATGAGTGGGACTTCGTTTGCAGGTAACTGACTATGAATTAATCCCTGGTGGTCGAAATATAAGAGTAACGGAGGAAAACAAGCACCAGTATGTTGATTTGGTTGCTGAGCATCGTTTGACTACTGCCATCCGTCCTCAGATAAATGCTTTTATGGAGGGTTTCAATGAGTTAATACTTCGTGACTTGATATCTATTTTCAATGACAAGGAGCTGGAACTCCTGATAAGTGGGCTGCCTGATATTGACTGTGAGTTTCGAACTTCACTCTGGCACCCTATTAACTGTGAATTTATTTCCCCATATCATCTCCTTGAACCCCCCTTTTAACAACTTTTAATCCTTTTAGTGGATGATCTGAGGGCAAATACGGAGTACTCTGGGTATACTGCTGCTTCCCCTGCCATTCAGTGGTTTTGGGAGGTTGTTCAAGGTTTCAGCAAAGAAGATAAGGCTCGATTGCTTCAGTTTGTGACTGGAACCTCAAAGGTCTCTCTCTCTCTCTCCCCTCATTCTTCTTCCTGCTTTTTTAATTTGCTCAACTTTTCTGCATCTGAAGCATGTCCACTTCAGGGGTGATTAAGCTAAACCATATTTATGAGGTTGGAGCTTAGTGGAGTTTTTATGTTTGAATTTTGTGTTAATCTGTTCAGTGTTGAACATGCAATTCAACCAGATGTGTTAATATACGTAGTTCCCCTTGGATTTTAAATTCAATGATCCTATATCAGTGTCTTGCATGTCTGGATTTTTTGTCAGAATTAATCCTTTACTATTGTATCTTCATTCAATCCAGGACCACCTACCTTTTGTTTGTCTTCATTTGGTACTAGGTTTTTTATATTTTATCCTGCTAAGAATTTGGAATCTCTATAGTAGGTAAATTGCATTCTGTATTAAGTAGCATTTATTTTTTCAACTCCAGGTGCCTTTAGATGGATTTGGTTCCCTACAAGGAATTTCAGGGTCTCAAAAATTCCAGATTCACAAGGCGTATGGCAGTGTAGATCACTTGCCTTCAGCTCACACATGGTAAACTTTCTTTTAACTATTCCGTCGTCACTCAGTTAGTAGTTTATCTCTCACAATATTGTTATTCAATTTGGCTTAGTGTATGGTACTTGGGGATTGTTTTGGATCACTACTCAATAATGTAGAAGTGCTTTTTTTTAAGGTAGTGTTTTGCAAACACAACAAACAGCTTCTAGAATCAATTATTTTCAAAGCTTCCTCTCATAGTTTTTTAATAAAGGTGATTTTAGAAGCTGTTGATTGTGTTCGCAAACACCCTGGTAGACAGCTTTTTCTAAACAAAAAAAAGAAAGTGATTCTTGTGTTCTAGTAGTGATCCAAAACAAGCCCTTAGAAGTCGGTTACAAGCCCTTAGAAATCACCTTAATTGATGTTTTTCCAACTTGGTGCAGTTTCAATCAGTTGGATTTACCCGAGTACCCATCCAAAGAGCGTTTGGAGGAGAGACTGCTGCTTGCTATTCACGAAGGGAACGAAGGGTTCGGGTTTGGTTAAAAATGAAACGGTGTTATTGTATAGAAAATGCCGTGTGATAATGGAACGGGATTATCCTGAAGTAATTTTTGAGAATCACTTGGAAGCATGTTTGGACAAAATGTCGATAATACTGTACAGTGCAAAATTGCTTTCTCAAAATATTTTTGAAAAGTTTTTTCGATTCTTATTATTAACTATTTATGCTCGAGTTGGCAAGTTCTATTTGCAGTGCTACTCGAAATTTATGAGTTGGTTTTTGAACGTTCTAATGATATTATCTTTTGACACATTCTATCGCATATTGGTTTTAAAAGATTTCTTGGAAATTTGTTAGGATAATCTAGGAGAATCCTCAGGTAAGTTCATATTCTTTGCAATTTTCATCACATGATTATTTACGATTTTGCAATTTGTAAAAAACTGTATTGTATATTACTCATCTAACTTTTACCCCTTGGAATTGTCCAGTGCATTTACTGCATAATCAGTGTTATATCGAACTTGAAATCGTAATATTTTGGTTTTATCTACTTGTGGTATTTCTTGTTCTGCTTGCATGCGTGTGTAAATTATCAAGACTTGAGTTAGTGGGGTTTTATGTAGTAAAATGTAGATTTGTCTCCTGCATAATTATCTCGTAAATTATTGATGCAACATTTGAGATATTTCACTAGATCTATTATCACCGAGCAGTTCGACACAAAATCACTGCACTACTAGCCTCAGTATTTAATGCTGATGATATTAATTAAAGGTGTATTATATTTAGAACATAAAGACTTGCATGTAAAATGGTAGGGAATCTTATGTTCAAAAAAAAAAAAAAAAGGTAGGGAATCTAAGATCTGTGCTATTTGTGATTCGCTAATTCGCTTATCTATTGTATATAAATAGAAAATACAAACAAAATTGCATTCATGGTTCAATTGTTTCTTGGCCAAATTTCAGTCCGGAGGGATGAGTCACATGCCAATCTCTTTGTCTCTTGAATTCATCAATTTGGCACCTCATTCTATTAATTTCATACTCCTTTTGAAAGTTATTCACATGCCAATCTCTTTGTCTCTTTTGAATTCATCAATTTTTTTTTTTTTGCAACATCCACTATTGACTTCGTCTTCCTCTCTCTTCATTTTCTTTTTCATATATCTTTATCTCCCATTTTCTTAATAAACTTGTGTCAAAAGTGAATGAACATTTTTTGATGGGATGGAGGGGAGTATATTTTAACGATCTGTGTTACTGTTCACTCGTGGTTCAGTGATTCTTCAACTAAATTCTAGTCAATTTATGGAATTCAGGTGATGAGCTTTATATCAAAATCTTCGTCTCCACCGGAGCCCGTCATTTTGCTTAAGTTGTAGTACAGAACACACAGTGTCATATAGATAGATACATGCATACATACAGTTTGTTCTCAGTTAAATAGGGAGCCTGAACTTGAAGCTTTGGAGTCGAATCTTCCAACTCAAAAGGAAAAAAAAAAAGGCTATGCCTTTAGGAGCACAAAACAAAAAGTTGCAGCATCTCTACAATTTGAGTTTGCTCAAATTAATTTTTGGCACAGCATACGAATATGCCTCGTAGTTGATTTCCTGGCCCAATGAACTCAGTTTTGTTAGAGTGGTGATGAGATCAACCTGATAAATAACACATTCATATTAGAAATAAATAAGCACAAATCGGAAACTTTTTCACTTGTAGAGATGAAAGAGAAATCGAAAAGAAATAACTGAATTTATGGATTGAGAATGAGCTCGGCCATGTTTGGACTGGACTACAGCTTCCAAATGAAAGATCGTGCAACCGATTATGTAAGTGAATGCCACTATACTACTGTGCATTAAGATTTTTGGGGAATTTTTTTTTTTGTACTTTTTTTTTTGTTGTAGTCTGTTTTCATTTTTTGAAATTAATCCTGTAATTTTACCATATTTGATTTTTTATCCAGTGAACTGGCTATTGCGGTGATCAAGCCCTGCATGGCTGCATCATTTTTTTGAATTTAGTCCTGTAAGTTTATCATTTCCACTTTTTTGAAGTTGGTCATGTAAGTTTACCAAATTAGACTTTTTTGTGTAGCGATAGGCTTGATTACCATCGGTAGCTGGTCATTGGATAAAAAAGGTGAATATGGTAAATTTACTGGACCAATACAAAAAAGTGGAAACAACCTGGACCAAATTAAAAAATGGGTAAAATTACTGCTAAAAAAATATAAACCCAGTTTTTTGGGTCTAATTTATTTTCTTCCAACTTTAAATTCTTGCCTTCATGTTCCTATATAGTGTGAACCACTAAGAAGGTATTAGGAGGGGGCGGCAATACTGACCTCATAGTCTGTCTGTGATACAGTTTCACGGCTGCGTTGGTACTTCTGAACCCATGGCAACACGTCCGGGTCTGAGGCCAGCCGGGCTTCAGTTTCTGACTGATCGGGACCCAAGAATGCTGACATCACTGCTAGCTGAAACAGAAAAGGCAACTTGTAACATTTTCTATAAATGGAAACTTTTTAGGAGGATAATATCAATTTGGTCCATAAAGTTTACATTTTTTCCAGTTTTGATCTTCCTCGATTTTTCACTATCAAACTTGGTCCTAAAAGTACATTTTTACTCCCACCATTAGTTGACCGTCCATTGACGGACAAAATCAACAATTTGGGGGTGCTAAATGTAATTATTTGAAAATTATTAATTACACAGCAGCCTAAAAAATACATTTAACACCTCAAAAAGGTTATTTTGTCAGTCAACGCATGGTCAACTAACGGTGGGACAAAAAACGGGAGTAAAAGTGTACTTTCAAAACCAAGTTTGATAGCGAGTGAAAGAGGCGGAGGTAAACTTAAGGGACTAAAAATGATATTATCCCATTTTTAAATGCATGAAGTTGCCAAAATAATCAGTTAGGTTTGACAGCATGACATTTTACAAGATTCCCTGTAAGGCACTCGACCAGAGAGCAACTTGGTTGGGGGTGGGGGGGTGGGAGTGATCTTTCACCTGGCGGGGACCAAAGCCAAGAGCAGAGAATTTATTCTTCAATTCAAGAACACTAGATTTTTCCCAATCAGGAACCCTTCCTTCTGGATCGGGTTGTTCAGCATCTGACCTCCCAAACTGCCTATCAAACAGGCCCCACTGCGCCGAAAAAGAAGATAGTATAATGCATGTAAAATAGACTAAGTACTCAATCTCATTATTAACAAATCCATGATTAGTATAAATGCTTATATTTCAAGTTATGTAACCTTTTCCAAATTGAAATATACATGCACTGCATTCCTATACGAACTGTTCAATTAAATGAAGGCATAATACATCAAAAGATCCCTAAACTATCAACTTTTGTTTCAATAGGACCCTAAACATTTTTTTGTTTTAAACATCAAAATTGTATTTCACAAGCTCTCTCGATACAATAATTGACAGTTATTTTCAATTCACCTTAATGATCTTGTTAAAAAGTGTACAAAATCAATTTTATTTAATTTTAATTTTGTACAAAAGTATTTTTTGCCAGCCATTTCAGGTACTTATCACCTGATGTATTAGGGTAAAAATGACTTGCACAAAACACATCTGAAATATTAATAAATTTAACGTACAATCGTACAAATTATTCAATGGGATAATTAAGATACACTCATGGAGATACTGGAATGATAAAATAGAGAATTGAACAAGTGTGGGAAACAATTAACCCATGAAGGGACTGACCTGCCCACTCGAACCATATGCAGAGTACAGTATGCGCCCTTTGTCTTCTTTCCCACCACATTTTCGGATGGCAGAGGCAAGAAAGGTAGATTTGACTGCACTTTGAGCTGCATCAGGGGAGGAATAGAATATATCACTAACAATTCATATGAAGGTAAGAACTTATATTAAAATGCTCTAATGTTTAAAAATATATCATTCTACAACTCAAGAGTCCATGGTTATCAGTTCATTGATCTCAATTTTATATTTGCTAGAAATAACATTATTCTTTAAATGACCATCTTGACCCAAATTTCAGTGTTGTAGTTGAGGAATGCAGTGATGGACTCATATTTCAGTTCTCCAAGCACAAAATGATGTGCACATGGTATGCTTGAAAAAAAACAATTAACCTGCAAAATGGATGAGATCTGCATACGATATAGGTCCACCTTTCTTTGCTTCCTCCAATGAATCTATTTCCTTCTTTGTTTCCTCCAACAAATTTAAAGCAGCAGCAAGATTTTTATTTTCTGGTCTGCTAATCTCTGAGCTTCAAAAATACAAGCGCATATATATAAACAAAATCAAGGAACTATTCATCAAATCTACACTTACAATATCTCCTGAAAAGGATGAAGTCAGATTTAACAGTTGAGTACAAGTTCAGTATTCAACATCAAATCAATGCCAAAAATTTAAGAATATCTCTACCAAGTACCAAAGATTGGTCAGTTTCCAAGTTGCAAAATGCTCTTTAAAACTGTATAGAAACAGTTTCTTTAGGACTTTTTTATTTATAAAATTGTAGGAACAGCTTATACTCTTACAAAGTAGTGCCTAATGGAACTCCAAGAATTTCCCACAATCTGCTTTCATGTAAAATATCAAGTGTGTTTCAAGTTACCTAAACCGTATCGATCCATTAGGGCCACCAGATTTTGTTGCCTGCAAACTTAATAAGCAAATACGTAAGTTTTTCCTTTTCCAAGCCTTTGACAAAGTTGATATGCAACACCCAAATCATATCTGACCTTATCATAAGTTACAGCATCATTGAGTGCCAACGTTAACACAGAGGGGATGAGGTCTTGATTTCCCTGCATGGATACAGACATATATATATGCATAAATTCAAATGCAATTAACAGCTCAAAGAGATCCTAAGACAGATCACAGTCATATTATCTATTTACCTTCAAAGCTGTAGCAAAGATTTCCTTCACTCTCGCTGCAAATTAGTAATGGGATTACCGTGGCATCAGAAATAAGGAGATATAATACCACAGATCATCCTGTAACATTCACCCTGTCCAGTTTTAGTTATGTATGTTTTTATTTTTTCAATTTTCGTTCTTTTGGTGTAAATTTTGGTCTGAAAGGACCAATTTTTTTTTTTTTAAGAAACATACAAGACTAAAATTGGACACCAAAAAGGCCAAAATTGACACAAAAAAAGGGTCAAATTGACACCAAAAAGGCCAAACTTGAAAAAGAAAAACCATGCAGGACTTAAATTGGACATGACCAAAGTTACTGGACGATCTATGATTTTATCTTGAAATGAGGAGGTACTGTCTCTTTCACAATAAAAAGCTGGAGTTTTTTTCTTAAAGCGTACATTGAAATTCTGAACGTTGTCTGCGTTGTATCAAGTCTGCTGCATTAGCCACTTCAATTAATGAGCTGGATCTTGCTATCAAGTCCTGAAAACAGTCCACCAACAAATTTATCATCATGTGACTTCTGTTTGCTGATCTCATTCATTTTTTTACTATCATTTACAAAGGGGATTAAGAATGCTTCAAATTTGTTTTGGTGCGTGATTGAACTAATTGTCAGTACACAAATCAATTCATAACAGAAATATGTCAGATCTTACTTATTACAATAACACACAAAAGCCCTTTTTTTACTTAGCTAATGGTTCTTAACTCCACCCTGCTCAATTAAGCGTTGTTTTCACAATCTAGCAACATGCCCAAAATTATAGCCACTTTAGCGAAATTCCCAACTGAGGCTAGTCTTACTAAATTTAGGCTATAATGATCTTCTACAGGTGCTGTATTCTGATCTCGGGACAATCAAAGTCACAAAATGAGCACAATTTATGGTTCACCGCTCAGGATTTCGAATAATCAAAGCCACCACACACAAAATTCAGCAGAGTAAGGTAAGCAAAAGACTCACGATGCAAATGGAAGCGCCGGCGCAATGCAGAACACGCCTTCGTGAGATGCGATCCTCATTACCAAAATTAGCTCCCGTCTTGCAATTAATTGCGCACTTTGGTTTCCAGAAAACAATAAACAACAGAAATTCACGGAGGGCAAGGAAATGAAAATCCAGTGCTTAATCGTAGAAGTTAGAACTAGCAATCATTATTTTACACAAGTAATTGTAAAACATTGTGAAAATTAGAGAGAAAAAACAAAAGGCATGACGAAAATATACGGCCGTTGCCATGGCTCTCACTTACTGAATGAGGAGAGAAGTATCTAGGTACAGAGGTAGGAGATGATGGAGTGAATGAAACCAATGAAGGCACTGTAGAAATGAAGGAGACCAGCGCCATCGCTCTCTCTCTCCTAAGTCTCCGGCGTTGGTAAAGTGTAACTGTAGTATGAGATTGTACGTGGGTCAGGTGGAATGCAGTAGAGGCTAGAGGGTGATTCTGTGTTATCCTCATATATCCTATATTGGGCCCATTCTACGTTTTTTTCCCTTCATTTATGGAGAATAATATACACATGTACATATATCCACTTATTAACACACAAAAAAGTGACACATCCAATATCTTTTCACATTGCCCTTTTTTTTTTTTTTTTAAAGCAAAAAAATACTTTTATTTAGTATGAACAAACCTGAATCGAAATATCATCCACAAAGTTTAGAGTTTCGACCGAACTGGAAAGCCTAGGATGAAATTTAACGGTTCTAGTAAAACTATGCACAACAATGTTAGCACTCTGAGGTGCTAAATTAATCGAGGAATTTATAGAATCTAAAATATATATGCAACTCTCAACATAATTATCGAACACTAAATTAGACGGCTCTCTCTTCTCATCCCAACGTCCTAAACAATCTTGACATCTACCTCTGTCTCCACCCTTTCAAACTCCATATTTTTTTTATCAACGGAAGAGTTTCGTGCAGTCCCGTGACCTCTCCTAGCTTCACATCATAATATCTCAAAAGTTAAAATTTACAAAAGTTTAATTTATTAGGGTCAGTACTATAAAATTATGAGTTAAGATAACAACTAGTTTGAACTCTAGCACAATTTAAACGGGTAACTAGCAAATTGTAAAATAAATTTAAATATAGAATATATGACATAAAAAAATCCATATTATTATCAATGGAGTATTATAAAGTGGATATAGAATATATGACATCAAGAAATCTCCATATTATTACTAATGGAGTATTATAAAGTGGATAGTCAACTGCTAGTGTGTTGTCTTTATTTTGAATTAAAGTGAATAATAAATGGTTGTTGGAATTAAAAATGGTTGAACATAAATGATTATAGAAGATGAAGTTAGGATGGGAGATGGGGAATTTCATAATTATTTAAGAGTCAATTTTGTGTGTAATAGTTGAACTATACAATGCAAGTGACATTAATTTAATCAAAATGTGTAAGTTAATATAAAATAATTACAAGTAAATAGTACGGGGATAGTTAACCAAACATCTCTTTAAAAAAATGTGTTTAGTCATGTTGTTTTTTTAAATTAGAATGTAAAATAATTATTGGAGTGTGCAATGAACAATGACATTCAAATGAGTAAGGCTTGAGCGCACTAATTGGACTATGCAATTATACACACCTATTGTTAAATGAAAATAATTAATATTTCCTTCTCATTAAGTTTTTCATTCTTTTTTATGGATTTTTCACAATAATTTTTTTTATTTCATTTTTTATATATTACTCCGTACTATATTTTTTTTTTCTCTTTCTGAATCACATAACTTATATTTTATGTTACTTAATTCTATACTCCTACTACATCTATTATTTTATCATATTTTTTAATCAAAATACTAAAAAAAAAAAAGGAAACTTATAGCGGAACAAGTGGAGTACTATTTTTTTAACCTACTAATACTATTAAAAAAAAGAAGCAAATATTGAACAACAAATACTATATAGTAAAATTAGGGTGGGGTGACAGTTCCAGGCACGACACAATAGTATCACACGAATCTCACACAAAAATTGTGTAAAAAATTCATATTATGTTTTTGTCGACCCGTTAAACATAATAAAATTAGCACATAACACATTAACTCGTTAACAATCTATTATATGTCAATTTTATATTTAAATCAATATTTAAAATTTTATATATTTAAATACAATTAAAATTTTATTTATTTTTTATCGTGTTGTTATCATATTGTGTCAAGTATACAAATACTCCTATATTGTATTGTTATCGTGACGACATGTATTTTATCACACTCAAATGTATATTGTGCAGGATGAAATGTGAGGGTTAACCTTAATTAATTGAATAATGAAAACTATGAAAGGGAAAGGGGGTTAATACTCATATCTGAAACACATGTAAATGAGCTGTATCCTGTATACACTAAACCGTACATACATACAACAACAAAATTGATCAAGTAAAAAAAAAAAAAAAGGAGTTGAAATTCAGCGTGGCCCGCATTTTCTCATTCAAATCTGTGTTTGTATGAGAAATCTGCAGATTGTTGATCATCTTGGCCTCTCAATCAATCGCTGACTTTCTTGCATTTATTCTTCACCGTTAATGCTCAGATTTCAAGCCCTAGCTTCTTGATCTCGCATTTGAGTAACCTCACCGCTGATTTCTTGTGAGTTGATCGTATTTATTTCGCAGGTTTAATGATAACATGGTGTTTCGATTAAATTTTCACTTCATTTTTTTGAATGTCAAATTGACAGTTCCTCACTGCAAATCAAGCTGTGATTTGGCATTTGGTGAGAATATAAAATGCAGCGCCAACCGACGACGATAGAGGAACAATTGATACTTAAAGCCATTACAGAGGAATGCCCGTGGGAGAGCCTTCCCAAGCGCCTTCAATCCATCTTGAATTCCAAAGAAGAATGGCATCGAAGGTTCTTCTTCCTCCCCCATTTTTCATCATAGCTACGCATTTGATGTTCTCCCCGCAGTTTCTTTCTAGATGTGCTTGAAAAATCGTCTGGTGTAGTTTGGGAACTGAAACCTTTTATTATGAGTTCTTGTGATATTTTCTCTTGGAAAAAGATGCTATAACTTATGTCAGTTAGAAATTAGAAATCGGGTGATCCTATTCTACTAACATTTATTGACATTTCACATGTTGATTATCTACATTATTTGTTCCACGTAAAGTTTTGCTAACTTGCTATAAAGGTTTTGTTTATCAGAGTATGTTATCCTCTTGGGTTTTGAAGGAATTTTATGGTGTTGTGACTTAATGAGTTCTACGTTTTCTGTCACTGACGCCTTCAACCTTGAAAGGTTTTAATTTAGATTGTAATCATGGTCTTAATGATATAAGTTGGAATTAGAAGGGATTTGAAACTGAAATGAGACTACTACTCCCATCATCATCTCCATTTTCCCATTTAGACCTTATCATACCCATTGACAATAGTTTAGTTATCTAACAATCGTCATCTGCCTGACTAAATGCATTAGAAGTTTTTCTCAACAGTAGCTGTAACTTTATTAGGCACTTTTAATCTGTAGTGTCATATTCATTCTAATGGACCATAATGTTTTTCTAAATTCTAATATATTTGGCTTTCATTTGGACATCTTCATAGGGTACACAAACATTACTCTGACTAGTCAAGTGTCAAATGAAATAATTAATTGATATGGGAACTGATTTAACTCATGGACTAATGTGAGTCTCCTCGCTGGTGAAGTTTTTATGTTGTAGCATGGCTTTTCATTTTATGTAAATGAAATGCCTTTGATTTATCTTTTGTTATTTAATGCAGGATAATTGATCACTGCATCAAGAAAAGGCTCCGCTGGAATCATTGTTTTGTTCGCAAAGTGTGCAAAGAAGGTGAATATTATGAAGAAATGATGCGTTATCTACGAAGGAATCTAGCGGTGTGTTTAATGAAAATCCCTGTCTACGTTGATTCATTGCGCTAACTATTTCGGTTATCTAGCAGTTAAATTGTTGAGAAATTAGATACCATAATAAAATACCATTTTCATTGTGCTTAGTCTTTGAAAATTCATGACTATTGACTGAGGGGATAACTAAGTTTAATACAAAATTTGTTACCATAATAAAATGCCAAATTAATTGTGTTTCATCATGGAAAGTCATAACTATAAGAGGCTATACTGTAACAAATTCACATCATGTATACCCCCTACTGTAGCTCACAACAAGAGTTTTGGCTCCTTCTGTAATTACTTGAGGAAACGATTTTAACGGGGGCTATGATATGAAGCAAAAGTGGGATGTACTTTACTTTAGAATCTGATAGCAACTTAAAGGTTAACTCTTGTCTTTGCCCCTTAGAGTTCTTTAAACGGGCTGCCGGATCTGTCCTACAGGAAAAACTTCACTAGATAAAAGTAATGAATTATTTATACTAAGATTCATCTTGTTCTAATCTTACAATTAGGTGATTAACCTGTTCATTGCTTTTGCAGCTATTTCCGTACCATCTCGCGGAGTACGTTTGCCGTGTTATGAGGGTTTCTCCTTTCAAATATTACTGTGATATGTTGTTCGAAGTGATGAAAAATGGTATGTGGATTCCACAATGACCTTAATTGAATATTTGCACTATTTCTAGGTTGAATACTGACTCTATGTGACGGTGAAAATTGATTCTCTTTATTTTATGCTGCACTTGCTAGATTGGTAAACAAAGTGTCCAGGATTACTTATATGATAGCATATAATGAGGCCTCCACTTAGTCCCCTAAGCTTTGAAACAATCATACTTTGCCCCCTTTTTCTCTTGACCGTGCTATTTTCGTCTCCCCTGTACTTTTCATTTTGCTCCAATTGTTTGTCAAGTCCCACAGATATGTTAGAAAACTGTGTAACTTTTTAGAAAGATATCAGTTATGTTTGCTTCTGTATATACCAGGCACATTATATGATTAATAAACATCAAACAAGGGTGTGAATAACATCAAATAAGAAGTCTAGGTATTCAGAAATCATCTTAATTGATGCTGTATTAGCTGCTGCACCTCCATCTTGATTTAGTGAGGAGACTTGCAGCACATATGACACACTATAGTGACCTCTGTTACTTGGATGAGAACTGGATAAGCTCTGTAGTACTCATTAAAGTTATATTTCTTGACCACAGTACTCATTGTTCTACTGGCTGGGTCCTGAACTTGATTATATTGTACGTTTTGTAACACATCTATTCAAAATTATTGTCTATAGAAAAAGCAGGGTCTATGGTTTTCTTGAAGTCGATTCCAGATTTATTACTGTGCTTCTGTTAAGCTGTTTTGCATTCACGATGGGATTTATCCGTTTTCTTCAATATATTTGCAGAACAACCCTACGACAGCATCCCTAATTTTACCGCAGCAGATGCATTGCGACTCACAGGGATAGGAAGAAATGAATTCATTGACATCATGAACAAATGCAGATCTAAGGTAGGGTTTAAAACACTTGATGGTTGTTTGTATATCATGTTAATGATCATAATACACTCAATGCATATAGCAACCACATTAATTGATAAATAATTCTTCTACTTTCATTGCGGGATGAGGTAATGTTATCTGTAATTCACAGCTAGTAATTTTCACTGATTTTTTTTGTGCTTTTTACCATGTACATGTACTTCTTGAAGCATGATGATTTTAGTCATTTAAGCAAACTAAGGAATGAGTCAATATCAAGTTGCTTATTTTTTAAAACACTTAATTAGATATCTTTAATGATTTTCATACCACTCTTTGCCTAAAAGTGGCCCTCTTCAGAATTCCAGAATGCTGAAGTATAAATGATTCTCACGGCTCTGATTACCGATGGAACTTCTATGCCAGTCCATTCCAAAATTAAGGTGCAGTCTAAATCAGGAAGGCTAGCTAGAGAGTTAGAAATATCAATTTAAAAGTGGACACCAGGATCCTGGAGTGTTGTCATTTTTTGGTTTCACAAAACATAGTGGGACATGTAAAATATACTACCAGTATAAATTTTAAAAAAAGCATACATAAATAAATATAAGTGGAGTTGCTGAAGTATTCCAGCAACTATTATTAGCCTAAGAGTTAAACCTGGACCGTGTATTTGAACGTTAAACTTTGTGTCTAGATATGCTGCCTCTGAAGGTGATATATTTGTTGAATAAGCTTATTTTAGGTCCTTCTCATTGTTTGTCTTTTGGCTTGGTGGATTTTAGAAACCCTTGGCCTTTTCGTGAACAACCACTTGCAGGATGTTCCTTATCATAGATGAAATGGATTACCTGCACATCTAACCAGTATTTCTCCTCTTGGAGCCTTTCAGAAAATTATGTGGAAGCTAAACAAGTCAATAGCTAAAGAACTCTTGCCAATAGAACCTGTGGAATTTCTAATTGAGCCATGGTGGGGAGTTTGTTTAGTCAACTTTACTTTGGAAGAATTCAAGGTCAGTTGTTTGGTGATAAAATTTGTTCTAAATGCTTATATGGAAAGTTAAAGCCTGAGTGACATTCTTTACTCCACAATCATCTCTCTTCAATCCCTTCTGTAGAAACTCTCAGAAGAAGAAATGGCAACCATTGATAAAATCTGCAAGGAGGAAGCAAATTCTTTTATCCTTTTCGATCCTGAAATTATTAAGGGTCTCTTTCGCCGTGGACTTGTATACTTTGATGTTCCTGTTTATTCTGATGATCGTTTCAAAGGTAATTTTTGAGTGCCTTATATTTAAAATTTTTAAGTGCTGTTTCAATTATCCACGCCCCCCCCCACAAAAAAAAAAAAAAAGAAAACATAAAAATGGACACTATGCCTTTTGGAAGTTGGAAATATATATTTTTGGTTTATATTGCACTTATCCGCCAATAGTGCAGTTTATTTCGAGTGAAACTCATGCATGCTACTTTGTGAATCATATTTTCGGCTTTGGGTCTCTTTTTTTACAGGTAATTTTCTGATTTGGGATGGGAATGTTGTTTTGTTTGACGTTAATGCATCTGAAATTTGAGAAATGCTTGTGATTGTACTTGTCCAAACTCTACTAGCCTCAAAGTTAAATGAGAGTTGTTGGATGGTGAATTGTTTTTTAAGAAATTGTAATACTGCAATGCCATGCTACAAATGTTCAGTTGAGATAAATGAGCCTGGTTAAATAAATTAATATATATGAGTGAATAAAACATTTCCTGTTGAGGCATCTTCACCATAGTTATTCTGATATTCTTCTGAAAATTCCTGATTTCACATTTTCTATCTGAACTTAAAGCAGCAAATGACGAGAGCTCTCATAGTTAATATACGAGAGGACTATAAAAGATTATTTGTTGCGTATAAACTAAAAGCTACAGTCAATTCAGCAGATTAATGTTGGATAGTCGTTTTTGTTGTCTAGCTAAAATGAGAAGGAAAGTATATATTTCGTACCAATAAAGCAGCAGAAATGCTAGAGTAAACGTGAAATGTTAATTCACAGACTGTATATGCGCGTACAAGTGAACCTTAGAGACCTATGTTCTTTCATGTTTTTCAGTTTCTAGGCTGGAAGGTTTTGTTTCAAACAGGGAGCAGTTATACGAAGATCCCATTGAAGAGTAAGAATCCTATCTAATCCTCTTTTATTTGTGTAAGTCTCTTGTACACTAGTTGTACAGTGCAACTATACACAACCAATATTATTCAGTGAAAACAAATAATATTGATCCACTAATACCTTTTAGTAAAGCAATTGATACTATTTAAAAATGCACTTGAATTGTATGGTGCATACAAATTTTGTCCTTTTATTTTAAATATATCTTTTAAGAGTAAAGAATTTGACTTTGGGATAATATGATACACAATCAGGTTGCTTTACGCTGTCTTTGTGGTGTCGAGTGAGAATTCAACTGTTGCTGAGTTGGCAACTACTTTGCAAGCTGATATCTCTCAGCTACAGGCTGCAGCATCCTTTGCTTGTCGACTGGGATGGGCGGTAAAACTTATTGATCCTGCATCTATTCTTCACGAATCAAATGTGCCCGGAACTCCGAGAAGTCTGCTCGGTGATGAAGAAGTTGGTGATGGCAGTGCTTCCCAATCAGGAGATGCATTATTTACAGAAAATGCTACTCCTGCTGCTGATTGTTCTCGTGTAGCTTTCGTTGTCGATGCTAATATAACATCTTACCTTATGATGGGATCTGTTTCGCCAGGTCTGTCCTCTATTTCTGTCTGATTCTTTTCTGTTTACATCTCTCTCACATGTGTGTTTCCAATTCTGCTACCTTAATATGACAGCACAAACCTCTGATATTTAGAACAGAGAGAACTTTTAAATAGTGGAATCTTAAAGATGTGCAGATTTAACACAAAGTATTTCTTGTTGGTGGTGGTTTGTGTGGGGGTCCTCGTTGGGGTTTGACGCCTCTGGGGACAGCCAAGATGGATTATCTCCTCATATTTAATTGCTTTTCTTTCCAGTTTTATCCTAAATTTTCTAGTCTTACCCTTCAACTTTTGTTTGCATAGGAACACCTTATGAAAAGGTACACCCATTTAGTTGAAACTTCTGAATGGGTTATTACAGGTTCTATATTAGACTTGCTTCAAACTAATATGGTAGGCTCTATTAATAATGAAGGGAAAATTTTGTGGAGGATTGTTGTTTCGGTAGTCACTTTGTCTATTTGGTTAGAGAGGAATAAGATAATTTTTTATGATTGTTGTGAATCCTTAGATGTTATTTGGGATAGAATTAAATATAAAGTTGCTTTAGGAGATTTAGAGTATTTTCAAGGGCCTGTCCTTGTCGGATGTAGCTAGGAATTGGTGTTTTGCTTTATAGTCTATGTTACCCTTTACTTTGTAATATTGTTAGGGATCTCTCATCCCTAATCTTTTTTTGCAATAAAATTATGTTTCTTATATACTCCCTCCGTCCACATATAGTGTGCTTGTTTCTTTTTGCACATGTTTTAAGGAATATTGATCGTTTATGAATAAAGTAGATAAAGTAGAGGAGATAAAGCAAGTGTGGTGGGGTATATTTTCCATAAAAAGAAACGGACACACTTTATGTGGACAACCCCAAAAGGAAATCAAACACACTTTATATGGACGGAGGGAGTATATAAAAAAAGAAACTTCTGAAGCTTCTATGCTTATCTATACTCCTTTTTAGTGGATGAACATCGGACAAGATAACATTAGACTATTTGGATATATACTGTTAGATTATTTTTCCAACGCAAGGAAAAAGTTTTGTTTGGACACTATATTTGCAGAAAAAGCCATTATTTATTTTAGTATTAATTGCATTACAAAGCTAGACCATGATCATGGAATCTGCTACATCCCAATTTCCAAGCATGAAATACTGTATCCTTCCTGTTGGGTCCAGCAGTGAGGATATGATTGAGTTTTCCATTGTCTTTTAAAAAAGTCCAAATAGTTCGTGATCATTTTAGGTATTTTTTACCAATAAAAGTCTGTAAGCTGCTCAAGTATTCAGCTACTCCCCTGCTGTTTGATTGAAGGTCAGGGGTGTGCACCGGTCCAGAACCGGACCGGAATTTTAAAATTTTACGGACCGGAGACCGGACCGTAATTAATCCGGTCGGACCGGATTTTTTTTCTTTTTTAAGTTTATGGAAGCAAGAACAAAATTGATGAATTTGTGTATGAAAATTAAAGTGTTTGCTCTTCATTACGCCAATGTGAATTTTATTTACATTATTATTAATGATCTTTTGACCCTAAAATAAATTAAATATGTTTGTTAAATTATATATTTGCAAAAAATGTAATAGATCTCAACACATTTTCACCAATTACTTGGTTTTGAAAAATAATTGAGAGTGCATTAGTAAAAAAATAAAAAAAAATTTTAAAAAAAAAATTCCGGTCCAAACCGGTCCGGACCGGAAGACCGGAATCCAAAATTTTCCGGACCGGAGACCGGACCGGAATCTAACCGGTCGGTCCGGTTCCGGTCATTTTTCCGGTCCGGTTTTTTTTTTGAACACTCCTAAAGGTCACCATCACGGGTTGAGCAGTAGTGGATTCTTCTGACGTCATGTATCCACATATAGCTCAAAGAGAAATCTAGGAGAACAAAAACACAAACAAGTAGATCGGTTGCCATGGCTAAAGCCTAGGCCCTTGGAACCATGTGAAAATCTTGTAAATTGGATTTCATTGGAATATCAATGATTACAAGAGAGATGGTCTGGTGACTGATATTACGATGACTATATTTGTATTGCTGTTTCAACTGACCAAAATGTTTGGTTGGGTCTTAATGGTAAATAAACTTGCATAATTGCATTTCAATTTATTTCTTCTAGTCTGGTTGAAAAGGCATACTGATAGGAACATGGATGCAAAATTATCTTGCCCAGTTTATATGCCTGTTTTATTGCTTTCTTCCTCTCTTCTTCCTTTTGAGGGTTCTGGTTTGCACCTTTTAAGTCAGAAGTTCTGTTTGTTGGGTTATAGATTACTCGTTCAGC
The DNA here is from genome assembly GCA_963675135.1 of Galeopsis tetrahit. Lineage (NCBI taxonomy): Eukaryota > Viridiplantae > Streptophyta > Magnoliopsida > Lamiales > Lamiaceae > Galeopsis > Galeopsis tetrahit. The sequence goes on from OY776131.1 coordinate 66,139,366, forward strand.
ATCTATGTGTGACATAGAATTATGGCCTTAGTTTATGGCTGAATTGATGTTTATGCTCTCAAATGCTCGTTATAGGTTTGAAGTCTCATGCTGTGACTCTGTATGAAGCTGGAAAACTAGGACATGCAAGCATTGCAGATCTTTGCATGGACCTTATTACTCTAGAGGGGGCCAAATTCGAAGGAGAATTGCAGGAGTTCGCTAATCATGCTTTCAGCCTGAGATGTATCCTGGAATGCCTAACTTCAGGTGGTATTGTTGCTGATTCAAGAGCAAAAACCGGCTCAATATCAGTGATCAAAGAGGAAGCCACTTCTTTGGTGACTGATATTTCTAATGGTGATAAGTCTGGAGATTCTGGTGTGAGTATACCAGAGATAAATACGGAGGTTTGTGAGCCATTGATAATGATCGAGGGTAATGGTTCTGGAGGTAGTAATGATAAAAATGTCTCTATTCCCTTGTCTGAGGAAACCAACTCTTATGCTGAGGATTCAAAATCAGGTCTTAGTCCCATAATTGATGAAACCTTAGATTCTGTTGAAGGTTTAGCTACTGGAAAGGAGACAAAGAAACCAAAGAAATACCGAGTAGATATACTTCGCTGTGAAAGCCTGGCTGCCCTTGCTCCAGCTACATTAAATCGCCTGTTTCACCGTGAATACGACATCATCGTGTCTATGATTCCACTTCCTCATTCTTCTGTTTTGCCTGGATCGAAGGGCCCAATTCATTTTGGCCCTCCATCACATTCTTCAATGACACCCTGGATGAAGTTGGTGCTATATTCTGCTCTCTGTAGTGGACCTCTTTCTGTTGTTCTGATGAAAGGTCAGTGTTTAAGGCTGCTTCCAGCACCTTTAGCTGGTTGTGAGAAAGCACTTATATGGTCGTGGGATGGATCGGCAGTTGGGGGTTTGGGAGGAAAATTCGAGGGCAATTTAGTCAAAGGAAGTGTACTCTTGCATTGTTTGAATTCTCTTCTTACATACTCTGCTGTGCTGGTTCAACCTTTAAGCAGATATGATCTTGATGATGGTGGAAATGTTGTTACTCTAGATGTTCCATTGCCCTTGAAGAATAGTGATTGTTCAGTAGCTTGTATTGGAGAGGAACTGGGACTAAGCAGAGAGGAAAGTTCAAAGTTAAACTCACAACTGCACGAGATTTCCAAAAAAATAAATTTGTGGACAATAGGTTATGTACGCCTATTGAGGCTTTTTAAAGAGAGAGTGGAAAACTTTTCTCCTGATGATGAGGAGTATGAATGGGTTATACTCGGTGTTGAATTTGGTATTCCACTTTTTAGTCCCAAATTATGCAATAGTATATGTAATAGGGTGGTTTCTTCTCGGTTACTTCAAACAGACTTGCTGAATGAGCACCATGAAGCAATGCAAGACTTGAGAAACAAGTTACTTTATGTTTGCACTGAGTACCAATCAACGGGCCCAACTGCAAGACTTCTTTATCAGAAAGAGAACCTAAAGGAAAAGGAATCTCGATTACTAATGACTTATGCTAGTGGACGATGGAACCCACTTGCAGATCCTTCTTCTCCTATTTCAGGAGTCTTAAGTGAAAACCAAAGATTAAAACTTGCTAATCGGCAGCGTTCTGGAACTGAAGTTCTGAGCTTTGATGGTACTATCTTAAGGTATGCCCTCCATGATCATTAACTGCTAAGCTTCCTTAAATTCTTTGAATACAAGTAGATGCTCGTTAGATAAGTTGTTCTATCTCACACAGGTCAAGTCGAACTTAAATTGACATTTAGTTGTTAGTTACTCCCTCCGTTACTAATTATTTGACTGATTTAATCCATTCACACAAACCAATTTTTCATTAATTAGGATATCAAATGACTATTATACCCTTATTTACTACTGCTTGATGTTTATATAGACCACAATTAATTAAGCTTATAATTACAAGAAGATCGTTAGTGTTTATGAGGGGTATTGGTGGGAAAAAAGGGCAACTTTTTTGTTAATTTTAGCAAAGTGACAAATGATTAGGTAGTCCATTTTGGATAGAATAATTAGGAACGCCATTTCCCGGTTGAGCCACTCCCAATCCTCTCTCTTTTAGTGGACAGACGGATCAGTGATTACGTGTGACACCAACTTTTCCAAACAACCTCAGTGGAATATCATTATTTATTTCAAATTTATCCTCCAAATCTTTCATTCGAAATTTGACCTAAAGATTTTTCTGGTATGTCCTGGACTGGACTAAACCGCAGTCGTCTTATGCGACTTTCTTTTGGTATAATATAACCTGTATGTTTAGCTTTTAAAATACCTTATCCTAATCTCTTATCGTTGATATGCTACAACTTTCAGACCAGAAAATTTATATTTATATTTGTTTAAGTTGGTGCTCTTTAGTGTCTAAAGTCTAAACCCTTCTTAGCTCTTGCTGCTTTTCTTCTTTGTTCTCTAGTTTCTTAATCAGACCGTATTTAATGCTTTTCAGTTGTTAAAAATTTATGTTCCTTATCAAACTCTTGCCTTACTGGTTTAAGAAAAGAAAATGTCCTCATGTAATTCATACTATAAGTTTTCTATAATATAATGTGTTTTTACTTCACAAATTCAGATTTGATTGCTATGTTGTCTTCATGATATTGCAGATCATACTCCTTGAGTCCAATTTACGAGTCTTCCACTAAGCCCTTTGAAGATTCTCTCACTATGGGCACTGGAAAAGGCGAATCAGAAGATGCTGACAGCAAAGAAGTAACTCTTCCCGGAGTAAATCTTCTTTTTGATGGGTCGGAGTTGCGCCCTTTTGAGATTGGTGCTTGCCTCCAGGCTCGTCAACCTGTGTCCTTAATTGCTGAAGCATCAGCAGCTTCAGCATCTTTTGCAGTCAAACAAAAAGTTTAGAATCAAATTTTCATATGCTAATATGGCAGCACATTCATTGGTGTTTGCAGTTGCTGATTCGTAGATAATGGCTTGTTCTATATCAACAATGAAGCAAGACATGACATTTCTCGAGGTAAAGGTTGAACTGTCTTGTTCCTTTTCAATTATGTTTATGTTTCTACTATAAAACATGCTCCGGTTGACTAAACATGTCACAAGTATATTTACCTGGCGACTCATTAGTTTAACTGCGGATGATTTTCAGTTACGACTTCTAATATTGTTTCGATTGGTAGATATCATGTCCTTTCCGTTAGCATTTCATAGATCTCCTTTGTTTTGTTTCGTGTTGGGGATAAGAAACAAGGGTGTGTTTGATTTGAGGGTTAGAGGATTTTGAAATCTGAGGATTTTGAAAATCCTGATAAATAGTTATGATGTGTGTTTGTTTTGAGATTTAAATAGGTTAGGGTTTTAACTTTATTTCAAATTGATGTGTGAGTGTGATATTGCATTATTATATTATTGTTGATTGTAATTGTAATGATTGTGTAATAATTAGTTTGTTTTATTGGAAGTTGCACAAGACTAAAAATGTTTGAAAAGTGAAATAAAATAAGAGTGGGAATAAAAAAAAAATATTTGCATTAATGAGTCATTGGAGAGAGTGGTGTAGAAAAAAAAATGGTATTAACAGGGTTCATAAGTATTTATAGGGGTGTATATATTGAGTTTATAAAACTAGATTCTAAAATATCAAAATAGAAATTTCAAAATCCCAAATCTGGTTCCCTAATCCCAGATCAAACATATCTCATATTTGGATTCATATGTTGAAATCCCATATTAAGGACAGGGGAGGAAAAGACGAGTCATCTCTCGTCTGAATTTACTAAACAGTCATTAATCTCATTTTTTAACTTGGAATTTTATCTATTCCTTGGGGCTTTCCATTTTTGATTGCCTTCTGACCTCTTTTCTTTTTGCTGCTAACTACTCTGTATGTTGTTGGCCTTGGTTACTGCAGGTTATTACGTATGTGCTTCTGTTGAGCGTTTGTATTTTGGAGCATATTCCCACCATGATTCATTAATTCTGTTGTAGAGAAAAAAAGAAAGTCATTACTGTTGTTGCACTTTTCGTGCAAAAACACTCTAGCCTACATAAGGTTATAGACAGGCGATGAACAAGGCTTTGATGGTCGAATTGTTCTCCCTTTTAGTAAAGGGGAAACTGGTGGCTTTTGTGGTAAGGTGGTAATGGTATATTGACATCTCATTATGTAGTTGTTGTATCTTAGATTCGATCCTGATGTAGATTTTGTTAGCCAATATTATGTGCGATGGCCAGTTTTATTCTTTCTTTCATGTACCTTTTATTTATTATCTGTACTAAAAAATTATGGGGTTATTTGTAATTTTATATATTTTAATGAGTGCCCCTACTTTGTACTAGAGTTGCCCTAATGGTTCAAACCGTTCCAAAAACACATGAATTGAAACCGTACCGGCCACTAATATGTCCTAGTTCCGGTTTGGCTTTTTTATTTAAATTTTTGTTTTTTATCACAAATTACAAAATTTTGACTTTTAGCTCAAATAAATTTCGTTATCACTAGAATTTCATTGTTCATGATCATCATTTTTTGCAATCTTCAACTTAAGCAATTAAGAGAATATGAAAAACTGTCTGGTCTAGACATGATTGTTGAAATATTAAATGAAAACTTGCATATGATTTTTTTAAATTACACAAGAAATTCAAATATGCTAAGGAGATGGTTATAAATATGTGATACCTTATCTTGCTTACCATATGTTATCAACTTATCATGTTAGAAAAGGGAACTATGTGGAATTCATGATAAAATTGTTACTACTAGTTTAATAATTCTCAAAACAATATATATGTAAATAAATTATTAAGTGCAATTTGAACTATTGTTTTCAAATTTTTTTTTCTTTTGACAAGAACTATTGTTTTCAATTACTTGTTAATGATTGACGACGTAATTCATAAGGGAGTTTTACAAAAAGACTGAAAATGTAAGTGTTTTTGAAGTAGATAAATAAATTACTAGACTTTAAGATAACAAAAGGGTGATGTCGAAAAAAAAGATAACAAAAGGGTAAATAAACTATCTACTCTTTCTCCCAGCCGGTTTTCCTCGTAATTTCACTTAAATCTTGTTGCCATCAAAGGTCTGACACTATGAAAACTGTAGAATTTCCACGTAGCAATATTGAGAGAAGTTATGTTCTGGAAATAGAAATGGTGAAGTTCTACGATGCTTTTGAGGGCATGTGTATACTTTCTTGGGTCTATTAATATGGAGCAAAATCACATACTCCCCCTACCATTCTAGATTGTCTTTTTTTTTTTGGTAAAAAACATTTTTTGTCTTACTATTCTCAATGGACTAATACACCCTAAAGTCCTCGACAAAATGTTACTATATTCTTTATAATATCAATAAATAAATTCTACATTAAATTTCGTGACAAAGTTAAAAGGACAATCTAATGTGGAACGGAGGTAGTAGTAATAGTATATAGTCCGTGCAATTTATCTATTACACAATTCATATTTTATGTACGTATATATACCAATTATTTTGAACAGTATTAATGATGAGTCCACGATTTTAAATTTAAGAGTGCAATATCATCACTTAGCAACTCTTTCTCCCAACAAGTTTTTCTCATAATTTAGTTGTCTTCACAATTCTAAAATTTGAAAACATCTTAATAATATCATCACATGTTGTCTTGAGTTCTTCCATGAGTTCCTTCAAAACTACTCTTCAACATTTAATGGGAGCTTGAATTTTACAAAATACTCCCTCCATTTCTTATTTGATGACACAAAATTATTGAACACGAGTTTTTAACGAAGAATTCTCAGCTTTCATATAGTAAATCGTTAGACTTTGTATTTTCAATTAAAATAATTGAATATATTTGCTGCAAAATGCACCCGAGTTTTGAGTCATTATTTTAAAAAAAGGGAGTGACAAAAGTGCTGATATTTTAGGTGAGAAGATAAAATGAAGTAAGCAGAAAGTCCAGATCTTTCTTTCTTTCTTTCGCAGACGTTCGTTCACGTGGCAAACATGAAACGTCCCTTCTGCTACGCAGCTCTCCTTCCAAAAAAACCCATATATACTTGCATCAACATACTACACTATCTAATTCCGCCATTGATTTCTCTCGATCGCGCTCATCGCTTATGGAAGTAATGTCACTTTCACATTCTACTCTTTGGAGCAACCGCAATTCTCCTCTCGTTCCCGCGCGCGCTGTCCACCCCATCCTTACGCGGTAGAATTCGCCGGTTACTGTTTCACTTGCTTAGATAGTGATTGTAGATGCTCCCGGTTTTGGTTGATTTCTCTCTCCTGATCTTTGATTGCTGTTGCAGGTCAAAATTAAGTGAGAGAGCGTCATACTTGAAAAGTTCGCAGAAGAGAGTTTTCGGTGAAGTAAGCTCCTCACTTGTTGGACTTGTTAATTTGAATGTCCAGGTCAAACAAGTATTGGGTGGAAGTTACAAAATGAGTTCATTTGTGTTAGCAGCTCGAGCTGGTGAGCAGACTACAGTGGTTGAGGTATGTATATTGTTGGAGAATTTGTTTCATAGGGATCGACTTTTAGTGTTTCTGCGGTGCAATATGGAGACAATGTGCATGATCACCTACTTGATTAATTTGATCTGAGGTGTATTTAGAAAATTTGCATGAATTTTTACTGCTTTTCGTTGGTTGCTTTAATGGTCAGAGTGCTTGATTGCGCTGCGAGGATGCTATAACTAATATGTTCCGTTTTACCTATATCTACTTCTGTAGTTACTGTTTTGTCTCTATATCTTCTAACTAATACTCAGTTTTACTCTCTTTTGAGTGTTTTGATTTAGGAATATGATAAAATAATAGATATAGTACAAGTGATGTGATTGAGAGAGAGAGAAAATAATATACCAAAATGGAATTGAAAACTTATTGCGAAACTCCAAAAAAAGAAAAATATGAAAGTTATTGTGGGATTTGAGGGAGTACTAACTTTACCGTGCAAATACAATTATGATTGGTATGTGTAAATATATTGGGATTACTTCAGGCGCACTGTGTATATAGTTACTGTTTCCTGTGCTTGTTGCTCATGATTCCAGGAAGAAGCATTGCAGAAGTCTGAGAGTCCATCGCTGAAAGTTTTCCCAGGTGAAGCGCATCCTTTAGGGGTGTCTGAGGTCAAAAGTGGAATCAATTTTGCGATTTTCTCTCAAAATGCTACTGCTGTTACACTTTGCTTACTTCTTGAAGAGAGGTTTGGATACATTTTCTGCTGATACTATTAACTAGAGTTTCAATTTGGATGCATCTTTGTCCTCTCTTCAGCTATGTATACATGGTAGTTCGTGCTCATTTAATTTCTTCTTGTTGTTGAATGATCAATCAGTAATATCCTAAATGTTGGCACAAAGGTTCAAATTTGTTGTATTTTCTTACATACCATGGCAGTGTAACAGGCTTGTTATCCTGATTGGACTATAAATTTCTATTGCTATATGTTTCAAAGTATTATAAATTAGCAAATGCCAAGATGGATATAATGTATTGGGCATAATTTCTCTTTGTATAATATGTGACTTTTGAGGTTACCCTCAGCATATAATCTGAAATCACTCGTCTCTGACTCATTCCTTGGCAATATGCCAATTTTCAGGGGAATACACAACGAACTTGATGAAGGGATGATTGAATTACCACTGGACCCACAAGTTAATAAGACAGGAGATATATGGCACATCTGTGTTGAGGTATAAATTGGATTATATGATTCTCTATATCTGCTCCATTTGATCTTCTTCATCTTATCTTTTCATGAGAAATAAAAAGTAGGTAATCACAACTCTTGATAAAGACCTCAAAATCATTGGTTGCTATCAGGAACCAAGATGAAGCTAAAATAATTACTCAATTTTCCTGAAGTTGACATGGTCCATCCATTGCGACACTCACATTCTCTTGTATGACTAGAGAGTAATGGCGATAAAGTTGGCAAGTTGACAACAGTACTTTCTTGGCGATATGCATTGTTTTGAATTGTAATGCATAAAACTAAGCATCAAAGGATTCTTCATGCAAACCTGTACTTGTCTATTCCATTAGTGGCATCGTCTACTGCTTCTTTGGCAATGGAAAGCTATAGTGTAAGAGTTACAATATTTTTGTTGATCTTGCTTTTAGTTGAAGCTTTAGGCAGGCTCAAGGAGATGGGAAGAAGATAGATTGCATATCATTGACATCTCCATTCTAAACAGGAGTCCCTTATTGATTGATGAAAATTATGTCTCTATGTCAAGTTACTTGTGGACGTACTTATCAGTATGTTTCTAGGGCCTTACAAACAGATCCGTTAAAAAATTAGGTATTGGGGCATAATTTCTTTGGCAGATGTGACTTTTTAAGCTGTTGAAAAATTAGTGTTATTCTTTACTTAGAGATATATTTTCTGAGGAAGAGATTGATGGTGAAGTATGGTTTCTCTTATGTTTGTAAAGCAGTTGTATGGTCACTCTCATGACTCTCTGATATTTTTCAATACCAAAAAGTTTTTTGATTCACATGAGGAAGGGGCTGTCTGATTAAGAAATTGTAATGGATTTTGTTTTTATTTTATGGGTATTTCATTAAGTTTATATCTGTAACGGATATTACTTGGTTGTTTTGAATTATTGTACTTATCTCCACTAGTTTGCTATGGTATTCTGCAGGGCTGACTTTATTGCATACATTATATATCTTTTTGGTAATTGTATTTTCTACATGATTCAGTTCATGGGGCTAAATTGGTACATAAATTTTTAGGTGCCGCGCAGCAATGTCTTATATGGTTACCGTGTTGATGGTCCTCGAGATTGGTCTCAAGGACATCGTTTTGATTATGAGAATTTCTTGCTTGATCCATATGCAAAGCTGGTTGAAGGACGCCGAGTATTTGGTGATGCAAACAATAAGATGTCTAAATATTTTGGGACGTATGACTTTGATTGCTTGCCTTTTGACTGGGGAGAAAACTATAAGCTTCCAAACATACATGAGGTAAGCTAAAGTAAATTTGTTAAACGGTGTTCTCCTGATTGTCTTCTAACTAACACGGACTGTTATTGGAAGATAATTACTAGTGATTATATATGAACACTCTATTTCAGTATTTAAAGTTACCAAAATGGTTTTATTGCCATAGTATGTACTTATTTTGTTAAGTTAGCTAAATGTATCCTTTAAACAAAGTTTTTTTATATCATGACTGTATGAAATATCTTGCTTACTCTGTGTACCCCTGAAAGTGGGGGGTTAAGAGGTAACATGGAAAAGTGGCTTTTATAATGTGATTCTCAATTAGCAATTGTTATCTCCTTTTGCATTACATGCTTTTGAAATTAAAAGGATCCAACTTTTAATTTTCCTCTAGTTGATATTTGAAAATAATTACGATGACCCCGAGATATATATTTATTTTTAATGCTTTTTAATCTTATTTTATTGAGTTTTAAGTTTTAGAGTGGGGATGAAGGGGCTTCCTGAACTAAATTGTTGTATATATTATACAAAGTCTCTCATCATTCTATAATCCTTGTAATTTCTGTTTTGGTGGCTACTTCTAATATATCTAAATGTGTATGACAACCAGTCTTGTAGTTGAAGTAATATTTAAGGTTCTTTATTAACACGACAGTTTGCGTGTGTCGGTGTCCATTATCTAGCTAATGATAAACAGCCAGCTATATACTTTGATGGTTTCACATTTGCTGTCTCAAGGAAAAATATCCTACCAAAAGTATTAGAGCAAATGCTTTGAAATTGCTACATTTTTGTATTTATGTTGGTTCTTGTATATATTTTGCATTTTAACTGCATAAACCATATTTGGGTTTTGCAGAAAGATCTCGTTATATATGAAATGAATGTCCGGGCCTTTACAGCTGATGATTCTAGTGGGCTGGACTCAAAGATACGTGGAAGCTACCTTGGTGTCATAGAGAAGGTAGTATTTGCATCTTCTCAGAGTCCAAATGCTCTGTTAATAACATTTTTTCACTTCAATTGCTTATTGTAAGTTGTTGAAAACTGTAGTCGTGTGGTATTTCCATCTAAGTATCTAACTCTAATTCAGAGTGTATATTTCAATCTCACTAAACGTGCCACCAATAGTGCATATCTAACTTTTATTTCTCATTCTTGGGTTGAGATTTCCTTTATCATGGCAACCAACTATTGTGGCTTTCTCCTGAGAATTATACTTAAGATCGTAATGTAGATTTACTGGTTTAGAAATAAATATGTAGCTCCTAATGATGAAATGCAAATCAATTATCATATAATTTTCCAGCCCCTAGGAGTTAGATAAAAGACTCGAGCCTCAAGTTCACACCTTACTAATCTTAAAAAGATAGCTAGGAGCATTTGGCATTGCTTGTAAATTGGTGTTGCATGCTACATGAAGGTAATTGCTAGTGATATTGGAATAAGCAATTATTGCTGATGCTTCTAACTTTTAATTAATCATCTGGAATAAGCAAGGGTTTGGTTTTTTTTTTTGATTAGAAACACAAATTTAATTACTGTAGAAATAGATATAAGAATGAGATGAAGAAAGTGCTACCAGAAATAGTGGAAAGCTCACAAATTGCCATTCCAAACCTTCAATGCCCCATCTGCCAGAACTATTTTTACTGTATAAACTTTCGAAAAAACTGAGCAGCTTTTTTCGATTGGATTTTCTTCAGTTAGTTTCGTGCCATCTTCCAACTCCAGCCTTGTGATAGCATCCCTTGAATGTGGGGTGTTATTATTAATGAGAGAGAACAATTATTCGATCTTTATTATAGGCTGATGCAGATTGACTTTCACTTCTTTCAAACTCTTAATTTGTCAGTTTCAAGATAATTTTGTTCATGTTTTAAGATTTCATTCATCTGTTGTGTGTAGGGGTGCCTTTCTTACAGAAACACATTTCACCTTGAGAAAAAACAATAATTTTGGTCTTCTTAGTTGGATGATTTGTTTTATAATGTGTTGTACTCAAAGAAACATTGGTGGTGTAGGTTCAAGGAGTTGTTAAAAAATTATGTTCATACATCCGAGATGTTTTTGTTGTGGGAAAATGATGTACCCAGTGTACCAGTCTTCTCTGGCTGTCTGGTTTGTCATGTGCTTTACTTAATAAAATATCTAAGTTAGGTTCTGATATTTACCTTTGAATATATGGATCCACTTATTGTGAAGATACCACATCTGTTGGAGCTTGGTGTCAATGCAGTTGAGCTGTTGCCTGTGTTTGAGTTTGATGAATTGGAACTTCAGAGGCACCCAAATCCAAGGGATCACATGGTAAGTTTTAATTTTGACTCCAATGCATTTGCTGATTATGTGAGTCACTCTGTGGCTCAATTAACATTTGCTGAGGTTGAGAGGTTCTATATATGTAGCCTGCCTAAATACTGCAAATACTTTGTATCATGTTTATGGAAGTCTGATCTGAATTTTGGGGGTAAGGATGCTAATCAATCCTTTTTGTGTCATTTAAGCTTGAGGCTAGATATGTTCGAAGAATGCATGCCCATGTAATAATTGAAAATGTTATATGTATCAGACATTGCGAGAGATTGGAGTGTCATCTTGTAGTTTATATCCTTATCAGGGTTTCCTCGCCCTTTTGTACTTATGTTACTGCAATTGATAAAATTTTATTTTGTTTCTTAAAGAGAAAAAAAAGAGATGAGTCGAATGTTAATATATAGGAGAAGAATCATATTTTGTTATTTTTACTAAATAAAAGAAACACTACAATGATAGTTATTTTGTTATAAATAAATAAATAGTGTGGTGGAGTATTATAGATTAATATAGGGGCTTAATCATTATTCTTGGTTTAAAAGAATTGGAAATGAAGGATTTACTGACGTTGGAATTAAGTGGGATAATTTGCTTCAGGTCACCTTTGCATATCTATTGTTCTCTTTTCTGGGTGTTTCAGCCAGTTTACTGGGTTTTGAGATGTTAGTCAAAGTGTAGGGCGAACATTAGGGTCTAAATTATCTAAAGCTGCAGATTGGTTTTCAAGTCTTATAACCCTCTTTTCTGTGAGGTTGCAATTACATACAAGAGGGTTTGTATTCACTAGTGTATGAAGTGTATTCTTGTTCGATCAATATTAACCAGAGTTATATATGCTTTGATCTCTGCATGTACAATTACATACAAGAGGGTTTGTATTCACTGGTGTATGAAGTGTATACTTGTTCGATCAATATTAACCAGAGTTATATATGCTTTGATCTCTGCATGTACAGTACGCCAATATTAATTGATGCCTAATGTTTTTAACCGTTATTGTATGCAAGATCAACACATGGGGTTATTCGACAATAAATTTCTTTGCACCTATGAGTCGTTATGCAAGTAATGGCGGAGGACCAATTAATGCTTCATGGGAGTTTAAAGAAATGGTCAAGGCACTACATGGTGCTGGAATTGAAGTATTGTTCTTAGTTCTTTTGGTTTGAAGTTCATAATGTTAATTTAATGATTAACGGTTAACTTAAAGTTCATGATCTGGTCTTGTTGCTTTAATTTTCCCCAGGTCATTCTGGATGTTGTTTATAATCATACGAATGAGGCTGATGATAAAAATCCATATACTACTTCATTTCGTGGCATAGACAACAAGGTGATTTTCTTGTAATACAGTAAGTGAATTAGCAACATTCTCTTGCCTCTTGACTATTTCTTTGCCAAATTGTGCATATCATCCAAGATGTATTATGTGTCATGTCAATTGATCTGACTTGAAAATTACCTCAAAAGAAATTCATGCTTCAAATGATTTACCAAAGGATGTTTATTTTCACTTCAGGACTTGTTATTTTTGGAGAAAAAATATGTCAATATCTATGTATAACTTGGATCTTTGTTTCTAAACATTTCTACCTGCTGCTGAAGTCTACTCTACATTTCAATTCAAATTATAATAACAAGAATTGAGGACAGTCGTCCTTGTTTCAAGATGATTATGTGGTGGTTTTTCTTTTCTTTTTATCCATTCTTTTGGTGATGTGGTGAATGTTTTGTAGGTTTATTATATGATAGACTTTAACAACAATGGCCAGTTGATGAACTTCTCTGGATGCGGTAAATTCATCTTTTTATACTCCTTTCCATAACACTAATTTTACGTCAACATCTAAGTTTTGGAGTCAGTGAATATGTTGATTTTTCATGCATGCTGATTTCTGATTTCTTAATATTTGTTATCAAATCTTTTACAAATTTAATTTATTGGTGCAACATTTTTGTAATTTAAAGCATGATTTCTTAATATTTATTGATGAAACAATCTTGTAATTTAAGGCATAAATACATTGGTTTGACACATTTATAGACAATATGTATGGTACACTTTACGGTTGTTGCAAATGTACCCCTGATCAGTAAATCAGCTAATATTAGGAACAGCAACCCGATGATTTATATTAAGAATCAAGGGAGTCAAGTTACTGTACTAAATAGAGAAATGTGATGTCCGATGAAGTTTTTGGGAGGTACTTTAGGTTACCTACCAACCTCATTTATCATTCTAGGAAGCTAAAGCATAACTGATGATATCAGTAGGATAATCGATAAATTGTTCCCCTAGAGTCAAAATGACCGATTGAAAAACTATGTTCATAACCCTGATATGTAATCTGATGTCTAGGTAATACGTTGAACTGTAACCATCCTGATGTCATGGAATTAATACTTGACAGCTTGAGGCACTGGTATGTTCGTTCCTATTCTCTTCAATGATCCTATAACCTTTGTGAAGTTGTATTGTATGGCGTTTTATTACTGGCTTTGCCATAATTAAGACTTTTGAGAATAGTTCTCTATCACATTATCATATGTCATGTGACATTCTGCAACAATGATAATTTGCAACTATTTCTTTACTTTTGTACATCCATTGATTGATGGTTGCTCATGAATCAACCACCATATAACTGAATTAAGCAAGTAGTGATACTAAAGCTCATTATTTCTGATCTTGTAAAAACATATTACATCAGAAACGAAGTTGTGGTCTTAATAGACTTACTGATTGATCACGTCAACTCCAACTAAGTTTTCTATTTACCATACTCTGATGAAATAATTTGCATGGTCATCTTAATAAGATTGTTCAGAAGTTGTTCAATGTCATTTCTTAACTCAACACAATTGCTGTGGTCTCTAGTGGTATTAATTGTTTTTTGAATGATTGGTGATTCATCTGCCTTTTCATTGACATAGCATATTCTTAGCCATTTATTGAGTTTAGGGAGTTCACATGACTGATGGAAAATAATGTGCTCATAGTCATTGCCTTTCTATGACTCAAACGACTGTATCATGGCTAGAACTGTATCATTTTCTCTTTCCCTGGCCATATTGCTTTTGAATGGTTATGCTCAGTTCTTACAATTGATACTGTCATTGAAGGGTCACTGAGTATCACGTGGATGGGTTCCGTTTTGACCTTGCGAGTGTCCTTTGTCGAGGAACTGATGGTTCTCCACTTAATGCTCCCCCATTGATCAGGGTAAATCCGATCACCCTCAAATTAAATTGGATTTTATGGTTGCTGTATGTAACATGGAAAACTGAAACCTGCCAAGTGTAGATATTGTTATTAATTCCATTTTTTTTCCTTCTAAAATTTCGTTTCAACTTTTTTTTACGAGATTGAAATCCTCCACACCCGCACCAGGGGGCCCATTGATTCTTACATATTATTTTCTCCAATTTGTACCAGTTAAATTTTTGTGAATATATTCATGCTGACCATTAGTAGACTATAGGTGTTTATAAGACGTAGAAATTAAGGTTCAGGAGAGAGCAGTAGAGGAGCCTGAACCTTCTCTAAAGGTTGGTATTTACGGATCTAAAGAAATAACTTCGCAGGAATTAGCTACCATTTTCACAGGCAATCCCATAGTTATTGTAATCTTTATCCTCATTTTACTGAAAGAACTTAATCTTTATTTCCTGGAAATTTAGCACTTGTGAAGATGCACCATTAACCCTAGCTTCCTTTCTATTTGGATTTGCTTTATTGTTAACTCATAATCTTATTTTACTACTTAGTTGCCTTTTCTCCCAACCAAAGGAATCACCTTAAGATGATCTCATCATTTTGAGAAGTCTCAGTTTACCCAAGGGAAATATTGTTTTCTTTTATTCTTCTGCATGCTTGGTGTTGATAGCTCAAATGGTGCAGGCGATAGTCAAAGATAGTGTCCTTTCAAGATGTAAGATCATTGCAGAACCTTGGGATTGTGGTGGCCTATATCTTGTAGGAAAATTTCCAAACTGGGATCGGTAACTTCTGCAAGCTTCTGCTTTTTTCTATATTTGGCCGTAAATTTGTGCATAGCTGCAGCAATTTTCTTTCATCTATATATACTTAAGCTTGCTTCGGTTCTTTGGAGTGTATAATGTGCTAATATTTGCAATAAAGTTTATGTTTCTTATCAAAAAAAAAGTGCTTATATTTGCAATTAGAGGTTAGACAATATATATTTGAGACCATTAAAATGTAATAATGTGCAATGCCTTTTTTAAGAGCTCATATAAACCATAAATGTCCAGCCAATTTTTAGTTTATTCTCTCTAAATGATTGTGACTTCCATGCCTGTCTACACATATCAACACAAACCATATAATATTTGTGTTGCAGGTGGGCTGAATGGAACGGGATATACCGCGACGATATAAGAAGATTTATAAAGGTAATGAAAATGGAGAAACTCTCAAATAAGATGTGGACCTTGATTTTCATCGGCATCACATTTCCTATAACTTATAAAATAAATCAAAGTAAATGATAGAAAGTCTATGGGAACTTTCCCTTGCACAATATGCAAAATGACGGCAAATTGCTTCCTCTACTCTTAACTTTACTCATAATTCTTTTTAGAGTTCAACTTCTTTGGAGTACACTGGGTTTGTATAGCGTAAAGGAATGGCTTAAAAGATAGGGTATAAGTTTGACTGGTCCTTCCTTCACTCATGGGCTTTGGGAAAATAATTTGTACTTGTATCATATTCATTATACCACAACATATAGAAATGTATGTTTTTGTGAAAATTAGATTTCTATTATTATTTCCAAGCAAACAGCTGTTTTCAATTCTTCCATCCCTTTGTGAAGTTTATTGCCTTGGCGAGTTTTGCATATCTTATTTTAATGAAATATACTATCTTTTTGGCTTTTGATAGATATAGCATGTTTTCCTAGAAACCTTACTCCATAATAACTGAAGTTTCAGATTCTATTGTGTTTTCATTTGAAAATATCATTTCGATCAGATTTAACTGAGGTGCACTGTTGAAAAAGTACTATCTAAATTCATCTGTTTAATTTTGTGTTGCTATAAAGTGACTCGATTGACATCATCTCTTCATACTTCACATATTTTTTAGGGAGTTTCACCTAATACTCTTTGCTAATCATGGTGCTTTGTCTTTCACCTAATACTTTTTGTGTTCATGTGCTTTTCTGATACAGTTGATTCCTTTTCTTGTTTAAAAAATTGCTGGAAATTTGTAACTGTTGAGTACATTCTTCTATGACTTCACCTTAACAATGGTTTGTAATGATTTAATTGTGCTCGTCATGTATATTGAACGAATCAGCTTCTTTTTTAATTAAGTTTTTGTTTTTCATTAATCGTTTGCTTACTTACATCACATCATGTGTGGCATATATGTGGAAGTTTTATTCAACTCTTTTAAGTTATTTATTCATCATATACTTTCTACAAGAAAAGGAAACTATTATACATTTTAGTGTATATCCAAATATAATTTGTTTCAAATACTCATGTTAACCTTAGATTTAATCCAGGGTGACATTGGTATGAAAGGAAGTCTTGCTACTAGGGTTGCTGGTTCTGCTGATCTTTACCAAGTAAGCCTCACTGGTTTCGTGCTCCTGAAACTTTCTTGTTCTTGTTATCTATGTTAACAAATGACTTGATGTGAAGTAAGTAGAACACTTTTTGATTCGGATTAGTTTAGACACTATGCATTGCCTTCTCTGGTCTAGCCTTATTATCTACCCTTAAAGTCTTTTGACGTCGGCTTCACGGTATAATTCAGACTGCCTTCTGCCATCCCATTGTTATTTTCATTGAAGTTTTTAAATCTTTCTGTCATGCCATGGAATTCCAAATAAGGATAGCAAGTAATAAAACTTCGACGGTGTAAACATGCAACTTTAATAATGATATATGTATATAATAGATAAATACAATCTTTTTGGCATAATGCATCAAAAGGTCCCTAAACTATCAACTTTTCTTTATATAGGTCACTAAACTATTTTTTGTTTTGAAAATCCCTTTAAGTATCAAAAAATTATTTCTCTAGCTCCCTTGAGAGATGAAAATTGACAGAATTTTTCGATTCATCTTACTGGTGGTCAATGCTCGTCTCGAGGGAGCTCAATGCCCATGAAATAAAATTCCAATGCTTGAAATGTTTTTCAAAACAAAAAATTGTTCAAAGACCTATCAAAATTAAAATTGATAGTTTAGGGATCTGTGTTGATGGTTCATGAGTTATGCTATTCTTTATCTATCTCTATTATGAATCTGCACTCTGTCTTCCAGTAGCAGTTTTGCAGGACCTTATTTTTATGCTTCAACCCCATGGCAGCCTCAGTTATACCTATTATTTGGTGTAATGTTATAAATTATATTCCTATTGAAGACTGGAGTCAAGCTCCTCTGTTCTTACTGAAGAAATCTCAAACTGAGAAATCCTAGAAACCCAAGCAAAATACTTAGATTATCCTAGTAACCAGCTTAAACACGCTGTAGAAAGAATTTCTGCTCTCAAAAAACGTTCAGGATCTAAGTTTCATATTTGTTGTAAATTCGACTTGATTCATAGATATTCTGTGATCGTTCAGTCAAATAACTTCATTTTTATTTTTTTGGCCTTAGGTTAATCAACGCAAGCCATATCATGGTATCAACTTTGTAATTGCTCATGATGGATTTACTCTTTATGACCTTGTCTCGTACAATTTTAAGGTATTAGTGTATTACATGCTTCGGTTTTCTATAAATATAGTCCAAGTTTGAATATCAACTCCATATTTACTGTCTTCTGTATGCTGTAATTTTAGCATAATGATGCCAATGGAGAAGATGGAAATGATGGGTGCAATGACAATTTTAGCTGGAACTGTGGTTTTGAAGGTAGATGTGTCCCAATTTATTTTGATTTTCCCATTTATATTACTCCCTCAGTCTCGTGATTATTTGCACACTTTCCTTTTCGCACACTTTCCTTTTCGGTCCGCCCTAAGATTATTTGCACAATCCTAATATGGAAATAACACACAAAATTAATGCCCAAACATCATTTTATTTTCAAAATTACCACTCATTTTAGGCCCACACTTTACCTCACATCTCACTAAATCACATTTACACATCACCAAATCCCCTTTACATTTCTCTAAATCACCCAAAATACCCCTCCTTTTATTTGATCTCACACCCCATTAAATTCACTTTTCTTAATTTGTGTGTCATTGCACATGCGAAGATAATCCTGGGACGGAGGGTGTATATTTTTGGAACTAATATTAATAGGTCAAATCTCTTACCATTACATTTCGTGGTTGACAAATGACACTGCCCATATGAACTAATTTTTTCAATGATATTACTTTTTCTATGTTAACAGGAGAAACTGCAGATACAAATATAAAGGCTTTGCGTTTGCGTCAAATGAAGAACTTCCAAGTAGCCTTAATGATATCACAGGTAAATATAATACTCCATGACTGCTAATGCTACAGCTGCAATAACCATTCACAGTACTTTTTCTTATAAACCTTTTATTATTTCTGTTATTATAAGAGCATGAAATCCCAGTTTGCTTCTCGTTGAGAAATAGGGAACTCCCATGATAACCAATTACAGTACTTATTTCAAAATTAACTTTTTTTTTTGGAAATAGGGAACTCCAATGATGCTAATGGGGGATGAATATGGTCATACTCGCTTTGGAAATAATAACAGCTATGGACATGATAATGCTTTAAACAACTTTCAGTGGGGACAGGTATATACTCCTCTCTCTCTCCCCATCCGTATATATAAGTTATAGGAAGATATGTATTTTATTAACATGTAAGATGATGTTGAAATTTGATGAGACAGTTGAAGGACAGGAAGGATAATCTTTTTAGATTTTTCTCTGAGATGATAAAGTTTAGACGGAGCCATCATGTCTTCACTAGAGAAAATTTCATTGGGAAGGTAAAACTCTTTACCTTTTTGTTACATTAGGTTGTCTGTCTTGTTTTCCGTGGACAATCTCTAGTAATTAATTATGTGTTACCGTTTCAGATGTTGAGTATAAATAATAAAAACCTTATGCATATTTCGGCTTAAGAAATTAAAAAAAAAAATCTAAATACACGAGACAGTTTTAGGGTAAGAATTTGACTATCTGTGGAGGTTGGGTCGTACTCCCTTTCTTGCTGCGTTGTTGAAAGTCCTGACTGATTAGGTAACACTATTATAATTTTTCTCGGTGGCCTAGAAAATATGAAACCATTTTGCTTAAGTATGGATTTACCTAATTGGAAATAAATGCTTCTAACATAATATGTCAGGACATAGAATTCATGCAAGCATGTGTTAGAGGTGGACTCTTGAGTTATTTGTCAAGTGTGAATAAACCTTGGAAGTAACAAATTGAGTAAGCTAAGTATATATAGATTTAGAAGGCAAATAGGAAACTTCTTTGAGCATAACATGGGATGTGTTCTTTTTGGAACATTTTGGTATCTACAAGAAATCTTCATAGCAATAAAACAACACACTGGCGTCCTGTAGGTTTAATCCTAAAGCTGATAAATTGGTGTTATTGCAAAATTTTACATTAAGAATTAACACAAATATTTTTATTTAGATTTTATTTGACATGATTTTGAAATAAACTTAACTGATTTTTAGAAGTTTGGATTGTTGGAACATAATGATGAAGAAATTTTGAGTAAGGAATACGTTAAAACAGCTAGTATAAATAGTCTTTGTCTATTGATTGTTCTTCAGATTTTCCCTTTTCGTGTTTGAGATTAATTTTACATTCTCTTCATGCAGAATGAAGTGACATGGCATGAGGACAACTGGGAGAATTGTGAGAGCAAATTCCTCGCTTTTACGTAAGGAATACGTCCTTTGCACCTCTAATTCATTCTTGACCAATCTATATTGTTTACTTGGCAATTTGCACCCGAAAATTAATTAGTTTTTACTGTATTGAATTTTTAAGAATTTTGGGAATTTATTAAAATAGCTACCTATAATCCAAACCCCTTGTAATTGCTGATATAATAACATATTAATATATCATATGACAACCATAACTACTGATCCATTCTATAATTTTTTCTTTTTCTCTGATGTACAAAGAAATGTCATGTTTCAGGCTTCATGAAGAAAATGGAAGTGATATATATGTGGCATTCAATGCACATGATTACTTTATTAAAGCTTTCATACCATCCCCGCCAAAAAGCAGACGATGGTATCGTGTGGTTAGTTTTCAATACTCAACCTTATCCTGTTTGAGACCTCTGGAATGATCTTCAATCTTATTTCTTGAAAAACAGTATATCATATTCTTCCACTTGGTGTTTAACTTTCATGTCATGCAAATTGATTCTTGAAATCTCTTCATGCCTCGTTTTATAATTAAAAGAAATGCTGTTTTCTTTTGGTACCAACTGTTTGGAATTTAAGAAACTCAAATCACTCTTGAGGTTTATGCTGATGTCTTATCTAGGTTCTTTCATACATTCCTACTTAAAATTGGGTAAATTACAAGAACCACCTTGACGATTAAGCAACTTACAAATATGTTACAAATGCCCCCTAGTGGTACTAGTTTTCTTGCAATTGCCCCGTACTATATATGTTTAAATTAGGAAAATAGAAGCAAAAGCCAAGGGGCGTATTTGCAACGTACAAACTTTATTGCATTTCTTTTTGCAAATAGGGTCAGCTCATGCTTTTTGTTAGACCTTGACAGATAATCTTAGTCGGCTCCATAAGTCCCCCAGATAATGTTTTAAAATACTTTGTTCTTTGAGTTGCACCTGTGTAGTTTGCAACCAAGTGTCAAATTATAAAATGGCATTGGAGTAGCGCAATGATGGAGTTTTTGTATTATTCTCTTGATTTGAACCAATTAGTTGCTATCTGTCCAAGTCTTTCTTTGTTTCACATAACATTAGAGGTTGATACTTGTTACACTTGCAAATTAGTTTGAATTTGTCTTTTTGATTAATTAATGAATTTTTACTCGTCTTACTTGAAACTATCTCAAAAGAGAATGTCATATTCTTTTATTTTTCGGGCCTGTTTCTGTGGATAAATTTGAGAAGTCTTAGGTGTGTTTGCAAACTTTTTTCAGGGTAGGCTTTTTTAAATTAGTGATTCTTAAAGTTGTTACTTGTGTTTGCAAACACACCCTTACAACAATGGCGAAGCTTCCTTTTCTTTTCCTTATATGTGTAAATAAAATCAGGTGGATACGAATCTGGAGTCTCCGAGCGACATTGTTCCTGAAGGCGTTGAAGGTGTGCGAGAGATATATGAAATTGCCCCCTACTCGTCAATTATCCTACAAGCAAAGTAATGTGATGGAGATGAGACTGCATTAGCATTAGCATGTTCTTGGTTAAGAGTTAAGACTGATCGTATTCATCTGGCAAACCCCTACTCTATCTAAAGCAAAATAACTATCGCACAAGGAATTATTGTTATTTCCTTTGCCATTGTATTCCAGTATTTAGATGTATTAACTGCTTTTGTACTCTAATTATGACAGTATTAACTGTGTAGTTTCTTTGTTGAATAATTTTTGTATGTAATTGGATTTTAAGTAATTTTGATATATTTTCAATTGAATTTTTAAATAATCATTTACATAAATTTGGGTCCTCTTTGTTCAACTTTGAGGCTGGTTAATTATTAACTCACCCACATTTTAAATATTGCACCTTCGAGTATTTCTAAATATTTGAACTAAAAAAAAAAGTGCAGGCCTATATTCTTTTGCTTACGAAAAATTATTTTGCGATATATCTGCTAATTTTATGCTCTTATATTTTTTAAGAAAGGGTATATTAATTTTTTTAGTTCCTTAATCTTGTCTCAACTTTAATTTCAGTCCCTTAACATAAAAAAAATTGTTAGTTCTGAACATATAATTTTATTGAAAAAAAAGTTATGGGGATCAATGTGCGGTTTGTTTCAATCCCGATGTTCTTGGAGCTTGGTAGTACAATTAATATATTTTAGTAATTTAAGTGATGTATTTTTTTAGCATTACAAATAATGTTTTTTAATAATTTATAATGATACGCTTTACCATTATAATTAAAACTGTTTTTATAAATTAAATGGAACTATTTACCATTGGCTAACTCTAATATGCACTCGGGTGTTTATATACACTCAGTGCCACGTGGAATTGCCTACCCATAATAATTCCCATTTTTTCAGCCGCTTTATTTTCCTCTTTCAAAACTAATTTTATTACTCCTATAAAACTAATTTCAAAATTAATTCCCCATTAATTTTTCGCCTATCCACTTTTTTATTACTAATTTTATTTTCTCTATCAAAACTCATTTCAAATTAATAATACTAGCAAAAGGCCATCAGACACTAATGACCTAATAAGCCACCAAAAAATAAAATAAGAAAATAACTCATTAAATAAATAATTTTATTAATTATATATAATAAAATAATAAATAATTCACAAAAAAAATATTAAGTTTCATTATTCAATTTTTTAAGTAAAAATGTGTTAAACTTTAAAGAATTTTTTTTATTCAGTATTACTAAAATATGTAAGTCGATATAACGTAAAAGTAAAACACAATATTTACTATTAATATAAGTCAATATAACTAAAAAGTGAAACACAATATTTTTGAAACGTGCAAATCAGTATAACTGAAAAGTGCAACACAATATTTTATAAAAGTGCAAGTAAGTATAACTAAAAAAATACAACACAATATTAATGAAGAGTGTAAGTCATTATAACTGAAAAGTGTAAGAGTTTATTACTGAAAAGTGCAACACAATATTACTAAAAAAGTGTAAGTCACTATAAATAAAAATATTATTATACAGTTTAATAATTGAAAAGTGCAACACCGTTTTACCAAAAAGTGTAAGTCATGAAAAAGTGCAAGTCGGTACAACTGAAAATGCAACCTGAACTAGAGTGCACAACATGTCGAGTCCATAGCAAACCAACCCTTTAGCATTAAGTGAAGTGATTGACATTAACTTATTTGCAAATTCTACTCACAATTTAAAAGCACTTCTCAGAAGCTAAAATTGTGAGTGGACAGCTTTAAAAAAAAAAAGTGATTCTACCCACCCAATTCAGTGGGTGTTTTCAAACACTACAAACTGCTTCCAGAATCATTTTTTTTAAAACTGTCCTCTCACAATTTTTACTTTTGAGAAGTGCTTTTAAACTGTTTATAGAGTTTGCAAATACATACTAAGTTTGCAAAAAAAAAATTAAAAAAAAAAAAAAAAAACTTAGTAGGGCTTAGTTTATCAAATTCTTCTGCTGCTGGAATTTGTTCGGTAACACATGGAATTGCGCACAAGCTTTTGGGAAATTCTTGTATTTTGTTGAAAGCTTAGGGACATTCAAAAATGGCGGAAAACCGGCGACTCGTCCTTCGCAATTTCCTTTCGCCTGATATCTGCAAGGTTCCCGCTCTTACCTCTCTTCTTCATCTGCTGTATGCACGTTTCTGCTTATTTTCTAAAAGATAAATTCTTGCTCTCCTTTTGTTTTTTTTGGGTAAATAAATTAATAATGTAGGAATTAGAGTTCATACATAAAAGCTGTTGCACAGTTGGGTACAGGCCAAATGTCTTCTCTACCACGCTCTCTCACCTTATAGCTACCAATTCGGCTCATCTCATCATACCCTTTGTCCCTATCCGAGGTTCTGCTGTTTTTATCTCTCTTTATATATACTTGTTATCAATCAGCAATTTCCATTTCTGATAGCTGCTTGATTTGTAGAGAGGATAAAGGAGAAAGTGGAGGAATATTTTGGATGCGAGTACGAATTGTTCGTCGAGTTCACTGGACTCATTAGGTACAGTTATGATGAATGATTCCTCTTGTTTAGTTACATTTCAAATTTCATGTCAACTTTTTCTTACTTTAAGGGATACTTATTCAAATTTCAAGAATGTGATGTTTCTTTTGACGATTTTGAACCATCTTCAAGAACCTTTAGTTATGATTTATGAAACTTATTTTGCTAAGAGAGAAAATTTTGAAAAACTTTTCAGATTGAAGAATGAAGATGTTCTGAAAACACTTGGAATGAAACTACTAAAAGTAATTCCTTACTTAAGTAAATGAGAACATATCTTGTCTGAGCACGATGCTATTAGTAAGATATGATTCGTATATGATATAACTGACCCCGCATTTAAAGCCTTTTTTTTCTCCCTTGTGAAACCAACCTTCTTGTTTTCTTATGTTTTACATGTCAGCTGGTCCAAGGGAGCTAGCATTGGATGGCACAGTGATGACAACAGAGACCATCTCAAACAAAGGGATTTTTCGGTGTGTTAATTTTCTTGTTAAAAATGTTACTTGAGTAAATATAGTTATTTGAAGTTTTTTTATGTTTCTTGGTTTTCATTTTCAATCATGAATTGTTCTCATATGTTTCTTCATTTTATTTCAACACCTAGTTATTTATTGTGTCTACAACTTCCCTTGCATCTACTAAATATGACGTGTTTGGAAACAGAAGTAGAAATGCATTTCAGATTCATTATTATGTCTACAACTTCCCTTGCATCTACTAAGATTAATTTGAATTTCATGGGAAGTGAGAAAGAGTATTGTTTTAAGCAACTAGTTGTTGGATTGGGAATTTTGTTTGAAACGCATATTCATACTTTATACTCCACTAAGTTCCATGGGAAACTGTACTGAAGTTACAAGAAACTCTCCCTCCGTCCAGATTTTATATCTTTATTTTTTAATCCGAAGAGTTTTTATCTTTACTTTATTGTTGTTGCACTTCAAAATTACTTGTCGAGGATTAGTGGTGTTGCGTCATTACTTATTAAAAAAAATTGTTTTAGCATATTTGGCTCGATTACCGGATGTCACCAAAAAATAAAGCATTCTTTTTTGTTGCCATTTTGTGTGTCTGGTAAACTGGGAAATGCAGCTAATAGTTATCTTTTTCACCTGGTTGAAGGCTGTTTGCTATTTAAATAGTTACGAGGTAGACTTCCATGGAGGCCTGTTTCACTTCCAGGATGGGGAACCCTCAACCGTCGCACCCATGGCTGGGGTAAGTGATTTCTGTAATAAATTAATAACATAAAGTTACTCCTCTACTAAAACCTATGGTGATGTTTGATTTTGGTTTATAGTAGATTTTGAAAACCGGTTTTCAAATCTTGATAAATAGTAATGGTGTGTGTTTGTTTTGAGATTTTAAGTAGGGATATTTAACTTTATGTCGAATCAGTGTGTAAGAGTGAAAGATTTTGTATTATTATATTGTTGTTGGGTGTGATTGTAATGATTGGTTGGTGTTGATTATGATTTAAATACATTAAAGTGTAAGGAGAGAGAATTGATTGTATCGGAAAGTGTAATGACTAATGATAGGTTGGTATGTCTTGTGGTGGTGGTTTTTGAAACCAAATTTCAAAATCCTGAAGTAGAAGCGTCTTTAGATTTCTAAATCCCAAAACCGGTTTTGAAATCCCAAATACTTATATTTGCGTAGTTGTATTCACTTACCATTAGAATGATGGACCACCATTCTTATAAAGTAGAGAATTGAAGACATAAATATCTTGTTTTAATTGCCTCCATTTACCACTATTTTAAACTGATCTAGGCAACTTCTTTACAGGATGTTATAATATACACAGCGGACAATAGAAACATTCACTCTGTTAGCGAGGTAGCTTCTTCGTTTATTATGCTCTTTTGCTATCTAACTACATCTAATACATATCTTATCCCATTTATATATTTATCGAGTCCATTTATCATTAATGTGCAGAAATTAACATATATTTTAAACAGATCATTGAAGGAGAAAGAATTACACTTGCTTTGTGGTTCAGCCGCGATGCATCTCATGACGAGGATGCTAAACTTCTAAAATCTCTCTCCGACTATTCACTAAGAACTCATATAGACTCGATTAGTTCGTACTTACCTATACTAGCATCAACAAATATGTACTGGTTTCCTCCTGACGAAGCTTCAAGATTCCACTCGGGATTTAATATATGCTTTGCAAGGTTGCATGTTCTCGGATTTGACATTTATATCCCCAACAGAGAATGTGATTTATCAGCAAGAGATTCATCTTACAACATCTTGAAATTGTTGGAGGAGTCATTATATTTGGCATGTGGAGACAAGTTACTCACATTGGAATTTGTCAACATATTGCATGCCCTTCAGGTATCTTTTCCTGCTCAATCATTTAAGTCTAAGATTTAAAAAAAATAAAAATTAATACCCTTCAGGAGAGTGATGTAAATTTGCTTTGAACATATATAAGTAACAAAAACTTGTATGCACCAGGTGCACCGTGCAACTCAAGTATACTCTTAAATGATATTAGTTGTTTTACTAAAAAATAGTTTGTTGGTTTTAATTATTTTTTTAATAAAAAATATTAGTACTACTTGTTTCCATTTTATATGATTGTTACTCAACTTAATTGAAACTTGCACCAGGCAGTGTATTTTTTTAACTTTATTAGTTGTTTTACTAAAATGTACTATTAATTTGTTGGTAGTATTTTACTGAAATATATTACTTGTTTCCACTGTAAGGTACCCTCCGTTCTGACCAAATATTTCCATGACTTGTTTCACAATGGTCCAAAAAATGAAATGAGAAGTTTTGGCTGGGACGCCAAAAATTGCAAAATGAGAAATTTATGTTTGGACGGAGGGAGTGTTAGTTATGTACAGTTGCATTGTACACCCAGTGTACAAAGAGTGTTACTCATATAACATACATATTTATTTTGTTGGGAAACAGGTGGTGCAGTTTTACTATTGGAAGGTGTCCGGGTTAGAGAAAGCTCTAGTAAACGAGCCATGTATTGACTTTTCCCCGCTGACTGAATCACAGCGGAAGGAAATCGATTGCCTGAAAACTGTAGTTTTAAAGGACGTTGAAGGAGTGTTTGGCAAGAGGTTGCACACATTTTGTGGTCTGCAGGTTTGTGAGTGGGAAGCTTATACCCGCAGGCTGCTCAAACAAATGGTTATAAGCATACCATATTGGACAAAACATCAATCTATTTTCTCTTTTGAATCTTGACTCATAATCACTTTAATTTGTTTAGTTACAGTTTTTTTTTTTATTTACTTCTGTTTATCTAAGAATTTATTTAGTGTACGATCCTAATAGAATGTCTTTAATGGTAAAGGTAAAAAGTGATTTTTTTCAAAATAAAAATATTACTATATGATAATTGTTTTCTTGTGTGCAACGGCCTTATATAATTCTTTGTGAAACTACAAAAATGTCATCTAGCCTTGTCTTTAAATCCTGCCTGTATATCTCTATGATTGTAGCACTTATCTTATCATCATGAATCCTGGAGTGTATGTTTTACCAGTCATTCTAACAAGTTGAAATCTCTAGCGATTCATTTGACCACTATATTTTCATCTTGTGCCAACAATTGTCCAAAACCCAATCTATCATCTTCTCCATCAATTACTGGTCCATGGGACTTATCTCTTTTTTTTTTTTTTTTTAGAGAATATTCCATCTGTTTTATACTACTACTAAATTATCTATTTGCTCGAATGTTCTGTTTCATTAGATTATTCTTACCATAAATAATTATAAAATTTCACATTAAAATTCGTATTAGTATGAGAATGAAGGGAGTAATTTTATATATACCGGAAAATTTAATACAATGTACAACATGAGTTTGAAAATTTCGATAAATTGGAGTAACAAATAGCCTATCAATACTTACTCAAGATGACTGGAGTGGAACTAGTGGAAGTAACCAGTAGAGACTAAAAACAAGGAAATATCAATAATGGAGCTTTTTATATTGATGTTTATTTTATTTCATTTGAGGCCAGGAGAAGGAAATCAAGCTGGACAGGTTTTAACCAGGGGGCAACTAGGAGATTGAGCTTTTATTTTATTTTATTTTATAGGAGGCCAACGGAATAAACTGGACAGATTTTAACCAGGGACGTCATGGTCCTAATTTTGGAGTATAGTAAGCCTCCAAAACCATACACAAAATTGGCCAACAATAATAATAATAAGCTACTCATGTAAATAATAAAAATATAACCACAAAAGCTTAATTTAACGGTGTAACAGAAATTGTTAATATTTAATAGGCACCAAGCCTAGGAGTAAATTTTTACGCTACCTTTCAATGATTTTTTTCTACCCCTCAAAAGCATTATTGATTGGCCGTGAATTAATAAAACCAAGCCTAGTATATTTAACGGTTGAACCAAAAAAAAAAAAAAAAAAGAGTCTATCTAATAAAAGTATTGTTCAACCGTAATAACCGAACAAAATTCAATTTTTCATTTGGAATTTAGAATTTTGTAATAAGGTAAACTCAAATGTTATATGAATGAATTGAAATTGAAATTGAAATTATGTGTTTGTGGTGCACACACCGCGCGTCAACTTTTTTTAGTGAGATATTTTAAACGAAGGCTATACGTAGATATATATAGTGCTTCCACATGTGTTTTAAATAAATGCCATTATTGCAACTTTATAAATTATTTCTATATAAGAACATGCAAGTAATTTATGGTGTTTCAATAAAAAAAAATTGCAAGTAAGAGTATTATTAGCTACTTCCATCCTTGTCATAAAAAAAAAAAAAAACTACTTCCATCGTTACATTGTGAAAATTACTTTTTTTTTTTTTTATAATGAAAGTTATTTTTTTAAAAAAATAGTTCCTCATATTTCATTATACTCCTCTGCCCGTAAACTTCTCATTTTACATTTTGGTTTGTCCGTCTATAAACTTCTTATGCCCTTTAGATAAATACTTTTAACTTTTTATTCTTACACTTTACTTTATATCTTATTTTTTCTTTCTATTTCCCTTTTTTATCAATCAAATTAATCATTTATACTATATTTATTATTTAATCACTTTTCTTAATTTATGTGTTAAAAAGTAACTGAAAATTTATAAAGGAGGGAGTATTATGTTTTCACCAGTAATTTGTAGCGAATTAATGTTGAAATATAAGAATATTTTAAGTGATAATTATAAGTAAAAGATAAAAAGGGGAGAGAGAGGGCCCGCACTATCGTTCGTATCGAATGGAATGGAATCACGTAAGCAGAAATATTGAGTGGTGTAGGGGGCCCCACCATGAGGTGGTTCATATCAAATAAAATATAGGCAGCTGGCAGAGCATGAGTGGCCATTCCTTTTTTTCTACATTGTCCATTTCTCCTCCTCAATTATATATCAAACATTATTACTGTATTTATACACCCGGCCAAACCCCTCTCTCATCCTTCTCTCATCGACACAAACTAGTTAGAGTGAGAGATGGATGTGAATATTATTGTCTTAATTTTATCAATATCAATATCAATCTGCAGCAGCAATGGTAAGCTTCAACGCTTCGAACAAGCCTGCAAAGCCGATGCCTCCCTCAACGTTTTAGTCGTCGGAGATTGGGGCCGAAAAGGACACTATAACCAATCTCATGTTGCTTCTCAGGTATATATGAATTTCTTATGCAATCAACTAACTGTACAAATGTTGTTGGTAAATTAATGTTAACTGTCGTGCTACTTAATTAAAAAACGACCAAAATATTAATTATTTAATTAAATGATAATTAATCTACATATGAACAAATGAATGAAGGTAGAGTACTTTAGGAGAGGTGGCATGAAAGTTAGGTTTTAATAGAATTGAAATAGAAGCGTGACAGCTAGCACATAATTTGGTAAGAGTTTGTAGCGTCTAAAATTGGGTAAGAGTCGTACGTGAAAGTGAAAGGCACAATTTCAAGTAATGACATTTTATGTAAATTTATTAATACGGTAAGAATGATGTTTATAAATAGATACTCCCTTTGTTCTATGCGCTCATTTTTTTTTTATACATGTTTTTAAAAAAATATAGAATAATGAGTAAAAAATATATTTGATATATATTGTTAGTAAAATAGAAAAAATATTCAAAAGTAGCGTATTTAATTAATTCGGTAGGCCAGGCACTGTCACATTATACATGCGATCGAGATGTTTAACCACGTTGTCACACGATCATGTTTAATAAACCAAAAAATAAAAGAGCAAAGCTAATCAATTCATGAATTACGAATTGAAAGTCCACTCCACGAATGTAATATTAGTAAGTCAGATTTACTATATATATATATATATAACAAATTATCAAATAAATAAATGTTGACTTATTTTTAATTTGCTGGACATGCAGATGGGTATAGTTGCAGAAAAAATGGAGAGTGATTTTATTATATCGACTGGAGACAATTTTTATCCAAGTGGATTAACTGGTGTTAATGATCCAGCTTTTTACCAATCCTTTTCAGACATTTACAAAGCTCCCGCCTTGCAAAAGACCTGGTACTCTGGTACTATTTATACTATTAATCAAAATATATTTAATTTCATTTTTCATTTTTAAGATTTAATTAGTTATATTATTAATTTATTTTGATCCAATCAATTTTATCAGTACTGGGGAACCATGATTATAGAGGCAACGCATTAGCACAGTCGAGTCCCATCCTTAAACAAAAGGACAGCAGATGGTTTTGCATGAAATCATATATCCTAAATACAGGTTAATTAATTAATTTGTAATTATAATTAATTTAATTAGCTTGTATAACTCATGATTTTTGTATTAATTTAAACAGATATTGCGGAATTTTTCTTCATAGACACGACACCGTTTCAAGATAAATACTTCAACGATCCAGAAGACCACGTCTATGATTGGAGAGACGTCCTTCCAAGAAATAAATATCTTTCAACTCTATTACAGGTAGGTACTATAATATCACACGTTTTCAAACTTCAATTTAATTTTACGAAATTAATTAATAATTTTGTTTTTTTTTAACAATTTTAAGGATGAGTAAATTGTTCCATAATTAATTTACCCTCGTTGAACTATTAAATCAAATAGAAGAAATATTAATTTAGTGTCGTGTATTTTTTATTTTTTTTAATTTGGAGGCGTATTTGAAAATTGTAAAATGACAATGGGACCCTTGTCAAATAGGATTTGGAAATAGCACTGAGAGAATCGCGTGCGACATGGAAAATCGTGATTGGCCACCACACAATTAAAAGCGCTAGTAATCATGGAAATACTCCTGAGCTTGTACAAAAGCTTCTCCCAATCCTTGAGGTAATAATATAATATTCCTTTTCACTAATTTTATTTGTGCTTTCTACTCTATGGTTCATTTGTATGGAAAAACATTTTTTTTCGTGATACTTAAAACTTTTTTTTAGGCTTATTTATTAAAAATTAAAGACTAAATTAATTTGTGAAATTAAAATGCAGGAAAATGGTGCTGATCTTTACATAAATGGACATGATCATTGTCTGGAGCATATCTCTAGTTCAGACAGGTAAACTATATAAAATTCTCATTAAAGTTATAAATACTATGAATTAAGGAAATTAAATAAATTATTATTATTATTATTTTATATTTATGTACATGCATATATATATGTTTTTTCAGCCCTCTTCAATTTCTAACAAGTGGGGGTGGGTCAAAGGCGTGGAGAGGTGATTACAGTTGGCCGAATCCAAAGGAGATGAAATTCTTTTATGATGGCCAAGGTTTCATGTCTATGCAAATCAATCAACATGAAATTCAAATCAATTTCTATGATATTTTTGGGGAAATATTGCACAAATGGAGCACTACCAAATCCCTATTCTCTACAGTGTAATGCAATTAATTAATTGGTTTAGAAAAAAAGTCC
This sequence comes from Galeopsis tetrahit, assembly GCA_963675135.1. Taxonomy (NCBI): domain Eukaryota; kingdom Viridiplantae; phylum Streptophyta; class Magnoliopsida; order Lamiales; family Lamiaceae; genus Galeopsis; species Galeopsis tetrahit. Next base: position 66,171,410 of record OY776131.1, read on the forward strand.
ATTTGTAATATATAAAGTACTATCATTCTTGTATGGCTAATATTTAATGAAGTAATTATGTGGTCTCACTTAATTAGTACGTTGATCTTTTTTTTTTTTTTTTTTTTTTTGTGTGCGCTATGTCTAATCTTTTTTTTTTTTTTATGGAAGTTAAATACTCATCCCTTTTTTTCCCCTCCCCATGACTCGAACCCAGGACCTAAGGCCTAGGTAGTGGTGTTCTAACCACTTGAGCTATCCCACTTTGTGCTATGTCTAATCTTTAAACCTACAATTATTACTGGCATTTAGCATGTTAAGTACGTTACTTTAATTTTAGCGTATCATTGTTTAAAAAATATTTAATTTTATGTGCATTGATGCTTTTTAAAATTTCTAAACGGGCATAAAATTTCTAAACAGGCAAAAATATAAATTACTAATAAAATTAAATACATTAACGTATCGATCTCATGAAGATCAAATTACAAAAAGATGGATCGATCACCATTCAAAAAATGAAGATGAATCTTGAGTGGTGTAGTATAGCTCAGCGTGTATCTTGGATGCTTGTTTTTGTGTCATCTAATAATCGCCACGCATCTTACTATATATAGAGCCCACATGATTTTATTTTTATAATACTATAATATATAATCATTGAAGACGCATGTGTAATCTTAAATCGCTAATATTAGCTCAATAATATTTACAACATTCATAGTGGTTGACAAGGAACTTATCTAAATCGAATATTTTGTCACATGGCCCTTTTAAATATATATTAATATATATATATATATGATGTAATGTTTTTATAAATTTTTATAATACTTGTATAATTTGAATATACAAAAACGGCGGATGCACCCCCCATACTTTGTAGTAGTATATAATTATACGAATATGTGTATTTATTATCTTCTTGTTTAGATTTATGTATGAATATATAATTACATTACATCAATACGATATTAATTAGACTTTTTTTTTTCGAAGCAATATTAATTAGACTTAAAACACGCGTTCAATTATCATAAAATTTTAATTTGGCTATCTGGACGGGCTTAACCCATAGGTAAATATAGATTAATTGTCGAGAAAATAACTTGAAACAAAGTGATTTATTTAATAGTACATCAAAAAACAAAAAAAAAATTACTAGAATTGAATGATGCAAGGGTGGGTCGGTAGGAACGTATGTCGGCTGTTCTTCTATTGAGGGAGACATTATTACGTACGTGTCCAGCACTAATAGAAAACTAAATTAAAAAACGATGGTTTCCTAATAACTTTTACACCTTTCAATTACTCCGTATATTTTATTTTATAAACTACACCTTAACAATATTCACAGTTTTACATAAAATGTCTTACTCCATCCGTTCGCCTATAAATTTTTCATACAATTTTTAACAAATATCTTTTAATTTTTTATTTTTACAATTCACTCTATATCTTACTTTTTCTCAGATTAGCTTCTGGAATGATATATGGGTTGGGGGGAAACAATCTGAGGAAGTTATTTTTCAGATTATATAACATTGAGATTGACAAAAAGTGAAAGGTTTCGGAGAGGGTAAAATGGATTGAAGGAAATCGAGTTTTCTGTTCGAAATGGAGCAGAATTTTTTTTTGAAAGAGAAGAGGTTATGTTTCACGACTTTTGTGCTCTTATTGACAGGAACATCAAATTCTTAAATGCGGAGGACTATTAACTTTGGAGTTTGGAGGAGGACGGAATGTACTCGATAAAGTCTGCATAAAAATTTATGTTAGAAAAACAAACTCAAACCAGTGCGCAGTTGGACGAAATGGGCTGCATATGGTCAAAAGGTGTTCCATTCAAGACTCTTTCTCATGGAGAATGGTCATGAACAAAATTCCGACAATTCTCAACTTAAAAAAGAGAGGGGCGTACAATGTGAATTTTTCGACACTATGCAAGGTATGTAATATCGAAGAAGAGGACACTGACCACATCTTCTTTTGATGTCAAGCTCATTAACAATTTGGAACAAAATATTAAGCTGGTTTGGAATGGAAAGGGACAATGATCTGATACGTCTAGAACATTTTAAGCATTACGGAGAAAAAGTTGAAGGAAAAAAGAAAATAGCATGGATGGCAGATTGGCAGTGTGGCATAGCACAATATGGAATATTTGTTTAGGTAGAAACAATACGGTATTTAGAGGTATGATTTTTTATAAGAATAGAATAGAGGAAAACATCAAAATTTCTGTGTTTGGATGGCTCAAAGACAAAGATATGTTGAATTTTTGGCATTCTTTTCAGGACTGGGATAGGGAACCCACGTTATGTGTGAGATAGATTTTATTACTGTTTGTATTTTGTTTTGATGTAATTTTGTGAGTTTGGGTATTTCTTATACCCATCGATATATTTGCCGTTTCCAAAAAAAATTTTACTTTTTCTTTCTATTTTTTTTCTCTCTTTCTCAATCACAAGTATTTATTTTTTTATTACTTTTTTTAATCTCTGTTTCCAAAAGTGACGAAAAATTTATAGGTGAACGTAGAAAATAACTTTTAGATTACACATACACACAAATTAACTTTTTTTTTTTTTTTTTTTTTTTTAACCTTTAGAAATTAAATAGGATGAATCCGATTTTTGTTTTAAAAGTTAAGTTATTATGTCATTATATACAAGGCCAATCTATGCCCAATACTCACTTATCGTTTCATTAAATAATATTTATACTTGTAAAAATTTATATTATTACTAGTAATGTATATACGGTGAACGAGTAATAAGTTAAACAAGAGTTTAGGCGAGAGTGCTTTGAATCTTAGTCTTATTTTCCCCGACATTGAAACTTAGCTTTTAACATAAGCGTGACAGCACATCATTTGGTAAGAGTTTGTAGCGTCTACGTAAGGAAGTTGTGAGCGATAATTCTTATCATGTTTCAGTCATTTAATCACTAGTACTTAATTTCACACCAATAAGCGCCTATAATTATAGTACATTCAACCACTTAATAGGACATTCTGACATGATGTTTAACCACTCCAACGGGACATTGTCACATGGCCACGTTCAATTTACCTAAAACGTTCAATTTATCTTTAGGTACACTACGGAGGAAATGGGAGTTTTGGTCCCACATGCCACGCATGACAGGACCCTCGTTTTTTAGCTCCCATGACTTTTACATTTAGTCCCAATATGTTAAATTTTATCATATTTGGTCCCACCGTGAGTCAACTGTTAGCATTTTTAGTCCCGTTAATTCTTCTTTCTTTTTGGAGCGAAAATTGACACTTCTACTTAAATAATCTTCATTACATCCCAAAAATCTATAATTAAGAAAATAATTAAACATAAATTTATAGTAAAATAATCGAATCAATGTCCGACCGGAGAGTGAAAACCTCTTATCGCGAAAGTGTAAATAACAAATAAATTAATATGCAGATCTAGCATCATCTACTTTTCAAAACACCAAAAATGACAATCTAAGTACACAACACAATCCTAGTAAGACCCAAAACCCCAAATTCCTCCCAATTTCGCAGTTTCACACGACGGCACGATCACAGCCCCTACCACGGCGACGGTCGACGGAAGGCTGATAGCGGCGCGCTGACTCGACGAGGAGAAGGATCTGAGCCCGTCGAGTCGCAAAACTGTACATACGGCAACCTCCTTCTCTTCGTGTCCATTTACAGACGTCGAGTCGCAAAACTGTACCCGGCCATTTACAGAGGTGGAGGGTCTTCAAACAGAGAAGAAAAACAGGGTCACAAAATCCCTACCCAAAATCCCATATGAAGCCGATCGAGCAGAGTGATGGGAGCCATGTTCTGTTACAGAGGTGGGGGCCGTGGGAGGAGGCGGCGAAGAGCATGAGGAGGGCAGTGGAGTGGAAGAGGAAGAAGAGGCAGTAGAGGTGAGTGATTTGCTGTCGGAGGTTACCATTTCAATTATCATTTCAATTATGCGAGGTGTGGATGTGCAAGGTGTGCGAACAGGCCCTCGTCGCCTTCACCTGCAAGGCCGACGCCGCCGCGCTCTGTTTCACCTACGACCGCGACATCCACTCCGCCAATCCACTCGCCCGTCGACACGTGCGTTCCGCGGTGGTTCCCTTCAATGACACCGCCGAATCCATGGCGATGAAGTCTACCAAAAGCGACCCAATTCTTACTACCAAATTCCCGGCGGAGATAGAATCAATTGATTTTTTGTTCACAGACTCCGATCAGTACCTAGATTTCGATAGCTACGAAATTAGCTCACATCCTTACAGCGACAGCGTAGTCCCCGACACCGTCAAACCGCCTCAATTAACTAATCAACATTCGGCGCCGGTAAACCGATTCGAGATCGATTTCACGGCAGCGTCGGCCTTGCAGGTGAAGGCGGCGGGGGCTTGTTCACAAACATGGATTTGCTTCAACGACGACCACAATTTGGGGATTTTGTTTTTTTTTTTTAATTTGGGGATTTTGGCAGCCATCTTAGGGTTTTGAAATGATTTGGGATTTTTGTTAAGGGTGAACTTTAATTTGGGGTGAAAGTTAACAATTGACGGCCACGTGATGGGCACGTAAGTCTGTCCGTTAAAATTTAACGGGGCTGGGACGAAATTTCAAAATTTGCACAATACAGAGACCAAATGTGATAAAATTTAATCTATTGGGACTAAATGTGAAAGTCATGAGACCAAAAAAACAAGGGTGCGTGGCAAGTGGGACCAAAACGACGTTTTTCTCGTACACTACGGGAAAAAGTAAAAACTACAATAAAATGTAATCCATTAATAAATTATTACTGCGACACTTTAATAATAATAATAAAAAATACTAATTGTGAGATCCCTCACTTGCTTCGAAATTAAATTTGGGAAATGCTAGATCAATTAGTTAATAAAAAAAGTTAATTAATTGATAAGACTTTTGTACTATATCGATTTGATAACTAATCTTACAAGATAAGGATAATTAAAGGTTTGTTTTTTTAAACTCTACCTCTCGCAATTAAAAAAACATATTTCCTCCGTCCACGAAAAGTAGTCTCATCTGTCTTATATTCTTTGTCCACAAAATGTAGTCTCATACCTTTTATAAAAACTATCACCCTTCAACCATCACTTAATTACTCAAATTACCATCAACTTTATTCACAATAAACCCCACAATACCCTTACTTTATCTACTTTATCTATTTTTTTCTTAAAACATGTGCCCCACCCCAATGAGACTACATTTCATCGACGGTAATAATCTAGAAGCTATTTTTGTAGACTTTCAAAACACACACAGAATGTGAAATCCCAGGTAATAGAGTTTTGAATCAGCGTGTAAACTCTCATCCCACGAGCACAACCATGAGAATTTAAAAAATGTACAGTACTCCGTATTTAATTGACTAGTGAAATATTATGTATTTTATAGTATTCATAAATTGAATTAAAGCAAATAAATGTTGATTTATTTTTCCCTCCACAGATGGGTATAAATTGACTAGACAATTTTTATCCAAATGGATTAAGTGATGTAAATGATCCAGCTTTCTATCAATCATTTCAGATATTTACAGGTTGTAATGCAGAATAAACCTGTAATTTATTCCTTAGTACATAGAGACTCACCATCAAGTCTCCTATTCCAACCAGCTTCTCAGGTCCTGAAATGTGCAAGAAGATGAATGAAATACACATTTTTATTTCTAATGTCTTACATAACTGTGCAACAGACAACAAACTGTATCCAAATGTTGGTATACATAACACATACACATCCTTTAGTACAATATCAGGAGATAAGTGGACATCTCTTAAATGTTTCACATCTACTGTCTTTCCAGCTAGTAGACACACAACTATTTTCCATGTCATCACACTCAGATTACTCATTAGTTTTGCTTTGACTTGTTGCACATGTGTTTTCTAGCCACTGTATTTGCTATCCACCTATTTTTTTGTTTATCTCCAAACAAAGTTAATGCAAAATGTATTGGAGAAGTAGATTTTGTACCTGCAAATTAGCAAAGCAAAATCCATATGCATCTCTGGCTTTTCTCCCCTCTTCATGTATTTAGTCATCTCCTACAGCTGTGTTTGATTTGACTTGTTGCACATGTGTTTGCTAGCCACTGTATTCACTACCCATGCATTTTTTTTGTTCATCCCCAAACAAGTCAATGCAAAACGTATTGGAGAAGTAGATTTTGTACCTGCAAATTAGCAAACTGAGCAAAATCCATATGCATCTCTGGCTTTTCTCCCCTCTTCATGTATTTAGTCATCTCCTACAGCTGTGTTTGATTTGACTTGTTGCACATGTGTTTGCTAGCCACTGTATTCACTATCCATGCATTTTTTTTGTTCATCTCCAAACAAAGTCAATGCAAAACGTATTGGAGAAGTAGATTTTGTACCTGCAAATTAGCAAACTGAGCAAAATCCATATGCATCTCTGGCTTTTCTCCCCTCTTCATGTATTTAAGTAAGCTCCTACAGCTGCTGCAGAATTGGTAAAAACTCTGTTGATGAGCTTCTTTTCTTGTCCACATTATATGACTTTTGTGAAACTTTATTATCATACACAACAGTATTAGCATAAGTCATAGGTTTCTTCTACAATTATTTATACCAATTCGGTATCCCATGCAACTTGAAATAAGTAGAAACTTCATGACTTGTTACTCCACAATGTTTGCACACTAATTTTGCCTTTTCCTATCCTGTTTTCCTGGTATATCTTCATCTACCTTATTACCATTCCATCCACCTTATTACCATTCCATCCACCTTATCATACACCTTTGCAGCCATAGCAGCAGAGTCTGATTTACAAGTAAAGCACACATTCATAGACCTTTGCCTCTAGTCTCAATTGTTAGCAACATAGAAAAGTTCTCATCCATGGATTGGTGGCCAATGATCCATCAACATGATTTGATTTTTAATGTAGTCATACTCATTGAGCCCCATTAAGAACTGTTTCACCTTATCATCCATTTGTTCCTTAGCTACAATCTTCCCTATTTCACTATTAATGGGGATAACAGTGACTATAAAAGCCAGTTCGTCCCACAATTATGCAAGCTTGTAGAAGTATTCCACAACAATAACATTTCCTTGAGTTAAAACATTAATTTATCTTTTGATTTTATACTCACAGGTCCATTTTTCTCTCTATATCTACCACAAATCGCATCCTACGAATCAGTATAAAAAAAATGTTTCACCCAATTCCTTTGATAATGAATTCAAAATCGGTGGAGCAACAGTAGAATTCACCTTCTTTAACATAATGTAATTCTCATCATCCAATTCAGGCTCAGTAATACTTCCATAAATGAGTTTTATTTTGTTTTTCGAACTCAAAGCAAGTAACATCGAGTGTTTCCAAGGTAGAAAATTACCTCCACAGCCACAATTCCTGATGATCTGCACCGTGCAAGTAATATGGATCACTCTCTGCCTGAGCTCCGCTACCAGATCTAGATCTAGAGGTCGCCATTAACGCCGGTCAGGCTGTGTTTCGACGCTTAGGCATGACGAAAAGTAGCTTATACTCTGTATATTTCTCACACAATGAAAATGGCAAGTACATCATCTTTATACAGTGATTAATCCAAACAAATTAATTCCAATAAATTCCTGCTCTTCAAAAAAAAAAAAAAAAAAAATCCAAAAAATCCAAAAAATCCAAAAAATTCCAGTAATTAAATTTACCCCTGTTTTTATATCTACACGTGTCTTATGATAGGAAAACCCTAGAATCATCATCCTTCAAGTAGATTATTTATAGGCTCTTTGGCTAGCCGCTCAATTCATTCACAAAGTCAGATTAAGAAGCGAAAATTCGAAGAAAAACGTCTTGGACTTTCACTAATCAAGATCTCAGATGGAAATGCACAATTTTATGCCCATGTCCAGTTCACAAGAGGTATTCGCCTACTTACTCTCTTTTATTTTAGATTTCCAGATTTAATTTAGATTAGATATAGACGAAAAACTAAACTCTCTTTTGATGTGGCAACGGGACGGGGCCGGTTTATGTTTCCTCCGACCTCGTCGGAAAATCGTATATACAATTGCTATTGATGTGAATTTATTTATTTATGAATTATAAAAAATTGTGTTGATTTAGATTAGATATAAACGAAAAACTTAACTCTATTTTGATGTGGCAACGGACGGGGCCGGTTTATGCTTCCTCCGACCCCGTCGGAAAATCGTTTGTACAATTGCTATTGATGTGAATTTATTTATTTATGAATTATTAAAAATTGCGTTGATTCAGATTAGATAGACGAAAAACTTAAATCTCTTTATGAATGGCAACGGGACGGGGCCGGTTTATGCTTCCTCCGACCCCGTCGGAAAATCGTGAATACAATTACTATTGATGTGAACGTATTTATGAATTATTAATAATTGCATTGATTTAGATTAGCTATAGACAAAAAAAAAACTTAACTCTCTTTAGAAGTGACGACGGGACTAGTCAGTTTATGCTTCCTCCGACCCCATCGAAAAATCGTGTATGCAATTACTCTTGATGTGAATTTGTTTATTTATGATTTATTAAAAATTACATTGATTTAAATTAGATATAAACGAAAAAATAACTTTTTTTTAAAAGTGACAACGGGGTGGAGCCGATCTATACCTCTGACTCCGTTGGGGAATTTTCGACATTGAAGCTTGATAGGAATTTTTTTAAGTCCTCGTCCCCACCCCTACTAGTATCGGGTATTCCCAACCCGAACTTTTTTTAAAATAATTATTATATTTTCTAAAAAAATATTACTCCATATCTTTGACAATTAATTATATTATAAAATTATTTATTTAAATATAATTTTTTTAAGTCTATTTAAATACTCATAATTTAAAATTACAAAATATAAAAAATTAAAAAATATTTGAATATATATAGAGATTATGTACATAAATATTAAATTTTTTGCACATAGGTAGATTTTTTTTTTTTTTTTGTTAAGATCCAAATACAAGAATTTGACAATTAATGTTAAAATTTAATTCTTAATACACAATACACAAATATTCATAAATAACCTTTAACTTGGATATTTTCAATGTATTTTGAATGAAATTCTTACTCTTGTTGTTTGTAATGATGAATGAAAACTTATATTATGAACAATAAAGAAGGATAATATATCAATTAACATGAGACAGTACTTTTACATGTCTCACATAACACGCACGCACGGTTAAAATTAATCAATTAATTAGTAAGATAAGAAAAAACAGATAGGTGTTAGGAGTAATTAATTTATAATTTTTAGATCTATAATCTCAATAATCATATGATATTTACTTACATTTTCTTATGTGCATTACAAATATACAACAGATTAAAGATACAGAAGACTCGCATTTTATGAATGGATTGTACCTAAACATGAATGACTTTTGGAGACAACGGCATGCAGAGTTACTTAATGAAGCTTCCAGTACTGGTAATTAATTTGTTTCTCATTCTTACACTTAATTTATATACTTTCATTAATTTATTGTTACTCATAAATTCATAATATGTCCAACAATAATGTTAGTCTTTTATTTTATTCATATATTTTTCATTTTATGGTTTAAGTTGTCTTTTGACAAAATGTAAATTTAATTTTTTAGGACCCCTCAAATTTGAGAATGTACATCAATATATTGGACTAGTAAAAGTTTATTATTATATTTCTCAAAGTATATATATATATATATATTTTTTGCCCATACATATGCACACACATTACACATACATTGCACAGGTTTTGTTAATTGAGATAAACAAATAGAGGCAACCAGCATGCATCAACTGTGATCTTACTGTTGTTTTTTATATCTTGTAGGATAATTATATAACCTTTGTTGCTTGATTGAACAAAATGTGATTTTTTTTTCTTCAAATTAATTTTTTTACTAATGTACCTATTTTTCAGAGGAATCTAGTCAACCTTCACTGCCATTAGCTCGAATAAGAAAAGTAATGAAGTCTGATGAACAGGTTAAGGTATGTGTATGTTATATTTATTGTTTATTTCTTTATAAGTTGACTATATTCAATTTACTAATATTTTAAGTCATGTATATATGATAGTAGTGAATAAGTACTATTTTTGTTTATGCGTACATTTTTTTTATATAGCTATATATTTAGTTGTAAAGGCACCAAGTTACAATGATGTGTCTAGCGCCTTAGGCGTGCGTCTTTCGTGTATTGTGGCTAAAATAATAGGAACACTACATAAATTTTATTTAAATCTATTAGCATGTAAATGACTATTAAATTAAAGCTCAAAATTACATAAATGACACAAATGAAGGGCATAAAACCATGTATTTGTATTCTAATCTAATAGATTTTTAATATATATATGCCCCGCTTTAACCATATATGGAGAGGCGCAGAGTCAGACGCCCCGTGCGCCTTGTTTAGGCGCGCCTTTAATAACTACTCCATTTATTATATATAGTTATAAAGTCACTCTCTTATACGTATAATATTATACCTTAAAAATATGGAAGGAAAATTCTCTTTAACTTTTATAAAAAATACGGGTAAAAAAATGTGTGTGCCCATATAGTATGACATAAACAAAATAAACCATAATATAATACTCCATTAGATGTCCGATACTTTATTACCGGTTAACATATAAGTATAATTAAGTGTATAATTATACGGATAAACGAGTAATACTGCTAAGATAAATAAGTGATAATATATAGTATATATATATGATTCGAGTTGGCCTATTATTGACTTGCAAGTTTTTTTTATCGGCTAGATTTTTGTTTCCTAGCTATATGAAGGGGATATTGCACGGTGCAAAGTATTTAAATTTTTGAATAGTTATAAGCATTGTTGAAAATATATACTGGTGTGGATAGAAATATCAAAATCATAGGTTTTTAGAAATATCAATGGATTAAGTTTTGGAAATAAATATCGATACTTATACATGTACAACCTAATAATATATTAGCTTGATGAATTGTTTCTGTGCACTATTGATGCAAATACAGTATCTTTATTTAGTGACATAAATTTATTTCTGGAAACGTATATATACATAACACACATTTATTATATAGATGAACATTGATACTTCGTCAATCGAACTCTTTAAAATTGACAAAATAGTGGAGTAGTACTAAATACTATGCATTTCTAGGATAATTAATTATACTTTATAAATGGACTGGTATTTAAATTGTTTAATATTTATATAAACTGTGCAGGTTTGAATTTCAACATTTATTCATTCGTCCAGTGCATCTAAAATATGTAGCTTATTATAAGGGTGTATCCTACAAACCTACTGTTTAGGATATATACACCTCCTAACTTACACCCTTTTCTCATAACTTTGATAGATACCCTTCCCTTTTATATTTTGGATAGTTAGTTTGTTATTTAAAACAGTTAAGCTTGCTTAGCCTATATAATCCAATTAGGGCTAAGTGGTTAATTAAGTTTTACAGAAATTCATTCTTCAATTGTAATCTTCTTGAAACACTTTTCTCTTTTGATATCAAGAACATGGAGTTTTGATTCTTATCTCCACATGGTATCGGAGCTATGTATGGATTAATTTATGATCGATTAAATATGTTCGTCGATCTAGGTACGTTTCCGTAATTCGGTATGAATGAATTTCCGAATTTCTTGAGTTTTTGTACTCATTTCTGCCAAATCTTTGATGGATTTGGATTTCTACTTTTTTCTCTTTTCGAGATTATTCTTTACGGGTTTTATGCTCGTGAATTTTTGGATTCGATTTTATCTTGATTCGAATTCTTCTTTGAGTTTCTTGAGTTTAATACTCATTTCTTTGCGAGTTATATCCTCGTGAGTTTTATATTTGATTTCATGCTGATTCGAAATCGATTTTTCGTGTTTATCACGATTCCTTTTTTTTTTTTTGAATATTTGTGGAATTCTCACCACGGATTGGATGAATTCGATTATTGGTGTCTATAATGGACATGGAGGTAAGGTAGTTGCCAAATTCTGTGCAAAGTACCTTCATCAACAAGTGCTCAAGAATGAAGCATATGTGGCTGGTGGATTTTCTTTTAAACAAGCTTCTCTAGATAAACATTGAGTAGATGCTATGACACAGGAGTTAAATGCTTTAACTAAGAATAACACATGGACTCTTGTCAATCTACCTAAGGATAAACACTGCATTGGATGTAGATGGATTTATAAAATAAAATACAACTCTGATGGATCCCTAGACAGATATAAAGCTAGATTAGTAGCCAAGGGCTTCACCCAACAAGAGGGCATTGACTACTTTGATACCTTTTCTCCAGTTGCAAAAATCACCACTGTAAGGATCTTGCTTGTTATTGCTGTTTCTAAAAATTGGCACATTCACCAATTAGACATTAATAATGCTTTCCTACATGGTGATTTAGATGAGGAAATTTATATGACACCTCCCCCTGGCTACTGTTCCCCTAATGATACCAGAGTTTGTAGACTACACAAAAGTCTCTATGGCCTTAAACAAGCCTCTAAGCAGTGGTTCACCAAATTAACTACATCCTTACTGTCTCTTGGTTTCACTCAGTCTAAAGCTGACACCTCTCTATTCACCAAGCACCAAGGGCATCATTTTACTGTTATCTTATGTTATGTGGATGATCTGATTGTTACTGGCACCAATCTTGACATCATTCAATCTATCAAAGAACATCTTCACACCAAATTCACCATCAAAGATCTAGGCACTTTAAGATATATTCTGGGCATAGAGGTTGCTAGAAATTCCACTGGCATGACTCTATCCCAAAGAAAATACACACTTGATTTGCTTCATGATTCTGGTTATTTGGGAAGCAAACCTTGCTCCACTCCCATGGATCCCAAGGTTACCTTTGATGATCATTCCCCCACACTCAAAAGTCCTGAACAGTACAGAAAGTTAGTGGGTAAACTTCTTTACCTCACTGTCACTAGGCCAGACATCTCATATGCTGTTCAAACTGTAAGTCAATACATGCAAGCTCCCACTGAATCTCATTCACATTCCAACTCAAGAGAATTTGGCTGATATCTTGACCAAGCCATTGCCTCCAGCTGCTTTCCTCAATCAGAAGTCCAAAATGGGACTCTTGGACATCCACTCCCATTTTGAGGGGGGTATAAGGGTGTATCCTACAAACCTACTGTTTAGGATATATACACCTCCTAACTTACACCCTTTTCTCATAACTTTGATAGATACCCTTCCCTTTTATATTTTGGGTAGTTAGTTTGTTATTTAAAACAGTTAAGCTTGCTTAGCCTATATAATTCAATTAGGACTAAGTGGTTAGTTAAGTTTTACAGAAATTCATTCTTTAATTGTAATCTTCTTGAAACACTTTTCTCTTTTGATATCAAGAACATGGAGTTTTGATTCTTATCTCCACACTTATCAATGTGAGAGATTTTGTTTCCTATATATGTCAAATGTGATGAAAATTGTAATTGTAAAGCACGTACGTGGGGTGCACGATTAACAAATCTAATTAATTATTTTAATAAAACTGTTTGAATTGTTATGAAAATATACATATAAGTTTTCTATGATATAAATAATTTAATTTAATTTGCATTAAAAAAATAAAAAATTAATCTCGTGCATGCATGATTTTACGATGCAGATGATCAGTGCTGATACGCTGGTGGTATTTGCAAAAGCAAGTGAAACTCTTGTACTGGAGTTAACTGCTGGTGCATGGTTGCATGCACAGGCAAATAACCGTGCAACCATACAACGTATTGACATTCTCAATGCGATCAACGATTCCTACCAACTCTTCCTCAACCACTTTAATCCCCCAATTACCCAACCTCAACAGGTTCATTTTTACTAATTGTTGAATTTTATTTCATAATTTTATTCTTTTTTTTTATTTTATCAATCATTAATTTTGTCAAATAATTCAATGACCATGTCAGGAAGTAGCACGTCCTGAGAATTTGCCGGACAACAAATATCAAGTAAGCCATATTAATTAATTGAAGATTTAGCATTCTTGATTATTTGGCATAAATGAGCTACTTGTAAAATAGGCACATATATATGTCTCTTGTGCACAAGTTGCACGGTGGTGCAATTATTGTGCAACTAATTATACTTTTAGTAAAACAACTTACATTTTTTAGCTAGTGATTTTAATATTTTTGAGCAAAACATTTTCTTAAGATGAAGTACAAAAATTGCCATTTGTCTCTGTTGAAGTATGGTTTTGTAGAATAATATATTTTCATGTGGGATGTTGATTTGTGTTAATTAATCTTGGGTTTTCCATTAGTCATTTTTTGATAGATTGCTTGATCAAGAAATGCAAGAGAAGGCTAGCTCAAGCTCTGCTCCACCTGAAGATGATGAGGAAGATCCTTACCTTATTTTCAAGGTATGATCATGAGTTAGTTACATGTACATGTGCACCCGTTACACCGTACGTGTAATTGGTGCACAACGATATATTTTTAGTAAACATTTCATTATTAAAAAATACACACCATTTGAGCACACAGTACTTGTTCTATACATATATATTTGAAAATTTCACTTATAAGGTTACTAATTGATTTAAAATCTTATAATTTTCAGAAATTTCTTGCCAGTACTAATTGGGTGTAGATGGCACAAGGGCGGGAAGAGTGTTGGTTGGACGCAAGAGGTGTAGCTATACAGCTCTACTTTGAGTTTTAAAAACTGGTTGTTAAGTATTGAAACTTGTTTGATGCAATAAGCTGTAAAACAATTAACAGATCGATTTTCCAAACTTAATTTTGTGTTATTCTTTTACATCTATTAATTGTTACACCAACTCATGTGTCAAATCCACTAAGATAGATTGTTACACTTCATAGTTTACATCCCTCTGTCTTGATGAACTAATACAATTTCTGTTCACTATTATTAAAAAAAAAAAAAATCACTTGATTATAGCTCTCTAGAACTTTGTACACTCTGTAGCTAAGAAAACTAAAGGATTTCTTCAACTTTGTACCCCCACTGTGTTCACACTAAATATGCACTTTTTTTCTTTTTTAATTGTTCACACTTAATATTAATATGTACACTTTTATAAATGAAAATATTTAATTCTCCTAGTACACTAATACATCTTTCGGTACTTATTACTTTACACATTTATTTTTACATAAATTATTAATATTCTTAATTTAAAACTCGATCAGTGCAAAAACAAGAGTGCATTTTAAGTGTGAAAACTTAAACGTTAACTTGGATTGTACTACTTTGTAGTCTTGTATATTCTCTCAACTTTGTCTTTCTTCCTTTTATAATGTTAGGGTTAGGATTTTCCCGTTGAAGGGAGAAGAACTTTAATGCTTTTCTTGCATAATAAAATTACATAATAAAAGGCGAATTTTAACTAATGTGATATGCATGCTTTGTATTAAGGTACATTTTTTAAATCATTATACATAATTTCAGTTTAGGTATATATATAAGATATTAATTATCACATAATTTATTGTTATGATTCTATTACAAGTCGTTCATTCTTTTCACATCAAACCAAATATTTCTTTCTTTTTTTAATACTAGTTTTTTTGCTCGTGCAATGCACAAGTCTGTTTAATGAGAACCAAATTGGTAATCAAAAGATGTGTATTTCTTTTAGGTCATGAGTGTTGGGACCATGCAAGTTAAATTGAAAATTGAAACAACTCTCACGAGTCCAGCTGGTCACAAAAATGATCAACTTGAGGAGAGCTCATAATGTCTTTGAAATTGGCCTTTTGACCACACAAAAAAAGAGAGAGAGAACTCCCACTAAAACAAGGAGTACTAGCTATAACTTAATATCTAATCTATTGTAGCTCACTAGCTCACGTATTATAGTAAAATAATCATTCATGAAAAGAGAGATCTTTGGGACACCTAGACGATAAGCAAAGCCTCCATTCTCGTCATGCTAGCTTGGAGAATTAAAATTAAATTTTAAAGTCGAAAAATTTAAAAGAGACAAATGAGACCATCTATATATATTCTAATTTTAATGTATCAGACGTTAAATAATAATGGCTAGAAAAAGTTTTTAGTTGGATTTAGTAGATCTGGAAATTCAAATGTATGTGACCAAAACATGAATAAAGATTGAAAATTAATGATTGAAAAAAAAGAAATATCGAGACAAAGGGTCACGACACTTGGTCACTTTCTTGGATGCGAATTGCATGTTCTCTCTAATCAGCAAAACCAAGAAAGTGCAAGAGTGGTGTGCATTTTCAAACAAAGCGGTGGCCTTCTCAAAGTAGTTAAATTAAAGATTAAACTGGTGGGCTCCACCAAAGATTAAAGAACCAAGTAAAGGGTAATTAGCAGAAACCCTTTTCACTATTAGCAGATCCAATAGTGCTAAATCATTCCCCCTTAATTACAACCATAAAAACCATGTCTTTTATTCTTCTCTCACACACGATAATCTCTCTTCTTGCAAAGCAAACTGCAGCCGTACACCCTTCTCAAATTTAATGACGTCGTTTCTTCACACAACCTTCTCCCTAAAAAAAGATAATGTAACATTCTCTCTCCCTTCGTTGTACTAATTAATTAATTTATTTATTTATAATTAGTTTGTATTTTTGAAAATAATAGGGTGGTAGAAAAAGCACAAGCAGTGAGACTACGGAAATGCTTGATGGCGGCTTGGTGTTTGGAGAAGAAAGCGCGGCGGTCGATTTCTGGCCGGTTCAGCATCCAATCGAACCGGGGGAAACACCGGTCCAATGCCCAATGCCCAACTCATCTCTCATAAATGTAAGTATATACACCTTCAAAATTACATTATTTTTAAATCTATTGAATAATTAAGGTTTTAGTTTTAAATTTTAACCAAAAACACTTTTTTCGATTTAAAGATATGTGAAATGAAGAATTAACTTTGTCTTTAAATTGAGTATCGTATCTTAATCAGTTTTAATTTTTTTTATTTTCTTTTTTAAAGGTTTAAATTTGAATGTTTTTGATGGAATAACTTAGACTTATAATTTTGTCTTTAATTAATGTTTTGGGTACCAAATTGAATAATTTGTTTCATTATTTTGCTATATTTCACTTGATGCGTATGATATCACATACTCATATTTACAATTATTATAATTTTGTCAAACATCTAAGCTGTTAAATAAATGTGAAACAAGGTAATATTGGAATTGGTAGTTTGATTTGTCAAATTCACCTATATAACATGCATGATTTGGTTCTTTATAATCGAAATTTTAAATAAATAAAAAAGACCTTAAATATTTATTATTAACTAGTAACACATAAAATTCTTATACCGTGTCAAATTACCGTAACACTCCATATAATCATATTGTCGGGACTAGAAAAAAATATTAGGGGGAAATTATTTCTAAATAGAGTTTTACATATGTGTAAATAATATGAGTCAAATAAATAGTAGAGTTATTGCTCATATGTGTAAATTAAATGCTTGTTCAATACACCTATATATATTTTATAAATAATGTCATTTATTTTCTATATGGATGCAAAAATTCTTAAGATGAGAGTCATGAGACAGAGA
This sequence comes from Galeopsis tetrahit, assembly GCA_963675135.1. NCBI lineage: Eukaryota > Viridiplantae > Streptophyta > Magnoliopsida > Lamiales > Lamiaceae > Galeopsis > Galeopsis tetrahit. Next base: position 66,188,966 of record OY776131.1, read on the forward strand.
AAATTGACATATTACAATATGGAGTTTATTCTTAAATACTCCTGATTGTAATTTTTCATAACTATGTTATGTAGAGTTTATTCATGTATAGTGTATTCATATCGGAGATTTTAGTGTATTATCATATACGTGCATAATAAATAAACAAGCTTTTTTTTTCTTTGGCAAATCAAATTGAAGTGCATTATTTTTTAATATCCACGCACGCTTTAATTCCTTTCCACCATTAGTCAAAATCCAAGATTAGCTTTTACAAAATCATGCATAAAGTATGGTTATCAGAGGTCCACAAACAAATTATTTCTATTCCGGGAAACGTGAAAAGAAGAGCTCAAACGATTGTATTTTTCAAGGAAAAATGCGTACTGTTCCCTCTCTAATTTTAATTCACCAACTTTTATATTTTGCTCCTACACTTTTTTATTTTTTCTATTAAATCTATCTTTCAATTACTAATATTATCCCTGTACAATTATTTATTAAAAAATAACTGGGTGTTGCATGTATTTAAAAGCATAAATTGGAGGAATGGCGGAGGAAAGGAGCAGAACCAACGAACAAGAGGCGTCACAGCGTTAGTCATGATGGAGACCTCCGCAACCACAGAGCCCTTCTTTTTCATGACAAATCACAATTGTTCAGAACCTCCAACGTTTCTACAAATTTGAGGCACATCAACCCCGATAAATTTCGTCGTTACTGAGATATATAGAGTTCGAGGTTGAATTTCTTCCTACTTTATAGTAAGAGTATAAGTCATTTAGGAGGATATGGATCATTTTTTGTACAACAAGAAGTTCATGTGTAGGAGTGATTCATTGGATCATACATGTGTATGCATTCAAGAGATCGCATCACGCATACTCTCTTGTACATGTGATGGCTTGTGTCTCATTTAAGAAATCTATAGATCATAGGAAATTCAGCATTGAATTTCGTATCATTACCCTAGTAATATATAATATAGTCCTTTTTCATAATATAGTCCTAAGTTAACTTAATTCTGAACTTGTACCGTACATTTTTTGTACTACTCATGTTGCATTGTCACTAGTATATTTAATGCTACTTTTTCAAATAAACTTCCCATATAGTATATTAATTATGATGTGTTCACATAAATATGAGAGTATGATGTATTTGTTATTATTATTTAGAATACAAATTAATATTAATTGCTTGGCATATATTTACTTATTTTTAAACGATGATACTTCCTGGCTTAAAACATGTCTAGTGAATTATTAGGGGTGTTGGGATTGCAAAATAACACTTGAATACAATATTGGGAACAAAACGTGTGTGCCTCAAAATGATAAGAAATTTCTTGTAGCTTGTATGAATTGATGATGTAAGAAAGGTGAAAAATAAGAAATTTCGTCATACAATATATATATATATATATTGTAGCTCGTATGAATTTTGATTAGGGCTTTCAAATGATGGATTTACAAATTTATTTTTCAATTGTTGACTATAATGTAGTCAACAATCAACATTTTTAATATTGTGAATTAATCAAAATAAACTCAAATCAATTTTTTGAAAGTTCAGCAAATCAAGTGTGATCCAATTTAATTTGCTGGAGCCCAACGGATAAAAATAGGGCGTTGGCTATATACCCCTCCAGCTCTGTTAAGTATACTCCCCCTTTTCATTTATTAATTTAATATTAATGTAAAATACCAAATTTACCCTTTTAATAAATATATAAAATATAAATACACCCCCTAATTCTAACCCTAACCCTAACCCTAAAAAAAATCCTCCTCCCCTGAATTCCGCCGCCGCCGTCGTCAGCCACCACTCCAGCCGTCGCCGCCCCTAAATAAATTTAGAAATTAAAAAAAAAATTAAAATCGACAAACCAGAGTCGACCAAAAACACTTCCGTCGACACTGGTTTGTCGACCAAATATACTTTCGTTTTGTAAGAGTAGTCGAAAGAAAAAAAAAAGTAAAAAAATTTGACATATTTTCGACCAAGATGGATCGACCAAAAACACTTCCATCGACACTGGTTTGTCGATCAAACACACTTTCGTCGGTAAGATCTAGTCGAAAGAAAATAAAAAAAGAAAAAGTAAAAAAATTTAAAATTTTCGACAACGATGGATCGACCAAAAAGATTCCCGTCGACACTGATTTATCGACGAGAGTGTTTTTGGGCAAATAATTATTACCGAAAATTAAAAAAAAAAAAAAAAAAACTTACCTGTGTTGCAGACGACGACGGCGGCTGGGCATGGTCGTCGGGGAGGGGGCCGCTCGCAGGGACGAAGGCTGCGGCGGGGGCCGCGCGCAGGGGCGGCGTTTGAGGCGGAGGTCGCGCGCAGGGGCGGCGTTTGAGGCGGGGGCCGCGCGCAGGGACGGCGGATGCAGGTGAGGGCGGCGGGGCTGCGCGCAGAGGCGGCGGAGCCGCACGCAGGGGCGGCGGATGCAGACGGAGGCGTTGGGGGCGGCGGCGCCGTCGCCGGCGATTGGTGAAAGAAGAAAAAGATTGGGGGAAAAGTGATAAATTAAGGTTTTGAATAGGGGGAGTATATTTAACATTTGTCCTTTTGAAGAAAAGGGTAATTTGGGTAAGTTTGGGGGAGTACATTTAACATTTATCATATTTCGGGGGAGTACATTAATCGGGGGAGTATACTTAACAGAGCTGGAGGGGTATATAGCCAACGCCTAAAAATAGCCCACGCAAGCCCATCGAGTAGTCAGAGCAAAGGAAAAGATGTTGGATTACTAATTAAATTTTGTGCACTAGTTAAGTTTCTTATACTAATTAGTTCAGCAAGTGGATAATTTGCCCACTGGTTAATTAAAAATATTTATACATGATATGCTATATTTTTATTGATTTTTGTGATATTTTTTAAATTCGCGTAAAATAAAAATATGTTAAATATTTATTTTTTTATTCAATAAAGGCCCAATTTTGAATTTGGGAACCGACCCAAACATAATTTGATCGTACCCACACTAAGGCCCAAAAATGTTTAAACAAACTAGACTACCATTTAAATAAACATAATTTTGATCTTGTTTTTTAATTGAATTTTTATTAATATATATTGTTTAATATTGGAGTCTTTAAATTTCTGCCGCATAACCAATAAATTATGTGGATCAAAAATTTGATCGTTTAACCACTGCAATTGATCCTCATACACACTTGTGAGGTAGTGTTATAGGAAAAAAAATTGTAATGTAATTTTTTTAAAGCTAGCATGAAAAATAAAATGCAAGTAAAATTAATAAAAAAAACAAATAATATAATATAAAATAATACTAGAAACATGAAAGAGAAGCACTGCCTCTATCCTGGCATAACATAGCCAAGATTAATAATCTCAAACCAAATACTTAAAAACTATATAAAAGCTAAAAATCGCAGCCAAGGATGCAGGCGACAGCCTCTGTGAAGACGAATACGGCTCAGTCGTTGTGCCTTCTGCAGGCTGATTCACGGCGGTCGGAGGTGGAAGAGTGGTTGTGGCAGGCGTCGGTGATGTGGTGTGCCGCCACCTCCGGCAGCCGCTGATACGGTGATAGCAAGCTTCATTCCGCCGCCACAATGGCCAGGGACGCCACATATGTAGTAATGTGGGCCGGAGGTCTTGATAAGGACGGTGGTGGCGCCGCTGCTGTCGGATGCAATGGCGTTGCCGGTGGTGCATGTCTTGTAGTCATTTGCACTTACTTCATCCACGGTGTGTCCCGACGGATAGTTGAATACTGTATGCAAAATTTGCACTTTCAAATATTTTTTTCATATATATGTTGATTAAATAATGGGAGTAGGAATTATTGTATGATTAGTGGAGACGACACGTGTTAAAGATTAAATAAGGTGAAACGGAGAATTTGATTTATCAGAATTGGCACATCTAAAGAAATGTGTATTACTAGGAGTAGAAGAAACATGCCCCAAATTCAATCAAATGGTGGGAGATTATAAATTAATTATCATTAATGATATGTATCATGTATTAACGAAATTAAAGAATAAAGTGAAATATGTACCGAGGGAATCGCCAACAGTGAAGGTTTTGTCGGAAGCCCACGTGGAATAGTCAGCTCCAATCGACCAGCCCGACGTGTCCCCTACGTTGAACACCGCAGCTTCAACTGCTCTACATACAATTATCATCATTATGATGTTGAGCACCAAATTAATTGCAATGTTGCTCATTTTGGATCCCTTGTTTTTAGTTTTCTCTCAATTATGGGTTATGGGGATTGAGAGTGTAGTTAGCTAGGTATAAATAGTAAATAGAAGCAAGTGTTGTTTTCAGATGGTACGTGAAAACGCGTGGAATTAGGTTATCTAATGTAGTCAATGAGAGATATGGAGTTGCTCCACTAGCTACAACATCCATCAATTCTTGGATATTAGTTGATATATGGATCGACAAGACAAAAACAAAACAAAATTATTAGGTTTTACAAAGTAATACTCTCTCTCACTAATCAGTTTTTTCAATTTTTTTTTTTTTTTTTTTGCTCAAAATAATGGGATTTAGGGAGTATACTAAATAAAATCAAACATGATTGATCGGTTTGTGTACTTTTTTTTTTTTTTTTCTAACAATTTTAATCTTTGTTTCATTTATTAAAATTTGAGTGTTAGTCTCTGGCATATATAGTTTTTAGGTGCATATCGATTTGATTAAGTTGTCAAGTTCTAGTGTTTATATCTCGACCTTTCAATAAGTCATGATAATATCTCGGAATTGTAATTTTAAATATATATAATGTTAATTTTTTACTTAATCTATACTCTACACCTAATATGAAGTGACAATGATGTATGTTATTGTGGTTGTTAGAATATCCCAACATTTCATGCTAAATTCAAACAAGTTTTAATTCTTGTGGGGAGATGGATCTCAAATAATGATAATTGCTTTAAAAATAAGAAAACCCTTTAAGTAAAAACGTCTATAATTGATGTATATTTTCTCTAATGTCTTTGGAGTTTTTCATGTGAAGCAGGTAGAGAGCACATGTTTGGGTTAGTGTATGTGAATTAGGTAGGATGGGTTTTCGACAGACAAGGTGGTGAAAATGACAAAGTGGGATAGCTCAAGTGGTTAGAGCACCACTACCTAGGCCTTAGATCCTGGGTTCGAGTCATGGGGAGGGGAAAAAAGGGATGGGTATTTAAAAAAAAAAAAAAAAAAAACAAGGTGGTGAAAATGCCTATTGATCATATTAAATTGTCTTTTTAGGCCTATTTATTCATCTATATTATAAATTAATTGCGAAATATATCTTCTTTTTTTCGACAACAAATATCTAAGTATTCACTTTCATTTTATAATGTTTTTAAAATTAATAAAATTATCAGGGTATGTTTAAAAGATTTTTGAGATATATTAAAGTTTTCTAAACGTGTACGTGAGTCCCAAATTGTGATAATTTTAGTTATTTTCAGACACCTTGATTTGACAAAACTTTCATTTAGAAAACTCATTTGTACTACCCTTGCCTTGAGTAAATAAAATACTCCCTCCATCCATGAAAAGTAGGGACATGGGGATGGGGCACAAGTTTTAAGAAAATGGTAGATAAAGTAGATAAAGTAAGGGTATTATAGGGTATTGTGGGGTCCATTGTGAATAAAGTGATTGTTTAGGAATAAAGTTGATGGCAAATTGAGTAATTAAGTCATAGTTGAAGGGTGATAGTTTCCATAAAGTGCATGGGACTACATTTGGTGGACAAAGAATATGTGTCAAATGGGACTACTTTTCGTGGACGGAGGGAGTAGAACATAATTACGAATTCCAGGGCCTAATGACATTATTGGGCGTATTGGGCCGACATGACATTTGTTTTGCCTAAGGTATTTCAAGAATTTTCTCAGCCCCCTTATACATGTTCCAAACTCTAGCTCTATAGGCTTCAAAAAAAAAAAAAACTCTAGCTCTATAGACTATAGTACACATTGAAATATATATATATATATATGGAAACTTCTGCACAAATGAATTTTTTTAGCTTTCAAAATGTTACAACCAAAAAAGATATTATTAGCTTTACAAAAAAGGAAAAAAACCAAAAAGAAAATACTATTACATTCAAATGGTGGTTAGTTTTCGACTTGAGGGTGGCAAGGGGAAGAACAAATGAGAGATCGTCGACTATTTGGTTTATTGTTATGTACTTATGTGTCATGTCAGAAAATAATCAACGTCGTGTACGTAATAGTGAGGACGACACGTGTTAAAGATTTAATAAAATAAAATATCAAGTGAAATATGAAAAGTAAACAGTAGAAAATATAGACTCAGGACCAAATTGTAAGTTCCAAATATAGTTTTCACGTTTTATTTGAAGTTTTTCAGTTTGACCCCAATTCCTAGTTATGTTCTTAATTTCTTTCAGTCTGGCCTTGTAAGTTTAATTTAAGTGGCAATATTTTTTTAATTTGGGCCAAGTCCAACTAACGGCTCTTGTAAATTTGTAATGCATTCAACAACTTCCCCTTAATTCCAAAGAAGAAAATTATTTAATTATGAAATTGTAACTTATTTACTCTTCATCAAATCCGTCTATATCAATTACTCTATATATATAATTGAACTTATTTAATTAAATGAAATTATAGAATATAATTTTATTTTTATTTAGTTAAATGAAAAGAGTTGTATGTATCTTTAAAATTATATCCAATAATTTCATTTAACTAGATAAGTTCAATTAGTTTTCATCTCAACCTGAATTTGAAATTTATTGTTATATTTGTTGATTATATCTAATACTGTATAATTTTATTTTTGTAATTAATTGATGTATATATAAATAAAAATTGATACACTCGTTTTGCCTTGTATATGCTTGATTAAGCTTGAAAAGACTCGCGAATATTCGATCAGTTTTAGAACTAAATATTTATTAAAATTCCAGAAATTTAGAAGAAATTTCAAATTTTTATATATATTTTTTTATGTTCGATAAAAATAATGATAGGTAGATTGATCAAGTAAGCTCAACAAAATTAATATAGTAGTTGGTTTATTGCCAAATTTATCATATAGTCGAAATTAGATGGTCTTTTTTTTGTGTATTTTAATTGTAAAATTATTTTCACAAGAATTATTTTTTAGACTGTTGGAAGGGTGGTTAAATATATCGAAATTTCGGTATATGCCGAACTTTTCGTATCAAAAAAATATTAAAATTATCAAAATTTTCGATACGATAATAGTATGAAAAATGATGATTATACCGCGGTAAGAGACGATCCTAGGTAGTGGCCAGGGGGCCCATGGGCCCCCCACTGATTTTTTTATTTTTTTTATATATTTCTTCGTAATTATTCGTTCACTTTTTTTATTGAGACATCTCAAGGTATTTAGCACACTTAATAAGTAAATAATCTACAAAATTAATAATCTTACTACATTATTTTATTTTTAAAATTGTCACTCTGGATCCACATTCTTTCCTACATCTCACTAAATTATCTTTTACACCTCACTAAATTACATTTAAGCCTCACTAAATCACCCAAAAATATACTCTCCTACATTATTTTATTTTTAAAATTGTCATTCATTTTGGATCCACATTCTTCCGTACACCTCACTAGATCACATTTAAACCGCACTAAATCAACCAAAATACTTCTCATTTATTTAACCTCACTAAACTCCCTTTAAATCTCACTAAATCACTCAAAATACTCCTCATTTATTTGACCTCACACATCACTAAAAATTCAAAAGTGGACTTGTTAAGGTATGCAAGTCATCACTGAATATGGAAATATATTTTAAGTTCTACATTTGTTTCAACGAGAATGCACGTTAAATTTTAACATTGTTTCACTTATTATTATGAGTTAAAACAGTTTTTTTTTTTTTAAACATAACAAAAGTCGTTAAATTTAAATTAGTTAATTGAGGTCTATTAAAAATTTTATAATAAATTTTTGTTTGTAGATATAAAATTTTATAATATTATTTTTTATTTATAGTATTACAAATCGGGCCCCTCAATCCAAAGTTTCTGGGTCCGTCACTGACCGCGGTATATCGAAAAAAAATCAGTATTCGGTATGAAATAGTATATCTATATATCAAAATAGCAAAATCTTAATAAAATAATATTTTTATATTATTTTTAAATTAAAATAACTTTTATTCTTAAAACTTAAATAAAATAAACCTTAAATAATTAATTTCGATATAAACGATGCTTCAATATTTTCGGTATGAATTGATATACCATTATTTCAATATGAAATCATGGTTCTATATTTTCAATATGAAATTATGATTCAATATTTTCAATATGAATCAGTAGACAGGTACAACTTTTTTTTTTGTTGTTGTTGTACCTAGAATTTTTATTTTTTATTTTTAGGATTTTTTACAATTTTTTTTTTCTTTTTTTGCATTTTTTTTTAGCGTGAGATGAATTTCGATTCAAGTTTGAGAGGTGAGAAAGACGTAGAAGAAGAAGAATTGTATTGAGTTTAAGAAGTTGAAAAAACGCAGCGAAAATAAAAAAGAATATGTGTAATGGCAAGCTCCGACAAACCACATCATCAATTGTCGGTAGAAGAAAATAAACGTGTATCTAATTGCAACACGATAAAAGGTGGAGGTTATTTTAAATCGTAAAGATCGTGATTAAATTGATATTGAAACTAAAGGTGGTGTATTTATTTAGAATTAACCCTAAATTATACTCCGTATAATATAAAATTAAATTTTATACTCCCTCCGTCCCACAACAACTTTCACACTTTCCTTTTCGGGACGTCCCACAATAACTTTCACATTCCTAAAATGAAAAACCCTTTATAAACTCCACCCTTAGAATATTCTTACTTTTACACAAATGTCATTATTTTTTTTCCACACATACACAAAAGTCAACTCAAAATTTTACCTGCCTATGAAAGTTAATACGAGACTGAGGGAGTACTACTTAAATAATAATTAGCTTCCACATAATTACTTTTAATTCAAAAGTTATGAAAAGAAATTTGAAAATAACTAATTCTAAAAACGGTTAATTGTATTTACAAACACAACTTTAAAAATTCTCAAAACAAATCTAGTTGGAAGGGGTGTAGAAAGAGTAAAAAATTGGAGTAAATTGAAAATTGAAAGAGAAATGTGAAAGTGGTGGAAGGTGTAATAAATGAAAAGGCGAGAAGTATGACCAAAAAGGAGTGAAGAGTTGCAAGTTGCAGCAGGCGGGCGGCAGAGGACCTTCGAAAGCAAAGTTTGAAAACTCCAATCCAATCACCCATACATATATACATTGGATAGCGCACATTTCGCATCACCCCCCAAAAACACTTTTATGTACTCCTTGTTTGTTTGTTTCTCCAGTACTATTCTTTACATTTTCTAAATCTCTCAAACCCTTTTTTTTTCTTTTCTTTTGGGACTATACGACAGAATTTATAAATTAAACTCTATAACATGTGTCACGAGTTTCATTTCTATTCAGACAATACTACATTTATATTTCCTAAGTAGGTGATGTTTTAATTTTTTTTAAATATGTATTAATAAGTTCATTCATTAATTATGAATGAGATTTTTTTTTAACACGTCCTATAATTTTAGTTACCAAAGGAAAGACTTACCAATTAAAAAAAAAAAGGAAAAATGAGGGACTCTATTTTCTAAGAATAAATTAAAGGAGAGTTAAATCGAAATAAATGTCATAAAAAAAAAATCATTTAATTATGTAAAAATATAGTACTCCCTACATTTCCATTGGAGTGGAATACATGTTTTAAGAAAAAGTTAGATGACAATTTAAGTAATTAAGTGATAGTTTCCATGAAGGTATATGACTACATTTTGTGACAAATAATATAAAACAAATGAAACTACTTTCTGTGGCTGAAGAAAGTATATCAATTTAACTAAAATTATAACTAAACAATACTCCTACTCGTGTATACTCTCATCGCCCTCTGGTTAAATAAATCAAGTTATAGATTTTTAGGCATTTTTTATTAAGCTACCTATTAAACTTCACTATTCTATCTCTCTCTCTCTCTCTCTTTGATATGATATGAAACGTGACTAAGCGCATAGGCAAATTCGAAAATAGAATTAAAAAAACAAAGATACCCTAAACCTACTTAAAAGATAATGGTAAGTGATTATGGAAATCTCTGGTTTCATTCTCATATCTGACTTTCTTTTTTGTGTCGTGTGAAACGAAACCACTAGACTATAATATAGGCATACCTCCTCCCCTCGGAATCATTCCCCAGAAATAAAAAAGTGAAAAGGCAAAGTTTCTGAAATCATCAGCGCATGCAGCCTACAATAGCTGCCCTGCCCCGTCTGTCACACTCTGCTACACACAATTCAATGAAATGAAATTACATTTCAATATCTGTGATCGTCATTCTGAAACCGCCTACGAATGGATATTGAGATAATAATAAAACAAGATAAAGACTTATGTACCAATGGATAAAGACCATAATTTTTAATTGAATATTCTCCATTTCATGTAGCTAGTATAAACTAAGCAAAATTAATTTAGAGTAGATTTTAACACGTCAACCACCTACTCAAATTGGAATGGAATAACTCCAAATTAACTCAATAACTAGGATTTTAATTTAATTAACACAAAACTAATTAATTTTAATCAGTACGGCGCCGGTGGTGGCGGTGGTTGAGGTGGCCTGCTGGTGGGCGCCCATATCACGTCCGCAGACTGGTAGCTAAACATCGCCTGCCCGCCGCCGGAACCTGTGTTCGGGGAGTCCTGTACGCCGCCGGATACGGCGGCCCCATCATCTTCCTCGTTTTCCACCTGCTGCAGCCGGTGATACGTCGGATTGCTGAAGTTGGCGGCGATGAGGTAAACGGTCCCGCCGGAGATGAGCTGCCCCACCACAAGTCCGCCGACCACCTGCCCTTGTGGGCCCGCCAGAGTTAGCGCGAACGGGCCGTTTCCGGCAGTTACGCCGCCGCCGGGGGGGAAAATAGTGGCGGAAATTGAGAGAATGTCGAAACGGCCGTGGAAGGTGACGGTGGCGCCGGGGGTGGTGGAGGGCTGTTTAAGGGTTACATTCGAAACGACGCCGTTTCCATTCAAGATGCAGAGACCAATGTTGCGTTTCCGGCAGAAGGTGGCGGTGGCTTCGATGATGTCGACGCCGGCGGGGAGCTCGAGAACGTAGGGGCTCATGGTGGGCTCGGCGGCGTCACGGTGGATGACGACCGGAGGCTTGGGCTTGTTCTTGGAGCCCGGAGGGCGGCCGCGGGGGCGGCGGACGACTTCGATGGTGGCGCCGTCGTTGCGGAGTGGGAAAGAGAGGGTGGTGTCGTCATTAGTGCGGTGGGCGAGGCTGTCGGGGTGGTGGGGGGGCGGCGGTGGAGGAGAGAATTTGGTGTTGTGGGTTTGATGATGGGGTTTGGAGAACATATTGGTATTGGTGTTATCTTCTACTAGGAATTCTCTTTTCATTTTTTAAAGATTTTTATATGTTTGAATAAGGGATGGTGATAGGGATGATTGGTTGCATGTATTTCGCACCATTTTTAAATTCAACATATATCCGCAAGCCGCAACCTATAGTAACAAGGTTAAAAATAATTCTTATTAATATATTTTAAAATAAATATTATTCATTAAAATATATTTTAATTTTTTAATATTTAATATCCCACTTAACCAGATAGTAAAAACCACTCTAAATCAAATCAAATCTTTCATCCGGTCACCAACCATTTATTTTTCCTAATTTACAATTTAGTTTTTCCTGAAAAAATCAGAAAAAGCCCCCATGGCTCAGAAGTATCAAAAAAATAGAGGAAATTTACCTCCGTAAACTCATAAGTCATGACCTTGTAGTGATCGTATTATTGTTTTTAATTGTACAAAATACTATGAATAATTTTGACTAAATATGATCTTTCTTTCTTTTTTTTTTCCTGAATGTTTTTACATGGTGTATGTCAATTTTGATTCAAATATTATTTTTTTCTAACCATTTTATTGCAAAATTATAAATTATATCATCCATCACCCTATTTATTTGGGTTAGTAAATTGAAAAAAAAAATCATTAATAAGAACTATTTTATGAAATAACTAATCGAGATAATGTGACATTCAAGATTGGAGTTACGGGGATGGAGTTCAAATTTGAACAATAGAACCACAAAGGTATGAAATCAATTTATTTTTTGTTCAGAAAAAAAGTAATAATGGCAGAAAACTTAATTTGCTCGGTGGAAAAAAGTTTTCTGTTTTCCAGGAAAAATAAATCGGCTGATGAAAGATTTGATTTAATTTGGAGATGTTTTCTAGTTTTTACTAATGGATTAAGGGGAAAATTAGATATTAAAAAATTAAAATATATTTTAATACATAATATTTATTTTAAATTATATTTAAAATATATTAATAAGAATTATGATGATGATGTTGCGTGACACCTGAGGTTACATAAAAAAACGTTCTATAGCACTACTCATATAATAAATTTTTATTACATAAATTTAATAAATTAATCTAAATACATTTTATATAAAATATAATATTACAATATTTTTTTATATGATATTTTTTAAAATTTATCGATATTTCTAATATTTTTTTATATTCTTTTAATAATTTACTGATATTAGTTTGGATATTAATATTTTTGATGAAAATATTTTCTATAGTGTTCTATATTGGAAAGAATTGAAAATTTTACAATATTTTGTTAAAATAAATTGAAAAAATTGATTAACAAATAACAATATTAATTGACTCAAATCTCAACTGACAAGGACTTTATTTGTAGCACTTTCAACGTTTAACTTCAATTTTAATTTTGCTTGCAATACTTAGGTTGTCACATTAAGTTACCACTTATCTCAACTATTGGTTTTAATGAACAATAGCTCTAACTAGGCTATGTGACCCTATGTCACAATAGACTTATCACTTATCTCTCCATACAAATACTCAGTTGACCAACATTTATTTACGGATTGAACGAGCATTCCTAAATTGATACTCACTCCGTTTCTCAAAATTTTTAATACTTTAAAAAAAAAAAAAAAAAGTTTGCATATATTTACAATCAGGGGTTCGATTTTGGGGACAGAAGATGTTCAAAAGTTTCGGGCAGGCTGCAACTAATCATATGCTCATAATGGGACGCCCACCATACTTTAAAAGCCTCGCTTGAAGAAGGGTCCATTGGCGGGCGAACCATCTCAAAGCTTGCCAGTCTCTCTCTCAACACTAATGTAGTGGAATTGGCTTTGGTACTATCTTACCTATTCTAATGTTCTAACTCAGATCGAAGTCAAGCCTCTTGCATAAAGTCCAGTCTCCCTTCTATGCTTGCTTTAATCACCTTTCACAATATTCACATATTTAATTTTTATATCATTTCTTTTAGAGTCCATCATACATTAAATTCAGCTACTTTATTTACTTTATATATAAAAGTTTATAAAATTATTCCTTAACACTTTAATTGTTACATTTTTTTTTAATTAAACTTTGTGTTCAAAAATCACTGTAAACCTTTCAGGAACGTAGTGAGTATTAGTTTATTTTTTCTTGAACTGAGTATCTATCAAGTGTAAAAGTTTGTTCTAACAACCATTTTCCATTTTCAAACTTGAATAGTGAAATCGCGATCCACAGCAAACTAAGAGGTGAAGATATCAATGAACTTATTGATCAAGAAGTGGCAAGTGAGCTCGCAAGATAAGGCGGTGTGGCATCCCCACTACAAAAAATGCCTCAATTAAAGACCAAAGTTTTGAGACTGATTTGGGACTGATCCTAAAAAAATTTGAGTTTTGAGACTGTTTTCAATTCGGTCTTTAATACGTAGTATTATGTTTCCAGACCGCTTAGAGACCTTAATACGTAGTATTATGTTTCCAGACCGCTTAGAGACCGAATTTCAGTCTCTAAATCGAAATTAAAATTTTGATTTTGAATTTTGTTTAGATACCGACAATTCAGTCTTTAATTGGTATCAAATATTTTGAAAAGTATAATTTGAATTGACTACCAATTTTGACCGCTCGTTTAAAGACTATTTTCAATTCGGTCTTTAATATTATGTTTTTCAGACCACTTAGCCACTGAATTTCAGTCTCTAAATTAAAATTAAAATTCTTATTTTGAATTTTAATTGAAATTAATATTCTTATTTCGAATTTTAATTGAAATTAAAACTCTGATTTTGAATTTTAATTGAAGACCGAAAATTCAGTCTTTAATTGGTATAAATAATTCTAAATCCCAAAATTTTAATTAACCATATCAACTTTCATCGAATCTGGCTCTATGACTTTGTTCGAGAGGGAGGAATCAGAATTAGGAGAAGAGGAATTTTCGTCCATCATTGAGAGAGATAAATAAGTTGGCGATTATATCTATATTATATTGGATATTCATCCTAATATTGTATATATAGATAATTTTTAACAGTAGAGACCGCATATTTCGGTCCCAAATCGGTCTCAAATCAGGCGTTTGTTTTTATAGACCGATATTTTCGGTCTCGAATAAGTATCAAATTAAACTGTTTATTTTATAGAGACCGATTTTAGTGGTATCTGAACACTCCAGAAGAATATTCTTAGATATTTTTTAACAGTAGAGACCGCATATTTCGGTCCCAAATCGGTCCCATAATCAGGTGGTTGTTTTTATAGACCAATATTTTCGGTCACGAATAGGTATTTAATCAAGCTGTTTGTTTTATAGATAATTTTTAACATTGTAGAGACCGCATAATTTGGTCCCAAATCGGTCCCAAATCACGCGGTTGTGGTTATAGACCGATATTGTCGGTCCCAAATGTCACTCTCTCAATTTAAACCGACAAACTAGCTTCTAAATAGACAATTCCTTGATTTTACTCTCCAATATCAATTTGAAGATCTCGTTTCGAATTCAACCGTAAGATTTCTCATTCCCTCTTTATTTAAATTAATGTTTTCTCATATTAATTAATTAAGTGTTCGTTGATAATTTTATTTTCATATAATTAATAGATATGTATAATAGTAAATAAGATAGACCACTGACGTTGTTATGATATCAAATCAAATACTAATTAGAATTAATTATTTTGAAAGATATCATAATCGTATGTGTACTATTATATGTCCAATTAAACCTGTTGAAAGTATGAATACATGTAAATTAGGTTTTAGAGTGAATTAATTGTCTAATATTAAATTAAAACTGTTAAAAAATTCACTCAAAATTTTTTGTACAATTTTATCTATACACATATTATAAGACCGAGTATAAATACAATTTATTCATAATAATCAATTTAGAATTCCACAATTAATATTTTTGACTTAAGTAGTTAATTCTGACAAATTAAGTTTTTATGAAATAACTGAATTCCCAAAATTTTACTTTATATGGTATACGATTCAAAGTTGATCTACTTGAAAGTCAAACAAATTAAAGATCTTGAATTAATTTCTCATAGAGCATACCCTGTTTGCTATCAAATTTTTTAGCTTTAAATTTTGGATCAACGATGGGCTCCACCACATTCTTCTCACATATCTACCAAATTAAATATTATTATTAACATTATTAATTTTAGTACAATAATGCAACAATATTTATTCTTTGAATATAATAATATAGCAATATTTATCTTATATACATATGTCAATTATGTAATCATTTTGATTTTGAGTACGTATAGATGGAACTACCGGATCGTCGGTGGATGTATTATACTCCTCGATTCGTTAATGGAAGTACGAACAGTGAATTTTACAATCAAGTTCGCAAATTTATTGATTTTGCGAAGACGAGGCCACAATATATGTTTAACGATAAAATCAAGTGTCCATGTACTTTGAAGAAATGTCAAATTAAAATATTTAAAAGTAACATTGATTTTTTAAAGTAACATTGATTTTTTACAATTAATTCAATGATTTTTATCAGTTAATATATGTGGAAATGATTTAATTATTTTGGACTTCTTTAAAGTAAAGTTGATTTTGAAAATTTATTATTTAAAACATATATAATTATTTCTGGGCACCCATCCACCAGGGATCAATTCCCACAAAGGCCAAAATAAAATGGCAAATTAAATAAAGTGGGTGTGGGTTGTGGGTTGTGGGTTGGCGGTGCGGGTCGGGTCGGGTCTCGAAGGCGGGTGTGTGTGGGTTGGCGGGTCGGGCCGGATCTCGAAGGCGGGTGTGGGTCGGGTTGGCGATGCGGGTGTGAAGGTGGGTGTGGGTCAGCGGGTCGGGGGCAGTTGCTGGGTAAGATCTGAGACCGATATGAGACTGTTTTAGGCCCGAAAATAGGTCGGGCCGACTCACGTTTAGGGACCGTTTCCTTAATCTGAGACCGATGTGAGACTGTTTTAGGCCCGAAAATAGGTCGGGCCGACTCACGTTTAGGGACCGTTTTAAGACCGAATTGTCGGTCTGTCATTTAGAGACCGATCGACAATCGGTCCCTAATTTGAGACTGTGCCATATATTCGGTCTCTCAATATTAGGTACCGATGAAATAAGGACCTCCATAAATCGGTCCCAAATCAGTCTCTAACGTGTGTTGAGACCGCCTTTACAGACTCAAAATCGGTCTCTAATCGATGCTTTTTTTGTAGTGCCCGGGACGAACTCAATGAGACAACCTTAGTCGACCATGATCAACCATTCCTTTAATCACATCATAATACACAATATACTTACATAATACTATCATCTCTAAATATCATACTGTAATATTATTATACTATTATATTATATGTCATTACTTTATCTACCATTAAAAAAAAAATTCTACAAAATCTCACTTATTCTCATATCATTTTATAAAATATGCACAACAAATTTATTAAATAACTTTTACAACTTAAAATTTAAGTTCAAATTAAATGAATAGTCAACTCAGAGTCGAGTTTAAGTATTTATGGTAGAGAATGGGGTGTTGGTGGATCAATGTCATGATGAATAAGGGTTTGGGGGCGGTGGCCGTGGGAAAACTTACTTGGAAACCAAGACTCAGGAAGAAGAATGAAACAAAGCGTGGGCTCCATCCATCTCTCTCTCTCTATTCTTCAAAACTTTACCAACTTTAAAGTAAATTAAAAGAGCTTCGTAAATTACTCTCGATTGAATTCTTCTAGAATTTGATCATTATCAATCTCTTATATTCTCAATTAATTATCTTGAATCAATATCAATTACTCATGAAGATTGCTTAATTATGTCAAGATTCACGGGATGTGTTTTGTTTGTGGTTTTACGTAATTGTTAAATTCAGCTGAATTTAATTATGATGATATAATGAAAATAAAAATAATTAATTCACTGCATTCTCATATAAAATAAATTAAAGGGTTGGTCTGCTATGAACTCGAGTGCATGTTATGCACCATAGTTCATGTTGCACTTTTCAGTTTTAAATGCATTTTTTAGTTTTAAATGACTTACATTTTTTTATAAATGGTGTTGCACTTTTCAATTATTAAACTATATAATAATATTTTTAGTAATAATTGAAAAGTGCAACACCATTTATCAAAAAGTGTAAGTCATTAAAACTGAAAAGTGCAACATGGATTAGGGTGCCTAACATGCGCTCGAGTGCATAGACTTTACCAAATTAAAGTTATCATATATAAATTAAAATAAAGTTATCATTACTTCAATTTTAATTGACTACCTCATCTCTAATAATTACTGGAGAGTGGAGAGTACGTATTATTTTATCAATTATTATCCTATTTTGCAATCCACGTCCATTTATTGTCTATTTTATTTTAAAATTAGGACAATATAATAACAATATAACCATCATTACATATCTCTTTCATTACTGCACATACATGGAAACATGGATTTTGTTCTAAGAATTTGGGGGAAAAAACAATTAGCATGGGTTAAAGATTGTGGTTGATTTTTCGATTCACCAAACTATAATAAATTATTGAAATGTTTTTTTTTTAATTGTGTAAGATAATTTTATACGGAAAAGTCTCATATGCATCGTACACACCAAAAGTGATGTGGTGCACTCACTTTTTTTTTTTTTAAGCGCTTTTTTTCTGTTTTTTTTTTTCCTTTTTTTTAACTCCTTTTTTTTTAACGCTTTTTTTTTAATCGTTTTTTTTTCAGCTTTTTTTTTTATCCGTTTTTTTCAGCTTTTTTTAATCGTTTTTTTTTTCTACTTTTTTTTATCCGTTTTTTTTTCTGCTTTTTTTTAACCGTTTTTTTTTCCTGCTTTTTTTTTTAACCGCTTTTTATTATTTATTTGAGAGAATATGTAAACCCTAAAAATATATACACCTTTCACTATGTTTGTCTTCACACCGTAGTCGTCGCCTTCCTCAGTTCCGGCCACCTGCTCCCACTCTAGGTTCCTCTTCCGACCGTCCATGAAGACCGTTGCCTCAGTTTATGATGAAACATTATTTGTGTAAAGTGGTAAACATTATTTGTGTAAAGTGGTAATCTCTAATATTGAAAAGTGGTAAACATTATTTGTGTAAAGTGGTAATCTCTAATATTGAAAAGTGGTAACTATTATTAGTGAAAAGTGATAAACATTATTAGTGAAAACTGAAAAGTGGTAACTATTATTAGTGAAAAATGGTAATCTATTATACTGAAAAAAAGTGGTAACTATTATTAGTGAAAAGTGGTAATCTCTAATACTGAAAAGTGGTAACTATTATTAGTGAAAAGTGGTAAACATTATTAGTGAAAAGTGGTAATCTCTAATACTGAAAAAGTGGTAACTATTATTAGTGAAAAGTAGTAACTATTATTAGTGAAAAATGGTAATCTATGGTAATCTCTAATACTTAAAAATGGTACATATTATTAGTGAAAAGTGGTAATCTTTAATACTGAAAAGTGGTAATTTTTAATACTAAAAAGTGGTAAATATTATTAGTGAAAAGTGTTAAAAAAAATTAAAAATTGTAAAAAGTGGTAATATTTATTAATGATTTTTTTTTTTTTGTAAAAAGTGATAATATTTATTGATGAAAAGTGTTAATAATAATAGTTTTAAAATTAATTTTTTAAAATGCATATATAAGTATATATACGGAAGACACAGGTTTCGAACCCGCGACCTTCAATCCGAGGTGACCCATAATAACCACTTCACCAATGTCTAATTTGTGTAAATTTTCTGTCTTTCTAAATAATAGGGTTGATTGGTGGCATAGTGTGCACGGTGCACCCTGTGCGCAGGAGACCAACTCATTTTATACATAAGATGAATCTCTCTATCCTAATATATTTTTTTTTTTTCGAACAGAGGAAGGCTTAGCTTCCGTTATTGCATAAACAAGGAGTGAAAGGTAGCCCAGCCACAGAATCTGGTGGGTCTAACCAAGTTTTAGGACTGACAAATAAACGAGAATTTCTAGCTAAGTTATGCGCAATCAAATTTGCGCTCCTTCGAACATGAGTTACTGAAACATTATGAAGTTGAGCTATAATAGCTCTGCAAGCAATAACATAGTCACCAAATATAGAGTCATATATTTATGTGGATAGTATAGCATCAACTACCAGCTTTGCATCTCCTTCGACCACACAATTGCTCATCCCCTCCTCTTGCACCCACGAAATTGCCTCGAAAAAACCCATTGCCTCGCCTACTTCAACACCAACTCTGCCATTTATTACCATCGATCTGCCGTACTTAAAAATTCCATTGTAATCATGAACAGCCCAACCCCAACCAATCTGGTTTGTATCCCTGAAAAATGCAGCATCAACGTTCAATTTGCTCACTCCAAAGGGGGGTTTGTGCCAAGCTTCGCATTTCCTGTTGGACTGTGGGTTTCTCGGTTTTATACGACCCGCTGCTGTCGCACTCTTCCACTCCATCCAGCAGCTAGCAGATCGGTGCACAGCAGTGGTCGGATTGTTGCAACTGTTGTTCCAAACCATCGCGTTACGCTCCTTCCAAGTCTGCCACAAGATCATGCCGAAGCATGCATCAACATCTTTGATTTGGCAACCAAGCATGTGAAGGATAAATTATGTCAGACTATCACCGCGCTGCACACATTCATCCACTTTACTAAGAAGTCCGGTTGCGGCCCAACATGTGCGGGTGTAGTTGCAAGCAGTAAATAAGTGCCATGCATCCTCAGTACCCACCTCACATAACACACAACTAGTCTCTTGCACCACGCGCCGCGAGTATAGATTAACTTTTGTAGGCAAGCAGTCGCGGGCTGCTCTCCAAAGGAAATCACGAACCCTTGGGGGCGTTTGCAGCCTCCATATGTTCTCCCAATGTCCAACGTGATGCAGAGATTGATCCACCATGGTGTTCATCAATAGTTTATAAGCCGTCTTCACAGTGTATCTGCCTCGCCTATCAGGAGCCCATATAATCTTGTCAACAGACCCATAAGGCGGCAAAGTCGTGCCTAAAATTCGATCTTCATCCGCTGGGATGATTTCCCGAATCAGAGGTAGGTCCCATTTTCTAGTAGTTGGGTCGAATAAAGCTGCGACCTTTAGTGTTTCCAGACCCTCTATAGCATCTGAGACTATGCATTTATTCTCGTCCTCATTGATCCAGGGTTCATTCCAGACTAAAATGGACTCACCCGAACCTATCTTCTTCATCATACCAGCCCTGATAAGTTCTTGGCTCGCGTGAATGCTAGTCCAAGTATAGCTCGGATTCCACCCTCTAGTAGCCGAAAGAAAGTCTCCCCTTGGATAGTACCTGGCTTTCAACACCTTACTGACCAGCGATTCCGGCTCCGTGATTAAGCGCCAACCCATCTTGCCAAGAAGAGCCAAGTTAAAATACTTCAAATCTCGAAATCCACGGCCTCCATTTTCTTTGGCCACACAGAGTCGTTCCCACCGCATCCAATTAATCCCTTTAGAGGCGTCAGTGCAGTTCCCCCACCAGAACTTATTCATCATCACTTCCAGCTCTTCTAGCAGCGTAGCAGGTAATAAGAAGGTCATCATACAAAACGTGGGTATTGCTTGAGCCGCCATTTTTATGAGAATTTCCTTCCCAGCTTTCGAGAGTTTCTTGGTACGCCAATTTTGCAATTTCGACCATAATATGTCCTTCACATATGCGAATATCTCCCTCTTGTTTCTGCCAATCATAGAAGGTAAGCCGAGATACCTTCCCGTATTTATTGGACCTTGGATACCCAGTACCCATTTGATGGCTGCCCTCTTATCATTTGGCACGTTTCTGCTGAAAAAGATGCCAGACTTGGCGTAATTCACTGCTTGGCCGGAACAATCTTCATATGCATCAAGAGTCTGTCTCAACCAAGTGCATTCCTCGATGGTAGCCCTACAAAATAACAGGCTATCATCCGCGAATAGAAGGTGTGTGATTGACATATTTTTTCAACAAAAGTGGAGTATATATTTTTTAAATGAGAATCAATTGTGACTTCAAAACTCATAAATTTATTTTCTTATATGAAACTTTCTGTCAAAATTCATAACTCGCCTCAACGGCCTTAATTAATTGCGAAACTATTTTCGAGAAATAATATCGATATGATATCTTACGAAATTATTTCATGGATTAACAAAAAATTAATAAAGACAAAATTAAAAATGTTACTACTCCGTACCAGACAAGTCTCATTTTTATATTCTGTGATGTGATGTATCTTAATTGGGATAGTCTCGTGCCCAGGTCTAATGAATGCGCACTTATTTTACATTGAATTAAATTAAATGTGTACTTAAAATTAAATTTAAAAAATTCAAAATTATATATAACACACTTATTTTACACAAATTTCAATCTTAAACTTTTAAATCATATTCAGTTCATATACACCCTCCGTCCCGTGATTACTTGCACACTTTCCTTATTGAGACGTCTCAAAATTACTTGCACACTCTTAATATGGAAATACCCTATAAAATTAATAACCTCACAACATCATTTTATTTTCAAATTTGTCACTCCTTTTTTCCATACATTTCACTTTACGTACACATCATCAAATCCACTTTATACATCATCAAATTACCTAAAATATCCCTCCTTTATCTTACATCATCAACCACTAAATCCACTTTTCTTAAATAACGTGCCGATCAAACCGTGCAAGTAATCTTGGGACGGAGGGAGTATTTAACTAACTCATAACTGATAACACCAACTATCATTTAACCTAAATTCACTTGTATATTATTTTGTACTCCCTCTGTCCCATACTTGAAGACACATTTTATCATTTTGGGCGTTCCATACTTGAAGGTATATTACCTAAAATAGCAAAAACACTTTTAAATACTCCCCTTAAAATATCACAATATTACAACAAATGTCACTACTTTATTACACTAAAAAGTAACTTTATTACTACTATTTATATTGTTGAAAAGTCTTTACTACCCCCACTTTATCTTACACAATATTAATAAATAATTCATTCATTAAAACTCGTGCCCAATTGATTTGAGCCTCCAAGAATGGGACGGAGGGAGTATTGCGTACGTTCACTTGCTTTAACAAGAAAATTTATCGTTTTCGATCATATTACATATGCAACTTACCATGTTTAACTTATAGGAGAACAATATGTGTTTCACATGAAATAATCTTTTCATTGAACTTTATTTAATTTTATTGTTGTAAGTGTTAAAATTCTCACACTTATTTTTCATACTAATTACTCCACTAACTAATAATAATAAAATAATACAACATCAATATTGATATAAAGTTTTATATTTATACATATTTTTCAATCTCTATCCAAACACAATTTCTATTCAATTACTCCCTCCGTCCTCGAAAAATTTGCGGAGAATGAATATATGGTTTAAGAAAAAAAATATAATGATGAGAGTGTTGAGGGGTAATTTTGTAAACTTATAGTACTATAAAATTAATAAAGTAGATGGGTTGAGTGTATGGCGGACCTCAAAAGTAATGACATAAAGGGTAATATGTGTATATTGTGAGAGTGATAATTATTTCTATTTTGGAGTATGCAAATTTTGGGGGACAAACTAAAAAGGAAAATATGTAAAAAAATTGGGGACGAAGGGAGTACTATTTATGAATTATCATCATCCATATTTTTCCATCTCCATTTCCATCTAATCCACCATAATTTTTAACATAAAAAAAAAAAAGAAAAAAGAATCGCATAGAGGAGGGAGCATTATTTTAGAATAAGAAATTCAGAAGATATGTATATATTGAGGAGTTGGAGATGGTCTTTTAATTTGTTTGAAATATAGGTATCATTAATTAGCTAGCCAGTAGACATTTTTGGACGATCACATCACATCACACCCCTAAATAAAATAAATGTGTATGTATGCATCTTTTAATTGTGTTTTGTCGTATTGGAAATGCCAAAGGTAATGCATCATATGTTTGGTTTCACTTCATACATACATACATCAATTCAATATTCAATACAAAATCTTCTTGCTCACCTATTTTGACCACACTTGAAACACTAGTATCTTCCAACTTCGAACAGGTTCTAGAATTCAGATAACACATAAAAATAAATTAAAATATCATAATTAAACTATGTGTGGCATCCTTGTTTGTGAAATAATATAGTTTCATTTGACTTTTAAATTAATAAAAAAATGTTTCACATCGTGGATTATATCATTCCACCTTATCTTACTCCGTGGATGAAGTATTTGGGAAGAATTGGATGGGATGTGATACATGCACCGACGCACGTGTGTTAGCGTACGTTTGTTTATGGATTTGATAGTTTTAAAATTTTGTGGGGTGGATTTTAAATCTTATTAAGGAGTATATGTTTAAAAGCGAGAATTTTGTAGAGTTTGAAATAATTAAAGTAAAAAGTGTATTTTAATTATTATATTTTGGAAAGGTGGATTGTTGAATGTGTGTAAAGTATATATATAAAAGGAGTATTGAGTTGGGATGATTATTGTGTATTTAGAATTGTGTTTGAAAATGTAAGATAGTTTTATTATAAGGGTATTAATGTTTATAAAATGCACAAAAAATTATATACAATATTTTACCATAGTCTTATGGTTCAATTTGACTAATTCTTATATTTTTATCCAGTAATCAGTCGCTCCTTCTTCCTCCTTTCTTTTCTGCGCTTTCTTCCTCTTTCTCTTCTGCGCTTTCTTCCTTCCGCTGCCTTTCTTCTCTTCTATCTCTTCTGCGCAAAATATGCAACGCAACTTTCATTAAAAAAAAAAAAAAAAAACTTCAGATCTGATTTGCTAATCACGAAAGAGAAAAATTATTATTTATTTTTTGAATAAATTCCTGAATGAGAAAAAATCAACAATAATACCACACACAGATTTATTCCAATTTTTCGTGTTTTCAATTATTAATCTTCGTCTTTTTTAATGTGGGTATCTCATTCTCTCTCAATAATGACGTTTTATTTATACAGTAACACATCTTTCTTAATACAGTAATACACTAACACATTTTCATGTTTAATTTAAGGTCAAATATGTGTTACTCAAAAGTCAATTGTGTGTTACTTGTCCTTACAGTAACACGTATTTGTCCGTACAGTAACATATAATTGTATTTATAGTAACACGGATTAAGAGCAATTTTTTCTATTTTATCCTTCCTTAAATTAATTTGTATTAATATTTTCTGTGAAAAGTCAATTTATGTGTTATTTGTACTTACAATCAGTGTTTTCATAATCGAACCGGTGATCAAACCGGACAGACAAACGGTTCACGGTCTAACCGGTAGAATAATTTTATATGTATTTTTTTAATATTCTTTGGTACATTTAAAAAAATATATGTTTTTATAAAAATTATATTAAAATAACAAATATTAATATCTCTAGTAAAAGGGGTGAACAACTTTTTTTAGGCATTTATAATTATATTTTTTTGTTATAACATATATGTTAGAAAAAAGAACGACAAACAAAGATGAAATTTTGTCCCACATAAAATAAAGAGTAAAAAAATATAAGAGTAAAACAATATAAAAACAACAATGTTAGTAAGAAAAGTAAATATATGAGATTTATGTCCCACATCTAATAAAAAGTAAAAGAAAAATGAGAGAAAACAATCAAATATATTAAAATTTCATCATTATGTCCCACATCGAAAGAGTAGAAGGAATATGAGAGATTTTTTTTATAAAACTAATAGTGTTAAGAAATATGAGAGAAAAGCTTTATAAAACTAATAGTGTTAGTAATAACCAAATATAAGATCTTCATTGTCTTTCCACATTGAAAGAGTAGAAGAAATATGAGAGAATTTTTTTATAAAATTAATAATGTTAATTATTAAATTGTATAAGTAATAATTGAAAAGTGCAACACCAAAGTGCACATGGACTAGGGTGCACAGCATGCACTCGAGTGCATACTAGACTTTACCATGAGAATTTTTTCTTATAAAAGTAGTTTTGTTATAGTAACAAACAAATGAGAATTTTTTCACAAACAAATTTAAAAGGAATTTTTTCTTATAAAAGTAGTTTTGTTATAGTAACAAACAAATGAGAATTTTTTCACAAACAAATTTAAAAGTTTATGTCCCACATCGAATAAAGTAAAAAAAGTAAGATAATTTTTTCTTATAAAAGTAGTTTTGTTATAGTAACAAACAAACTTAAAAGTTTATGTCCCACATCGAATAAGTTAGAAGAAGTATGAAATTTTTTTCTTATTAAAGTAGTTTTGTTATAATAACAAACTAACTTAAGAGGTTATGTCCCACATCGATTAAAGGTGGAAGAAACATGACTGTAAAACATTATAAAAGGCGCCGAATGTGCATCTAAATTTAATATTAAAAAAAAAAAAAAATCAATTTAGACCTTAATTTAATGTTACCGGTTTTTGCCAGTCAAACCGATTTTTGATCGGTTGAACCATAAAAACGAGTTTTGGCCATTCTCGGTTTTGACCGCGAGTTTTGGCTATTCACCGGACCGGATCCAAGACCTGAAACCTGTTAGCCTCGTGCGCACGATTTTTAATATTTCACGTGAAATATTGCACATAAGTTCTGCCCTTATAAAATATAATTTGAAATCGTATGCCAAAATTTGAATAAACTAATAAGGATTACAGTAAAATTTAAAATTTTACAATTCACCTAGAAATCTAGAAACAAACATAGTCTTAGTCTTGTGCGGAGTATGTTTTATATATCTTGCAACTCAATAATTTTTTGGGTGGTATTAATTCATGACTCCTTAAGTTTTACGTTTAGGGAAGTTGGAAAGAAAAGGTGTAAGAAAATTAAAGAAGTGAAGAAAAAAAGAAAAGTGGGTGACAACTAATGTAATTTTGTGTTAAAGTAATAATTGTATACATTGTTTACCTTAAAGACACATATATTAAATTTAAAATTAAGTAGTATATTGGTTACCTGAATACACATATTATAAGATTCAAATACCATTTATTACTATTCAATTAATATTTACCTTTATGTCCAAAAAAATAATACTCCCTCCGTTCTACAATAAATGTTGTTTTTATGAAATTTGTTGAAATTAAGAAAGGGTATGTATTGACAAGTATACCCTTAAATAATAAAAGAAGATTTTAATTACATTAATTCAATTCAAATCTTTCCAAAAATTTAAACCAATCCTTTTCAATTATTTTCAAATTTGTCTCAAATAATTTTTAAATTAGAGGGCTAAAACAACACTTATTGCAGAACGGAGGGAGTAATATTTATCTTTATATAAATAAAAGATAGATAATTGTAAAATTACTATTTCCTTGGGTTTCTTTTTTGTCTCTGTTTTATTTTTTTTAATTATTTTTTTCACATTTCTTCCTAGTTTGCATCTATATGTATTCTTTAAAACTTCTTCTTATAATATATATATATATTTTTACTAATACATCCTCTTTCCTCTCTCTATAATGAAAAATGAAATATTGATGAAAGATAAATTATAACAATACTATAAAAAATGTCATAAGCGGCAAAAAACGGAGGGAATACATATATGATATATCCGATCATATGCTTTAGAAAGATATTGCACAATTACTACACTAACAAAAACCGAAGGTGGGTGTATTTATTAATATTGGAGGTATATATAACCAAACTCAATACTAAAATGGAGCTTCATCTCATTATTAAGATTGTCTCTCATAAGATACTCTAACAAATTAAACAACCATCAATGGTTATTGCTTTCCATTTAGACTAAAAGCTTGTCGTTGACATTAAGAAATATTTGAATATATCCTTTAGGACTAAGGTTTTTTTTTTTTTTTTTTTTTTTTTTTTTTTTTTTAAGGATTTAAGACTATGGCTTGGTGTACGAAGTTTTTAGTCAAATGTTACATTTTTTAGTATACACATTGCTTATTTATCTATGCATGTTAATATAAAGGAAACGTACGTTTAGGACTTGAACTTTTAACATGTTTGTATCAACTGTCGATATAAATTGTGGGAGGATAATTTTGTAACCTGAGACGGGTGCATTGAGTTATCACAAACTGATGAAGTTAGGGTTATTTTTAAAAAGCTAAATTTATTTACTAAACACCCATAAGGCACTTTTGTCCGTGGGTAATAAGGTGCCGTTGATAATTAACTTAGAAGTGATGAAATAAACTATTTGTGGTTGTGTTGCAAAAGCTTCTAAAAACCTTATAATTTGGGGTGAATTATAACAGTCTCTTCCTTTTTATAAATAATCAATTAATACACAATCATTTCAACACTTTTATGTTTATTTTTTATAATATAACACTAATTTGTTTATTTTTTTATAATATAATAGTCCCACTATCATTTGCTTTCAAAATGACACTCCAAAACATAAGACATGTTTGTTTCATGGATTGGGACACTCCAAAACATAAGACATGTTTATTTCATGGATTGGGATAAAATGAATTTAGATGTGGCGAAATGTGTAAATCTTGACTTCATAAATCCAAGGGGAGGCTAGGTTGTGTCTAAACCCATCGAATCTAGTTTATAAAAATCAGGTCAAAGTATTTAAAATTATGAAAAATCAAACGTGAAAGAAGATGGGTTTACATACTAACCCCCTAAAATTCAAAGACACATTTGACTATTTCAAATCCACCTTACAGGATTTGAAATCCCCTCAAATCCATAAACAAATATAGGATTTGAAATTACATTTTCAAGAGCATGAGTAATCTCCTACAATAAAAGAGTAATCAAATTCATATACATGCTTTTAATTTCTTGCAAGCTTTGAAACTCAATGTTTAACAAGTACAAAGATGCAAGAACAAAAGAATCCAAGACGATGAATCTATACGGTTATAAGATCAAAACTGGAATGAGTCCAGATCCTTACCCTGAATCAGCAGGCCTCTAACACTCTCAGAGATTATTAGAACTGATCAATTCGAGCTACCAATAATTTCACTTATCTCCAACCATCATAATCGAGCATTGGTTCATCAGACGTCAATCTCTATACACTTGCCGATGGGTGGGTGGATCCTAGTTGAGGCCTTTGAGGAGTAATAGGAATATCAACGCCAATATTGAGAACTCAACTACGAACTTGGGTTGGGTAGCACGTTTTAGCCAATAATGAAACCTGTAATTTCAACCAGTAGACAGCCGCTGGTAAAGCCTGTTACCAGATTATGCTCCATATTTAGAATGGTGCCCACATATCATGCAACCAACCAAAGATTTAGTATTCAGACAAGTTTTTTGCCCAGCCTCTAAATATTCGGTATACACACTGTAAATTTTAAGGGTTAATTGCAAAAAAATGACATTTTTCATGTTTTTTTCAATTACAGCATGTTTTTAAATTTTGCAATTTAATATATAACAATTCAAATTGTTGCAATTCTATCACATAACTTATTTCCACCAAGTCCTGCAGACGTGGCAGTGAATAACATTGCAAGAGAAATAAAAAAGTTAGGATTAAATTGAAACAATAACAAAAGGTCACGAATTTATTGCAGTACCTAAAAAGTTTGTGTAGCTGAGTTTCCTAGAATTTCCCAGCTGTCATGTCTACATAAGTTGCCGGAAAATAGTATATGATATAATTGCAAAACTTAAAAAGTTTGTGTATCAAATCACATATTTTAAAAACATATGTTGTAATTTAAAAAACGTGAGAATGTCTTTTAATGTAATTAACCCAAATTGTTAGGTTTTTATTTATTTATTTTGGTAGATCACCAGTAACTGCAAAAAATTTAGCAAATAAAATTAAATAAGTCAAACTGCATTGACAACAGATATCTGTTCCTTTAAGTGCTTCTGCAGCATTTATTTGCTAAGGGTGCTAGAGCAGTTGTAAAATGTGGCATTCAGATGAATTGACCAGTGTAGATTAACATAATAACATAAATACCCTCAAGATCTGTAGGAATTCACTGAGGTAGTTTTTCTTTCTATATCGATCGAAAGGCTAGTTTGTGAATTTTTTACCATTGTAATTGTCCTCAATAAATTTAAATTAGAAGTTCTACAACTATAATGACACATTATTTTCCAACCCCATTTATTTCCCAGGATGCGCCCTAATCCATATGATTACTACAAGATTACCTTATTGACATGGGACATTAAGGACATGCTAAAGATCTCTAACAATCTTGGGTTCAATGATATGCGTGCGTGCAAGAGAAACATCTTTACTGGGGTTTATAATTTTTTTCATTAGGGAGGAAAGTGACCGATAAAACTCACAAAACCAACTTCAAAAGTTTTTGGGTCTTGCAACAATTATAAGTCCAGAAAGAGTCTAGCCAAAATCATTAAGCAGTGCCCAAAAGGCAAGCATTGAATGTCAATTAGAATTGGCTTTGATTCTAGGTTGCAATCAAATTCTTTTATGCTCATAAAACAGAGGTGTTTAGTTTTGGAAATGAAAGTTTAAATAGAGTAGAAAGTGAACCATGCTTATACGGTTACATGTTTCTACTTTCAGACGATTCGTCTTTTTTACCAGGGCACATAACCCAGCAATCCATCTTGAGAAACTTAACATATACTCCCTCTGTTTCATATTAATTGTTGTTTTAGAGGTTAAATTTTGTTTCAAATTAAAATTGTTCTTTTAGCTATTTCTCTATATTTCTTCCTAATCTACCTCCCATAGATAGATATATAAAAGATCTCTTATTTAAAGAAGAATGTCTTTTCCCTCAGAAATTTAATTCTTCCACTATTTCATTAATTGATATGTCAAAATTTAATGTTCCTTAATTTTATACAAATTTTCTAAAACAACAATTAATATGAAACGGAGGGAGTAACAGCACCAAAACCACAGATCCATGAGAATTCGAAAGTTACAAACAGGAGAAAACAAGCTAAGCAATCTGCTTTGACCCATCTTAACCACTTTTATTCAATTTGTACTGTTCACCTTCTTTATCACATCACTAAAATTTTCATGCCAGACCATTTGCATATTACAGGAAATAACCAGCATGCATTTTAAGAGACAAATAAACACTCACCAACCATCCGCAGCAGATGTACTATTTTCATCTGTTAATTCCTTCTCAAATTCTTCAAGTATAGCACGCTGTCTTTCCGATACAGTTCTGATGAAAAAGTGGGAATAAACATAAATCAAGCTATACACGTAGTTTTTATTTCTTTTGCAGCTTAAATGTGAATCAAGCTAAACAGGTTGTTTAAGCTGTTTGAACTGTTTATTGAGATTTTAAAGTTGTGTTTTGAGCTAAGTTCGAGTGGTTTTCGCTTTTACAGTGTTTCTTCATTGAGCTCAATCTTAGATTTTAACAAACGTTAAATATGTTCCAAGTGCATTGTGTCGTGTGTATCGAAACAAGTGAATGATCTGGGAATGAAGTATCAAGTAGTTAATTTGATATGAGTTCTATATACTTGCATGAGGTTAGATGTTAATTTCTACCAAAATTCCAAGCTCTCTTCTAATGTCATCATAATTAAAACGACATCAAATGGAAACATCTTAATTCAGAAATGCTCTTTCAGATATATAAGAATGCAAAATTTGAAAGCAAGAGAAGCTAACAAGCTTACTGAGGAAGATTTATGCAGAAGCGTACATACTGATCTCCGTGGTCCACAAAAAAACCACTCTTTGGCAATCCTTTAATACACATCACACCCATCAGTAAATTTAATTGAGAATGATAAGGCAGGTCAAATCTAGAGATCCTGTAACTTTGGCAGCGTCCAATCTTAGTCCTGTATGTTTTTACTCTTTCAATTTGGGTCCTTAACAAAGTAAAACATACATGACTAAAATTGGACACTGCCAAAGTTACAGGACAGTCTATGATATCTCTCTCGCCAAATCTGTGCAGAGTTCATACCTTTGCCTCTTAGCAAAACTAGTTGACCATGTTGAACCCCCTTAGGTATCTGCAATTACCACAACTATAAGAAAAGATGTGGGTAATAAGGGTACTAACTAATTTTTGGAACATTTGTCTGCTACAAGAAAAAGTATCGCCACCATTAAGTCTATTTACAAGTATGCAAAATACTCAAGGTGTTTTATTTATAGAATTGTAATTTCTATCATAGAACTATTTAATTTTATATATAAAATACAAAATTTTAGCATATAGATTAATTATAAACACTTTGAAGTTCGAATTATAAACCCTGATGTGGATCCAGAACAACCGTTGCAAGTTTTCACTCGGATCCATGCTCCAGAGGGCCCACCCATCATACTAGCACCTTTTTTTAATGACTATGTTCCATGTTATTTTTGGTGATCTAACTATGCAGGTTATCAGAGGATTGTATTAATGATCTCCGTAACAATCATTTCCCCAACATTAATACCACACATGGAAGTATGAAATGGATAAATGTATACTATTAACAATAAAAAAGAGAGAATCCACAAATATGTCTAGTGAAACTCAAAATAGAAATACTGGAAAATCATTTTTTTAAAGTTAAATGACATACAACACAAAGTGTCATATCACAAGGTTGAGATAAAAATCATACTCGCAGTTGCATCTTCCCAGATAGTGTAGGTACCTCAATGCTACCACCAAGAATGGCCTGTTAGAAGCACATAAATCAAAAACTCAAATTTATGCGCCTTTTTTCTTACACGCACTAAACCAATCAGTTTTTTCCTTTGTGACAAGTTTAAATTAGCATTACGTGTAAACTGAAAATTTAGTAGAACTGTAAAAGGATAAATATTTGCACAGTTTTATACCAGAAAGGTTAAGTAAATAAATAACTCAAAGACATTAGAAATAAAATGAAGCAAAGGCTCTCACTTGTGTAAAGGTAATAGTAGAGTTCACATAAAGGTCAGCACCTTCTCTAGAAAATACATGATCTTCTGAAACCTGGAACAAAAAACTTAAACAATTGAAACCAAAAGTTGAAATCAAATGAAAAGATAACAACCAGATGGAATATTCAAAGATATTTATTTGACTTAGATATAATCTGAGTAACTTCTCAAGAACATATAAATCCCAAGAGTGTACCTTTTATTGTCAACTTTTCACAACTTCAAAGGCATTGTATTAAGCTAAACTGATTATAAAGAGAGTCGAGAGACAGCTTTCTCCCTAATGATAAATATGAGTTCAGCACGTAATAAAACTCAGGAACAAGGAGATGCATTAAAGCAAGTCCTGAAGGTATGTCATTTTTTCACTTTGTCCCTGTTAACTGTTCTTTAGTTATGGCCTTCCTTAATGGAATCAATGCAACCATACATAGCTCACTAAAACTAGCATTGTGAATAAACAATATTTTATGAAGGATTCTTTTTCAACCAAAGAAGAAAAAAAACTATTTATCTCAAAGGTTATTCTGTATACAGATTATTTTTTGGAAACACATTTCTTAAGCAAAAAACGTTAAGAGAAGTGAGGGTGTGAAGCAAAAATAAATCAGAACTTTGATAAATAATTTCAATTATAAAAAGAGCTAAAAAAAATAGGGTTACCTTTAGTTTTATAAATAGGTTGCCGGAGGTCCTTCCCTGTCCACCAGAATTACCAGCGTGTGGTACACTAATTGTATCACCAGAGTCCACGCCTAATCAAATAATTAAAAAAATGGTTAATACATGCATCATTTGTTTAACCTTAAAGTCTTCAACCAGATCTCGGAAGACAAAACACGTTTGTCACAACTAGTTTAGTACTTTAGTCACAGGAGATAGTCCTTCAAAAAAAAGACCAGTTAAATCAATTCCATCTACCTGACAGATACTGCCATCTTCATCCTTCAACATTTGGGACAGGTAGAACACTTGAAAAGGGAATCATACTGAGTAAAACTGTCACTGTTTGTTCAATGTGGATGACATTTGTAAATTGGCTGATAGTTGGGATTTGTCCTACGAGCCTATGACAAAGTTGTTTAAGCCTTAAAAGTTAACTTTTATTACAGGAAAACTAGTGTATCAGAACGAGGTCCACAGAATAATCCCTGCCACAACTATAGCCTCTGAACTCAATGATCAAAAGATAGCCCTAAATCTAGTGGAAACCTTATTTAAATAGACTCAAACCTAAACCCTAACTTAAGCCCTGATCTGAATAAAGCCCACAGGCTATTTATTCCACACCTTAAAAGGCCCCTCTGTAATAGTATAATAAGACCCAACTAATAATAGTAATAATAATATGACGTGTATCAGAAGAAGCCACTATTCTGTTTCTATTTATAGTATGATCTCCAGAAGATGGAATTCTTTTATTGTCCCTACAGTACTTTCTCAAAGGGCATCATTCCAGGGTAGATGATGATTTCATTCAATATCCTTCCTCAACTATTCCTCGTATAGTCATATCATTTAGGATACTTAAACAGAGGAATGAAATTGTGCTCCACATAGTCTGAAAAGATTTTCGATAGTGTTCCATATAAATTTGAGGTTACTTTGAATAGCCATAAGAGAAACACAGCAGATAACTCTAGACTCCATTGCCAAATTAATGCACACACACACGCATATATATATTCTCCCTACTTAAATCTCTGAAACTCAATGCATCACTAACAGCAAAGACATTTTCAATGGTCTGAGAATGTATTAACTATGTTGTGAAGATGATAATCCGGCCTCAAGCAAGCCACGAAGTATGGATCTTCTGAGGAGAGAATCATAATTCTGGAAAAGAAAAATCTATTGTCCAGCAGAGTAACCGCTTCACTTCCTCTTGTTTGCTTTTGCCATGTTTCGTGAGAATATGTGACTATAGTTCACACTCAAACTCTCAAAGTGCAAGATTTTAAGATCCTTTTTATTTGGTAAATATAATGTACCCACAACTTTGCACAGCCGTATATTGCTGTTATACAGAATTTACAACTCTTTCACATTTAGGAAATGCAGCATCAGGATTAATTTGCTTTGTGTCAAGGTGGAAATCATTAACTGATAAACGCAAAAATACCAGTAGGTGTAAAACAACCAAAACAAGTTCAGCCTATTAATTTGAGTAGTACATATGGAAACCAACCTGCTGGTATGGTTACTTTGACATCCCTGACTCCCTTGCACACCCCTGATCCTTGGCATTCCATGCAGTATTCCTGAACATGACATTTTTTTTATCTCACACACACATACACATATATATGTGAAAAGTAATGATAGAAAGAAAATTACAATCACACCTTAATTATTCGTCCCGAACCTTTACAAGTACCACAGGTTGTGGTAAAAGGAGGTATTGTTACCTTAAAAACAAGTAAATAAATCAACATAACAGCCATGAATAAGCATTCAACTTTTCTGATGTTCTACATGTTTAATCTGACACGCTGACAAATACAGTTGTTTCGTTGAGAACGGATAACCAAAGATACTCACTCGTCCAATGCCTTGACATGTTGGACACCTTTTTGTCTTAGCATCCAATGGGTGGCCTCGGCCATCTGCATGATGAGATGAATTGAACATACAAAATATCCCAAATCAAAATGCCAATTGCACTATTGATTTCTTAGCTCAACATTGTTACATTTAAATAGAGGAAAGAAGTCATTTGCATCATTTAGAGCAAAACTATGTCTGCAACCACATGAAAATAAAACAAAAATAGCTATCTAGAATAAGCTGATACATTATCAAAATAACATATCGTAGTGTTCTTTCCAAAGGCACCCTGGGTAAAAGATATGAAAATTCAAAGGTAAGAATATAATTACTTATACCATACTACCTTAGTTTTACATGTGAAAAAAAGTTCTCAGGCAGAAGAATGTGACAGAAGGTTAATAATTTAATGTGTATCAAGAATATTTAATCAATAAGTAACATCCGTGTGTCATCTTAATAATTCGTAAAAACATAAAGAGATTTGCAAGCTTCTTACAGTAGTATCCAAATCCTAATATACTACATGGTTAGAATTTGGGAAGCAGACAAAGATCTGTAACAAATATAGGTCCCTCTGCGTTTGCAGAATTAATAGGAACACCAATTACGAAAACTTTGCTTCAGAAAGTGATGTTTCACGAATGTGCTCAGGCATAAGCCCCTTCCTATAGCTCTAATTGATAAATTTGTAAGAAGTCCAGTCTGCTACAACTCAATTTAAACTTGAATGATACAAAGACAAAGAATAAACAAGGAACGTCAAATACATGGTATATATTTCTAATTCACATCAATCAAATACCTCCATGCAAAAATATAGATAAAGATGTATCTAATTTTATTCACCCAATGAAAAAAATGAACTACAGTTACCAAAAGCAAGATTGAACTCATTATGGTGAGTTGATGAAAATATCTGGGTGCATCATATTGGAAAAGTTCACTAGTAAAAAGCATAAACCCATAGGTTTAACTTAAACTATTTACTAAGAATCAGAACAGTAATAATCCTACAACGTGATAAGTTCCATCGTACTTTCTAAGACATGTCCAATAAGTTTATGTATCATAACTAAACACAATGCTCTTTTCAAGATTGACATGGCAGCGGGAAGATTACATTGTATCTCAAAAACAAAAGGTGAGGTTTAACTTCCTAACCTGGTCCTTATGAAAGTCAACAAACAAAATTTTTAGCTTTTTAAATGCATCTACAATTTGTTCCTATTTGAAAAGAAAATATAGGAACACATAATATATGTAGGTTATACATCAAATTAGGCTAACGATCAAATTAATTAACAGAAAAGGACTAGCACATAGTTTGGTTATAGCTTTAAACACAAAGTTCAGCTTATAACTGCTTCTTCGCAAAACAATATGAATACCAAAGACCATGTATTATAGACAAATAGGGATCAATTCAACACTTCAAATTTAAGGACCAATAAGTTTTGTAAAATAAAATAAGTAGCTGGTTAGAAATTCGACTGGTTCAAAATCACTTCTCTTTCTACTCACCGCAGGAATCACATGGCACATCTGCATTGAAGGATAAGTTCTTTGTGCATCCTTTAGTCGCTTCAGAAAATGAAAGCACAAGTTCCACCTAACTTACAAACAAAAACTTCAATTCACTGACCAATGAAAATAGATTCATATGGCAACTTATGGTGAGGGAAAATAAATAAATGACCTGAATATCACCACCCAAATTTTCATCTTCATCCTCAAAAATCTGTAAGATGCAAAAGAAAAGATTTATTGGGATCAGTTTCCGCATCTCCAATATCAAACAGAAGCTGGATTAAAGTACCTCAGAAAATATTTTGTGAAAGGAACCCGAGAAGCGATATTCAGTGTTAGAACTTTCTGCATTTTGTGCCCTCGTGGAGTTCCGTCCCATCTGTTAAAAATCATTCTACATTTATTCAAGTGACCAAAATGGCAGCAACATTTAACATGATAAATTTAAGCAATATGGAACTTGGATGCAGAGAAGCAACAAAAAAAAAGATATACATAATATATGGTAATTAGTAAAATCCAACAGAAAGAAGAAGATACTCTACCCTGTCATATTTGGTTCTCTTTTCAGGATCTCGCAAAGTCTGGAATTACCTTCCACAATAAAATGCCAGATACATTATTGCCATAGAAAATCAGTGCAATCAATTATATATATGAGTTCGTGGAGAAATAAAAGTTGAAGGCTTATGTTAACAGACCTCATATGCATCTCTTATCTCTTGAAATTTTCTCTTTGCAGACGGATTATTCTTATTGGCATCAGGATGATACTTCTTAGCAAGCTACAGAACGAAATATGCAGAGAACCAACACAATGTCATTAATATTCACATCATCATACAGGAATCCATAGAACATTTGAAATAAAATATAGAAACTACAATTCTAGCATAAAATAACAACAAAGACCACCTATGTTTCTTTTTAGAAACATAAACAAAGCAGGAATGCCATGACATTACATGCAATTACTTACAGCATGGAAAGCCTTTTTAATCTCATCTTGAGTGGAAGCTTTAGAGACGCCAAGAGTCTCGTAGTAATCACGTTGTGGGGACTGATACACTCCTATTGAACAGAATAACATCATAAGATGCCAGTAACAGTACAGTAAAAGAGATTTAAGCAATATCTATTAGCTTAAAAAATAAATAACCTGTGGCGTGGATGCAACGCTTCAAAAATATCCCCTCATAAGCATCAAAATCAGCAAGTTTTCGCAGGTAACTGTACCCGTGTGGAGCTGATGAATGTTGCAGACACCTTAACATCAGTAATTTATTAACATTATGATACTCTATCCGCTAATTACTTCTGTAAAATAGTACCAATTTGAGTATAATAGTACACGATTATAGCCATATGTTGACAATTCTTACTTGGAGAGTGTATTAATGTCCGATTAAATTGGGAAAAACTTCGGCCTAAGACTCCATTGGATGATTGTAAAGGAATCGGATGCCGAAACTGGAGATAAATAGAATCATAACAATACTCAACGCAAAATAATGATTAAATTATGAAATATACTGCGAGAAATTAAAGCGATTACCAGAAATTTCTCCGCAACGGATTTCGAGCAAAGGGCGAGCCAACGACTCATCCGAAAACAGTCACTTCAGTTTATCAAGGGAAAAAAAAAAAAGCATGAAGAGATTTTTTCTTCGCGGAAAAATGAATAAACAGATTTAGAACTTCCTTCCGATCAAACTGAAGAAAGCAAGCGCGACACCCTTCCTTCAACAATCGAATTTGTAGAGCTTCTGATCAGTAATGAGGACCGGGGGCGGGGAAATGAGGACGGGGGCTTATATGCTTCCTT
Source organism: Galeopsis tetrahit (assembly GCA_963675135.1). NCBI lineage: Eukaryota > Viridiplantae > Streptophyta > Magnoliopsida > Lamiales > Lamiaceae > Galeopsis > Galeopsis tetrahit. Next base: position 66,227,125 of record OY776131.1, read on the forward strand.
GTCTAAATTCTTTCTAAAACCCCTGCTCTTTTTCATTCGAGGTCATTACTCACATTTTGCATAACTCATTTAACATTACATTAACCACATTTCTTAATTAGTACTACTCCACTAAATAGTAAATACTCCATCACGTAAAATTTTGCTCAAACAGATTTTTTGGTTCAAAGTATATGTTTATTCTATTTAAATAGTTAACTTTTGAGTATTTTTACAACTTACTTTTGAAAATTTTTTCACTTTATTAACAAGATTGAGTATGTACCAACACTGTTTACTCGTTATCCCACACATATTTTTTATAATTAAAATATGATTTTTAAAATGAAGTGAGCAAAATTTTATTGATTAGAGAGAGTATATATATAGGCTAAGCATTTTGTTCATCTGATTTATCGAAATGATCGTATATTAAAATTTGAGTATGTTTAGAGGATTTTGGGAGGTGAATAGTATCATTCTTTTAATTGTTTTTATTTTCATTTTTTGAGAGCTAAAACCCCTAAAACACCGTTTGATCCACATCTCATGTTTATTCCTGGTTTGGTTTTAAGTACGGGATTACAAATATTGAGATGTGTATCCCAGTTTCATACTCCAGAATAATGACCTGTGTTCAATTTATTATATTAGATCTTAATTAATTAAAGTTAATCTTTGTTTGTTTAAGTAAAATCCCATTAAAAAAAAATTTGGATCTGTTCTTCACGTGGTGATTGCATGGCTTGCATATTTTAAAGCAATTAGCCCACTCTTGTTTGGGACTCTTGGCCAATAATTGGAAAGATTACTATAACCAACTACTGTATGTGCTTGCAGTAGCACATAATTTCTAATTTCAGATTTCTGCAAATTTGTTAATCCTCATTCTTTCTTCCCTAGCCTTCCGTCAGCTCACTCCCATGCAACTCTCTTTCATAACATAAACTTCTTTCCTTCAGTCTTAGTACTCCCAGTCTATATCTCTCTTATAGGTCCCCAATGTCAAGACATCGTCATACACACCCCTTAATTTGGTGTGCGTCAATTGTTATCGCTCTAATCGCACTAGTAGTTATCATAGTTGGGATTGTGGTCTATATCGCCTATCTGGCGATCTACCCAAAGGTGTCACAATTCAGCATCCATCGAGCGAATCTGGACACCTTAGGCTTTGACCAATCGGACGTCCTGACTGTATGTGCACATTTCGTACGTGCATATTTTGTGCGTGCACATTTCGTGCACGATCCGTACGTGTACAATTCGTGCAAATTTTGGGTATGATATTTATATGCATGTTTCATGCACGGTCTATATGTACACATTTCATACTTATTTTAAAAGTTAAAACCCTTAGATATTTTTTACACCTCATTTTTTACATTTTAGTACTAACTTTTTTTAGAGTTGCTATTAGGTACAAAATGGGTGGTAACATACTATTTATACCCTATATAAAAAGTAATTTTTCTCCTTCGCCTATCCTCATTATGCAAAAACTAATTTATTCACAAAATGCTAGAAGAATTGGTGACTTGAAAATACTATTTATACCCTATATAAAAAATAATTTTCCTCCCTCCCATATATGCTTGCAACTTGTGTAGCACATAATTTCAGATTTCTGCAAATTGGTCAATCCTCATTCTTTCTTTCAGATTAAATTCTGCGTGCAGGGTGACTTGAAAATGAAGTTACAAACTAAGGATGGATTTATGGATAGGCAAGGTAGAGATGCCTCCTATCATACTTATTACATTTTTTCTTCCCTAGCCTTCAATCACCTCACTCACATGCAACTCTCTCTCATAACATAAATTTCATCCCTTCAGTCTCAGTACTCCCAGTCTAGATCTCTCATAAGCCGTCAAGACATCGTCATACGCACCCCTTAATTTGGTGTGCGTCAATTGTTATCGCTCTAATCGCACTGGTAGTTATCATAGTTGGGATTGTGGTCTACATTGTCTATCTGGCGATCGACCCAAAGGTGTCTCAATTCAGCATCCATCGAGCGAATCTGGACACATTAGGCTTTGACGAATCGGGCGTCCTGACTGTATGTGCACATTTCGTGCCCGATCCGTACGTGCACAATTCGTGCAAATTTTGTGTATGATATGTATATGCATGTTTCATGCACGGTCTACATGTACACATTTCATAACTTTTTTAAAGTTTTTTTACCCTTTGATATTTTTTACATCTTAGTACTAACTTTTTTTAGAGTTACTACTAGGAACAAAATGGGTGATAAAATACGATTTATACCCTCAAAATATACTCTTATTTACCCATATGTCATTACTTTTACACACTCAATCTACTTTTTTATTTACTTTATTCATAAAACTTTACAAAATTACCCCTTAAAACATCACTCATTACACATTTCTTAAATTGTTATCGCTCTAATCGCACTAGTAGTTATCATAGTTGAGATTGTGGTCTACATTGCCTATCTGACGATCTACCCAAAGGTGCCTCAATTCAGCATCCATCGAGCGAATATGGACACCTTAGGCTTTGACCAATCGGGCGTACTGACTGTATGTGCACATTTCGTGCGTGCATATTTTGTGCGTGCACATTTCGTGCACGATCCGTACGTGCACAATTCGTGCAAATTTTGTGTATGATATGTATATGCATGTTTCATGCACGGTCTATATGTACACATTTCATACTTATTTTAAAAGTTTTTTTATCCATTGATATTTTTTACATCTTATTTTTTAGAGTTACTATTAGGAACAAAATGGGTGGTAAAAATACTATTTATACACTCAAAGTATACTCTTATTTATATATATGTCATTACTTTTCCACACTCAATCTACTTTTTAATTTACTTTATTCATAAAAATTTACAAAATTACCCCTTGAAACATCACTCATTACACCTTTTCTTACACATTTCTTAAATTGTTATCGCTCTAATCGTACTAGTAGTTATCATAGCTGGGATTGTGGTCTACATTGCCTATCTGGCGATCGACCCAAAGGTGCCTCAATTCAGCATTCATCGAGCGAATCTGGACACCTTAGGCTTTGACCAATCCGGCATCCTGACTGTACAAATCACAATCGTCGTCAAGGCAGATAATCATGATAACCAAAAGGCTTATGCAAGTTTCTACGACACGAAACTGACCCTAAGCTTCCTAGGCCACAAACTAGCCTACTTGGTGGTCCCTAAGTTCGATGTTAAGGCCAACCAATCGTTGGAACTAAACTACCCACAACTAGCATATTCTATTCATCTCAATTCAGACCCGGCAGAGGTTGTCAACTTTTTTCTCAAGAGAGGCCAAATTCATTTCAAACTCAAAGGGACGACCATGACTCGATGGAGAGTCTGGCGTCTTGGTTCGGTTAAGTTCATGTTGGATGTGGATTGCCAACTCCATTTGCGTATTGACAAATCTACCATATATCCACATCTCTGTAGTTCTAGATTATCTTAGGAGGCACAAATCGTTGAAGAATGAAGATGTTGGTTAGTGATCATGATGATGAATATTCGTGCCATATATGTAAAATTAGGCACACTCGTGCGTGCACATTTCGTGCACAATTCGTGTAAATTTTGTGTATGATATGTATATGCACGTTTCATGCACGGTCTATATGTACACATTTCATACTTATTTTAAAAGTTTTTTTATCCATTGATATTTTTTACATCTTATTTTTTAGAGTTACTATTAGGAACAAAATGGGTGGTAAAAATACTATTTATACCCTCAAAGTATACTCTTATTTACCCATATATCATTACTTTTCCACACTCAATCTACTTTTTAATTTACTTTATTCATAAAACTTTATAAAATTACCCATTGAAACATCACTCATTACACATTTTCTTACACATTTCTTAATTTGTTATCGCTCTAATCGCACTAGTAGTTATCATAGCTGGGATTGTGGTCTACATTGCCCATTTGGCGATCGACCCAAAGGTGCCTCAATTCAGCATTCAACGAGCGAATCTGGACACCGTAGGCTTTAACCAATCCGGCGCCCTGACTGTACAAATCACAATCGTCGTCAACGCAGATAATCATGATAACCAAAAGGCTTATGCAAGATACTAAGACACGAAACTGACCCTAAGCTTCCTAGGCCATAAACTAGCGTACTTGGTGGCCCCCAAGTTTGATGTTAAGGCCAACCAATCGTTGGAACTAAACTACCCGCAACTAGCCTACTCTATTCATCTCAATTCAGACCCGGCAGAGGTTGTCAACTTTTTTCTCAAGAGAGGCCAAATTCATTTCAAACTCAAAGGGACGATCATGACTTGATGGAGAGTCTGGCGTCTTGGTTCGGTTAAGTTCATGTTGGATGTGGATTGCCAACTCCATTTGCGTATTGACAAATCTACCATATATCCACAACTCTGTAGTTCCAGATTATCTTAGGAGGCACAAATCGTTGAAGAATGAAGATGTTGGTTAGTGATCATGATGATGAATATTCGGGCCATATATGTAAAATTAGGCACACTCGTGCGTGCATATTTTGTGCGTGCACATTTCGTGCACGATCCGTACGAGCACAATTTGTGCAAATTTTGTGTATGATATGTATATGCATGTTTCATGCACGGTCTATATGTACACATTTCATACTTATTTTAAAAGTTAATACCCTTAGATATTTTTTACACCTCCTTTTTTACATTTTAGTACTAACTTTTTTTAGAGTTGCTATTAGGTACAAAATGGGTGGTAACATACTATTTATACCCTATATAAAAAGTAATTTTTCTACTTCGTCTATCCCCATCATGCAAAAACTAATTTATTCTCAAAATGCTAGAAGAAGGGGTGACTTGAAAATACTATTTATACCCTATATAAAAAGTAATTTTCCTCCCTCCCCTATATGCTTGCAGCTTGTGTAGCACATAATTTCCAATTTCAGATTTCTGCAAATTGATCGATCCTCATTCTTTCTTTCAGATTAAATTTTGCGTGCAGGGGTGACTTGAAAATGAAGTTACAAACTAGTTGCAGGTAGTTTAGTTCCAACGATTGGTTGGCCTTAACATCGAACTTGGGGACCACCAAGTAGGCTAGTTTGTGGCCTAGGAAGCTTAGGGTCAGTTTCATGTCGTAGAAACTTGCATAAGCCTTTTGGTTATCATGATTATCTACCTTGACGACGATTGTGATTTGTACAGTCAAGACGCCGGATTGGTCAAAGCCTAAGGTGTCCAGATTCGCTCGATGAATGCTGAATTGAGGCAGCTTTGGGTCGATCGCCAGATAGACAATGTAGACCACAATCCCAGCTATGATAACTACTAGTGCGATTAGAGCGATAACAATTTAAGAAATGTGTAAGAAAAAGTGTAATGAGTGATGTTTCAAGGGGTAATTTTGTAAATTTTTATGAATAAAGTAAATTAAAAAGTAGATTGAGTGTGGAAAAGTAATGACATATGGGTAAATAAGAGTATACTTTGAGGGTATAAATAGTATTTTTACCACCCATTTTGTTCCTAATAGTAACTCTAAAAAATAAGATGTAAAAAATATCAATGGATAAAAAAAACTTTTAAAATAAGTATGAAATGTGTACATATAGACCGTGCATGAAACATGCATATACATATCATACACAAAATTTGCACGAATTGTGCACGTACGGATCGTGCACGAAATGTGCACGCACAAAATATGCACATACAGTCAGTACGCCCGATTGGTCAAAGCCTAAGGTGTCCAGATTCGCTCGATGGATGCTGAATTGAGGCACCTTTGGGTAGATCGTCAGATAGGCAATGTAGACCACAATCTCAACTATGATAACTACTAGTGCGATTTGAGCGATAACAATTTAAGAAATGTGTAATGAGTGATGTTTTAAGGGGTAATTTTGTAAAGTTTTATGAATAAAGTAAATTAAAAAGTAGATTGAGTGTGTAGAAGGAATGACATATGGGTAAATAAGAGTATATTTTGAGGGTATAAATAGTATTTTACCACCCATTTTGTTCCTAATAGTAACTCTAAAAAAAGTTAGTACTAAGATGTAAAAAATATCAAAGGGTAAAAAAACTTTAAAAAAGTTATGAAATGTGTACATGTAGACCGTGCATGAAACATGCATATACATATCATACACAAAATTTGCACGAATTGTGCACGTACGGATCGTGCACGAAATGTGAACATACAGTCAGGACGCCCGATTCGTCAAAGCCTAATGTGTCCAGATTCGCTCGATGGATGCTGAATTGAGACACCTTTGGGTCGATCGCTAGATAGACAATGTAGACCACAATCCCAGCTATGATAACTACTAGTGCGATTAGAGCGATAACAAATGACGCACACCAAATTAAGGGGTGCGTATGGCGATGTCTTGACGGCTTATGAGAGAGATCTAGACTGGGAGTACTGAGACTGAAGGGATGAAATTTATGTTATGAGAGAGAGTTGGATGGGAGTGAGGTGATTGAAGGCTAGGGAAGAAAAAATGTAATAAGTATGATAGGAGGCATCTCTACCTTGCCTATCCATAAATCCATCCTTAGTTTGTAACTTCATTTTCAAGTCACCCCTGCACACAGAATTTAATCTGAAAGAAAGAATGAGGATTGACCAATTTGTAGAAATCTGAAATTGGAAATTATGTGCTACACAAGTTGCAAGCATATATGGGAGGGAGGAAAATTATTTTTTATATAGGGTATAAATAGTATTTTCAAGTCACCAATTCTTCTAGCATTTTGAGAATAAATGAGTTTTTGCATAATGAGGATAGGCGAAAGAGAAAAATTACTTTTATATAGGGTATAAATAGTATGTTACCACCCATTTTGTACCTAATAGCAACTCTAAAAAAAGTTAGTACTAAAATGTAAAAAATGAGGTGTAAAAAATATCTAAGGGTTTTAACTTTTAAAATAAGTATGAAATGTGTACATATAGACCGTGCATGAAACATGCATATAAATATCATACCCAAAATTTGCACGAATTGTGCACGTACGGATCGTGCACGTACGGATCGTGCACGAAATGTGCACGCACAAAATATGCACGCATGAAATGTGCACGCACAAAATATGCACGTACGAAATGTGCACATACAGTCAGGACGTCCGATTGGTCAAAGCCTAAGGTGTCCAGATTCGCTCGATGGATGCTGAATTGTGACACCTTTGGGTAGATCGCCAGATAGGCGATATAGACCACAATCCCAACTATGATAGCTACTAGTGCGATTAGAGCGATAACAATTGACGCACACCAAATTAAGGGGTGTGTATGACGATGTCTTGGCATTGGGGACTTATGAGAGAGATATAGACTGGGAGTACTAAGACTGAAGGAAAGAAGTTTATGCTATGAGAGAGAGTTGCATGGGAGTGAGCTGACGGAAGGCTAGGGAAGAAAGAATGAGGATTAACAAATTTGCAGAAATCTGAAATTAGAAATTATGTGCTACACAAGCTGCAAGCCTATACAGTAGTTGGTTATAGTAATCTTTCCAATTATTGGCCATGGAGTCCCAAACAAGAGTGGGCTAATTGCTTTAAAATATGCAAGCCATGCAATCACCACGTGAAGAACAGATCCAATTTTTTTTTTAATGGGATTTTACTTAAATAAACAAAGATTAACCTTAATTAATCAAGACCAATAGATTATATTAGTAAATTGAACACAGGTCATTATTCGGGATTAAAAAAGATGGTGTATCGAATTGCAAAGAAAAAAATGACATGTTGTAATTGATAAATCTACTAAAGGTCGTGATTTTTTTTGTAATTAACCCTTTTTTTTTAAAATCTTGTTTTTCGATTCGGATCTAATAATCAATTTGATAATTTCGACAATGTTGCTCTTAGATATTAATACTACTAGTTATGGGTGCACCTCAAGGATTACTCGAATTTTATATAATTTATCAATATAAGTAGTAATGCAAATATGTTGAACGTATGATAGTGTGTAGATTAAAAAGGTTAGAATTATAAGTATTAAGTCCATGCAAAAAAAAGTATTTAGTTAAACCACAACAAGTAAACAAGGTCAATTTGTGTTTGAAGTATTGTACATGATGCAAACACTACACTCGTGGATTATTGACGGTAAGCTAATATATACATATATTCTACTAAAATGAGATTTACTTATTGTCTAACCGATCAAGATACAATTTAAAAAAAAAATATTACATAATGACGATGAGAAGTATCTTCAAAAATAACAAAATAAACACACATATTGAAATAAGTCAATTTTATTTGGCATGTTTCAAACTATTTTTATCAGTTGAGCCTTGTCGACATTCCAAAATACTTGGTGGGAGAAAGTCCTTTTGAATTGTAAAAGTGTCTTAATTTCAGTGCTCGATGTCCTAATATGTAAGAAAAATAGCATATCTCTGAATAAATCATTAATTTCATGACATAGATTCCTGTAATTCATAACATAAATGAATGGTTCAAATGCATTAGTGTGCTATTGAATTTAAAGACTAATAGAAAACTGATTTTCATGAACCTTTTACTATTTAAAATGTTTTTTTTTAAATGAACATATAAAAAACAATCAAGATCGTTGCTTGTGAAATCCTTAAAAAATGCATAAAAATTGATGTAAATGAACATATGTAAAAACCAATATTTAATAATCTAAACAATAAAAAATGAGAAAAAAATGATTGATTAATTACCCTCACATAGAAGTGCAAATCTCATTTCATAAAAAATACTCCCTCCATCTCTCAAAAGTTTTTATATTTTTCTTTTTTACTTGCCCCAAAAAATTTGCATATTTCAAAATAGAAATAATCATCACAATTCTCACCTTCAAAATATACACATATTTACCTTCACGTCATTACTTTTGAGGTACACCATACATTCAATTTATTTATTTTATAAAAAACGGTGAATTTAATAGACGAAGGAAAAAACCCAAAAGAAAATTAATAAAATTACATAGTTAAAGCAAATTGAACTAAAAATACAAGAAGAGAAGTCGATAATGATTGAAAAAAAAAAAAAAACACCTAATTAAAAGAAAAAATGACGCGTGGCTGCTTTTCTTAATTAGAAGACTTACTTGTGTATGCCTAATTAAAAGAAATGATGGATAACTAAAAAGATTTTACCTGTAAACGGCTAGAAACTGGTCAAGTTTGTACAACTTCCTCTTTAATATAGTAATAGATATTTAGCACCCTCGAAATAAAAATAAAATTATGTTTCAAGTTATGTAGGCAAGAGTTAAAAAAAAAAAAAAGGTGTTTCTAGGGCAATATAGTTAATTAAAACAAAAAAAGAGAGGGCAAAAGATAAAAGAAGGATGACAAATACAAGAAACAAAATATTAGAAGTAAGGACATGAAGTAAAAGGGACAAAATAATGCAAGTACGCAAGGAAGGAAAAAAAATGTTTTTTCCTTAATAAAATTGGAGAAAATCATTCATCATATTTGATTACAGTATTATATATGAAATGCGTATACGTTATGTGTTCAGAAAGAGAAAATGAAAGAAGATTAGCCAAAGGAAATAGTTTGCATCAGGGATACTTGATTGAGAGGTTTATAGATAAAAAGGGGAAAAAATGATAGTCTGTGAAGTTTGTAAAGAATGAAGGGAATATATTATATATGGAAATGATAGTGATTTTATTTTTAACTTTGTGAGAAATTTATTTGAGATGAATGCAAATTATTTCTCACAACAATCAAACTAGTAACCATTTTCAAGAAAATATCAATTTTGGTCTTATAATTTAAATCGAGTTTAATTTTAGTTTTGTAATTTTATAATTTTAGTCCTGACAGTGACCGTATCAATTTTAACCCTATAACTGGAGCAGATGTCAATTTTACTTCTGTTAACTTTGCATTTTCTCAACACTAATCCTGTAACTTTGCATTTCTCAATATCAGTCTTGTAAAATTGGAGAGATTTTTTCTAGGTCTCGTAACTTTTATCTTTCTTGAAAAACGTCCTAAAAAATAAAAATTTAATTTATGTCCCATAATTTATTCAATTGATTAATTTACGTCTAATTTTCACCTTCTTACGTCCAATAATAAGAATTTTTAAATTTTTTTTTTATGTCTTGTAACTTTAACATTTTTTTAAAAACGTCCAAAAAAAAGGATACATCACTTAATTTCGAAGCTTAGTTAATTTATGTCTATTTTTCTTTATCCAACAAATTGTAAATTAATAGTGTCTTGTAAATTTTTTTATCCACATGACAATTGTTTTTTCATGCTATACAAGTCAAGTTCGGTCACGTTATAATTTCTGCCGGTTATTCATAATTTTTATGCGCACGTGAAAAAAAAAACGTGAGTGAAACGATACCGTTTTGGCGTCTCCAACAAAAATTGGATGTGAATTAATAAATTTACAAAATTATGGGATGTAAAATATTTTTTTATATTTTTTGGGATGTTTTAAAAAAACGGAAAAGTTACGGGGTCGTAAATTATTGTTTTTTCTCTCAAAATTGATACTGTAAAGACTAAAATTGAGAAAATACAAAATTACATAACTAAAGTTGGATTCGACCTAAATTACAAGAATAAAATTAATATTTTCTCAACTATTTTAATTACTTTCTATCAAACCAAGATTCCCTAACTAGCAATTAACCTGTTGAACTAATAATGAAATCAAACAAGTAAATAATAAAGGTTAGTCAAAGAAATATCATAATTTAGACTTAATAAAATATAATTATAAAATAAAGGTAGTCAAACATAATCACCTGACTTTCCATTAAAAAGGAGTCAAATCATAATCACATCATTTGTGTAAAGAAGATTACTCAAATGAAATATCAAAATTTACAGTTAATTGAATCCATTAACAAACAAAATGTAATGTGTACATCTTTTGCATTGTGGGCTTTGAATATTAATATTAGTGTATACTCCGTAGTTTAGTACTCCCTCCATCCCATACTTGAAGACTCAAACCAATTAGGCACGGGTTTTAATGAATGAATTATTTATTAACATTGTGTAAAATAAAGTGTGGGTAGTAAAGACTTTTCAACTTTATAAATAATAATAAAGTTACTTTTTAGTATAATAAAATAGTGTCATTTGTTGTAATATTATGATGTTTTAAGGGAAGTGATTAAAAGTGTTTTTGCTATTTTAGGTAATGTGCCTTCAAGTATGGGACGCCCAAAATGGTAAAATGTGTCTTCAAGTATGGGACGGAGGGAGTATTATTTTTGTTTAATTTTATTATTTCTATTTGTTTAAACATATATTCTAAAAAGTATTGATAATTTATGTACAAAGTAGAAGTAGTGGTATAAAATAGTGTTGGGTGATATTATTTGTAAAATAAATAGAGGTACAAAATCCTTTGCCTTGAACAAAAGCAATAATATTAATATAAAAGTTGGGAGATTTACATCCATAGCCATCCAATATGTATTTATATAAGAATACAAAAGATCCGACCCGGCCATTTACAATAATTCAACCAAAGATTTTGATTGAATATAATAATACAACAATCTCAATTTCTAGGTCCCAACTCAATAATGGCTACCTTGCATCAATCAATAAATTAAGAATATTCCATTTTACCCCAGATGCTACCTAAACTACATAATAGGAAATACAATAAACCAACCACTAATTATTTCTTTTTTTATTTTTTTCATTTTTTAATTCTAGAAACACCACCACCACAAATAAAATGGATTTTTGACCATTTTATTAATTCTTATCAATAATCAAACATCTCAGCAGCTGCCATGATTGGAAACCCCATCGAATTCCACGAATTGTTCATGAAATTATCAGCCAATAGGTGCTGAGAATCCTCCGCCTCAAAGACGCAACTCCCTGCGGCGGCGGCGGCGCTTGGGGCGGCGGAGTTGATGTAATTCAAGATTTCGTTAAGCGATTGGAGTCTGTGAGAGAGCTCCATCATCTGAGCCCTTAAAACAGAATTCTCTGCCTCAACATTCACGTAGTGCTGCGTGGTGACGGTGACACTTGTCAAAATCTGGTTGTTCTCCTTCTTCAGCTGAGCAACCTGAGCCGTCAGATCATCCAAGTGCTTTTGTTTCCTCATTCTGGATCTCCTCGCCGATTCCCGGTTCGACTGCATTCGCTTCCTCTTCCTCAGATCCAGCCCGTCCTCGAGCTGAACCGGCGCTGAACCGGCCGAGTTCCCACTTGATGAAGCCATATATATTCTTAACGGCGGTTGATTTATTCTTGTTTATTTATTTTTTAATAAATAAATAGATACTGTATATATGTGAAATTGGTGCAAATTATTTATGAAAAAACGTAGAACCAGTAAAGAAATACAACAGAGAAAGATTGAACGAGGTGAGTTCTGCGGCGGAGGGAAGAATTGATCATAAACCCAGATCTGAGGATTTCACTGAGTACAGGAGACATCAATTAATCTCAAACATCAAGAACAATTTCATCAGCAGCATCAATTTTATTTCCGAATAATAATAAATTTCTGCAGATCTGATATCAGATCAAGCAGAATTATCCTTCTACCCAAAAGAAATTACAAATTTCTGGTTGATAATCAAATCAAGCAGAGAAACGAAAGCTATAGGGGGGAAAGGAAGGAGAAGAGAAGAGGCTTATGAGAAGGTAGAGGGGGTTGATTTATAGATGGAAAATGAGAGGAAATTGATTTTAAAAAAAAAAAAAGAAAAGAAAAGGAAAGGGGGTGGAATCTCCTTGGGCATGTGGGGTGGACAAATAAACAGAGAAACGTACAACTCCAGCTGTATTATCATGTGTGGCGCAACATACATCATTTTTTCACTGAAATCGATGCACGAATAAAGTTTAAATTCGGGCCCAAAAAAAGATGAATTTTCTTTTTACCTTTATTTCACCAAACCTCTCCCATTTTAACGTCATGCTTCCAATTTTATTGACTCTTTCTTTACTTGGACGGTCTCCGATTCTTGGACTCAAATTGCCACAAAAATCTTCAATTTATCACTAAATTTGAGGTAAAATCATCCCCAACCTTTGAACTCAAATTTTAATTCAAATTAATTAAATATCTTCTTAGAATATTATTAATGTTATCTTTTTTATTTCTATTTTATCAAACATTTATTTAAAATTAAATATATAATATTATATTTACATTTAAATTAAATTAAGTAAATTAAATGAAAATATATATTTAATCCAAAATAAATATATATATATATATAAATTCAATTTACATAAAAATTAATTTATTATTTAATTTACATAAAATAGTAAATTCTTAAACAATTAAATAAGAAGAATTCAGAAAACAAAAGAGAAAAAAAATGCAAGGGGCATATTAATTTCACATTGTTTTGCGTTTTTGGAGTGGCATTGGAGATGCCCTAAATACTGTAATTCAACATCAAAACTGAAGAATGGCGCCAAATTTTAATAAAATGCGTTTATTTTTACCTCTTTTTTTTTTTTTTTTTAAATTATGCATCTAAAGGTACAAGTATACTTTTAATGGATAGATAGAGTATAAAATAATTGTAAGTAATTAAAATGTGATATTGCTGTAGTTTTAACTATATAACACTACATTTACATGTAAGATTGAATATCTCAAAAATCCTAAAAAATTAACATGAATTTGAAAGGAAATATTATCTGTAATTTAAAAATGAATTTAGCAAAGGTTTAAAGTAAAATAAAAATAAAAGATATTTTGTATAATTTGACGAAGTGAAATATGGATAAAAATAAGTAATAAATTTAAAAATAAAATAATGTTATCCTATTAATTTTGTTTATTATTTTAATATTAATGATGGTGTATTTTTTTCAAATCAATAACTACTCCTATTTTATGCATAACCTTAAAACTATTTATGGTGAAGGAAATAATTCAAATCTTGGAAGTGAGGTACCGAGATATTTTAGTATCCACTTGCTTTTCCGTGGTGGAAAAGTTGAACGTGTCGCTTTTTTATTGGCGAGGGATCTATGTAGGAATGGAATGCCTCGAACAAGTGGGGGTATCCTGTGGTCCCACAGAAAAATGTCTTGTTCGTAATTTTCAATTCTACATGATGATTGTTTTATCATTTTATTTTTATGATAATTTAAAATCATCCACTAATCAATTTTTTTATAAACTTTTCATTTTTTCATTTTGATATGTTAGGTTATATATTTAAATTAGGGGCGGACCCAAGATTAATTAGGGAGGGCCCAATAAAAAAATAGTGTTATGATTTTTCGGGATTGAGCCTTTCCTATTCTCCACTTGATATGATATTGTCCGCTTTGAATTTGTCAAACCCTTACAATTTTACTTTTAAGTTTTTCCAAAAGGTCTTATACCAAATGGGATACTGATCTACCCTTTTATAGTCCATGATTTTTCAATATTTTTTCAATGTAAGACTTGTTTGACCTCAACAAAGAAATAAAAAAATTAAAGAGAAAACCGAATCCAATCGGTAGATCAATTTCATCGTTTACTAGTAAAAGCTTCAATTAAAATTAGAGTAAAATTTTGTATAAACGGAACCTTATAAAAAAAAGTATTAAATATATACAGAGAATATTACCTAATAAGGTCACTTTTATAGACTATTAAACAACTAAAACATACAACTTTTAAAATTTCCTAATAAGGCCATTTTTGTATTTGCCCTTTACATTAATATAACCTCTTAATTAATAAATTTTACCTCTTAATTCGAAATTTAAATTCAAACATTAATTGATACTCTCAAGAAGAAGTACAAAACCGAGAGGGCTAAGATCGCTGACTCTAACGGAACCCTAACTTCCTCCTGGCCCTTTTATTCCCATTTGGAGCTTTTGATTGGATCTAATGGCAATAAGAATCAGAACAGACTCTCATCGCCCTCGCCGCCGATGGCTGTGCCGTTACCCTACCGGAAACTGCTGATGCCTGCGATGGTTATGGTTACGCCGACGAGTTTGCTGCAGAAGCGGCCGATTTCGTCGCCGCCTTTTTTGCAGGAGTCGTCCAATTTCAGGAGGAATTACTCAGCTATCACCATACTCATCCCCTGAACCTGCACTCCAGACGCCGCCGACGAATCAAACAGCGGGAACGCACGCATCCCCGCCGTGGCGGCGGATGAAGGCACGTACCGGCCGGAGTAACAACCAGTGATCACACGCTTCATCACTAATCTAGCCACGAAGTTATTCATTTTTCGTTGAAATTTGCAGAGTGATTCTGAAAATGGATCGACGGTTTTGAAATGGAATTGAGCTCGGTGAAGCAGGTAATTAAAACCCGTGGTGGCTGTTGTTTAAATAATGACGTGGGGAGATATGATTGGTTGTTCATGTGATCAAGTACTATTGTCAAATCGTATGGATTATGATTATGCTGCTTAAGACCAAAAAATTCGGGAAGCTGCTTTTCTTTTTCTCCAAGAAAAGATTTCTGACAAAATAAGCGGTTACAGGGGAAGTAACGTGAGGCCTACCATCTGATTACGCGTGGCTGGCGAGTGGAGGAGGAACCGGAGAAGGGGGAGGAAGGAGGGGAGGGACTGAAGAGGTTAGCCAAGGCGATTGAGAGGTTTGGAGAGATATATGAAAAGGTGGAAGGTATGAAGCAGAGACAGATGATTGAGCTTGAGAAACAGAGGATGCAATTCGCCAAGGATTTGGAGGTTCAGAGGATGCGTTTGTTTATGGATACAGAGGTTCAGTTAGAGAAGATCAAACGGGCCAAGCGATCGGGATCTTCTGATGGTATAATTTCAATATTTTTTGTGTTTTCATGTTATTAACATGTTTATTGGTATGTAGGCATTATCATTTTATGTCTTCGTCTTATTATTCTGAACAATTCTTTTCAGTGATATTAACTGAATTAAGTATGAAATCCCTACATCACAACAAACCCCTGTTTGAATATGTCATTTACAAATGTGCACATCTATTTTGCATATTGATATGCATGTCACTCTGTGCACATTGGTTCATGTTATTTTATGCATACCAAAAAATTCAGTCCTGTATGCCGTTTTAAACTTCATATTGAAATGAACATATGTCTTCATAACCCATTTCTACGTACCAAAATTCATTTCACTGTTCATATTAAAATTCATAATCTATTTCATATATATATGCATATTCAACATATGGGGAATTGTATACCGTATGACACGCTTATTTCTGAATCATAAAATGCAGATTTTTTAACATTTTTTGTTTGGATAATTAACAATTAATTCGAATTGCTTAATTTTAGGAATATTTGAATGATTGGGAGGCTCTTAAAATGCATATTTTTTAATTTTATTTGTTTGAATAATTAACAATTAATTCGAATTGCTTAATTTTAGGAATTTTTTAATAATTGGAAGGTGCGTATAACTAGGAACTGCATTAATTCAAAATTATTAATTTCAAATTATTTATATTTATTAATTTCAAATTATTTAAATTGGTAAAGGGCAACAATGTCTTATTAGGTGTCATTTTGACTTTAATAGATTTAAAAAAAAAACCTATACCCTATTAGATAAATCTCTTAGTGAAATGACCTTAACAATAATTTCCCCATATATATAATAATCAAGGCCGGTCCTAAGAATATTTGGGTCTGAGTCGAACTTCAAAAAAAGGCCTCATCCCTTTATATTTTTGGTAAAGTCTAGTATGCACTCGAGTGCATGCTGTGCACCCTTGTCCATGTGCACTTTTCAGTTTACTGACTTACACTTTTTGGTAAATGGTGTTGCACTTTTCAATTATTACTTATACAGTTTAATAATTGAAAAGTGCAACACCATTTACCAAAAAGTGTAAGTCAGTAACTGAAAAGTGAAACATGGACTAGGGTGCACAACATGCACTCGAGTCCATAGCAGACCAACCCTATATTTTTTATTCTATACGAACTTATGAAACATAATGTAAAATAATTTTTAAAGGACTAACAATATAGAATTTTTTTTACACATTTTAGAATTTCTAATTTTTTATTAATATATTTTTTAAGATTTTAAGTTATTTAATTTTAAGAGATTTTTTCAGATTTTTAATGTAATTATTATAATTTTTAGAAAATTTAATGAGATTTTTAGAATTTTTATACGAGTAAATTTTAATTATAATGAAATTTTTAATTATTTTTTATTTTCAAATTTAAAGGATGTAAATTGAACTATTTGTCCAAAATCTTAATATTTCGACGAAAATGATGTAAATTGGTCACTTTAAAACGTAAATTGAAAAAGTGATAACTTAAAAAGATATAAACTGAATTAGGTCTTTGTTGATACTTATTTCTCCTAGTTTTTCCTTCACTTCTCTTCACTAATATTTTATATTATAATATAATATATATATATATATATATATATATAAATAAAAGATATTTTAAAAAATGGGCCCCTAAAAAATTGAAATATTCCTGGGCCTGAATTGATCGCCTCGTTGGCCTTACATTAGGACCGAGCCTGATAATAATTATATACTCCCTTTATCCCAATATAAGTTTCTCACTTTCCTTTTTTTTTTTTTTTTTTTTTGGATGTCCCCCACTAAGTTTTCCATTCCATTTTTGGTAAATTATTTTCTCTCTTCCACTCACATGGCTTACACTTTTTATCTATTTTTTATCATACATCATCTCATACTAATCTATTATTTTTTCTTTCACCATCACATCAATTGTACTACATATATTATTTTATCATATTTTTTAATCTCAACACCTAAAAGAAAGAGGAAACTTATTTCGGGACGGAGGGAGTAATATATTTACATATACAAAATATATATATATATATAAATAATTTTCTCACATAATATATATAATAAATCATGTTACTGTTACTTGTTTAACCCATCTTTGAACTTACATTTTCACACATATACTGATATACTAATATATGATATATAAATAAAAATTTTAAAATGAATGTTGATATGCATGTATATTACTCTAGTTAATTGAAAGAATATTGAGGGGGCCAAGACCACACCCACATTACACGTGAGTCCGCCCTGTATGTATATTGTATATACCTTTTTTAATTTTTTTTTTTGGGATTAAAGTTTTTTTAGTCCTTTAATGGACTAATTTTGAATTTGGTCCCGATGGAATACACATTTTGATTTTAGTCCCATAAGTTGGTCAAAATTTTGAATTCAGTCCAATTACTACAATTTGAGATAAATAAATCGATCAAATCCATTGATTTTTGCATTTTTCTGCACATGAGCAAATTCACAGTTGATTTGAATTGCACACGAGCTAAGAATTTGATCGGTTTATTTACCTACAATGGTAGTAATTGGACTGAATTCAAAATTTTGACCAACTTATGGGATCAAAATCAAAATGTGTATTCCATCAGGACCAAATTCAAAATTAGTCCAACTTAAAGGACTAAAAAAACTAAAATCCCTTTTTTTTTCTACACTTCATATTATATCTTACTTGAGTTGCACTATTGTGTACTAGTTACATGTATGTAACTACTATATCCAATCCAATATATGTAACTACTATATTTAATCCAATAATCCATTACAAATAACACATGACCCATTTACTATATCCAATCCAATAACACATGACCCATTTACTTTATCAATTTAATATATACATTTTTTCATGGGCCTTTATTTTATTTCAATTTTTTTTTTTTAATTTTATCATTAAAAAATAATACTCCATTAATTTTTTAAAATTTTATTTTTTTATTTTACTCAATTGATATTTATATTTATCTTTTTAATATTATTTTTTAAATTTATTTTTCTTTGGGTTTATCATTTGTGTTTTAAATGATAATTTTTTTAACGTACTTTCTTTTTATGTCATAAATAATTATTCTAAAATTTTAAAAACTAATAAGAAAATTTTAAAAATAATATTAACTGTTTTTTTAAGTATTAAATAGTATAATAATAATTTGTTTTAAAAAATAAAACTCTCACCTCTCTTAGGCAAGTATTCAATTTTATTGGTACTATTTTACTTTAATTAATTGGTGTATAATTTTCACCTTATTCTTTTAAAAATTTACTTCATTCCTTACAAATTTCACTTCGTTTTACATTATTTAATTATTTTTTTCATTTGAACTTTCATTTTTTAATCACTTTATTTTAATTTTTTATGAATATAATTTTTAGTTTATAAGTGTTATGATAACCGTTGATAAGTATTATGATATATTATTAGTTAATATGCAGTACTGTACATATTAGTTCATATACAGTATAATATTAGTTTATATTGATACATGTTTTAATTTTTTCGAGTTTCGAGTTCAAATACTTTATGGTAATAGTTCAAATATAATATAGTATTAATTCAGATATTGTATAGTATTAGTTCACATACTCTATGGTACTAGTTCAAATATAGTATAGTATAAATTCAAATATTGTATAGTATTAGTTCATATATTAAATACTCCGTAATATTTTTATACCCACATTAATCTCTAGTACTATACAATATATTAACTAGTACTATACCATATGCATACTAATACTATATCGTATTTAAACTAATATTTATATTTAACAAAAAAATACATAACTTAACACATTTATAATTTCAGGCATACCATGCAAATTAATACATCAATATTAAAAAAATGATATTAACTAACTAGTAAGAAGAACAAAAGTGAGAATGAATCACACTGAACACACAATTCAATTAATAGATACGATCACACTCAATAAACATATGAATGCATCAACATGACGATGACTCCAAAGAAAATAATAAAGCTGATGCAATATTATGCTGACTTCTTCCCCAATTCTCAACTCATTTAAGTTTCTAAATATAAATTTTATTTTTCAATTAGATTATATTATTAATTAGTTTAAAAAAATAATCTACAACCTTAAAAAACTTGTAACAAACCAGATATCATTTTAGAAATAATGAAGACATAACAAAATAATCTTAGTTATTATAAATCAGATTAAAGTTAGAAAGTGAACATGTCATATTCATACATTTATACCCAAAATAGAAAAAAATTGAATTTTTTTAGTTTAGTTTTTTTTTTTGTATTTTTTTTCTAGATTTTGGTCATTTTTTGAAAAAAAAAAAAAAACTGTGATTCATTTGTGAATCGATAGTCGGTGTATAATTATAATTTTAATGAGTTGTATTTTAATTTAATTGATAAAATGGTAATATAGTATTTTACATGTATTTTTCTTTTAAAAAATTTGGGGGTGAAATTAATAAAAAAGAAGGTAAATAACTAATAATAAAAAATTGGATTTAGTTACATGTATGTAACTTGTACACATAAGTGCTTAAAAGAAGGGAGTGCCTAAAAAAAGGAAGTGTGAATTTATTAAAAAAAGAGGGTAAATAGTTAGTTACATACATGTAACTGGTACACATAAACAATTGTCATCTTACTTTTCTTTTTTATCTCACACTCTCTCTTAATCACATCATTTTACTATATCTATTATTTAATTATTTTTCTTAATTCATGTGCTGAAAGCTTATCGGAAACGGAGGGAGTATTAAAGACAAACTCTGCAATTACATTTTAATTGATTTAAATATATTTAAATTATTCTATTCAAATTTTGACTCACTACATTATAACTAAATTTAACAACTCAATTGCATTGCATGATACAATTTAATTTTAAATGCACACTCATTATTAAAAAATGTAACTTCACTTGCTTCATTTTGTTTATTGTTTTTATTATCATGTATGAAATTAAAGAACATATTTTTTTTTTAATATAAATTTAATCTCCTTCAAAAGAAAAGTTATGCTTAAAATATATTTTCAATTAAAAAAAACATTAGAGCTAGATTTAAGGATAATTTATGAAAAAACGTGATAAAACTTTTTAAATGATAATTATTTTTAAATTAAATTAAAAGCGATAAAAAATATGAAACTGAGGAAGATCGAAGAAGATTGGCAGTGGAAAGATTCTCTAAGCAAGAATGAAAGAAGACTGGGAAAATGAAATATATGTGTCTTAGAATGTTTATTTTGATCTTTTATTGTAATCGAAGAGACATGTTGATTATTTCTTACTTTGTAATGTTAGATCGTGAGCTATGTCCAAATCAATATATATTATTCACTATTTTATTTTATTAATGGATTAATTTTGATCACTAATTCTACTTAGTGTGTTACATGTAGTTCATATAAGTAATGTAATAGTTTTTTTTTTTTTTTTTGACAGAATGAACACACATACTAATTACCCTGGGTGTTTTTTTTTTTTTTTTTTTTTTTAAATAACTTTTAAATGAATAAAATTTTAATTATTAACAGCAGAGAAATTGTATGGAATTATTCGTGAACCTAAGAAAATTCTAGAAGTGAGACAAAAGATTCCTCGTTTTTTATTTTATTTTTTTGTTCTTCTTTATTTTTTTTTTGATTACAAGTTAAATACCCCATCCCTTTTTTCCCCTCCCCACGACTCGAACCCAGGACCTGTTGGCCTAGGTAGTGGTGCTCTAACCACTTGAGCTATCCCACTTTGTCTTTTGTTCTTCTTTATAAGTACAACCTTTCGGAATCGCAAAGGAAAACAATGTTTAATTTGCTAACCACGTTCGATGCACCATCACTATCATTTTGAAAATAAGAAGTACTATCTTTTTATTATTATATTATTATATCTTAAAATATTACCTTATTTTTAATCTATAAAATTAATATAAATAAAATATCATTTTATAACTTTCACTTTACTAAATTCTTTTTATTTTCACTAAATTACTCTTCAGGTAAATATTTTTTTCCAACAAGTGTACCAGAAGTATTAGGTTATCTATGTTTTGATTGGTGATCACAAAATTCATGCGTGAAATAACTTTTTTTATAAACTGCTTCTGGAAGGCTGCTAAATAAACTAGTGTTCTTTTCATAAGTATGACAAGTTTTGAGGCCGTTTAAAATTACGTGATTTTTTTTTTTTTTATCGCTTTGTTCGTTTATCCATTAATTTTGCCCATCTTTTTAAGCAGTTTATTAATTTTTATAATCATTCGTTTTTCGAAAGTTACCAATTTTATCATTTTGAACGTTTTAAAAAAAAATATTCAATTTTATTTTGTCAACATCCAATATTTCTTTACATTTTTTTTATTCTTATTTATTTCTACAATTTTCTTTTTTCTATATATCTCTATCTTAACAATTCACTACACGAATATTATATTTTTATTCAATGTGCAAATGAATAGATTTAGAAGGGGCTTAGGTAGTATAACACAATTTCACAAAGAAATTGCCTTTCTTTTTTCTTTTTAAATTTTGATGAGAAAATATTACAGTTGTTTTATTTGAAGAACTGATCCTACCTCTTATTGAGTATTAATATAGGGTTTTACTTGCAAAAGGTTGGAGCAAGGACCAAAAGTAGTCGAGAAGTTTATAAGTGGTCAAAGAGAGTATATTTTGTTCAATAAAATGACTATAAACAATATACATTATAGACTGTATTTTTTAACATTCCTAGTGCAACTAATAAAATATGACAGTTGAAATTTGGACAAAATTGGGGGTTAGATTCTAACTAAACAATTTTTTTTTTTTATATGATACTGTTCTAACAATTTCAACACTATTTTACCTTTTTTAATTTGAAAACAATAAAAACGTTAATTTCACCGAAATATAAAGAAAGTTAATATTTTCAGTTTAAATTAATGAAAAGAGATGTATTTTGAATATTTTACAATAAATCCAAATAAACAAAAAAGTTTTTCCTCTTTGTAATAATGTATATTGTGAAACCCTAGTCACAATTCCTGGTGATTGAAGATGTTGGCTCGTAGTGATCGAAGTCAAAGACTCAAAGGTTAGTAGACTGCTTTAATTGGAGCATACGTAAGTAAACAAATTGAGTGTAGTATTATAATTATATTTACCTACGTTTTCAATTAAATTTTAAGATTTTGTTTAATAGGTAGCTGGATAAAAGAAGCTTAATTATTCGAGTCGGTGGAACTCCAAATTTTAATTTTTATGGACTCGACCCTGACCTAACTTTAAACCTAATCAAATCAATAAAAATAAATATTCAACATTGCGGCTCGGGCTACTTACAATATTGATTACATAAATAGTACATGGGACAAACATTTTTTTTTTTTTTTTGGTTAACACACATTTTTTCTTAATCAACAAGTTTCTTTATCCTCTTACCTCTTTTAATTTTCCTTTTCTTTTAAATATAGTTTTTTTGTCAAATAGTTCTCTTAGAATACGATGTACTCCGTATATATATGGGATAATTACAACTATAAAGTGTAAAATACTGAAAATTGAGTGCAATAAAATATATCCAAAAGATGTAACAAAAATAAATTTCGAGTATTAAGTTAACAAAAAGAATTATTGTGTATTAAATAATAAAAAATGATATTGTAAAATTTAAAAGTTATATATGCGGATTAATTAAAATTTTCAAAAAATCTCGAAAACTCGTGAATTTATTCATAGATTCTCCAAACCTCGATTTGCCATTTTCAACCCTCATTACTCATTACCTCCATAAAATAAATCGAAAAATCCTCATATTATAAAACAAGTCACATGGGCATTTACGTATTTAACATTGAGTCCTTACATCTTTATTAGTATTGAAATTTGGTTCTTACATGAGATATGTTGGACACTCAACCCCCACGTGACAAACTGGCCCCCAAATATGTTGTATTTCCCTTGTCCGCTTCTTCTTTTTATTTTTCTTGTTATTTTTTATAATTTATATTTACCAACATCAATTTTAAAATTATATATATTTGCCTATTTTCACTATTATAGGAGAGCCTTTATATGGAGAAATTAAACTTGAATTTGAACGTTTCATTTTCAATTACTCTATGATTTGCATGATTGCGATCTAATAAGGACGACAATGAATATATATTTCTTCTTATAAAAGATAATTATACGAAAAATATGTGGAAATAAAGAGTGGTCCAGAAACAGCTAAATAAAGAGAAAAGTTGAGATTGAAACATTAAAAGTTTTCAGGTCCACTATTTTGTAATTTGGCGAAAAGTTTATATATTTTTAATGCACTGCCAAAAAAAAATATATAAATGCAACACTTCTCTAGTTTCTCCCAGTCGTAAGAGGAACCCCACAACAGATAAACTCTTTATCAATGATTCACTTTTTCATACTCCCTCCGTCCGCCTATAAGTGTTACGTTACTTTTTGGCACAGAGATTAAGAAAAGTGATTAAATAATATATATAGTACAAGTGATGTGATTGAGAGAGGAGAGAGATAGAAAGAAAAAGTAAGATATAAAGTGAAGTGTAAGAAAAAGTACTTACCAAAAAAGGTATGAGAAGCTTATAGGCGGACGGACCAAAATGGTAAAATGGAAAGCTTATAGGCGGACGGAGGGAGTATTTATTTTGTGTACAATTCTGTGCAATTTTTATTATTAAGTAACATTGATAATTTTTTTAAATAACATATAGTACTATTAATTTAAAAAAAACATTAAAAATGAAAATAAAATAAAAATGAGAAGTTGAAAAAATGAATAAGAAAAAACAAGAGACTTGGTAGATGTAAAAATTTGATTGGAAAAGGAAAAAGACAAGCCGTACCTGTGTTGTCCTGTCGTAGATATCATTTCACATGGAAAATACAAATCTCGGGCTACCCGCTACACCGCTCAAATAAACCCAATTGTGTACAGATTCGAATATTTACGACTTTATTATTATGGAGTATTATACTCCCTCCATTCCTGAAAAGTTTTCGTACTTTCCTTTTTTATTTATCTCCAAAAGGTTTGCATACTCCAAAATAGAAATAATCATCACAATCCCCACGCTCACAATATACACATATTTACCCTTTATGCCATTACTTTTGGGACCCACCATACACTCAACTCATCTACTTTATTTACTTTATACTCCATATAAAAGTTTACAAAATTACCCCTCAACACTCTCATTACATTTTTTTCTTAAACCATGTGCGGATGTGCCCAAGATTTCGCGCAAACTTTTTGGGGACGGAGGGAGTACTATATACTACTCCCTCCGTCCCAGGATTTTGTGCATATGGTGATGTGTATGATAGAATAAAAGATGGGTATTATTGGTAATTTATTGACTAAAGTGGGTGGAGATTTGACTAAAGTTATAAATTGAGTTAAGTTGTGGGTCCAAGCAAAATAAAGGAGTGGTACTATTGGTAAAAATAATGTGAGTTATTTCATTTTTTAGAGTGTGCAAATAATGTTGGAACGCCCGTTAAGGAAAGTGTGCAAATAATCACGGGACGGAGGGAGTATATTTTTTTGACCTTTTACATATACTTTCTCTCCGTTTCATAAGTGTTTGCACCACAAAATGGACATACTTAAAAAAAAATGTAATAAGTAGAGTGTTGAGGGGTAATTTTGTAAAGTTATATGAATAAAGTAAAAAGGTGATTGGAGAAAGTATAAAATTAATGACACCTTATGTAAATATGTGAATATTGTGAGGGTAGGGTTTATAAAAATATTTCTTTTTATTGGTGTGCAAATAATTATGGAACGAAACAAATAAGGTAAGTTTGCAAACAATTGTTATAATTAGTGCAACTCTAATACATAAATAAGTTTTTTTTTTCTTTTTTCTTTTTTGCGGAAGATGCAATTTGTGTAAACAAAAAAACTTTCAAATCTTTCGGAGTAAAAATTTGTGGGTTAAATTCGGCTAAGTCAATATGGGTCAAACTTTATCAAAAAATATTTTTTTCGTTTTTAAGTATTGTTTTATTACATGACTAAAAAAATTGTTACTAAATGATCAAAATATTATCACTATAAGTTCAAAAATATTTTGAACACTTAATTTTTTGAATTAATACTATAAAATATTTTTTGACATGTAGTAATATACTTTTTTAGTATTGTAGTGATGATATTTTGACCTTGTAGTAACAATATATGAAGTAGTGATTATGTAGATGTAGTAAACCATTTCCTTGCGACCAGTGAATTTTTTAATCGACTCGGATTTTGACATTTGATCTGCGATTTTCTTTTAAATGTTTTAATTAAACATATTTATGTATAAAATATTTCATATACTTTTATAACTTAAAAAGTGTAAAAAGTTGAACTATAAAAAACGTCATTCATAATAGCTAGAGGCTCACTCAACAATGAGGACTTGATAATGACTCACACAAAAATAACCAAGTCAATAGCATTTCTACAAATAAAATGAATCATGTTTTTTTATTTTTTGGAAGACACATTAATCAATATGTTGTTGCAATATAGTTTTATAATTCATTGGAGACGGAAAAATACTCATGTCAATAATTTACTTATAACTTTTTATTTGCCTTAGTAAGTGTAGAATGGTAATATCATCGAAATCTCTAGATCCAAAACTATGAATTGTCGCATTCGTCGATCCACATCGCCCATTATCAAACAAAGCTCCTTTGTTGTCAAGTTTTGAAAATTTTGACACAAGTCTATTGAATTCAAAAGATAATTAGGACAAAAAAAAAACGAAAACTCTCAATGTAGAAAAGAAACTAGCGGCTCTTAACTCATTTGAGTGAATTTGATGCTTTCATTAATTAGTTGATGTATCCACGCTTCCTTGTGTAGTTGTGATGCCCTTGTTTAAAAAAAAAAAAAAAAAATTTTGACGTATATAAAGAAAATCCTGACACTTCTGCTGTATAGGTATAGAAAAAAGTTAAAGAATACGGAGTAATATATAGAACATCAAAATACAGATTCTATTCTTTTCTTTGTATTACAACCTAAGATTCGACTCTTTTAAATCCTCTTTTCTCTGATTTTATATAAATTCACACAATCACACACACATATATGAAAACAAGATTTGCTATCATGAAAAAGCTTAAACAATATAATAAGCTGTGACTTGTTAGATCAAAACAATAAAAAATAGTTCACTTTTGTATCTGAGTATTAATCGCACATTTCATGAATGGGGATCGAATCATGCTATAATATATTTGATATTTAATCATTTTGGGCACCATTTTTCCTTTTCTCTGTATTTTTCTCTACTTCAACAACTCTCTGTACATTTTTTTTACATCTCGTTATTCAATCTTTGAAGGATCGATTAATTTGGGGGACTAATTCTACCATCCACTTATAAAAACCCGTTTAAAGTCATACTTTTACACTTTATATGTATTTGACCCCTTAAAAATTATTTGCACCTTACGGTCATCTACAGGAGGACCAATCTCATCGTTCATTTATGGAGATTCCGTTTAAAACTGCTCTTTGTATGAACTTGACCATTTAAAAAAGGAAAATATCAATTTTGGTCATCCACTTTTACCTTTTTTTCATATTTGGTCACCCACATTTAATTGATCACTCAGTTATTATATTCTATCAAAATCTCTGGTAGTCAATCTGCCATTAACTAACGGAGAAAGAGTTTTGAGCTGTGAAATTTCTCAAAACCTAAAGGTTAAAAATTTTTCATGCATCTTCTAGAACTAATGAAACAAACGCAAAAGCAAGAGTGAAACATGTGCAAAAATTACCAATATTTACATTATATTTATAAAAGGTCAAAATGATTCTGATACATCTTCTAGAACGTGATTCAGTCTCCTTCTGACGCATCTTCTAGAACGTGATTCATTGTTGGTTTATTTTTTATTTTATAGATAATGAAAATTCTTTCTTATGCATCTTCTAGAACGTGAAACTTGCTGGGTAGTCAGAAAATTCCAGTAAGTTTTTAATAATTATTTAACTTAATTATGAATTCGTTTTTGCTTGTTTACTTTTTATTTTACAAAAAATTAGAAATTAAAGAGATAGAATGCATCTTTGTACTCTGTTTTTTTTAACAATTGTACTCTGTTTTCCAATTCTTGGTTTCCTATTGAATTTATATAATAATTGGATATATAAACTTAACAAATCACGTTATACAAGATGCATCAGAATTCCTTCTAACCTATATCACGTTCTACAAGATGTATCAGAACTCCTTCTGGCCTATTATAAATATAAGGTAAATAGTGGTAATTTTTGCTCATGTTTCATTCTTGCTCCCGCGTTTGTTTCATTAGTTCTGAAAGATGCATAATTTTTTTTTTAACTATAGGTAGGTTTTGAGAAATTTCACGGTTCAAAACTCTTTCTCTCCGTTATTGACTAACAGAGTGATCAATTTTTATAGAATATAATAACTGGGTGACCAATTTTGATAGTGACTAAATGTGAGTGACCAAATATGAAAAGAGATAAAATTGGGTGACCAAAATTGATATTTTCCCATTTAAAAATTATTTGCACTTTAAGTGTATTGAACTTGAAAATTTAGAAAGACAAAGCCCATTACTAAATTTCAAATCTACCTCAACAACTTGTAAGGTTAATAACCATGTACATATATATTATTATTATTGTATTTTTTTAATTAATGAGTAAAAAATAAATGATTTTTTTATTGGAAGAGTGAGTATTGTTTAAAAATAAAAATATGGAGCAACAAATGACACTTATTAGTATGAATTAGTAGGGGAAGGGTAGGTTATGTCCCACGATGTCTGATAAAGTAAGTAGGTCTAATTAAGGAAAAAGGTAAGGTCGGTTTGTGGGCCTTCTTTCTGTTGGGGAGACAGGGGCCTACCTGCAAAAAAACAAGAGTATTTATTTATACTCGTTTCTTGAATTAAACACATACGGAGTAATAACTTTAATTTTATATTTTTTCATTGCAAAGTCCCAAGTAAAAGATGGGCTTCATTTTATATTTTTCCATTGAACACGTTGTGTGTAATTTTAATTAAACAATAATGGAGTATTATTTTATTGAAATATATTAATTTATTGGTTGTTTTACTCAAAAGTATACATTACTGGAGTATTATTTATGATAAAACTGTAGATCCACTTTTTTTTTTTTAATTATTATGTATGTATACACAATCGCATAAGAAAGGGGCACTCTTGTTAATTCTAGATTTCTATAAAATTAATAAGCGAGTAATGAGTAAGTGAATAAAATGCATTTAATTAGAATTTGTATGATGTTTAAGTCATCTCCCACAAGATTTTTCATAAATAAAAATGTAATGTAACAAGATCAACATTCATATAATATACGACAGAAAACTACATCAGTAGCTAACTCAAGTGATAAGAACAAACTATTTTATTTATATCACTTTTTGTTACTTCCTCCGTCCGCCTATAAGTGTTACGTTACTTTTTGACACATAAATTAAGAAAAGTGATTAAATAATAGATATATTACAAATGATGTGATCGAGAGAGGAGAGAGATAGAGAAAAAAACAAGATATAAAGTGAAGTGTAAGAAAAAATACTTACCAAAAAAATGTATGAAAAGCTTATAGACGGACGGACCAAAATGGTAAAATGAGAAGTTTATAGGCGGACGGAGGGAGTATAATTAAGGACTTGAATCATTAATATGATGTCTAATAGAGTGTGTAGCTGTGACAGGCTTAGTCGGCCTATGATATACACACACACGATGTCAATTTTCTTCCAATTAGTATTTCTTTCAAAACATTCAAGTTGTTTCAATTGTTGTTACAATATAGACCAATAGTACCTTTCAAAAGAAAAATAAAATAAAATAGACCACTAGTAATTTATTAGCTCCATAAACAATAAAAATATATATAAAAAATCAAAAGAAATCAGATATATAACACGTGGGAAGATATGCGAAAATGACAACACCTTGTGCTGAAATCAATCTTGGTGTGCCTTTGAGATGAAGCAAAAAAAAGAGAGAAAGAGAGGATAATAGAGCTTTAGACCTCTTCTATAAAAGCTTTCCTCCAACTCCATATTTGCCTTAGATATCATATAGTACAGATTCATAATTTTGAATGTGAGGGTAAAGAAAAAAAAAAAAGAGGTAGTAATAAATAATTAAAAACATACAATTTGACGCACTTTGGAAAAAATACACAAAGTTCAAATTACAACTGCATTCGTCAAATTGTAATTTGATAAAGAAGGGTGGGGTACCTTATATATTACTAATTTTTTTTTAAATATAGAATAATAATAATACGGTTTCTTCAATTTGGAGGTGCAACATGTACCTAACTACCACAGTAACGTATTCCACATGCAATATTATTATTTAAGAATAAGTTAAAAAATTCGTAAATTCTTAATGGGTCATTTGAATCTTCTAAAAAATCATTCAAGAAAATAAAAACACATAAAGATCTATGTTACCATATAAACAAATACGTATTTCACATATAATTTGAATTGAAAATGAATATTGATGTTGGCGTGAATCCAAAAGTAGGCAGAGGAGCACCTACTGAAAATGATATATTTAACCATGTGCTTAATTAATAGCTACTCACATTACATTTAATACATTAATATTGATAAAGAATTAGTAAATTACAGCAGGTTCCACTAAACACTGATTAAATATAAGGTTGAGAAAAGTTGTGCAGTCTCATTATCTTCCATTCAACCGAATAGGATAATTCTTTTTATTTAGAAAAGGATTAAAGAGTTCAATAAAAAAAAAAAACCTAGCTACCTACCCAAATTATATTTATTGTTTGTTTAATACTTTTTTAAAACGTGATCATATTCTCGTGTAACTTATATGTAAAAAATTTTTTTAAAAAAAAAGGTTCATATGAAACGTACCCAAATTATATTTTATTGCATGTCCAAACATTGCTTCATGATCCATTGCATCACAAACTTAATTATTGGAGTAGTACACATATATATATATAAGTCTACTCTGCTCTCATATAATTCCATAAGTGGTTTTATCGATCGAGTTTCATTCTACCTATTGTTTTAGGTTGTTGTTCTAAATACAATCAATCTTTTAGTATTTTGTTAGGAACTCAGGATATAAATAAGTAATTAAGAGAGACTACAATAGCTTTATATATATTGTTGATTATATTCACAACCAATTTTCCTCTTGTGATTTGAACAAATTATAATTGGACGTTCTTTAGTCTTAAAGTACTGCTCAAAGGTGGTATATATATCCATCTTTTATTAGAGGAAATTATATATAATTAAAAGTTTATACTAGCTGATACAATGAATGAAAAAAGCAAAAAAAGAAAAAGAAGTAAGTGAAGAAGAGTGAGGCCGTCAATGAAGAATATAATCAAACTCATTGCTGCAGCCGCCGCCAACCTGGAATGCTGCATAAGTTTTTAGTGTTTTTTTTTTTAAATAAAAATAAAAATCATGTTGTCTGTTTTACATTATTATATGCATGTGTGTGTGTTTGAAATTGATTTAGAAACCATATACGTAATTAATTACAATTCTAGATTACGAATATACGTATTATTACATGCGCGCACATTTTTCATATGACCATCATTATTCTCCAATTACCACCTTATACATATTTTAAGCCACAAAAACCATATCTTTGATTTGATATTTGCCTAGATTCACATAATGTCAATTCTTTTTTGGGTCACACTTATATGTATGCACTTAATTGCATGATACAATGGGTGTAATTGAGACACAATTTTACAACAACAATGTGTGTGTGTTTTTTTTTTTAAACAATCAAACTCTAGGCTTTCAATCTACATGGAGTATTACATATTGACAAAATAATAATCGAATAAACATGTAATAGTGACGGATTCAGGTACATACATCATACATAGGGTTATAGATATACCCAAAATGGAAAAAAGTACGTATGTTATATATATATTAATATATACACCCCTAAATATTAGAGAATCCATAGAAATAGCCCAAACAAATGATGGCACAAAGGCACAAATTCAAACTAAGCCCAAATCTGCTTATAGCCCAACTTTTAGCAGAAGTTATAAAACTCACACTTAATCCCAACTTTAATTATTAAATAATATTTGTATTAGTGGCATGTAATTAGGTAAATGACTAATATACAATTGATGTAACATATCCAATATTTTGTGTAAAACATGTATGGCAAGATCAAATAGAGTAAAAACAAACAAAGAGAAGATATTATCATTAATAGCTCAAGATAAGTTGTTCGTTTTACACTAGTATGCCATCACTATCTAATTACAAAGACAAGGTTGTTTAGTTCAGGCATATCATAAATATGTACAAAATTTGAAGACAAGGTTGGTTTCTCAAATAAGCCCCATAGCATTTGTAGCATGTTCCGGATGGTAGTGAAGTATTTCCTCCCACATCATTTCCCGTATCACCCCCTCCCCAATATCTTCGTCTATGTCGATATTTATGGGGACCTGGGCCGGAGAATCAGACATCGGATCATACATCGATGAAATGTACGGATGCTCAAGTGCTTGGCTCACACTAATCCTCTTTGATGGGTCGAAAACCAGCATCTTCTGCAACAGATCAATGGCGAGAGGCGGGGCGTGTGGGTAAAGTCGGGAAAACGGGGTCCCTGAAGTGTAGGGCAGGGATTGAATGTACCTGCTGGCCTTAGGGTTATCTATAAATTCAAGATCATCTGCCCTTTGACTTCCAAGAATGTTGATTATTAATTTGAGCTGGTTAAGGCACTCGGAACCGGGGAAAATGGGCTTGCGGCCTAGAAGCTCTGCGAAGATGCAACCAACGGACCAGACGTCTATTGAGGTTCCGTAGTTGTCACAGCAGAGGAGGAGCTCGGGGGCCCGATACCAGCGAGTGACAACGTATTCTGTCATGAATTGGCCCTTGCTGCTGTTTGTACGAGCAAGCCCAAAATCACAGATTTTGAGGTCACAATTTGAGTTGATGAGGAGGTTTCCAGGCTTCAAATCACGGTGAAGAATGTTGGCAGAGTGGAGATATTTTAGACCTCTTAGTAGCTGCATAATTGTAACACAACAAAATTTAGTACATTATTACTATCAAATTTGATGATAATGCAATAGAAATTATCCATAAGTACCTGGAGGATAAAATATTGGCAATGGTCATTGGAGAGAGTTTGAGAAGACTTGATGATCTGATGTAAATCAGTATCCATAAGCTCGTACACGAAATAGACGTCGTTGAAGCTTTTGCTTATAGGCAGCATGACGTCTTTGAGTGCTATGACGTTTTCGTGTTTAATATGGCGGAGAAGCTTCAGCTCGCGCAACGTCCTCAGCGCATCAACACTGTTTTCAAAAGCATTGTGTATTTTCTTGATGGCTACCTTCTCGTTTGTTTCCTTGTTGATAGACGAACACACAATGCCATACGCCCCTCGCCCTATAGGCTTGATTGGCACGTATTTTGTATCGATCTCAAACACAGCCTGCCACATGGTGTAGTAATGCTTTCCCCGAGATATAACCCCATTCGGAGCCTCTATTTGAGTTGCCATTCTACTCTGAATTCAAAACAGTACATATATCATAAATCAGTTATTTCAATTGCAATGGTCATCAATCTTTTTTACAACATCAAAATCTTCCCCTGTAAAATACCAAAGGAAAACATAATTTGATTCCTCTCTCAACTCCCCTAGCTACTAGCATTAGCATTATACCGTCTGGCACAACAATTTGTGTTTGAATAACCAAAACACGAAAAAAGGAAGTTGTGCATTTAAATGAGTCGAGTAGTGCTGAGCTAAAACTCAGTCGAGTCGAGTCTAAATTTCTTGTTGAGCTCAAATCAACTTGATTACTAATTTTACAAAATTAAAAGTAGTAAAAACATATTTTTCTAATATGTCAAAATAAACTCGAGCTCGTTACTCTAGTCGATTTCCGATCTTTTTTGGAGTCGAGAATACCTCACTTAAGCTACGGTCAATTACCCAAAATCTCACACAGTTAAACCATACAACTTCTTCCAAATCTAGTCAAGAAAACATCAATTTCACTGAATACATCTTCTCCCAAGATCAACAACCATAAAACTCACAAATTGCCACTCTCAACAAATTCACCCACTGTTCAATCAAATATTACCCACTTCAAATTCCTTGGGTTAGTAGAAAAGCATCAACAAATCACTCACATGGAAAACCAAACATTATTCGTATTCCATTATAACCTAAATCAACACTCAATTTCCCAGAAATTTCCGTTACCCAAACAAAGACGAGAAGAAAAAACTCCGAAACATAAATACAATTACTAAACAAAACCACATAAATTAATTAATTAGATCAAAATTAAATACCTTATATCAGAATTCTTCGAGAAACTCGTTTAACTCAGGAGCTGAAAACTCATCAATCTTCACATTCTACTAATAATCACAACACCTCCTTCTCTAATATACTCACTCAATTTCCATAAGTCAACCGAAGATATTGGGAGATTGTGATATACTTGGGGTGCAATTATTGGATATTTATTTAAAAGGAAATATATATTTAAAAGGAAAGAAATTTGAAGATGATATCTTACGGTTCGTTATGGTGTCGTAATCATGCGCCAGAGTCTGGATCGTTGATGATTTTTATAAGATGTAATAAAAATAATATTTTTTTCCTTTTTTTTTACCGTTTCCGATTTTTCTCAAAAAGGAAATTCTTGTGTAAAACATTTTTTATGGATTGTGACCGATTTAACTCATTTAATTTTTT
Source organism: Galeopsis tetrahit (assembly GCA_963675135.1). Taxonomy (NCBI): domain Eukaryota; kingdom Viridiplantae; phylum Streptophyta; class Magnoliopsida; order Lamiales; family Lamiaceae; genus Galeopsis; species Galeopsis tetrahit. The sequence goes on from OY776131.1 coordinate 66,261,673, forward strand.
TATTTTTTATTTTTTTAGTGTGGGGTCTCAATTTTTTTTTTCAGATACGTTTTCTTCTATCCTAATTCCTAACTAACATACTTCGTATTTGAGATACGATCTCTGCAACAAGATTTATCCTAACATTAATTAATCTCCCTTGTTTGTCTTTTTAAGATTTTACATAAGTTAAGTTATTTGATATTAATAATTATTTATACACCCTTCATTTTTTTATTAAGAAGAAGTTTTAATAAAAAATTATTAAAATTAAAAAATGATTTGTATTAAAGAATATATCCTTAATTAATAAAATAAATTAAAAATTTATAAAGTTAAAAGAAGGGATAATTGTTTTTGCTAAAATGTCATTTAATTGTGTAAAAAAAAAAAAAGTTAAAACTTCACTTATGAAGAGAATATAACATATATAAGTAGGGACTTCTATATGTAGTTAGGGTGTCGTAACGTGTCGTAATGACTACCGTAGTCAGTTAATCTAAGCCATTAAAAATCTAATCTAAAAGTTTAGATTTGATGACCTGTTACCTTTTGTAAATTTTACGATATGTATTGTCGTAATGTGTCGTAAATTTTTATTTTTTATTAAATTAATTAAAATATATTATTGTAAATTTACATTTTTATCCTTATACAATAAAATAATTTATTACAACAATTATCTACACCCGCTAATTTTATGAGTTCACCCCAAATCATTTTTTACCATAGTTATCTGCATCCATTCATTTTATGAGTTCAATCAAATCATTTTTTACCATAGTCTTTTTAGCTCATTTAGAGCATAACTCCTTCATAGCGACTATTAAATCAGTTGCTTCTTCTACTATGATAGAAGGAAAGGAGTTGAGCAAACCAAAGGGCCAATATAGTTGTATTAAATTATTAGTGGTATAAATTATATGCCATTTCCGATGCATTTAAGGCATGTTTTCGACACCCTCATGTAATTAGACCTTCGAGAGGCAAGTGCCGTTAAAACGATCTGCACCCATTCATTTTATGAGTTCACCCCCAAATCATTTCTTTTTTACAACGGTTATCTACACCCGCTCATTTTATGAGTTCACCCCCAACTTATATTTTTACCAAAGTTATCTGCATCCGCTCATTTTATGAGTTCACCCCCAAATCATTTTTATACCACAATTATCTGCACCCGCTCATTTTATGAGTTCACCCCAAAATATTTTTTTAAAAATAATTACATTTAAAAGACTATATTATTTTTTTATTAATTAACACAAAATATAATAAAATCAACCCTAATTTATACATTTACAATCTACAACCGAGTCATTGCCGAGTTACCGTCGATTCACCACCAAATCACTCATATTTTTTGAAAAAAAATCGTAAAAACATAATTAAAAAAAAACTATCGAGATTAGGCACAAATTTCAATTTTTTTTCTTTTTAATTTTTCTTCCCATTTTCAATTTTTATTCCAAACTTTTTATTTCTTCGTTTTTTTTTTTGTTTTCTACTTTTTTTTCATTAGTATATTTTTTAGTTTTAATACAAAATAATATTATATGTATGATTTTATTATAATCCCTCCGTCCCAGTGAAAGCTCCTCATGAGCTTCGGACACAGAGGTTAAAAATTATGATATAATAAGTGGATGTATGAGAGGTGATGTGATTGAGAGAGAGAATAATATAATGAAATGTGAGAGGGAATAGTTTGGCAAAAAAGGAATGAGTAACTTTCATTGGGACAAACGAATAAGGAAAGTTGGGTAGCTTTCAATAGGAAGGAGGAAGTAGTCGGTAATACAACAAGTAATAACCAGTAATACCATAAACAGTAATCAGTAATACCATTAACAATAATTAGTAATACCACGAACATTAATCAGTAATACCATTAATATTAATCAGTAAAATTTTATACAATAACAAATAATTTCACACATCTAATTATATTCAATGATACAAAAAATAATTATCAGTAATACCATGAACATTGAATAGTAATATCTCATACAATAACAAATAATTTCACAAATCTAATTATATTCAATAATACCAAAAACAATTATCAGTAATACCATAAACAATAATATGTAATACTATAAAAATAATAATATGTAATAATAATACCCGTCGAGGGGGTGGTCGGGCATGGTGGTGGCTGGATCACCCGCCGACATGCATGGATTTCGGACAAGTCCTTTACTCATTAAATTAAAATTAAAATTTAGGTGCACCGCCGATCGACTTTAATAAAATTATACCTATAATATTATTTTGTATTAAAATTTAAAAAATACACATGCAAAAAATGAAAAAAAAAGACAGGAAAACTAAAAAAGGAAAAGAAAAAAAAAACAAGGAAATAAAAATTTTGAAAAAAAAATTGAAAATGGGAAGAAAAAAGAAAAAGAGGAGGGGGAAGAAAAATTAAAAAGAAAAAAATTGAGATTTGTGGCTAATTTCGATAGTTTTTTATTAATTATATTTTTACGTTTTTTTTAAAAAAATGGGTGATTTGGTGGTGAATTGATTTTTTAGAGTTTATTTTATTATATTTTGTGTAAAATAATAAAAGGATAATATAGTCTTTTAAATGTGATTATTTTTTAAAAAATATTTTGGGGTGCACTCATAAAATGTGCGAGTGCAGATAACCGTGGTAAAACAATAATTTGGGGGTGAACTCATAAAATGAGCGAGTGCAGATAATTGTGGTAAAAAATAATTTGGGGGTGAACTCATAGAATGAGCGGGTGTAGATAACTGTTGTAAAAAATAAATGATTTGGGGGTGAACTCATTAAATGAGCGGGTGCAGATAATTATTGTAAAAATATGATTAGGGGGTGAATTCATTAAATTAGCGGGTGCAGATAATTGTAGTAAAAATATGATTAAGGGGTGCACTCATTAAATTAGTGGGTGCAGGTAAAATATAAATAAAATTTAAAAAGAAGGGTAATATAGTAAATAACAAAATATAATTTAAATAAGGATTGGTCTTATATAAAATCAATTCCTTATAAGGAATTGAGTTGACTTGGTCAACTTAAATCTTAAATATCCAAGAATATTGTGAACCCTAAATATTCAAGATTATTGTGAATAAAAATTTTGACTTGGTTAATTTTTTTATTATTTTTTTTTTTTTTTGTAATTATTTTTATTGATAAATTTTTTTCGAAATTGTTTGTGTTGAAAAGTGTAAGTTAATATTACTAAAATGTGTAACACAATATTACTAAAAAGTGTAACACATTTTTTTATTAAAAAGTGTAAGTCACTATAATTAAAAAGTGCAACACAACTTTTAATGAAAAGTATAAGTTAGTATAACTAGAAAATGCAAGTTAGTATAACTAGAAAGTGCAACACAATATTATTAAAAAGTGCATGTCAATATACTTGAAAAGTGCAACACAATACTTTAATGAAAAGTGTAAGTTATTATAACTGAAAAGTGTAACAAAATACGAGTAAAAAGTGTAACATAACATTACTAAAAAGTGTAAGTCACTATAACTGAACATATTGTTGAAAATTGTAAGTCACTACAACTGAAAAGTGCAACAAAATATGACTAAAAGGTGTAACATAACATTACTAAAAAGTGTAAGTCAATATAACTAAAAAATATTGTTGAAAATAGTAAGTCACTACAACTGAAAAGTGCAACAAAATATGTGTAACATAACATCACTAACAAGTGTATGTCATTATAACTGAAATTATTATTGCAAATATTGCAAAATAACATGCTAAAAAATTGTAAATTGCATGTTACACTTTTCCTTATTTTCAACATGCACTTTTATAATTAAAAAAAATATATATGTGAAAATTGTTAGATGTAAGAGTTGAACACCTCAACATAAAAAAGACTATTCTCAACCGAGCTACGTAAATTATCAAACATGTTTTTCGCGTATTTTATTTTTATTATCAATCCTACCAATTTTTTAAAATTTACTCAATTCCTTATAAGGAATTGAGTCTACAAGAGACCTACCCTTTAAATAATGCTAAAAATAACTGAAACCTGTATGACAGATAGCATGTCGTTTTTACGGTTACGACGCCACATGGCGTGATTCGACAAAGTGATTGCGTAGTCACTTTGTAAAATGTGACTACCGTAAGAATTGCCTATATAAATTGTATTAAATGAATTTTTTGATTCTTATATATGGACATATATAAAATAAAATAAAAAAATAAAAAGACAAAGTTGGAAAAATAAAAAATGGCAGATATTTTCCAACTTTTTTTTGTCCAAAAAGTGAAACACATGAAAGATTAAATACTGTTATTCTGCTACAGTTTGGCAGATTTTGGTGCACATTACTGCAATGATGTATCTTATGATCAAAGACTTTGACCATGACAATTCGATGCCCCAACCAATGCTTTCGGCAGTTCCAAAAAATTATTTTAGCTATTATTATTATTATTATTTTTTTTTTTTTGAAAGGATTATTATTATTATTTCAATGTCGGCATGTTTTCATTGATAGTAATTCATATTCTAAAATTCCAAAATAAATTAAGTATTAAATTTCAGAATTCCAAATTAAATTCCAAAATAAACATATTTCGGAATTTCTTTGATTTCAATTAGTTTGTATTAAAGCAAGAAAGTGCAAGGAAAAAGCAATCAAAGTTCATGACAAAAATATACAGATATTTCCCCGATATATTATCGATATATTCATTTTGGTAAAGTCTAGTATGCATTCGAGTGCATATTGTGCACCCTAGTCTAAAGAAAAGTGTGTGTTATTAAACTGAAAAGTACAACACAATATTACTAAAAAGTGTAAGTCACTATGACTAAAAATATTATTATACAGTTTAATAATTGAAAAGTGCAACACCATTTATCAAAAAGTGTAAGTCAGTAAAACTAAAAAGTGCAACATGTACTAGGGTGCACAACATGCACTCGAGTTCATAGTAGACCAACCCATTCATTTTTTGCAGTCATACATATCGATATTGAGAAGAAACGATATTTGTAAAAAAAAATAAAAAAAATCAATATACAATGACAATATCGAAACTAATATCGGAAAATATCGAAAGAATATCAAAAAATATTGGGAAAAAATAAGAAATGTCTATAAATTTAAAAAAATATCATATGAAATTACATTGAATGTTATATTTTATATAAATTTATCATAAATGTAAATGTATTTAATTTTTTTTGTTGAATTTATGTATTAAAAGTTAGTTATTAAATTTTCACAATTTTTAAAATTAACGACATCGATATATATATCGATATTTTCACAAATTTAAGTTCTCGATATTTCCATTGATGTCGATATTTTTAACCTTGCATCCAATCAACCAATTTCACTCACTCAATGATCATACAATGTTTGCTTTGGAATTTACACACTCCTTAAAGAAAAAATTAAAAAACATTGAGTCAAAAAAATAAAATAAAATATCATACACACTACTAATTTGAGGTTTGTTTTTTTTGATCGGGCAAACAAATGACCATTTATTAATTAAGCAAGAGTGAAATACAGAGATTCAGTAGACAAGAGGATTGCCTTACAGCAGAATAAAGACAAAAGAGAAAGCAATTGTAGGAAGGAAAAGAATGCAGAGATATAGATAGGGAAACAACATTTGAGGTTTGTTGATGTGCAAATTTATTAATTAGTTTGAATGATATGTGATTATTTGGCAAATAAATATGATAGTTTAATGTATGATATGTCAGTTTGTTAGTGTTACTCAAATATTTAATTTAATTTTTTTCATTCTAATTTAATGGTTGAAAAATATGTATAAATTATATTTTTTAGATGAAAACTAAATTATACTCCTATATTTTTATTATATGATAGTAAATATTATTTCTAAATAATTTTTAAATTTAATTTGTTAAAAAAATTACAAACATATATTTTAAAATTTTACACACTGGCGCATATATATATATATACTATAAACATAATATTTTTTTACAAATATTCCTTACAAATATTCCTCGTAATATGCGGATCTCATCTAGCTTGTACTCCCTCCGTCCCACAGGAATTTGCACACTTTTCATATATGGATGTCCCATACCAATTTGCACACTCCATAAAAGGAAATATCTTCACAACCCTCACCCTTGAAATATACTCATATTTACTCATATGCCATTACTTTTCCACACTCAATCTACTTTTTACTTTACTTTATTCATAAAAATTTACAAAACTACCCCTCAAAATATCAATCATTACACATTTTCTTACACATTTCTTAAAATGTGTGCCGGTCAAAGGGTGCAAGTTCCTCCGGAACGGAGGGAGTATATATTTATGAGTTAGGTGTAGAGCCGTCAAAACGGGCTGGGCCCGTTGGGCCAGACCGCCCCGCCACTAAAAATAGTGGGTTGGGTCAGGATTTTCCAAGCCCGCCAGGAGGCGGGTCGGCCCGTTCGGGCTGCAGTTTTTGGCGGGCTGGCCCGCCATTTTTTTATTTTTTTAAAAATACTATATTTAATTAAAAAAATAATCCCCCTTCCAGAAATCGAACTCAGGACCTTAGGGCTGAATAATGGTGCTCTAACGCTATCCAACTTTATTTAATATTAATATATAATAAACCTAACTAATATTAAAAACTCTAGAGCATAACAGATTATATAAGCAGTGACATTTTTTTTCCTTCTTTCATCATTTTCTGTACTCATAATACCCTATTTTATATCATATATATATAATATATTTATATTACTTTAATATATATTTATATTATTACTGTATTTATAATATATTATACAACTATTAATGACCATATTTCTATTTAGTTTTTTGTAATTCTTTATGTTTATATTACGGTAATTTTTTATGTTTCTTGATGAATTTAATAAATATTTTGTAAAAAAAAAAAGTTGGCCCGCCAAAACCCGCGGCCCGCCCATTTTTGGGTTGAGTTGGGGTTTTGGTAGCCCGCCTTGCAAACGGGCTGCCCCGCCCCGCCCCTCCAAAAGGCGGGCTTTTGCGGTTTTGGCCCGCCCCGCCCCGCCGGCCCGTTTTGACATCCATATGGAGTGTGCATAAAAGGTAATTTTTTATGTTTCTTGATGAATTTAATAAATATTTCCTTTTATGGAGTGTGTAAATTGGTATGGGACATCCATATATGGAAAGTGTGCAAATTCCTGTGGGACGGAGGGAGTATTAAACATGGTCGAATTGAAATTTAATTTAGAAAAATGAGTCATTCTTATAATTTACTTAGAAAATATTCTTTGTACTTGCTAATTTGCTAGACGACCATTGAAGCTCGTCTCCTCGGGCACTTCTTGAAAAAAAAAATTGAGTACACATAATTTAAGCAAAATTGGATAATATTTGAACTTTAATAAAATGAAAATGTTTGAAGTGCATGATTAAACGAGCTAAAATGAATATATATTTTTTTAGTCGAATCCTTAATAATTTATGAACAATTAGATTAATTAATAGAGAAGCATCCATGATGAAGTGGGAATAGTTGGATTATATACATGACCTTGTTACCATATTTTTTTTATATCGTACAAGGTAAAAGCGCAGGACAAAACATGTAAATACACAATCACATGCAGGGAAGTGTCCCTAGCATTATTAAAGGTGATGGGTGCATGATGAGTATGCCCTTTTTGTTCTACCAAATCCTTTATTATGCTTATGCATTTCATACGCCCTCACCTCAAAAGGGTCTTTATCCACACCTAACCACCTTCATTTATCATTTAATTATGAAAAGGAAAAGGTAGAGATGTATGAAAAAAAAAAAAAAAGTATGGCAAAATGAATAACTTTTGAATGGAATGGACAGAGGGAGTATATAATAAATAAAATCTTAAAATGGAAGAAACAAACAAAGTGTTCGGTCCCTAGCTAAATCTAATTATGAAGTTTAGGTAAACATTATTTGTACCACATGAAATCGTGTGTTCCAGTTTTTATATCTCATATTATATTTTATTATTTAAATTATTGACATGTGTTATTTTAAAAAATAATTAACACTCTATAATAATAGAGACGACACATGTTAACGATCCAGTAGGGTAGAACGTTCCAACAAGTGGAATACAAAAAGTAAAACAAGATGAATTGAGCAATATTTGTACATCTTGAAAAAAAATCTACTCCAAAAGTGACTTTATTTCCTAAAATACAGGCATGCTCTCAGCTAGTGATTATTTTTAATTTTATGTCGATTTTTTTCTTTTAAACTTTAAATTTCGAAAATAGTATTAGAGTCTAGAGACTAGATTTATTTAGTTTATTTTTATAGTTAAAATAAAAGTAAAAGGAAAGATATATCTTTTGAAAAATATATGATACTCTAAAAAACAAAAATATCTATTTGTTATATTTCAAAAGTGAAAAAAAAAAAAAAAAAACTCAAAAGAAAAATATAGTGTACAATAGTCCAAAAGTGACCCGAGTGACCACCTGAACCCAACTCAAAAGGATGAGACAACACTGATAAGTGATACAGTAACAAACAACTCATACATGCATTTACCAATTTTGAAGCTTCAAATAATGCTACCTTAAATCATATTCGGGTTTCAGTCGGTATGAATCAATACCAAAAATTCAGTAATTATTATTCGTTCATGAAGTTAGTCTCTTGTACACTCAGTGACGGAGATAGGGAGGTCCGATTAACATTACTTTAAAAATAAAATAATACTATGTACTTATTATACTCATTGAAATTTTACGATAAAATTGTCAATACATTTCATTAAATAAAATTGAACAAGATGTCTTTCATTTTATTTTGAAGTTTTGATAGTTCGATTCAAAAACAATTTAAAAATTGCTAAAATATTTTGCAATTCTTAGTAAAAATTTAGACAATAATTCTCAAATACACCATCAATCTATATTATTGACTCTACTGAAGAAATAATTTATTTTTGGAGTATTAAGAAATAAATTTAAGTAAAAAACACATGAAAAAATATATTACTCCTTTCAAACTTTGTATGCAAGCATTTATTTTTTATACGTCTATACTTAATATGTATGTGTCAAAAAATAAAAATAATATTTTTATTTTCGTATATCAAAAAGTTTCATTTAAATTTTAATATTCAAAAGATGAAATTAAAAAATAGACACAGTTAAGATTAATGATTAATAAAAAATTAATAATGGTGAAATTAATAAGAAAAAAGAGATTTTGATAATAAAGTAATTTGAGAAGAAATAGATCAATCATTTGACATGTGGCACATGTTTGCAAATATATGATAATTAAGATATATATAATGAGAATAACTATTGGCCCCCTGGCCCCAACGTGGCACCGTCCCTGTGTACACTAATTACATTGTGCAACTATATAGGTGAACGTGTAAACTAATATAATCGAAATGTCGAATAATATTAGTTTATATTAAAAATTCACATGTAAATGAAACCTGACAATAATTTTGACTAAAACGTGACATTGAAAATTAATTGTGTATATGACAATAAAAAAGTGTGATGTATAAAAGAAAAAGAAACTTAAAAACATACAAGAGTGTCGTTAAAACCTTGTCTAAATTAAAATTCTCTCTTTATAAATAAATATAAGGTCAAGGAAAAAGGTACACCCCTCTCAAATCGACGTCTAAAGTAAAAAGTGTACAAGTAATTATGCAAAAAAGTAAGTAAAAATTTGGGGAATATCCTCTTGAAATGCAGTTAAGTCTGGTCTTAATCACTAAATCTGCCACCTAATTGGCCTCTTGAAAAGTGTGTGAGTATCGAATGTAATTAATGCAGTTAAGTATGGTCTTAACCACCGCTTCCATCGCTTGATTGACCTCTCGAAAAGTATGTGAGTATTGAATGTGCATATCATTTGTAAGAGGATGAATCTGACTTCATATGAAACTAGCTAAGGCGTGTGACATGTGAAACACTAGATTAAATACAAAAAGTGGAATTAAAGAATATATCGTACTATTGAGAGGGCACCATCTTATAAAAGATGAGAGAGTGTTGTTGCCTAGCTATATATCCAATCCTTTTCTTTCTTTGATAAACCCCCCATTGCATTGCAGGTTCAATTCTCTTCACCATGTCACAACAACTTCCAGATTGCACCTACCAAAACGACCCCGTATTAATCACCCCCTCCACCCCCACTCCCACTCACACTCTCCATCTCTCCAACATCGACGATCAGAAATTCCTGAGATTCACAATCAAATACCACTATCTTTTCTCTAAATCTCCCGACACCCATATCCTTAAACAATCGCTTTCTAGGGTTCTTGTCGCCTACTACCCGCTGGCCGGGAGATTAACAGAAAGCGATGATCGCAACCTTCAGATTGAGTGTAATGGAAAAGGTGCTGTTTTTGCAGAAGCCAATATGAGTTTAAGTGTTGACGAATTTCTTGAATTTGCCAGAAAAAAACCAAACGCCTCCTTTAGAAAACTCCTCTACAGAGTTGACGCTCCTTCGTTTCTTCATGTTCCTCCTCTTGTTATTCAGGTTCTTTCTCTTCTCTTCTACTCTTTTTTTTTTTTTTTTTTTGTTAATTCATTAATTTTAATTTTGTTGAAAAATTATAATTAAATTTGTTTAATTTATTGAAAAAAAATAAAGAATTTAAATATGAGCCATCTCTTTCAGTCTCATATGACGAGGGACAGTGACGTTTCCATGATAACATGACTCGGTTCCCTCTTGCCTCCTCGAGAATATATTCTATAACAACTTAATTACTTTCTTTTTGCTAAATAAATTTTATATGAACTTAATTTGTTTATCAATTATCATCATGAGTCCATAATTCTTATTAACCCGCCAGCTGACCCAAAAATCTGCTCCCATGATCCGGAAGTTGGGAGACAAAACTGATGGTGAATCCATTTTCTTGTTAATGATTTATATACTCAATCCGTTTCGCTGAAAGCTATCCGAAAAATTTGAGCACGAAAGTTAAGAAATATGATAGAATAAATAGATGTATTAAATGTGAAGTGATTGGGAAAGGTAAGTATAATTAAATGTGAGAGGAGTAGTTTGCTACAAAGGAAATGTGTAGTTTTTCATTGAGACGAACAAAAAAAAAAAAAAGGTTGGATAGCTTTTACGTGATGAAGGAAAGTAATACTTTCCACCCACTTTACCTAATAATTAAAAAGTTATGTTAGTTGGTATATTTTATTATCCATACAATGTATAACAAGACTGTATAAAAATATTATACTAGCATATTCAAAAGGTAAGATAGTGGTTCGAATTGCTAAAAGCATATCTAAAACATCTCGATGTAAATAATTTATTGGAGTATGTTTTAATTTATGAGTTGATAAAGATGGTGATATTTGTACACGCACCATGTGCTAATAAATAATAATACAACAGATATGGGGATACAACATTATCAAAAATAAAAGTTGCAAACTTTGGATGCTACTTTTCATATATATTACATTAGCTATACGACATAAAATAGTACAAGAAAAAACCCAAATGACCCTACAATTATATTTCGATGGCAAACACCAACTTCTCCGTGCCTTTCTCTCATTTGTTCTTTTTAATCCCATTTTTTCACTTTTTCTTTCTCACCCTCTCCCAAAAAGTTGCATTTCTTTTTTTAATTGTTCTACATTTTTCATCGTTTAGATATTTTATGTATAATCTCTTGTATGTTTTGATATTCGATTCAAGTACTGACTTATTACTGCATGTTTTGATATTCGATTCAAGTACTGACTTATTACTGCATGTTATACAGGTGACTAATCTTGTATGTGGAGGTATGATTCTTTGTATCGCAATCAATCATTGTTTTTGTGACGGAATAGGGTCATCACAATTTTTACATGCTTGGAGCCATACGTACCAATCCCAAAATTTAACAATCCAACCATTTCACTCTCGCCACGTGTTGCAACCCCGTAGCCCACCACAAGTAACCTTCTCCCACCCCCAATTTATCAAGAATAATATTAATATTAATGCCTCCCAAAGTGATGATCCAAATTCCCTTAATATTTATAAGTATTTACAGTCACAGCCACTGGTCCCTTCATCAATAACATTTTCACCCTCTCAAATCCTCTACCTGAAAAGACAATGTTACCCCTTGCTAAAATGCACCACCTTCGAAGCCCTCGCCGCTCACACATGGCGTTGTTGGGTTAAATCCCTCGGCCTCCCCCTCTCTCTCCCCGTTAAACTTCTCTTCTCCGTCAACATCAGAGCTAAAATGTGCCCTGAAATGCCACAGGGGTATTACGGGAATGGGTTTGTGCTAGCATGCGCCGAGGCTAAGGTTAAGGAGCTTGTTTCTTTTAACATGAACCATGGGGTGAAGTTAGTAAAAAATGCAAAGTCGAGCATCACAAATGACTATGTACACTCCATGGTCGATTTGTTGGAGGATAAAACGGTGGCAACTGACTTGACAACTAGTTTGGTAATATCACAATGGTCGAAATTAGGGTTAGAAGAGTTGGATTTTGGACAAGGGAAGCCCCTACACATGGGACCTCTAACAAGTGACATTTGTTGTTTGTTTTTGCCTGTTGTTGGAGATTTTGATGCTATTAGGGTTCTTGTTTCCATGCCACAAAGCGTTGTCGATAAGTTCGAGTTTTATATGCAAGAATTTGATGGAGTTGTTGAGAATGAAGATACCAAGAATCACTATGGAGTGGATAATTTGAAGATGGTTTCTGTTTGAGTGTTCTTTCAATGCTACCTACATTTAATTTTTACAATGTCATCAACTAATTTTTGTTTTTTGCAATTCAATATGTTGATTTACTATTAATTAACGTGACATATGAGATTCTATGTCATGTTGATAGTTTGTTGCCTAAAAATAATTCCATGTATGTAAAGAAGGAAGGTGTTGTGACATTGATGAAAAAAAAAAGTTATATATTGTAAAATATTAAAAGTTGTAATTTTCTCTTATTTTACCCTGAGTTATTGATTTTTGTATTAGGACACTGGAGTTGAAGTAAGTTAAATTACTCAGATTTAATTTGACTTGTATAAGTATTTCATAATTTATTCACCGTCAATCCATACATGTGTATAAATGTTTTTTAATATATATATACATATATGATGTTATATTTATTATTAAAATGTAAGATATATACTAAAATAAAAGAAAATGAAAGTTGGAGTCTCTGTTTCCATGGGGAGTATGTCTTGTTTGATCAATAAAATTTGGCTTTCATAAAAATAAAATAAAATATTGTACCACTATTACCTGCCGACGCACTTGTAAGTTCTAAATCAACTATTGGAATCTCTCATTCATGGTTTTTCTTTCGATATATATTGCATTATAAAAATAAATTGTCAAACATTACTTAAAGAAAATCATATCTTAATAAATGGATATATAATTAAAGTCTGACGAGATCGAAACTGCATAAATTAAAGCCACATCCGAAATGCAAATTATTCTACATTTGGCGCGCATTAGGGCACAAGAGAGATAAAATATTTTGCCTTTTTTTCTAAATCCACTAAATAATTAATTAAGAACTAGATATTATCACTAGCATAACTTTTTGAGTTAAAATTATCATCGTCGTCGTTGTGGTCGTATAATACATGATAACTTTGTTTATTCAGCTTAGTGCACTTAGTACACAATTCAAGTTTATCATATTCAATAAATATATATAAGTATTTATTTTTTATGGTTTTTCTTTTTCCCACCATTTAGCCCACTAGCTAGTAGACCACTTTATAGATTTACATGAAAGATACTCTTAGGCAACTTTTCCTTCATATTTTTCTTAACATAAGACCTTTTGTGGGTCCCACCGGCGACCGGACGCCTTCGCGTGCCAACATTCTTTTATGGTTTCACTTTCAAATACTTCCCACCCTCCTTCCTAATATTTTTGGGCATATAAATTAAAATAAATAATTAAATAATAAATATAATTTAAGTCATGTGATTTAAAGAGAATAAAAGTAAATTATAAAAATAAAATTTAGCGCCATTAATTTATATAGATAAGAGTGAAGTATAGAAATATAAATTTAGAATATGCTTGTAAAAAATGATATAAAAATTTATAGACGAACGAACATGACAAATGAAAAGTTTATAGATGGGCAGAGGAAGTATATAAGTATTATTTTATAAAGTTAGATAATAACAAATTATTTTAGAGACACAATTTTTTACGTGAAAATATATTTACTAGTATAATATATATAATTATCTGATTTTTTTAATGGATTAATTGAGGATTCATTATTCTCAACTACTCCATAATAAATTAGTTTTGGAAGATTTTGTCGCTGACTAGCTAGCACTTGATTGACAAGGAAAAAAGTAGTCAAAATTTGGAATTAATGTTGTGTTTTTTACTCATATTTTGTAGAAAAAGGTTATTATCCATGTGCTATGTAATAATAGTTTAAAAAAAGTTTGTGCTCCTTTAATTGCGAATGAAATTAATTAATTTATGGAGTCGTGGAACATTAAATCTTTCACAAATATAAGTTATGAATTGATATACAAAAAAAGCATGATGCTTCTTGGTAAAGATTGCATGAATGAGTCAACTTTTTTGTTATTTTTTTGTTATATGCTGTATATATTATAAGCATCGCTAGGAGTGGAGAATTAATAGGTTCTTGGCAACTTAATTAACTTATACAAGTTGATCAGCTTTAATTTTCTCTTTTGATTTTAATGTGGTCACAAATAGTCAATAGTCTTCAAGTGAGTTTTCATCTTATACAGTTATACTTGCACAAATATCAAAATTTGAGTCTATTCTATATCAACTTTATTTATATATATAGCAGTTGATTGATCTTGTTTTTAAAATTTAGCTCTTCAGTTGATTACTCCTTAATTGAATATTTGTAAAATAAAACTTTTAAGTCTGAAAATATTAAACTTTTTATATATCTAAGCTTATTTATTACATGATGTTTTGACCAAAACATTAAAAGTTATCGAGTATATTTGAGGGTATATTGATTGGTCGGAGTTAATTGAAAGCATTAATGCTCTTTTCTCAAGTTAATTTCTCCCATTAGATGCTTTAATTCCCTTTTCAGGTGTGTGCTACGTGTATACAAACTACTGCTCCCTACTTTGTTCTAGATATCTTTATAATTTTAACGTCCACAGCTCAATAGGCATGAATTCTGTATTTTAGATCTTTTCATTATAAACCTATTAAGGACACCAAACCTGTTTGATTGGCAGGATATATATATTAATTCAAGTTAAATAGATCGATCAAAATAAATTTCTAATCAAGTCGAAAATAAAATTTCCGACAAATACCGAAAAAATCAAAAGATACCCACCCACCCATTGATTGGCAAGATACCCACAAAATGGGTTGATATTGGGTTTCTTCTTCCCTTTCACATGTGATAGAAAAGCCAATCATTATGGGCGCGGCTAAAGGCACACACAGATCCTACGAGGACACCCACAAAATGGATGAGTACACCCACCTGAAAATCTCAAAATTATCCTCTCTCAATTAAAACCCTAACTCCTTCATTCTCTCTTCTTCTCATATTCAGACACCCACCTCCATTTCTCTCTGCAGCGCCGCCTACCTATTCAGACACTCCACTTCGTCGCGGCGGCCCACCTCCTCACCCTCCGTTTGAAGAGAAGACCAAGCGACGCGGCCGTCGTCGCGAACCCTCCCTCATCTTTCGCACGGACGCCGTTGCGCCGCCTCCCCTTCCTCCTTCAAACGCCGCCGCGTTTCAGTTTCAAGGTAGGAAATTTTTACTTTGTTTTGGAAATTAGAGTATTTACAAGTTCGAAAATTATTTTCGAACATATTTACTTTGTTTTGAATTTTTTTTTCGAACAATCTGTGTTTGTTTTGGAAAAAAATTCGAACAAGTTGTTCGATTTTTTTTTTGGACAAATTTAATTTGTTTTTAAATTTTTTTCGAACATAATGAGTTTGTTCGTTAAAAAATTTCGGACATCTCAACATTGTTTGGGTAAATTTTTTGAACATGTTGTTGAAATTTTGGGTTTTTAAGAAATATTTTTTTATCAACCTTATGGTTATAGTGGTGATGCGGATGATTTGGGATGTGAAATGATGAATCGGGTGAAATGGATGGGTGTACTCATCCGTCATTTTTTTTAAAAAAGTGAAAAAAGGGTACAAACATCATTTTGCATACCCCTTGTGATAAAAAAAAGTTTTTATGGGTGTCCTCATAGGATCCATGGGTGCCTTTAGCCGCGCCCAATAAAGCCTAAAATCACATTCCTAATGGACTTAAACCGTTGGCGGGCCGAATCATTAAACTGGGCCTGGACCCAGTAAAATGTAAGATGGGTCCTGTAAAAAAATTGAAGGTTTGGGACCTTAAATAGAAGTTGAAAAAAAGGTCGCCGTCTGTGGGAATCGAACCCACGACCACGTGGTTAAAAGCCACGCGCTCTACCAGCTGAGCTAAGACTGCAATACGTCTGTGTTTTTACATTAGTTTTATATTTTACATAAATAATGATTTATATGATCATAAAATCTTATATATATATATATATATATAATAAAAGGATAATATTGTTAGGAAATAAACACACGCACACGATGACGATAAGAAAATAACACGACATTTGTTTACTCAGTTCGTCTTTCGACTACGTCTGGGGGCGATGCCAAGCCAGGTATTTGACTATGTTTATTGGATGCGCAATGATTACAAAGAGAGAACATCTATTTATAATAGAAAACTTGTCATAATTAACCCTAAGCTTATTAGGAAAAGACTTGTTCCCTACTCCAAGCCATTAGGAACAAACTTGTCATAATTAACCCTAAGCCTATTAGGAAAAGACTTGTTCCTTACTCCAAGCCATTAGGAACAAACTTGTTATAATTAACCCTAAGCTTATATATATATTAGAAAAAACTTGCTCCCCACTCCAGCCCGTTAGGATCAAACTTGTCCTACACTCCAAGTCCGTTAGGATCAATTCAGGCTCCACACTCCAACATATATGTCTCTCCTGATTTCGACATGTGTCAAATTTGTTCATGCTCTAATTTCGACATTTGTCATTTTGTTCATACCATACGTTCATTTTTCTGCCATGTGTCACTCCATGTGTTGTCCAATGTATAAATTGTAGATGGGGGTTACAAAATCAATTCTCAAATTCATGAGCATGAGAAGAGACGTATTTGACTTCATCTTTTGTGTGATTCATATACCCATCATTAATTCACTAATTAATATTAATTAAAAAATCTATAATTAAGAAGAAGAGGTTGGGAGATCTTCGGTACTCTTTAACATGGGTTCATAATCCATTTTTCAATTTCATATGATGGAGGAGATCAAGGCAGACGACGCATTGACCGTGAATTCCAATATATTACTGGAAATAATTTTCTTTTTTTCTTGTCATCTAAAATATGTTGCATTTTCTACTGTCAGAATATTAATAATTTGATTCTTGTTATTTGCCGTGTGTAAGAAATATGAGGAATGTCATGAGCAAAACTCAAACAATGAAAGGAGTTGGTTGGGATGTTGTAACAATTTACTTCCACGGTTGGATATTTCTCCTATTCCCTTTTGTGAAATTTATTATTTGGGGTCAGAAACCAACAATACTAATTTCATTTGATTATCAACATTTAGATTCTTCTTGTAGGGAGATGAAGACATCATTATTTTTTGAGTGTCGATTTTCTTGTGGGTCCAACTGCACAT
This sequence comes from Galeopsis tetrahit, assembly GCA_963675135.1. Taxonomy (NCBI): domain Eukaryota; kingdom Viridiplantae; phylum Streptophyta; class Magnoliopsida; order Lamiales; family Lamiaceae; genus Galeopsis; species Galeopsis tetrahit. Next base: position 66,279,381 of record OY776131.1, read on the forward strand.
TGGTTCTTATTCAAGATGGCTGGATACAATTTAATATCCTTTATATCGGACGTGTTGTTGTTGTTGCTGATTCTGATTTTTTTTTTTTTTTTTTGCATAAATCTACACCACTTCCAAATAGCTAGAAATGAATATATGTTCTGGACTTATGTGTTTATTATAATTAATTGTTTGTTACCGTTAGTGTTTTTACATTTGAATCTTTGGTCAAAATTGCTTTTGTCTTGAAAAAATTGTATATGGATCTTTATAAATTATTTTTTCAATTTGACGTTATTTGATTTTGATTAGGAGTTTCAGAATATAAGGAAGATGAAAAGAATAAAGTAAAGAAAAGGAAAGAAACAAAAATTAGGATAATGCTTACAAGATAGATAAGAACATCATGGAAAAAGAAAAAAAAAATGCTTGAGTTAGTTTTCGGGTGAGATGAAGTAACTTATCAATTTTTTACATTGTTTTCTTTCATTAAAAAAATGTATGATAAAACTATAATCTATATGTATATATAAAAGGAGGAAGATGCTCTCCCGTCTTTCACCTTGTGTCATTTAGGAGTCTTTCGACATTTGTCATTTGAAACTATTTAGTCTTTCACCATGTGTCATTTGAGACGAATACTATTTTACACGTGTCAAGGAGAATGTGACTTTCCGACTTTTGCCACGTTATAAATCTTAATTTTTTTTTAAAAGTTGTTTTAATTGTATTTAATTGAAAACTGTTCATTCTTAAATAAATCATAAATCTTCTTTTCTTAATTGTATTTAATTGGAAACAATTTCATTCTTTTCATGCTCAATGCTCCGTTTCAATTAAAATATGAAAGTTGAGGCGTTAAGACTATGAGGTGTTAATTGCCAATAATTACACACACACATATATATATATATATCTTTAAAAGTATTCAAAGAAGGTAGAAGAGCATGATCAAGAACAAATAATTTACAGCGAGATCGCGAGTAAGGAAGTAAGTGTTTTTTCAAACATTTCATAAGTGAGAGTTGATTTTTTTAATTGTTTGATGTGGTATGTACTAAGTAATTTAATTGTTTGATGTGGTATGTACTAAGTAATTTGATCTGCATCAGATTTAGAATTTATTTTTTGTTGGACCGATAATTATCGTTGCCCTTTTATTTTTAGCATTTTAAAGTTAATTAGTTTGAGAATTCACATAATGTTATCATATTGGTCAGGTTTATAATGAGCTTCTCCATTGTCTGCATTTGGTCCTAACGGAATGGAGAAAAATTTGACAGATCATGTAAGAAATTTTGTCTTTATGTGTCGATAATGCACCCCTACATTATGTATTCATTAAAGAGTTAATATTTTTTAGTGGTTGACTTTGTAGCAATTTTGAGGTTTTTGCCAGGCTCATCTTATGAATCAAACAACTAATCACAAGATGGAGGGAGTTTCAACAAGTCAAAGCCCGTCTTTTGAAGTATCAAATAGATCAAGAAGTGACACTTATAAACCTCCACAACCTCCACATGACCTGCGAAAGAGAAATCAATCTCATAAAGATGAGAAGAGTCTGGTTTCACCTAGACATGAAATTACATCAGATTCAGATTGTATGAAATTACATCAAAATCAGATTGTAGCGATAATGATAGATATCAGCAGTATGAACTCTGCTAAGGTAAGATTGACTGCAATTATTTGTATTTAGGTTTATTCATTGTATCTTTGAACTTTTTAATCCGTTTGAGTGCAATCAATTGTCCATTATAAAGTTCTCTGGCCTTCGGACACCATTGTTCGTTGACATTCTGAAAAGAAAAGCTGAAACTAGATTGTAAGAAGAGCAAAGATAATTTTTGTAGCATTTGTTATTATGAATATATATTGATTGGGGGCAGAGACAGTAATCTAGACATTGCAATTATATTATGTTCTAGATTTATGGAGTTTAGGCTCTAGCAATGTATAAATGTATAATTTGGGTAATTTACACATGGAGATTTATAAAATTACAATTTTCATATTCAAGGTGGTATAATTTAAATCTCGCCTTATTTAAAGTTCTAAATCATTACAAAATAATTTATTTCAAATTACGTGAGAGGGGCTAGCCCATGGTTAAAATTTAGGTCATTAATAATGACAAAGACTCCATTTTTTGGGATGTTTGAGAGGTTGCATAAATTGTATATATATGAGGGATAAATAAAATTTAACATTTGTAGTACTTATAGGTATTTGTAAAGGAGAATAAACATAGTTTTCTTTTACTTATTAAATATAATGAGTTATGTATAAAGTGAAAATATCGTATTCGAAACAAGCAAACTAGGTGGGTGTTTGCAAGCACTAGTATGTGCTTAAAAACACTTCTATTTTAAAATATAATCACTTTTGGAGTGTTTGGCAATACAACTAAGTGATTAAATTAGATTGTTAAAAGTGATTTTGGTGAAGCACCACTCCACCCACTTTTAATTGCTTCTACGTGCTTCTCATCATAGTAGTAACCAATTTAACATTTTTGCCCTTACAATTTAAATAATATTTTATGTTTATCCATTACTTATCCAAATGTAATAAGGGTATTTTTGTAAAATTATAAAGAAGCTATTTATTTTGCAAACATCACAACATATACAAAATTGATTAAAAGTGTTTAATTTTAAAACACTATCCACTTTTAAATTTATTTCAAAAATTAATTTTAATCACTTTTAATCAATTACTATGGTTTACAAATACACCATAGGAAAACAATAAAAACATTAGTTTCAAACTCTTTCAGCGAGAGTGTAAAAAAAACTACAACAAGCCCCTGAATCAGCAAAAACTAGTATAAATAGAAAATCAACCTCAAATTGGGCTGACCTGATCTTTTCCCTCTTTCTTAGTGAACTCTCCTCTCCGCCTCCTTCCTCAGAAGAGCGAAACATTGAAGAAAACATCTAGAAGAATCCTAGAGTCCCACTTTAGTTCACCGTCCATGGAGCCAAAAACCACGACGCAGAGTCCGCTACAAATCGTGGACGTCGGCTCCGTGGTGGAGGCCGTTTCAGCGCAAGATTCCGACGTTCCTCTCCACGAAATTGAGAGCCTCTGCATGCGCTGCGGCCAAAACGTATGTCTTCCTCCTCATGTTTATTTTAATATCGTTATATGGAGCATTGTGAAAGTCTTGTGTTTCAAATTCTTACTTATGTATGAATTCTATGGCCGTTGGTGGTGGTGTTTTCTATTTTTAGGTTAAATCAGCGGTTATGGAGTCTATAAAAAAATGTTAGTGATAATTTCAAGCTAATAAATTAAATTATTACTTCATTCTATCTAAAGATATGAGTTAGAAAAGACAACCTAATGAGTTAGTTATTAGTAAGGCTTGGGTAGGGCGAGAAAATTCATTGCATACAGAGGATGAAAAGTGAAAACATGATACAATACGACGAGAAAATATTAAGGACATGGAAGTAAAAATAAATCATGAATGATAAGTGTGAGACTTATCATTATTATCTGGACCTCTTTTTACTGAATTAGTTCTATTATGTGTCTCAATCTGAAAGTTGGTGAGTTTTCTTGGCTTTGATATATATATACACACACACACACACACACATATGGGTATATGCTATAGATGGCCTGCACTGCATGCAATAGCATTGATGTTATGAATAATTCGACAATTTGAGTGTGAACTTCTTTGAGGAACCTTAATTTGGTGGTGTCATGTTTCGTGCTTTGTTGATTTTTGTTGTTTGTACGGAAAGATTTTGAACAAATTCTCGTTTCTTTCCTGCTATTGTTGCTAGTGTATTTTGCTTGCTACCAGAAACTTACTTCTGGGGTCAATGTGGTTGTTGAATTACTCTATATGCCCTTTTCTGATTAAGTAATTTTTTGCAGGGGACAACTCGGTTTTTGTTTACTGTAATTCCGCATTTCAGAAAGGTACGTTGCTTGTAAATTGAGCCATCTTGTACAACTTAATTGTCACATACTGTACAAATTATACCTAACGTGGGTCTTTTGAAATTTCAATCTATATTATCTAATTGAAACACTAACCCATTCAATTGAAACGAGTGCATCTCAGACCTTTTAATGACCTGTAGTTATATTCTTTTTTGTAGTTTAATGTATTTATTTTTCCATAATGTCTTTTATCACAGATATTGTTATCAGCCTTCGAATGTACGCATTGTAATGAGAGGTAATTCAATGTCCAAGGGTGTTGTTTCCTAATTTCATCCTTCTGTGGTTCTTATTTCCTTTACTCCTTTTTTAAGGAATAACGAAGTGCAATTCGCTGGTGAAATTCAACCTAAAGGCTGCCACTACATCCTGAATGTCCTTCCTGGTGATAAAAAGGTTGTGTTCTGTGGAGTTAGACGTAAGCTAGGCTCTTTAGATTAGTTGTGTGGGACTAATGAAAATGCTTATTTTTCTTTCTTTGACAATTATTCTGATGTTTCTGGATAGAATCTTTGTTTTCAGGTTTGATATTTTGTCACCACAGTCGTGATTAATCTTTGTAATGATCTAGTTCTTAACATGAGAATCATTTATCAACTCCATTTGTTAATTCTTCATTTGTATGTGAGATGATAATTATTTTACTTGCATTTGGTTCAGTTTTACCCTGAAATCTTTGGGATTGCATTGGTAGGATAATCATGCTACTTTCTTTATGCAGATGTTCAATCGTCAAGTGGTAAAATCGGAATCTGCCACAATCAAGGTGCTTATCCGAATCTGAAAAAATATGTTAAGACTGTAGTTATCAGACCCTTGGTATATGTTTGGTTTTATGCTATTTATATGCTGTTATTTTTGGGATATGAGATCTGCCTCTCCTTTTTCTTATTAATTCAAATGCGTTAAATTGTTCGGTCTTGTCTCAATTTGTTTATTTTTGGCAGATCCCTGAATTGGACTTTGAGATTCCTCCTGAGGCTCAGCGTGGTTCCTTATCAACAGTATGTACATGATTACTCCCCCACACTCTGAAAATTACTGTTTACCCTCCAAATCATGTTTCTGTAGTATTTTATGTTTAGGGAATCTGCTACATGTTTTAAATTTATCGAAGAGTGGAGTGTGAAAATTGATATGAAAGAAGTTTAATAGTTATTTCCTTTCCTCATTCCCTTTGGGGGTGGGGTAGAGGGGGTACTGTTGAGAGGGGTACTGTTAGTCCCATCTTTCAGAAATAAGCATTTCTTATCTTTCACCTTTAGGTAGAAGGGGTACTGTTGAGAGCAGCCGATGATTTGGGAGCCCTTCAGGAAGAGCGAAAGGTGAAATTTTGTTCATGATGAGCGTGTTAATTGTTGGACATTATCACCATCTGTTAATGATCTATGTTTCTTTTTTTTTTCTTTCTTTCTTTCTCAGAAACTAGAGCCTTTGACTGCTGAAGAAATAGATAAATTCTTAATAAAACTGAGAGCTTGTGCAACTGGAGAGTCACATTTTACCTTCATTCTTGATGATCCTTCCGGAAATAGCTTTATTGAGAATCCGTAAGAAACCTTTATTTTATGTTGAAAGTTTTAAATAATCACAACTTTTTCATGTTTTTTTCAATTACAACAATATGTTTTTAAAATTTGCAATTCGATGCACAAACTTTTTAAATTTTGCAATTATATCATATGACTATTTTCCGGCAACTTATGATGATATGGCAGCCGGATTTTTTTTGTTTGAAAATTTTGCAAATAAATTCATGACCTTTTTGTTATTGTTTCAATTTAATCACAACCTTCTAATTTTTTTTGCAATCTCATATGACTTGCTAGAAAATAGTCATGTGACAGAATTGCAACAATTTGAAAGGCCGTGTCTCAAATTGCAAATTTTAAAAACGCGAAAAGGCCGTGATTTACTTTGCAATTAACCCTAAATAACAATAGAGAAATTTTTGGAAATTACCTTTCAACAAATCATACAAAATGGCAAACTTGTAAACGCTAATGTTCATGATATTGATAGCACACAATACACAGTAAGTTCTCTAAAAGCTAATGATCTAATCTTAAATAGGTGTGCTCCTTCTCCTGATCCAACATTGACTATTAAGTTCTATGAGCGAACGCCTGAGCAACAAGCTACCTTAGGATATGCTGCAGAAAAAACACAAGAACCTGTTCTAGAAAATATTTTAGACGAGACAAACAATCTTTCTCAACGGCAAGAGGAACCACATGGGTCAGTTGGAGCAAGAGATGGCCGTCGAGCTATTGCTCAGGGTAATAGTACTGAAATTGCTGACGCTATATTTCGATATTCTGCTCCTGAAGAGGTACATTTCTTTGATAGTGAACCTATATACATTTTATATTCTATATCAACTTTAAAGTAATCATTGTAAGATCTTTTTGTTCGACAGGTTATGACTTTTCCAACGACATGTGGTGCTTGCAACACGAAATGCGAGTGTCGCATGTTTGTAACAAGTATCCTCTTCCTGTGAAACTCAATCATTTAGTATTAATATTGCACATGGTTAATTGGAAATTCACCACTTTTTCACATTTTTTCAATTAAAACATGTGGAATATGTTTTTAAAATTTTTAATTCGATACACGACCTTTCAAAATCACTACTTTTTCAACTTTTTTTCTTTCAATTACAACATATGGTGTGGGTAACTTGTTCAGGATTTTATTCTTCTCAGTACATCATTGGGAGTAAATAAGTCGCATGTGAATTGTGCTTGCAGTTTTAGTAGTGGTGAAGTGTAAATTCAAGTTCTTTGATCGGTTTCTGTTTGAAATGTCAACATGGTTTTGTAATATTGTAAATATCTTGTAGTACTTTCCATGCTACTTGTTAAATGACGTTACATTTAATAGTATTGCATATCTAATATCTCGTAGAACGTTGTTGATGTTCGATTATATACTTGTATCAAAATTGCTGGCTTAACTATAGACAGATATCCCTTACTTTCAAGAAGTGATTGTTATGGCTTCTTCTTGTGATGCCTGTGGTTACCGGAACTCAGAGGTTTGCTTCAATCTACATCTTCATGGATTTTTTTAAAAAAAAATCATGGGTTAAAATTTACGCATGAACTCAGCTTAATCGTGTACTTTTCAGTTGAAGCCTGGTGGTCCTATTCCTGATAAGGGAAAAAAGATATGTGTTCATGTGAAGAATATTAGAGACCTTTGTCGGGATGTGATAAAGGTATGCAGCTGATAATATGTCGATTTTCTCTTCATTTTCTTGTTTATTGTGCATGGATTAAAATGTTCCCCGAAAAAGAAATGGGCATAAAATTGTATGGATTGAGGTGAATGTCTGTGACTCAAAAGAGTTGGTTTGACTCATTGCATTATTGCTTAGCTGTATCTATGTGGTCTGTCACATACCATGATGAAATGGGTTTCACTTGTCATGCACATTAATTTAGCAGGTGTTTTTCTTGCATTTGCTTACCTTGTTGGTGTTTTTCATACCCTTTGGGTATCTTTGATTTGGGATTTTAGTGGATTTTAACATCCTGATAAATAGTAATGGTGCTTGTTTGTTTTGAGATTTAAGTAGGGTAGGGTTTAACTTCATGTAAAATTGATGCCTAAGAGTGTGTGACGTATTATTATATTATTGTTGATTGTAATTGCAATGACTGGATGATTGCTTAATGGTTAGTGTGTTTTATTGGGAGTTGTAAAAGTGAGAAAATAAAGATGTGGAAAATGATAAATAAAAGAAGTGTGGGAATAGAAAAAAAATCATATTTGCATTAATTAGTCATGGGAGATAGTGTTATGGAGAAAAGGTAGTATTTGTAGAGGTGGATGTATTGTGTTTTTTTAAACTAGATTCTAAAATACTAAAGTAGAACTATGTTTAGATTTTGAAATCCCAAATGTCGTTTTCTAATTCCAAATCAAACATACCCTTTGCGATTGGGATGTGATGAAAGATCATGTATTCATGCCATTGCAATTCTTTTTTGGGTTTTTAGTTGTTATATAGTACTCCATATCTTATTTTTTTAAAAGGCTTTATCCATATAACCTGTGAAAATTAATTATTCGTGTGAACTTATAATAATTGTATGATCACCTTTAACCAGTTTCCCGATGTATGCCCTCATGTCCCCAAATTCTTGTTTCTTTGAGTTGGGTCCAATGCTTATTATGTTGCTTAAAAAATTCTGTAAAATTTCTACAGCTGGCCTTCATGCTATTTCTAATTTTACCATCTTGATCGTTTTAGTCAGATACGGCTTCTGTGGAAATACCAGAGCTTGAGTTGGAACTGGCCAGTGGCACGTTAGGTGGACAAGTTACGACTGTTGAAGGCTTGATATCCAAAATTAGTGAGAGTAAGTTTTAGCTATCCCTCTTCAACCAAACTACTTTGTGTTACCACTCTTTATACAAACCGTGTTTTATGGAGGGGTTTACCGTTTACCTCAAGCCTAAACTACAATGTTCATATTTTTTTTTTCTTTTTTAACGTATTTACTGTAATACAGTAATATTTATTTTTGTAAGTATTCATTTGAGTATGGATTAGGGGTATAAATGTGTAGAGTCAAGTTGTGTAGTATCAAACTCGACTCGATTAAAAAACTTGAAACTCAACTCGAACTCAATAACTTAACATTATTTTATTTAAATTAGAGTATATTTGAATTTAATTAGCATATTACTGGTAAAATAGTGAAATTATGTGAGCTCGATTAGGCTCATGAGCCTAATGAGCCTAGTATCAGTAAGCTCGAACTCGAGCTCGACTGGATTAACTTTGAGTCAATTTCGAGCTTTTTCTGAATTGAGCACGAGTAGCTCATGAGGCAACTCGACTCACAAACACCCCTACTATGGATCTATCTGGGGTTTGAGCCTTGAGGCAGACTAGTGATGGTTCATACTTTTCTAATTAACTGCCTTGTATCAGTTTCTCGGTGCAATATGTAACATTATCTGAGATGTTGCAGTATGTCAATTCCTATGCATTTTGCACATTAACACTCTTCCAATAACTATGTTAACTTCAATTGTGCAGGTCTTGAGAGAATACATGGGTTTACGTTTGGCGATAGTCTTGATGATTCCAAAAGGGGCAAGTGGAAAGAATTTAGGACAAATATTGACAAGGTCCGTACATTCTTTATGTTTAGATACCTTTTTTATTTCCTTTGAAGATGAAGATTTATATGGTTCCTATGTTTTTACATTAAAATAATTTGTTGAATTTGGCTTACCGTATAAATATTGAAACATAAGATGGGTATATTGTCGCTTGGACATTATTTTTTAAAAAAAAGACTAAATGTTCCTAATTGTTAGATCAGTTTTCTTTGGCATATATTGATGGAGATCTTTTTTTTTTTCAGCTCAAAAGGTTGGAATCACCTTGGACTTTGATTCTTGATGATGCTATGGCAAATTCCTTCATTGCCCCTGCAACTGATGATTTTAAAGACGACACTCAGTTAACATGTAAGTTTTGTCTTCCTTCAATTTTTACGTTCTTGACATAGTTAATCAGAATAAAATTAATGCTGACCATTAAGATCTACGTTTGGTGGCTTATAGCATCACACTTAAAACAACTAATTGTTGTAGGATATCTTTGTGTCGGTTTAGTCGTAAATTTAGCGCTTTCTCATAGTACTCCTGTGGATTTTTGTGATACTTTTGAAACTTGAGTATCACAAAAACCTGTAAAAGTATGATTGTCTCGTGCAAGAAAGACTATTCATAATTGAAGTAATTTCTCTCCCCTGATGCTATTTTTGTGACTCAGTTGAAGAGTATGAGAGATCATGGGAGCAGAATGAGGAACTCGGTATTAACGACATGGATACCTCTGCTTCTGATGCTGCTTATCATTCTACTAATGAGGAGAATCATGATGATATGTAGTATGTTTTATTTTAGAAAAAAAATATGTTTACTATTATAAAATTTTGGTTATTTTCGGATGGATTTTTCTTTCACTGGTTTTTGTTTGATCATTGATTCATTGGAATTGTGATCTAAGTTATAAAATGGATTGTTTTTTTAATTCTATTAATCTAATATTTTATACTACAAAATCTTAGACGATTTTTAAAATATTGTATTTGGCTGTTGTTCGTTTGTGTGTTTGTGTTTGTTGCTTATAAATGATGTGTATATTGGTATATAGACATCTTATTATACGTGTGTAAATAATATATGTAGTCGAGTCATCTGATTTTTTTACAACAGTACAATTGGTTAAATCAGTGACTCAATTTATTGTCTGGTTTGAAGATGGTCCCGTATTTAAAAGGTTGTGAAGTAACTAGAGTTAAACTGGGGAGTACGGCTTTAGGTAATCTTTTCAAATCGTTATTAATGAGCAACATAGATAGAAAAATCGGATTTGGGATTTTGAAATCTCATCGGTGTTCTTTTTTTTTGTTACAAGTTAAATACCCATCCCTTTTCCCCTCCCCATGACTCGAACCCAGGATCTAAGGCCTAGGTAGTGGTGCTTTAACCACTTGAGCTATCCCACTTTGTCTCTCATCGGTGTTCTAGTGTGAGATTTAGATTAAGGATTTCAAAATTCTACCTTACAAATACTTATAAATTTTATAAAAGTTAACCTTATAAATATCTACAAATTTTATATACATACGGAGATACCTATTAAATTTATATAAAATATACAAATACAAAATATACAAGTCTTTAGAATTTCAAAATTCTAAAAATTTCAAAACAAACATTACCTAAATGTTTTATCAAAAAATATACTCCAGATAATTAAAATAGTTTTAATTCTACTAATTTTTTAACAATTATTTTTTCTTTCTATTCTCTATACCGTCTTTCTTATCTATTTCATAATAATTACTCTTTAACCTTTTCCCTTCAATTATTTTTTTAAAGATAATATGAATTAAATAATGATTTTTATTTTATCAAATAATACATATTTAAATTATTATTTTTGTTTTTTAACTTACAATTTCAATTTAAATATAATTGTAAACAATAATTTTCTCTCATTTTCATTTGTATATTGAACTTCGAAAATATTTAAACTTAGAAAAATGTGAACACAATATAATCTACTAAATAATACTCCCTTCGTCCCTAAGTAAGTTTTTCACTTCTTTTTGTTGTTTTGATTAAGAAATATTATAAAATAATAGATAAAGTATAAGTGATGTGATGGTGAGAAATAAAATAATACTCCCTCCGTCCCACTATAAGTTTCCCACTTTCCTTTTATGTATGGATGTCCCACTATAAGTTTCCCATTCCATTTTTGGCATATTATTTTCTCTCTCCCAATCACATCACTTACACTTTATCTATTATTTTATTATATTTCATCTCACACTCATCAATTATTTTCTCTTCCTCCATCACATCACTTACACTTTATCTATTATTTTATCATATTCTTTAATCAAAACACCCCAAAGAAAGGGGAAACTTATACCGTGACGTAGGGAGTAGATGAGAATGAGATGAAGTAGAATAAAATAATACTACATAAAGTATAAGTGATGTGATTGAGAGAGAGAAAATTATATGTCAAAAATGAAAAAAAATAAAATAAAAAAGTGGAACATCTATAAAAGAAAAGTGGGAAACTTATAGTGGAACGGAAGGAGTAGTTTTTTCTTTTACAATCCCACGAGTTTTGTACTAGTAGTATATTATGTAAAGATAAATGTGTTACGGTCACAACATTATTTTAATTAATTTGAATTTTTGTTCATTTTATTACATGTACTTCAAATTAAAATTTTCATGTTTTTTATAATCGTTACTTAACTCTTTTGTCAGAAATATTATATTTTCATTTATTAATGACATTTAATCATATGTATTGTCCTTAATCAACTATATTCCATTTAAGTTTTTCAATATTTAATTTATCTTAAAACTAAAAAAAATTGATTAAGCATATCGTATTTTGCCAGATTACCAACTCAGCTGCACGAGTATCAACTGGTGGATCCTTACCCAAAACAACATACTAAAAGTCTAAAACATAAGTTCCATTTAACTAATTTCTTCTAAACTGATTAATATAATAATTAAATAAAAAAGTTTTTAGCAAATTAGAAAGTTATTAAAATGAAAGTTCAGTTGCAAAGACAATAAAATAAAAAACAATTTTCTTTTTTAAAACAAAATTTCTATTAGTAATTAGGGATCAGATTGATAAAGATGGGAGTGCCTCAATTGTCGTAACAGGCTTTAGGCTGGACACCCACTCGCATGTTTTAATGCAAGCAATTACCACTCATCACATCCCCATTAAACGTGCCTGAAGGATCATACTCTATATACCTCAATCCTTCCTCATTTTATATTAATAGCATCTTTTCATCTCTTCATTACCCCAACGATGTGGGATACTTAGCGCTAATTATAATGCATAATGCTAATTACTAATTATATCTCTTTTAACACATTTACGCACACTAAAAAATTAAATCACCTCACAAAGCAACTCTGATGAATATCTACAACAATGCCACATCCTCAAAATTTATTTTCTTTATTCCTATAGGAAATGTTTTAAATAATCAATTCATTTATATTATTTTTTTTATAATTTTAAATGCGGAGACAAAGAACTAGATCAATTAATATATTCATTTTATATTGATTATTATGAAGAGATTTTACCTTAATTCTGGCAAGACTTTGTTTTTTAGGCTTCTCAAGTTTATTTTATTTTTTAGTGACATTTTTTTTACTTCATTATAAAATTTAAATTTATTCATTTTTTTTTAATTATTTTGTGTTGGAATGGGGTTTAAAATTGAAATTTAAAAACTTAGTAATAAATTTAAAACATATCTCTAAAAATAATAAAATAAAGGAATCAGATAGGTAAAAATGAGAGTGCCACAATTGTCGTAACAGGCAGGCTGGGCACCCATCTCGCAAATTTTATTGCAAGTAGTAACCACTCATCATATCCCCGTTAAACTTGCCTGAAGGATCATACTTTCCTTTACCAACAAACCCATATTTTATAGTAATGTTTCTTCCCTTCTCCTTTCACTACGCCACCGATGTGGGATGCTTACTGCTAATTAAGATGATAATTATATCTTGACTAGAGAGTACATGAAACCTCCTTGCCCCTAAAAGTACACGTTCATCAAACAGATATGGTTTCCACTCAAGTTTCAGATTTGAAATAAGATAATTATAAAAGTGAAAATCTAGCAAAATAATCAAAGTCATATTCCCAGAGAAAAAAAAGTACTCACCCTCACCCACTTAATATACACTATTTCATTTTTTACTATCCACACTTAATATACACATTCCTATAAAAAAAAAAAAAAAAATCTTCTAACGCATTAATACACCTTTTTTTTTTTACTTTATACATATACTTTTTATATAAACTATCAATATTCCTTAAAACTTATATACAAACAAGAGTGCATTTTAAGTGTGGACAAAGAGAGTAATTTATAAAAGTAAAATTGAGTGACATTAAAAGTAAATAAGAGTGAAGTTTAGGAATATATGCGGACAAACCAAAATGTTAAAACGAGAAGCTTATAAAACGAGCGAAGGGAGTATAATATATTGATAGATGTTTGAGCCAACAAGAGACTCAAAAAAATTGCATAAAGGAAACTAACATTTCAAACAATAATGGCAATTAAATTAAACATAAAGAAAGAAAATTGTTTAAGTTGGCTGGGATGTTTAGACTGTTTTGTTTACTATCACAAAAAAACACCAAAACACTCGTCAATAGTTGTAAGTTGCTCAAAATCATTGTATACTAGTTTTTGTTAGTCTTATGGGAGAAAAGATCCAAAGGAGGTGAATAAACCTTCTACAAAGACATTTTGCACTTTATGAAGTCTTTTAGACCTTCTTTAGTTCTAAGAAAATAACCAATACAAAAACAAAATGCACATCTCACTAGCTGCTGACTACATAGTCGACATTTGGATTTGTATCACTAGGAAATTTGAATTTCTTTAAGGGTGTTTATGTTTATTAGAGAAATTGAGATGAATGAAAAGTGATTTTTCTAAAATTATTGTAACCAAAATGTAGAAAAGAAAAACAAAACGTTTTTGTCCCATCGAAAAATACCAAATGAGAAAGTATGCAAAGAATTATACTCCCTCAGTCTCACAATTGTTTGTAGGGATTTTCTATGGTCAGTAAGGGTGAACCCCTTCCTGACAATAGGAAACCAATTAAAAGGTGACACGTCGTCCATCTTAGTCATAGTACAATCTAGCTTTGTCATGTGATAAAATAATTAATTTTTAAATAAATACTCCGTAGTATAAAAAATTACATAAAAAATATCTTTGTAATATTTCCTTTGAAACCTCCAAAATTTGTAAATGAATAATTTCATTTTGTACCGTAATTTAGACATAATTCAGCTTAAGTCCTTTAATTTTTTTTTATTTTACGTTTTTTTAAATTATAAATATTACTAACATTTATTTATTTTATTTTTTAATTATAAAAAATTGAATCATTTGACTCGATGGCCCGACAACCCGCTCGACAGGCCCGTGAGGACCCAACTCAACCCTGACACAACCCGAAAATGTGACATGTCGATCCGACCCGAAAATGTGACATGTCGATTCCCGCCCGAAAACGTGACCCGATCCGACATGATTTGCATATGTTATTTTATTATTAAATATTTAACATTATTTAAATTTAAAAGATATTGTTGTCATTTTATATTTATTAATTTAATTTATTAGTAGGACGAAGTTGTGCGACTCCACACTGAGAGCAAACACACTATTGCGAAGTGCAATCATATACAAATAATTATATACGTTGGATAAAAGATCCAATAATATTTAATGTGTTTCCGGTTATTAGGAAGGACGAAGCCTTCGTAACAATATAAACACCTTGTTTGTATACTTAGCTTATTCTTTCGTTCCACAATTATTTGTACACTTAAAAAAATATATATTATGAGCATAATTTTTTTTATTTGTATTAAGGATATAGTGATCCAAATAAATACTATCTTGACTAAAAAAAAAAAGATTTCAAACTTTGTGATACAAAATACTCCTTTTATTTGGTTATTCATAAATTTGCTAAATTGGGTAATTTTAGCCCGTCTTTTTTCATATGAATTTTATATTATTCTCTATATAGTAATAAACCATGCAAAAGAAAAACCCTAACACAAAAATGTTCACAAGGAAAACGCGTGTTTCATTGTGTGCTTTTTGCAGCAAGTCAGCGAAGTCGAATAAATTTATGTATAGATCGACTCAAGGAAAGTGATTGACCAATAGGGATTTTGAGTTTCCGAATATTCAAAATAATTCAACTGAGTTTCGGATCTTTGTTTTAGATTTAACGGTATATTTCAATTTTCAACCCTCAAAACCGTGACCTACTAGCATTCTTCAGCTGTTTCAAATCTAGAAAATTTTGACAACTTCTCCAGGTAATTTGATTTCTTCGTAGCGCCTTTTGTTTATGTGGATTAGATAATCTCGGAAATTGTTTGCTGTTATTGTTTTTCTGATTTTTCTTATATTTTCTACTATTTCTTTCGTTAGATTTTAAATTTCCGCTACACAGCTTCAAGCAATTTCGATTAGAGTATGCTTTCTTCATCTATTTGTATTTTCGTGAAATTGTTAGATGTTCCTATGCAATGTATTGTTTATTTTAACTTATTGAAGTGATTTTGTTTTCGTGAGTGATTGCAAGAGGCATTTGTGACTTTTTCTGCCTGGAAATGCCGAGATTTGACCGGAAAAAGGGGATGAACTAATTTTTTTGTTTTCTCTGATAATTTTAATCTCGGTAAATTAAATTTGAAGAACACTTGGGTCATGAATATGGCAAATTGGGTTGGATTTCCAATTTTAGCTGATGATTTACGAACATGCCCTTTACAAATTTGGTTTTGAGGACAATTTCTGATATATATCCTACCTCCAAGGGTGTGACATTTTAAATCCAATTTTTCAGCTAAATAAAGAATTTTTTCCTCCTGGAACTTCGATTGAGGTCAAAGACTTACCATCTTTTGACACTTGACCAAAAATCAACTTTGCCAGTGGTTGAAGACCGACTACAGCACTGGTAACTCATCTTTGAACTTGACTTATCGTTATGCAAATGTGTACCAGCATAATTAGATAAAGCTTTGGTTTGTTATATCTGTGTAATTTACATAAATTTAAGTTTGAAGGTGTCAGTAGGTTTCGTGCAGGATGGGCCTGAAACTCCTGAGTACATGTTATCGGCCGCCTCTCTATATTTAATCATGCGAGAGTTCACTCTAATTTGTATTGAACATTGTGTTGGAAATACAGCCTCCCTTTTTTGTGGATTAATTTTTATATTTCTAATTTAACTTGTAGGGATTTAAAACAGGGTTTGGCCACTCTTGGATATTTTTGGCATAGGATAATATACTTAATGACGTGTTTGCTTAAATACGAGTAGATGATTTTAGTAACTTATGGAAAACACTCATATATATAGGTATTGACTGCACACACAAACACATACTATTAATCATCTCCAGTTTTATGTGAGTAGCTCTTGCTATGCTGTGCTTGAATTCTTTTAAAGTGTTCCAATTTGTTTTTAATATTTCTAAGTTTTGGTTTGTTGACTTTTTAGTGCAGAAACCTTCAGATTACCAATATAGTGCCTCATATTATTCTCTAACTTCTGCTGTGAGAAAGAGAAGGATCCGTGGCAACGGATATTCCAGGGGATCCTTCTCTTCACAAAGTTCTAGAAGACGAAAGCATGTACTCACAAGATGATTCACTGCCTCTAAAACCTAAATGGTACTTCACCAGAGAAGAAATAGAGGAACATTCCCCATCAAGAAAGGATGGCATTGATTGTAAATATGAATCACATTTGCGGCAGTCATACTGTACGTACATACAAAAACTTGGCGAGGCGCTTAAAGTGTAAGCTTCAACGTTATATATGTTGCGTCCTTTTAGGGCCTCACTTCTTTTGGTTTGATGCTTATAGTGTATCCAGTTTGTTATCCTTCTTCAGCTAAATATAGAGAGAAGAACTTGTTCATCATATGAACAATTAAGATTATTGTATAGCCATGATGCCCAAACAGTAAAATGATTGCATATTACACTTTGTATGTACGTGGTTACATATATAGAAGTAGTCTAACTGGGTTTGATTGCGCTCTGGGTCTTTAACATACTACCTTCATTCTTAATTATCTGTCTGATTCTATCCAAAATGGTGTTCCTGATTAATTGTCGCTTTGCTAAGACCCGGAAAATTTACCCTTTTCTTCCATCAATATCCCTAATAAATACTAACAACCTTCTTGTAATTTCAAGCTCATCAAATAGTAATAAATAAGGGTATAATAATATCCTAATTAATGAAAGCTTGGTTTGTGTGGACGGATAAAATAAGACAGATAATTAGGAATGCGGGAGTTATTCAGAGTATGACTGTTATCTTTAATGCACTTGCTTGAGTAAGGTGCTTCTCCTACGTTGCTTTTTTTTTTTTTTAATATCCTTTCTTCATTTGACCAGTATTAACCTTTCTATTTATGTTTGATATTCAATGTTTGCTTATTTCCAGGCCCCAAATGACAATAGCCACTGCATTGATGTTATGCCATCGGTTTTACATGCACCAGTCTCATGCAAAGAATCATTGGCAGGTAGAAGAATTATTCTCTATTTTGTTCATTGCTGTTTACGATACGAAGCTTCTAATATGATCTTTTTTCAGGTATGATTGTTCTAGTGTAGTCTATGTTGTCTCATAGGAAGTATGCATATATATTAGATGCCTTGTAAGAACATTGCTTCACCATAGCTGTGAAATATGTACGGTGTAAACATTTTGAATTTTAATAAAGTGTATTCTGTTTAATGAGCAGTAATAAATGAAGTTATTATGGTTTTGAATTGTTAATATAATACTTATTTATTAGAATTCTAAGTATTGAAAATAATGAGAAAGGAGCACCCATGCTGGGATATATTCTAGTTCGTAGCATGATTTGAATTGCTATTCTGTTTCTGATGATATTGAGCGTGGGGGTTATTTTGAAGACGGTTGCAAATGCATCCATGTTCCTGGCCTGCAAAGCGGAAGAAACACCACGATGGCTGAAAGATCTCATCGTTGTGGCTTATAAATTAATGTACGGCTGGGATCCTTTAGCTCCCAAAAAAATCAGAGAGAAGGTAAAATAACCTGTGTGCCTAGTTCTTTCTTTGGCTTATCTTGGGATAATATCATTTTATCTCTAAAATTTACTTTTCTATGTTTATGAAATTTGGAATTTATTCTTGCTTCATGTTTCTCTGATGATATCTTTAGGAAGTCTATGATAAACAAAAGCAATTGATCTTGCTGGGAGAGCAATTGGTTTTAGTTACCGTTGCTTTTGATCTCAATATCGAACACCCTTATAAGCCACTGACTGCAGCTCTGAAAGGGTGGGGAACTCCACCGAAGCAAGTGGTACAAGTAGCATGGAATTATGTGAATGATTCGTAGGTGTACTTTTCTTTATATGTACAACCTTTGTTTCTATAATCATGCATGTCGATTTCCTAACCAGAGTATCCTCTAATGAAAATATGCAGGCTTCGTACAACTCTGTGCTTGCAATACAAACCACATTATATTGCAGCAGGTTCCATCTTTCTTGCTGCCAAACGTCAGAAGATAAAGCTGCCTTCTGCAAATGGGAAGAAGTGGTGGATGCAATTTGATGTTTCCCCGAAACAATTAGAAGGTTTGCTAATTTGATTATTTCATATTGTACACTTCAATTATCTCTGTTCGGCTCTTGATCAATGGGTGAGAGTCATTGGGTAGATTTCAGCTAGGGAAAGTTATCATTTTTGGTCCCCTAAAGTTTGCCTTTTTCCACTTTGGTCCCCCTCTTTCACTCATTATCACATTTGGTCACTCTCTTTCACTCATCAGTCATCATCACATTTGGTCCCCCTCTTTCACCCATTATCACATTTGGTCCCCCTCTTTCACTCATTATTACATTTGGTCCTGAAAGTACACTTTTTATTCCCACATTTGGTCCCACTGACAGAATAACCTATTTGGGATGCTAAATGTAATTATTTGAAAAAATTATTAATTACATTTAGCTCTTCAAATAGTTGATTTCGTCAATCAACAAACAAATGGTCAACTAATGGTGAACCAAATGTGGGAGTAAAATTGTACTTGAAGGCCAAATTTGATAGTGAGTGATCTGGAGGACCAAAAATGATATTTTCTCTTTCAACTAATAACTACATGTGCAGTATCTTGTTTACTAATACTTGTACCACATCGTCACCTCCTCAGTGGTTTGAACAATTTGGCACAATTTCTTAGCCATTTCGTGATTTTTACAGAGGTCATTCATCACATGATTCTTTTACTTGAGCCAAGTAGTGAACATGCTATGGCAGCCTCAAGCAAAACAACAACTAGCGGTTTAAAACCTTCGGATGAAAACAAAGAATCTGGTACCTTTGAATCATGCAATTCAAAGATTGAGCAAGATTCAAGAAATCATTCAACGGAGAATTGCAAAATTGTGAAATGCATCCAGAAACAGGCAGGCCACGGTGCTCATGAAACTGCACAAACAAAGGAGAAATGCACGAGTGACTCTGGAAGTGCAAACAGTGTAGTCGAGGATGGTGATGCTGAGCTCGTCTCGAATCACAACACCAGTTGCAAGATTGTTTCTGTTAAAGAAAAGATTGACATTTCAAGAATCAAGGAGAAATTGAATAAAAGGAAATTGGACAGACTGGAAAAAAGGAAGGCTGGAGATGAGATGATATTAAGTGATGATGCTTGGATTGAGAGAGAGATAGAGAAGGGGGTCGACTCGCTTTCTGCTTTTTCGTAGACAAATTCGAAATTTCGAAAACTATCGTTAAGCTTGAGCTGATACATTTGTTCTCATTCATTTTTATGCCAAAATTGTTTGGTGTATAACGTTTAGTATATCAGTATGTGATACGTACAAACTACGGTTTATTATACACCAAACTAAGGAAAATGGGGTCAATTTATTGCTAGCAAGTACTTGGGACTGTTTGAAAATGGGCTCAATTCATTGCAAGTGGATTAAATGGAAAAGGCCCGAGTTAGCAATTTTAACAACCCCACATCAATGGGCCAGTCTCACCCAATTAACTAAATGGGTGCAAAAAGGTAACTTACGTTTTATTTTAATAAATTTTATTACAAATTATCAGTTTTCAATTTTTGTTATATTTAAAAAAAAAAATGATTCTGGTAATTATTCTTTTGTACATTTTTTGTGTAGGTTGTAATGTTCAACTCAGCAATGCTGCTTGGGTGAATCATATACTCATATTATATGACGAGAGGTAAGTTTTGGGTCATAATTCTAGGCTGAATACATATTATATGACGAGAGGTAAGTTAAAACTCCAAACTATTTTAGTATTAACAGTCATATTATTCAGATCATAGCCCTTTTCTTTTAAAAAATGGTTCTAGTTTTATTTTTGGTTGGATAGTTGAACGTATGAGAATGCGTATTCATGAAAATAAATATCTCCTTTCGAAAGCACAATAATGTGTAAAAACATTTCAAGCATTCATGAAAAATCTTGTCAAAACTTGTAATAGAACAACAACAAGGCAAAGAACCCTAATTTCCGGCTTTGGTTCATGTTTGTATGGATTAGAATGCATGCACATTTTCCATAGGGAACACAGCTTAAGCTTATCCTCTCTTTATGTGTCACTACCAACCTAATCTCTCTCAATCAGAAATGTTTTTCCCCCCCACGTGTCTATGGTCTAGACCAAATCCTCTGATTCAGTGATAGCCGTAAAGTAGAAAAGATAAATACGTAGAACACACCGATACATAATTGATACTAAAAATATCCCAAAAAAAAAAGATAAATTCAAGTACGTTAATTATTTACAAACAATAAAGTAAATTTTTGCAAAAACTGCAATGGGCTTAAAAATACTTTTTTCAAATAGAATTATTTTTGAAATGTTTGTAAATATAAATAAGTGGTTAAATTAATTACTTAAAAACATTTTTAGTGAAATGCCCTTTCTCCTTCTTGTAAAAGTTTTTATACTTTCGTTTTTGTTTGTCCCTGAAAAGTTTGCATATCCCAAAATAGAAATAATCATCACAATCTCCACCTCACAATATGCACATATTTACCCTTTATGTCATTACTTTTGAGATCCACCATACATTCAACCCACCTACTTTATTTACTTTATATATATAAAAGTTTAAAAAATTACCCATCAATACTCTCATCATTACACTTTTTCCTTAAATCATGTGCCCAAAATTTCCCGCAAACTTTTCGGGGACGGAGGGAGTAACTTTTAAGTGTTTCTCATTATTGCACTAATTAATTTAAATAATATTTTATCATTACCCATTATTTATTCAAATGTAATAAATGTGTTTTTTGTAAAATTATAAAGAAGTGATTTGTTTTGCATATAACAAATTGATTTGAAGTGCTTAATTTTAAAACACTATCCACTTTTACTACAAAAATCAATTTTAATCACTTTGAATCAATCACTATTGTTTGCAAATACACCCTAAAAAAAAAATTGTATTGAGATAAAACTCTGAAAACAAGTTTTTTATAATAGTACGAAGTAATAAATTAAACAATATCTTAAAAGATGAAATACACAAAAAAATTTAAACATATCTTCATATTAAACAATATCTTAAAAGATGAAATACACAAAAAAATTTAAACATATCTTCATATATATGTCTACATCATATCTCTAATTCCACTTTTTACGTTCTAGTATAAATACATGTGTGATTGATTGTTTTTAAGTAGTATAGTTTCCATGTATTTAGGTGATGGAACATAAAAAGATAAAAAGATGCGTCTACTGCCTTATTCTTGTTGCTTCCAAGTTTGATAAAAGGGATTACGTGACTAATTGTACCTCTGAAAAGTTTCTAAAGCAGTCTAAAGACAAGTATCTCTATCAATAAAGATACTCCTGTATTATACTTTGGAATTTCATTCTAGTTATCGTTTTTGTTTAAACATAATACATGTTCCTTTTCCAGCACAATCCTAAATTAGGTTTTACTTAATTAGTACCATGGATACGACATTTCAAACAGGGATAAACCTTTTGTTCTCAATTAATAAATATTTGACACACTTTTTTGTCTGACACTCAAGGTCAAAATTCATTTTTATAAAAAAAAGTCGAACTGGAAGCCTAGGATAAGTAGACTAGCTACAAATTTTTTATTTTTTTTTCAAATTTAATTAAAGGTTACGTATGTTTGTTTTACAAATAAATGAATAAAATTAATTTGTTGTGACTTGATAGTGCTAATCTTTTGCAGAAGAGGTCTAACATTTGGCATTTGGGTGGACTACTGCATATATTTTTTTAAATATGGCAATTTTTCGTGTGAAATGAAATAAGAATAGTAATTTTTATGATTGGTATTGAAAAGGAATCAAAAAGATATTTCTTGTGATTCTAATTTATAATTGGTATGCTACAATGAAGTGTAAGGAATTTTTAAAATTTATCTTAAATGACTAAATTATCCTTGAATATATATTATTTTTAAAAACATATAAATTAATTAAAAACTATGTAAATTTTTAATAATTTCGCAAAACTTAAAATTTCTACATAGTATTATTTTTTTACATATATTCTTCTATGTAAATTATTTAATATTTTATTATAAAGTTATTTTTTAGCTTCAAATTATAATTAGTCGTTGTTAAATAATTTTAATTGATAAGTAAATCAATTAGTACAATTTTTTTTATGACAAGTAAAATAAATCATTAAAATAATTAGGGTTGAGGAGAATTATGTAAACTTAAAATGTTAATGAATATAAATTAATTAAAATAATTAAAAATATTCTTAAATAACCAAGGAATGGAATAAATAAAACTAGGGGGAAGGAAATGAATCAATATTCTTAAAATTTTGAGTATTCAATACAATAAAACTTACCAATTAATATAGAATTATGAATATAATTAAGAATGCACATTTCATTCCTACTTCATTCCCACTTCATTCCCATGCTCGTACCAATCATGCCGTAAATGATTTGTGAGATGAATTCAAATTAAATGTAATTTTGTATATGAGTTATATATATTTGAGTAAAACATTGCAATTTTTAGAGAGTAATTAGGGCATAGGTGGGATGGAAAGCAATTAATATAGTGTGTATATATATATATATATATATATATATGTGCCCCTCAAAGAAAAAGAAGTATATAATTATATATATGTGTGGCCCTAGTTGGCCTTATAGATTGAGAAAGCACATATTCTCCCAATGCCTTTGTCTTCTTTCCAAACACCTTTAACTCCTGCAAACTTTAGACCTCCTTTTAAGGGTTTCTTGCCAAATTTATGCAACTTTAATTAACCTTCTTAATTTATAGTATATTATAATAATAATAATCATTCACATATAAAAGAAAGAATTCACTTAGTGGATCGTGTTTCCCCTCGATTTAAGTGGCCGAAAACAAAATTATTTTCACCTCAATTTTCATTTTTTAATAGAAATTAAAGTTGCCTTTCAATTAGATCCAAGATCGAGACGATCAGAATTAATTTATCAATTTAATCATAAAGATAAATGTGTAAGGTACATTTAATTAAAAAATTAAATGCGTCTTCGTTTCTTTAACATCTCACTCGTGTAATAACATTATATTAATTTGTCTTTCATTGGAATGAAAATGAAATCTTTTGATGACTAAATTCCAAGGTGTTGGTCAAGTGGTGTAGGCTTGAAACTTAGGAGGGTGCTCCTCCATAGATTTCAGGTTTGAACCCTTTAAAGTGCAAATGATTTTTA
This sequence comes from Galeopsis tetrahit, assembly GCA_963675135.1. Lineage (NCBI taxonomy): Eukaryota > Viridiplantae > Streptophyta > Magnoliopsida > Lamiales > Lamiaceae > Galeopsis > Galeopsis tetrahit. Next base: position 66,303,241 of record OY776131.1, read on the forward strand.
TAAGGTTAGTCCATACAAAACGCAAAACTCTGAGCTTTAAACGAAACCTAGTTAGTCCTTGGACCGAATACCCGAGACTTTAAAAAAAAATAAAAATAAAAATCTTTTGGTGAGTAAAATTAAAATTGAAGTAGCAAGTATTTATGATCATTGGGGAACTTTAGGTTTGATTATTTGCTAAATATTGAAGCTGTATTTATGGATCTCAACTACAGCTCTAGAGTAGGCCTCATAAAGTTATTCATGTTTCGTATATGTGCAATGTGTACCTATTTATCATTATACCAAAAAAACCTATTGTTATTTTCTTCTTTTTTAGATCAATTGTTCTATCAATTGCTACTGGAAATCTAAAATGATCATCATAGTATTAAGCCATAAAAGGGAAAAGCTCAATATTTTCCTATAATAATTCAAATCCCTTATAACTTAATGATCTAGAACAAATAAATTACCATAAATCTAATAAAAGCAAATCCTAAACTTGTAAAACAAATTAAAAAAACTACTATAAACCAGTTAATCTTTGATATCCCACTTTTCTATTTTATCAATATATCTCAAATTATCTTTGTAATATAGAAGAAGTGGCTGTGGACTAATCAAATCGATCCATCAAACAAAAAGAGAAAGTGCTAATTAGAGACGTGGGGTTTTGACTTAGTTTCAAGTTGACTGATTATAACAAATATAATTAATGGTCCCTAATAAAAAGTTCATATCACTCATGTAAATCATGATGATCATATATATATTCAACTTAAAGAATATGAACTAAATTATATACGGTGCAGATTAATTAAGTTTAATTTTTATGATGTAAATCTCCTCTCCTTTTTGTTATAACATATAAGCAATGTCTGGATAATCATGATTGGTTCTTTCTAGGTGAGCTATAAAATACATTTATTTATAGGTCTATAATTTGTCTATGATTAATTACTTTTATAGTGCTGTACCAAAAGCTATGTTGATTTTGGAGTTTATTTCAACAGTTTGATAGTGATAGTGTTATTAAATATATCTATAATACATATTTAATAATTAATTAAAATCAAATATGAGGGTGAAACCACATAAAAATAAACAATTCAAAATAAAGCCATTCTTCATCAATATACATTTGGACGTGACTCCCCACACGTGCCTTACTTTGTAAAATAATAAAATATTACTCCCTTCCTCCGTCCTTAAAAAAAAATAATAATAACTTTTATACGTGGGTGTACATACATGTTAAAAATGGTTTTGAAGAATACTTTTAAATTTAGTTGTGTATAAGGTAAATGAATGAATTGATTTATGTATACGTATAGGACATTTCAAATTTTCTTTTCAAGTTAATGTTAAAGTTACTATGAATAGGAAGAGAGTATATTAATTATTCATTATCAACAGAAGCGGACCTAGAGGGGTACGTGGGTTACAACGTACCCCCAATCCCAATTTTTTTTAATATTATATAAAAAAAAATTATAATAATAAATAAGTGAAAGATGATCAAAAGTTTAATACATTTATCTTTTAAATGTCTTGAACTTATTTTATACTCCCATTTGTAAAAAAATAAAAATGAACGTTCATACATATATCTTGTTTTATAATACTTACGGCTCACACTTTTATTTGTATATATCTTAAAATGTTCATACATATATCTTATTTGTATGGTATATATATATATATATTATTTATTTGTATATATTTTAGAACATTTATACATATTTATTTGTATATGTCTTACTTATTCGTAAACATCTTGTTTATTTATATATTTATCGTACTCTCATATTCATAATTCTGGATCCGCCTCTGATTATCAAGAGTACTAAAGTTGATTTGAAATAATTAAAATAATTAGGATAAATGAATACATGAATAGCTTATTCTAGGCGCAGGATTTAAAAAAAATAAAAATCGGCATGAGGTATGCAAACAACTGATGGGAAATTCGATCTTAATTATAATTTTCTTGAACCTTTTCAAATTAGTTAAAGTATGCAATTATTGTAATTGTTAATATTATCATATCGCCATCATTATCAGCATTATTCTATTATAATATTTGGATAAGAAAGAAAAGTTAATTTTATTGAACTACTATGTAGATAAATTTCATGTAAGAGCACGTAAAATATAATTATGTACTAATGTTGTTCAAAAATAAAAAAATAAATCTCAATAAACTTGTAATTCTATATAAATTCATGATAATCTCAATTTAATCATGGTTTTTAATATTTGTGTGTAAATTCACTATCACTTTAGTTTTTTTAATTGGAACACAATTTGTATTTTTCAATGTTATAGGGTGTGTTAGTGCTTGGACCAGAGATCTCTTTATATGGATGAAATTGTCTTGAAATCTGAAAAAAATGAGTGGTATAAAAGTTTTGAAATATTTGACCGCTCGACTTTTAACTCGCACACGAACCATTCAAAAGCGTGAAAAACAGCACGAATCGGTGACCGGTCAACTCGCCAATCTAATTACTTTATTTGTACAATATTTTTAGGAGCTATTTGCAGTGTAAGATGCATGCTTATTTTATTTTTTTTGTTGTTGTGATTTGTTCATAGAAGAGTCTAATACTAGAGAATACATTTTTGGCCTACATATAAAATCATAATGCATGGTCTAAGGATTATATAAACCCTATTGCTTTACCATTGATGGACAGTAAATAATCTTATTTAAGATGACAGTTAAAAAACGTAATTAACCTTAAACCGATTTAAAAGAATCTTTTAGAATTCTTGGAAGTGCTTAAAGCCCAGCCATGAAGCAGAATCAGCCTTTTGTGCAATCAATCCTGGAAGATAGTCTCAGCTCAGATTAACAGGAAAAAGTGACAAGAATAAAATACATAAAAGAATAATGTACTTGTTTGTGTTTATAAATTAATACAGTATAAAATATTGGAGTAATAGATATAAGCATGCGTGGCTGTTCTGTTCCTGTAGAGAAAGAGGGTTAAAAGGCAAAAAAAGCAAGAGACCCATACTTCATTTCACATTGCCCCACTTTTCGCCTGATTTGAAATCTTGTCTTCTGGGTCCCATCAATTATACTTTAATCAAGGATTAGTGACACCAAACCCAAGCTACTTCCCCAAATTCTCTCAAAAACCTCTGGTGCCTTTTTTTTTTCCTTCAAAAGTTACTAATATAGTCTTTTATCAATTTTTTGTAACAATTATACTTTAATCAAGGAGTATTTACAATTTTAGTCTTTTATCAATTTTTTGTTTGCAACACTTAGAGGAGGTGCACATTTGGTACTCTCACACCTATAGAAAAATTAATTAGGCAGCGGATGCAATAATCAATAACAGACTTAACTACATTTGAAGAGGATATCCTTCAGACCTTTTACTCAATTTTTTGAATGCATAAGAATTTGTATACAGTTTTCTATGCACATTGATTTTTAGAATAGTGTATCTTTTTTTCTTAGTCTATATTTTGCCCATAACGAAAATTTTTCCAGACAAAGTTTTAATGGTGTTGGTGTTACGGCCTCTGACTCGACATGTGAGCTTATGGTCTTAGATTTTTTTGTTCTCTTATATATTGTGCTTTTTATTTTTTTCTATACTTCAACAATTTACTACAAGTGCGTACAAAATAAATAAACAATATTTACCGGAAGGAAAATGAGTTTTTTTTAAAGTGATTTTTTTTTGGCTTTAATTTATATATGAAATAAGTAATACTGAATATACCATAAAAATTGTGTAAATCGAGGTTACAGAAGTTTTTATCTTTATTATACATTGCTTTAATTTATTAATCGTTTTAGTCACTTTTAGCTTACATTTATCTTTTCATTACTTAATTAAGAACAAACAGACAAAATTAATTTACAAGTTTTTGTAAAAATAAAGTATTGATTTTGTGTTATACTAAATGATTAGTAATATGATGCGATTTAGTGCTTTTGTGTAAATATAATATATAGCTTTAGATACAGGTGTATGTCACAATGTACAGGAAATGGCTGCTTGGTGTATGATTACCTTTTCTTGCTTGCCACTATGTAAATGTCATTAATTATATATTATCATCGATCCATATACACTTTTAAGTATTATTATATATTTCCAAGTTTCCACAAGGCAAGCTAATAAATCTTCACGTTATTTTGCACGAGTTTAAATTTTGGATGTTTTGGAATATTCTTTTATCTACATAATGTATAATTTTATGATAATATTATTTATTACTATTATCTAAGATATTTACGTCTAAGTTACTTATTTTTTCATGAGTAAGGTTAGAGGTGTTTATTCGGGTCGTGCTAATCGGATCAGTCCTGAAAAATATAGAATTATGGTTCATGAATTATAGACCCGTTTAAATTAAAACATTTTTTATCCAAATCAGGTAGTCCGCGAGCTAAACCGGGTCAGCCTGCAGGTCTACAGGGCCCGCCCGCTAGACCGAGTTGTTACTTTTTTTTTTTTTTAATAAATAACCTGAAAACAAATTTTGGTAAGCATTAAGAAGCCTATTACCATCCACTAGTCATTATTACTATTTTTTAGTTAGTCATTATTATTATTTTTTTAACTAATTATATATTTTTCTATTTTATTTGTTTGTTGGACGTGCCAATCGTGACCTTTAATTTTAAAAGAATTTTTTTTATTGTAGCCCGTTTAGTCTGTGGCCCGCTAGAGTTAAGGTTAGGTCCCAACAATTGTAGAACCGTTAAATATGAACCGATTAAAACCCTAGCCCCTTTAGCCCGTAGTCCCATAGGGCTGACCCTATAGAGCTAGGGCCAGCCCGATAGACATCTCTAATTAAGGTCTAATTGAAAGTTATTAATTTCATTTTTTTAGCAACACCCCACCATATTTAGGAGTGTTCAATAATAAACCGGACCGGAAAAAAGACCGGAACCGGTCCGGACCGGAACCGGACCGACCGGTTAGATTCCGGTCCGGTCTCCGGTCCGCGAAATTTTGGATTCCGGTCTTCCGGTCCGGTCCATAAAAAAGAGAAAATGTATACAAATATGGTCCATATTTGTATACATTTTCTCTTTTTTATTTTTTTTTACATTTTTTTATTGGTTTGGTCTGCTGTGGACTCGAGTGCATGTTGTGCACTCTAGTTCATGTTGCACTTTTCAGTTGTACTGACTTGCACTTTTTCATGACTTACACTTTTGGTAAAATGGTGTTGCACTTTTCAATTATTAAACTGTATAATAATATTTTTATTTATAATGACTTGCACTTTTTAGTAATATTGTGTTGCACTTTTCAATTTAATAACTTACACTTTTGAGATTATTTACCAATAAAGTCGTTATCACCACACATTCAACAAATTGCAACAACTACTTAAAAGTTTATCTATTTGCTTCATTTTGGATTCAAAAAACCATAATTACCCTTATGCATTCAAATTGGTTTAAATTTTCGAAAAAACTACTATATCAGATATTTAGTCTTGGCAAAAAATTCGTGTTTCATTTAATTAATCAACATTAGGTTACAGAATTGGATATTAATTCAGATAGTTATTATTGTCACAATTATCGCCTTTAATTCAATTCCTCAATTCTGTGAATTTCTAGTTTTTGATTTCGAAAAGCTTCTGCAGAATCGATCCAAACACGAGTTTCGAAAATCGATAGTGATCTTCAATTCAAATCATCTGCATCGCTCGTCTTCAATCGCAATCAATTCTTCAAACCAATTCAACTGCATCGTACGTATATTCATTTCAATTCCTTAATATTAATCATGTATTTTTTGATCCAATTCTTTTTCCTTTCCATTCATTTGGATTTCGTCCGTTTCATCGATATTGTGTATCCTCGATTTATATATCAAAACTACATTATACTTTTAATTGGTTTATCAATCCATTATTTGTATATTAATCTCACCCCAATTCCACAGGCATTTCTGATTCTAGAAGACTTGACATGGATTATATCGTATTCTGCAAGTTTGACTATAATGGGAAGAACAAACTTATTCGCGTATCTGAATCGACAACTTATGCAGATTTGGTTGCTGAAACAACAGGTCCAACTTATATAGGTCCAAATGAATTGGGGTAGAGAAGTTTGGGTTGATGGAGAACCTCATGTAAGATTAAGGTAATGCTATATCTTATCAAATGTATGCACAATTTTGTTATGCACATTTCCGTGCATATACTACATGCATACACACATGTATTGTATCCTGCAATTGCATACCACGATGCATATTATATTTGACACGATGTATTGTATCCTGCAACTTCATTGTCATATGCACTATGAAATTCATTAGATGTAGTCCATGTCTTGATTTTTATGCATCTTTTAGTGCACATTATAATGTGCATACCTACATGCAACTGACATCAAATGAATTGGGGTAGAGAAGTTTGGATTGATGGAGAACCTCATGTAAGATTAAGGTAATGCTATATCTTATCAAATGTATGCACAACTTTGTTATGCACGTTTCCATGTATATGCAGAGTGCAGAAATCTCGAAGCTGCAAGTGAAACGAATTAATGTGTATACCTACTTTTTAGGAGAATTTTAAATTTTTGGAAGGTGCTGAAATTTCGCGTTTTTCGAAATTCTCCCTTAATCTATAATTATGGTATTTAGTTGACTTGTGAATTTGAATTATGCAGAGTGCAGAAATCTCGAAGCTGCAAGTGAAACGAATTAATGTGTATATCTACTTTTTAGGAGAATTTTAAAATTTTGGAAGGTGCTGAAATTTCGCGTTTTCGAAATTCTCCCTTAATCTATAATTATGGTATTTAGTTGACTTGTGAATTTGAATTAAAAAATTCGAATTGTTTGAAATTAGTAAAAGGGTATAACTGTCTTAAATTTTTCAATTTGATGTTATTAGACAATAAATTATGTTGTAGGTTTTATTAGACAAAACTAGTAGTGAAATGACCTTATTAATTATTTACCCTACACTTTTCATTAAAAAATGTGATATTGAGTTGCACTTTTTAATAATATTGTATTGCACTTTTCAGTAAAAAAAATTGTTATGTGTATACTAGACTAAACCTTTTTTAACTCTTCTCGCTCAACATTTTTCTCATTCCTATCTTTTACTACTAATTTGTAAAAAGATGATTTTTTTTTATAAAATTAAAATACAACACATGATTCAAACTGAGGACCTCCCTCTCGTAGTCTCGTTCATGCGATGTCTCGGGTCTTCATCTTGACTGGTGTTATAATTAAAAAAATAATTGATTTTTCATTTTATGTAAAAATAAATTTTTACTTATTTTTAATTGAACTTAAATGTATAATAGACCTTTTCTGTTGAAATAAGACACAATGAAGGGTAGGACGATATTTCATTTTTTAAGGTGAATCCATATATAAGAGTAACAGAATTATATTCGAGTTGCCGACCTAACCACATGTCATTCGTACCAACCCAACACTGAATGTCATGCCTTCTTTTAACTACAAAATAGTAGTATTAGTATTTAATTTTATCAGATTGCATGTGCTAGTAACCCTTTTGTAAATATTATTATAATGATTAATAATTGATTTAGTGGTGGGGATTTTAAAATTGGAGATGCGAAATATAATGAATAAAGTATAAAAAAATGTTTATGAGATTGTCTCATCTGCAATCGGTATTGCTTTTCGATAAAAAAAAGTTACTCCCTCCCTAATTTAATCGACTACATAGTTGATCTGAAAACATGTTTTAATGTAAAATTATTTAATCTACTATTTATATATAGTGATAAAGTAGTAGATAAAATAATAAAGTAGATAGAGAATATAATGTATTTAATAGTATTTAAAGAAATGATTTTTTTTTAAAATATGAATAACCTAATAAAAAACAGACTAAAATAATTTTAAGAAATAGAAAATCTAATAAAAAACTGAGAACTTGAGAAGTATCATTTTTAAGGTAAAGTATTTTATTTTAAAAATTTTACCTTAAAATGGTGTATCTTCGTACTTTTTTTTTTTTTTTTTGACTTAATTACAAATAAAATCACTACATTTTTGTAATTGCAACCTAAACTAAACTTTTGATACTTTTTTTTTTACTTAATTACAAATAAAATCACTACATTTTTTAATTTGCAACAAACAAATTAATTTATATAACATTTAAATACACAATCATCATCTTAGCTAGTAAGCATCCACATCCTTAATTAAATACTTTTAAAATTAATAAATAAAAATTTAACACCAAATTATCATAGATATATATCGTAAGCAAATTTAAAATACATTTAAATATTAATATGATTAACAATATTAAAAAATACTTAAAATATTTAATGTTGTGTACCCATTGTACAAATACAACAAGTGCACATAAATGTTACTCATGTCACACACCTTGGCTTGCGGAGTATTTTTATCAAATTAAAAATTGAGAATTTTATTATGATTATATATATTTTTAAAAGAACTTATTTCTCATATATATTTTTAAAAGTCTAATTTAATCTTAAACAATTAATTTCGTAGACTTAGCTTTTAACTTACTGGTTTTTCTTGGAAACTATAGGTCTCATTTTTGTAACTTTGTATTAGGTCCTAAGTATTATTTAGAGATCACGTATGTGTATTGGTAATTTATACTCCTATAATATAATTTTACCTTGCATGCATGATGATATATCTATATTTTACTCCTCCTCTTTGGCCTTTTATTAGCATATACAACGCAATATATATATATTGGTCCTATATTTTTAGTAAGACCCAATATGTTGAGATATGATCAGAATATTTCAATCGATCGCAAATAGTGTGTATTTCAATTGTTTGGTATGCACACAATTGAGTGTACAATTTAAATGTATTAATTAGAAATTTTACTTTAAAAAATAAATAAAGAATAGACAACCTTTATTTTGAAGTGGAGAGTATATTACTCTCTCCGTGTGCTCATAAGCTTTCCATTTTACTATTTTTGTTTGTCCGTCTATGAATTTTTCATATATTTTTTAACAAATACGTAGGAGTATCTTTTAATTTTTTATTCTTCACTTCACTTTATATTTAAAGTTTCTTTCTATTATTTAATCACTTTATTCTCAATCACATATATTATATCTATTATTTAATCATTTTTTTTAATTCATTTGTAAAAAAGTAACAAGAAATTTATAAACAAATGGAGTGGAGGATGTACGTACTATACTTGCTCTTAATTTATTTAATAAAACACGAGGGGAAGTTCAATTTTAAACCAAATAAAAACTAAATGAGGGAATCGTAGAAGGGGATAAATGGAAAGAAGCCAATAAATAATATACGTACTATCGATCTATGGGAAAATGATGATGTCATGGAAAGGTCAATTTGACATCATTGTGATGATCATCCATTTGGGTGTCCTTATATGGCATGGGGCTATATACCTTGTCCTTTCGATAAATTCAAAAATTAATCATAATATGTAGTATGTATTTATCTTCATGTATATATGCATCTGTATTGTCTCACTGGTCCCTCTCATGTATATATAATAATACATATATATACACACAGGTACATATTTTTGTTCATTCTCCTTTGTATTTATTATGTCCTTTCTATATTAATTATCCTTTTACAGTAGTATTTTTCATAAATTTCCTAAATGTCAGACCTCAGGAATTTTCGCACGCTTCATCTCGATCAATAGATACTGAAAAGTGAATGGCCATTTAAATTATGATGATGTCAAATATTTTTGTTTTGTTTATTAATTCAAAAAAAAATAAAAAATTGTTACTCACTTTCAATTTATTGTATGTAATGGTTTGAACTTGATCGAGCGGCTCTTTATTGAATTCTTTTTACTCGATTTAAAAAAACTGTTCTAGGTTTATGAGGTATCAATTATTCTAATTATATATTTGCAATCATAAAATTTACTGTAGTTGTTAATCGATCAATTGTTCTTAATTAAAATCTTAATTTCCTTAATTATAACGTTTATTTAATTTGGATTGAGAATTTTTTTTTTTTTTTTTTGAACGGAAAAACGTATATTATAGTCTCGAGTATTCGGGACACTCAACCCAATGTAGTTGTTAGATTTGTCTATATATAAGTTCAGTAACAACCATGTCCGCCGACATATCACGTGGTTCTAGCTAGCTAGAATGTAAAAGTATAAGTCCAATAATTGGTTTTTAAACAAGTTAATGTTCAATTTCTAATTCAAGCATTTTGTGCATATTGATTCAATTAAAATTTGGGAGATATGTGGGTTTCATTATTAAAATGCACACACATATAGTATATTAATAGTTTAGTTTGGAAGTTATCAATCCTATGAAATCGATGTTTGGATTTGTCTTATTAATTTTAATCATTTAGTTTGTAGTTTAATTGGTGCGTTTGATTTGTTTTTATTTTATTTTTGGGAACTCATTTACTAGCTAGTAACTTAACTTTAAATATTTGCCATTTTATTACAAATATGAATAGTCAACTAAAAAATAACATAAGTTCCCATCAAATATTAAGGTGGATCCAAGCAGTGGGTGATGGTCCAAGCTAATCAATTTGTTCATTATTGAGGATAAAATTGAAGAACAAATTAAGGTAGTAGTGATGGAAGTGTTGAAAATTTGAAAGTCAGAACAAATAATTATAGATTGAGGTGGTGTCAAAAAGAAGTTGAACATTCATTTTTCTTCTTTTAGTATATTCACTTTTTTTTTTTGGGTGGAGTGGGGGGTCTTTTTTAATTTCTCCCTTAGCTAAGTGATGAAGAATTGAATATTTTAAATATTTGCACCAAGAAAATTAAAAAGGCATATCCTTCATAGAAATTAAATCAAGGATACATAATTAATTAACTTAGATGAAATTTATGATGAACGGCCCCTTATCAATTCATGCGTTGAACTATTCGAAATAAATTTATCATTAGAATTTTGGATCCTCTTAGGACTTATAAAAGACTTATGTCAAAAAAAAAAAAGGACTTAAAAGACTAAATGAGATTTTGAGTACGTTCGATCAATTGGTGACAATCCTTGTTAAGAAATGAAAAAGAATTCGAAACTAAAATATATATACTCATATTATATGCACGTGGGTTGGTCTGCTATGGACTCGAGTGCATGTTATGCACTCTAGTCCATGTTGCACTTTTCAGTTTTACTGACTTACACTTTTTGGTAAATGGTGTTGTACTTTTCAATTATTATTAAAAATATTATTATACAGTTTAATAATTGAAAAGTGCAACACCATTTACCAAAAAGTGTAACTCAGTAAAACTGAAAAATGCAACATGGACTAGGGTGCATAATAGATTTTACCTATGCATGTCGACCGTGGAGTAAATAAATACTCCGTATAATTTAAGGTAAACAATGAGATATTTATCATTTTTGTGCATATTTTCTTTGATAATTTTGAAAGACAAAAATATTTCAATTTATATATTGGCACACCGGTTGTACCATGCCACTACTGCAATTCTGACTAACAATTTCTTTAAAAAAAAAAAAAAAAAAAGAATACATCAATTGGACGGTGCCGCAGGAGTATTTGTCATAATTTTTTTTACTATTTGATTCAATTATCATAATATCGTTAAAAACATAATCAGGAATGAGAACATATATAGATGTTTGGTGTATTTGAAGACATTTCTACTTAGACTTTGCTTAAACCGGTTGTGGTTTGTTAAGGTACACTGAAAATTTCAGTGTTACCGAATTTTTGAACATCTTTTAACAAAATTTATGTAGGATGTCGGCACGCATTTTGTAATGGTGTTCATAAGAAAAAAGAGAGAGAGAGAGTATTTCAATATCACTGAAATACCTAAAATTTTAAATGTACTTATCCTTTGTATACTAAAAATCAATGCTTTCATTTCATCAATATTTCTGATATTTTTCGATTCGATAAGTAGAATATATTGATTTTTTTATGTGTGTGTTTTTTTCCAGAGTACCCCTAGATAAATCAAATAGGTTCAAATTAAATCATCCTAAAATTGGGTGTTTTCCAATTCGATTCGAACCAGCGCCGCGATGAGTAGTTCAGGTCACCTTTCCGGTCAATGATAAAATAAATAATGGTCAATAAGTTGTTTGGAAGGAATTTTCCCAATAAACTCTAACAAACCGTGTTATAATGTATATAAGTGTAACTAATAATGTATGTTTCAATTTTTACCGTTTACCTAACATTAATACGCCATAATTAACATATGTTTATACTTCAAAGTATTATTCCCGGGTAAAGTCTAGTATGCACTCAGTGCATGTTGTGCACTCTAGTCTAAAGAAAAGTATATGTTATTAAACTGAAAAGTACAATACAGTATTACTAAAGTGTAAGTCACTATCACTAAAAATATTATTATACAGTTTAATAATTGAAAAATGCAACACCATTTACAAAAAAGTGTAAGTCAGTAAAACTAAAAAGTGCAACATGGACTAGGATGCACAACATGCACTCGAGTTCATAGCAGACCAATCCTTATTCTAAAAAAAAAAAAAAAAATGTATTACTCCCAAAACTAATTTAAATAGTCGAATATAAGCATAAATATATTGTAGATATAAATAGTCGAATTAATATTTGGTTTATGTACAGAAGAATTGATTAATTAAATAGGACCACAGAAGAAGTGATGGAGGAGAATTAAGAGATGCAACCAATACCAAATATATATATATATAAAAAGAGCATGTGAGAGAAATAGAGAGTGGCAGCTATCATTTCACTTTGTTTGCAGAGAGAGGACTTTTGTTGAAAAACCTTGGGATTGAAGGGAGCTATAGAGATGACGAATTGAACCTAATCATGGCATAGCCATATCCCATATATATATTTTATATTATATACACGACTCAAAACAAATTCGAGAGAGAGAGAGAGAGAGAAGGGCGGTTCATAAATAAATTATTTTAATTATAATTGGGTTTAGCTAGGAAGGTGTGGGTGCTGCTTTATGATGAGAAGACAGACATTGAAAGAGTAAAGAAAAAGCAAATAAGAGAGAGAGAGAGAGAGATCATATGGCTGTCACCTGAACTTCCTCCTAGTGAGAGAGAGAGAGAGATTAAAAATAGTTAATATTAATCTTGGGATTTTCAAGTGTTATAAAAAGTCATTATGGAATCGGCAAACACTCATCATCATCAGCTCCAAGATCATCAGCAGCAGCTTGTTACTGCAGCCTCTAATTCTAATTCTATTGGAATCTCTACTTGGCCTCCTTCTTCCAACTTCATGTATGTAACTCCCTCCCTCTCTCTCTCTCTCCTCAATTTTAATTATTTGCTTAATTGTATGTCATGAATTACTACTCTTTTTGTAATTAATTAATTTCAAAGTTTGTAATCTCATGAACGAGCTAGCTAGGGTTGTTAGTAATTGATTAGGGTTTGTTAATTTTAATTTACTGCAGGAATGGTACTGGTTCTAATGGGTTCAGTACTTGTTCACAATATCCTCCTCCTCCGAATCATCAAAGTATGTTGAACTCTTCATCAACAAGGCCCCTGCAACAAAATTACACACTACCCACTTTCAACTGGCCCAATCAAAACTTCACTACTACTACTACTAATCAACATCATTTGCAACACAAGGTCGAACAACACCTTTCCGACCAATACTACCGTAGCAGCAGCAGATACACCGACTTCAATATAATTAATGATGAAACAAACTTCCAAGAAAGCGTCGACGATGAGGTGGGTACGAAGTTGTTGCTCAAGTCATTCTCATCTGGGAATCTCATCAACAAGAATAACGGATCAAGATTCTGCAGCCAGATTTTCCCCACCATTAACGTTTCCAGTTTTAATGACGACGTCGACACGCCTTTGGACATGAATCTGGAAGCTGTAGATCTCCTCGCCTCCGATTTTATTCCCTCTTCACACAATCACTTCAGAGATAACGTTAACGCCACCTTTAATTCTTTTGGCTTTAATCATCATATGCAGCCCCCTCAGATTATTAATCCATTTTATGCCGGCTCTAATAAGGTCAGTAATTTTAAATTACTAATTGTTTTTATTTCATGTCTACAATATTCATAATATTTCATTGAATTCACACAAATGGGTCTTTCGATTATTTGGTGTGTGTTTAATTTTTCATCTTTTTCGACAAGAAAAATAGCTATAGCTATAGGAAAGCTACTAGTCTTTTTTTTTTTTTTTTTTTAATTTTATTTTCCCTTTATATGAAACTTATTTATCTTTTTCTTTTCTTTATATGAAAGGGGTCTTCTCTTTTCTCCATCCTTCAGCTTTTTTCGCATTATATAACCCACACCTTTATATTTTTCAGAAAAATTCATGAGTCCTTTTAGTCATGGATTTTGACAAGAGGGCCATGCATGTATGATTATTGTTATTATTATTCTGCTGAACTAGCTACTTTACTCTTTTGAAATTTGAATTAGGCATCAGCAGCAGTGTCATGTAATGCAGCACCTGTAGAGCAACAAACAAAACGAAATAGCAACAAAATGGATCAGCCAAAAGCGCTAATTCAAAATGCGCCCAAAAAATCGCGTTTAGAAGCACGCTCTTCTTGTCCTCCTTTTAAGGTACTGTTGATATGATACAACTCATGAAAATACAATTATTTTATGATATATATATATATGTCCAATTTTGAACATATTAATTTCTAAAGAAATTGAGTCATGAACAAGTAGTCTAATTTATTTTATTGGTAATCAATTCAGGTGAGAAAAGAGAAATTGGGAGACAGAATTGCAGCTCTTCAACAGTTAGTAGCACCTTTTGGCAAGGTAATTACAACTATTGCATTATTTCGACCAAAATCTACCATCTATAAAACTCTATACATTGTCATTTCTTAATTTGATAGTAAAAAACAACATTTTCACCTTAAACTGCACACTTTAAATATTTTAAAATTACACCGCATGTCATTACTTTATTACACTACTAGATGATCGAGAAAAAAAAAAAAAAAAAAAAAAGACCGAGAGATTTTGTAATAACTACATTAACTTGAATGTGCATGCAGTGGTCAATGATCAATGAATGGGCGATATATGCATGCATGTTATTAATACTGATTACTTTTTTACTACATCAAGAATGGTAAAAAAGAAAAATCTTAAAAAAAAAATAGTGGTCAAAAGTTTGATTTCATGCTTAGAATCTCAATAAAGAGACATATTCTCTTCAGACTTCAGAACTCCTGCATATATATATATATATATATATATTGAATTAATTTAATTAATGAGTTTGAAATGAATAAATAAATAAATGTTATAACATGTGGTGGGTTGGGGGAATATTGCAGACAGACACAGCATCGGTACTAATGGAGGCCATTGGATACATCAAATTCTTACAGAGCCAAGTAGAGGTACTATACTACTCCACTTCTGACACTATTCAAAAAAACATTCTTCTTGGTACTTGTTCCAATACCCTCCATACTATAAATGAATTCCATTTTACACCCAAACATACATAGATAGTACTCTTATTCAAACATTAAATGTTTTTTGTTTTATTGCTTTGTTTTTTATTTCTTACATACTTTGAAATTGAATGTTTGTATTACCTACCTACCTAGCTAGTAGCTAGCTACTTAGGTATATATGTTCTCTGCTCACGAATCTTTTACCTATAGCTTGAATAGATCTTGCTCAGTCAATTTGTCTCACCCTTACAATTCGTAATTTTAGAAAAATGAAGTAGCAAAAATACTTAAATATGTATAAATTAAAACTGATATGTAATTGTGTAATGGAACTATTAAGGTGCATGGCTAGATATAAATTAAACTCTGTCAATTAGTCGTATTATGGGAGCTCATAAAATAAAATTTCAATATTTTGAATTAAAATAGAAGATGCAAACCGAAAATTATTAATAAACTTAATTTACATAGATAGTAATGATAATGAGTCGGTGTTGGTTTATAGTTTCTTTTGAATTTATTATTAATAAACTATACCAAATGAGAAAGGTTTGAGATGTTATGATTAAAAACCCAATAATTAGTTTGACTAATTATGATTACTATTTATATGGATAAGTTATGCATATGTTTCGACCTCAGAAATAATTTGATTCATCAGCTAGCCCATGCATGTGAAGAATGTTGTTGAGACGTCATTATCGAAGTTGACAAAGTAACTCCAACACTTGTTGATGTATATATTAACCTAATTCTCTTGTGCTAACTATTCTATACACTGTTAGTGCATGTTTGCTATATATATATATATATATATATATATATATAGTTATGAAATTTAATTTGTGATCACAAATGTCATTTAATTTTATAAAAGTGCATGATCTGTTTTGATCCAACATATGGACACATACTTTTACTATTTATCAAGAATTTCAAATGTTAGGATTTTAAAGTCATGACTTCCCCGTAACTAAATCCCAAAAGAAGCATACCCTACGTACATGTAATTTTTTGCACATTTAATTTGCATACAACTTGCATGTAAATAGTGGCCAGTTTTTCTCTTGAAGGGGACAAGCTTCCCTATGATCACTTTGTGTTTGATTGTGTAAAATCTATAGTAAGATATCTTGTGTATAGTCAAGGAAAAATTAATAGTAAGAGATATATTGTGATAGTATTTTTTTATTATATAAATGATCACATCAACATGGAAATGGGCCTTCATTGTTTATTTATGACGATTTCTTCTTCTTCTAAATTTCGTTTTCTATTCAATTATTTTCTTCTATTCTGGAAATCATTGAAGTGCCACTATATATATTTTGACATTTTCTTTATTTAATTTGATCATTGCAGACTTTAAGCGTCCCTTATATGAAGGCGTCACGGAACAAGCCTATTAATAGACTAACGAAAGGGGTAAGAATGCTATTCAATTCTTACTAAAGTATATGCATTACAAACACAAAAACTATTAACAAAATTAAGCTGTTCATTTTCTTTATTTCTTACAAGGGTTAATGTCGTAATTAAATAGCAAGACCGTATAGTGTCAGAAAATGAAGTCACATAATTCACATTTTAGCATACGAAAGTCGTTACATAAATAAATGTTTGATTTTATGAGTCATACTTCTTAAAATTATTAAACAATATGTAATAGTACTTAATTTGTATGCTAAACATTATATTGAGTTCATCATAAATTTCTTGTGAATTAGGTTAGTAGATGTTTTTGTCTAATATGATGACTACATATGCAGGGTCATGGTGAGAATGAATACGAAGAATCGAAGCGCGATCTGAAAAGTCGAGGGCTATGTTTGGTTCCATTGACATGCCTGTCGTACATAACTGACAGTGGAGGCGGGGCTGTATGGGCGCCACCTCAGTTTGGTGGCGCCACCTAGCTAGAGCTAGTTATTTGAATAATATGATCTAGAAGAAAAGTTTGAAATTTGTATGAGTAAATTTAACCTAGCTCTGAGGAATTATCTCTACGTTTAATTTAATTTAATGGAGCAAACTTGGTCATCCTGCAAAAAAGGAAAATGGTTTTGGGATGGACGACCAAGTTTGATCCATTAATACTACGTGTGATTTCCTAGCTAGTGTAGTCTTAATTTTCATTGTTAATTTGTGTAAACTAATTCAGTTATTTATGTTTACTACAATTTAATTATCCTCATAAGTTATAAAATCAAAACTAGGAAACATTATTATAAGTTTTTGTTACCATGCATATTCTAAAAATAAGTTGTACTTTGGATAAGAGTAGGACATTTGAGAGTATATATATGTGTAGAGTGTGGTGTATCTTCATAATGATTCTCAAAATGTGAATCATGCTGCAATTACAATACTTGCCCAAATACTTAATTAAGAATCATGTTCATCTTTCTATTTTCTTATTTGAAGACAAGAATAAAATTAAATAATAAGAAAAGTATTATGTGATAATTTAATTTGCACCATGCAAATCATCCGAAAGAAGTAACAAAAAGGTATGAATCGTTAACAGTATCCTGCATGGTCTTTAAAACAATATTGTTTATTAAAAGAACATATATCGCGAATGCAAAAATACGACACTGGTTGATCGAGTTTCTTTTAAAAAAATTCACACAAAAACATCATTTTTTTCGAAAAAAAAAATTCCACAAAAATTGATATTTTTCGAAATAATTAAAGTTCCACATAAAGTGATTTTTTTTTTAAATTTAGTTCTACCAAATCTTCATTCTTTCGAAATTTTTTTCCCACAAAATGTGTAGCTTTGAGTTTTTGTCAAAAACTTTGGTTTTTTATTTTTATTATTTTTGAGTTCTTGTAAAAAAACTCGGAACTTTGGGCCGAGTTTAACTGAAAAACTCGAAAAATAATTTTAAGCTTTTGATAAAATTCAAAATGCATATTTTGTGGAATTTTTTTTTTTTTTTAAATGTACATTTGGTGGAACGTTTTTTTGTGAAACTTTTAAAATTAAAAAACTTAAAACTTATTTTTGACCATGTAGTGTGAGGGGTGGGGCGGTGGGTCGATTATGATGGTTTTTTTTTTCAAATTGGAAAATGGGTGAAGAGGTGAAGTTAATATTTTTTTTTAATGTGATTATAAGAGAGGGAAAGTGTGGAAGGTTGAAAAATCAAAAATACCCATGCACCTCCCTCCATTCACGTTGAAAAATCTAAAATACCCCTTCCATTCTCAATCCTAATTAAACCATTTTTCCCTCTTCCTCACTCATTTTCAAGCACACCCACCCGTGTACCTCCCTCCTAGGCAGCGGCGCCGCCCAGGCAGCGGCGCCGCCCACCCCCTCCTCCCTCCAATCGACTGTCGCACACCCCCTCCCTCCCCCTCCCAAGGCTACTGACGATGTCGCACACCTCCTCCCTCCCCCTCCCAAGGCTACCGACGTTGTCGCCCACCTCCTCCCTCCCTCTCCCAAGGCCGTTGACATCGTCGCTCCCCCCTCCCCCACGTGCGCCGTCGCTCTGCCGCGTTTGAAGAAATAGGCGATCGTCGTTTGTTCATCACCAACCCAACCTCGTCGTCCCCTGATCTTTCTGCGTCGTGTTTGTAGAAGAGAAGCCCACCCCCGTTCGTCGCCGACCCACCTCGCCACCCCCTGGTTCGCTGCCATCATCCATGCAATTTTTTTCTTCTTTTTTACGATTTGAAGAAGAGAGGGAATAAATTAGGGATGGCAATGGGCCGGGTACCTAGATACCCGGACCCGACTCGTTTCAATTCAGGTCCGAGTCGAGTCGACCTGTTTGGGTCACGGGTCGGGCCGGGGCAAATCGGGGCGATTTATAAATTTATTTTCACATTTATATGAAGGTGAATTATTGTTATATATATTAATAAACATTAAAATATTGAAGATATATTATATTTATATGTATAATATATATATAAAATACATATAAAAACGGGTCACGGGTCGAATGTGATACCCGCGGCGCCATTGACTTGTTCGTATTTTTGGATAAGTTTTCCCAAGTATATTTTCGTTCCAAGGATTTAATTAAGTGCCAATGAATCCCTAAAGTTGCAAGTTATCATGCCATTGTAGTAACTAAGCTTGTTTGTTTGGATTTTCGGGAATTTAAAAACAAGTACTAAACTAGATGAACTAAACAAGAAGAAACGAACAAAAGCAATAACGAGATATCTAACTTCCTTTCGAAAGTGCAAGGTGAGAGAGTATTGCCTCGGGTGTATCCATTTTGTAGGTCGTGTGGTGAATTATTGGGCCAAAATACACAAATCAAACCTAATGCGTTGGGTAGGGCTAAAGGCTATCACTCGTGTGTGTCGACCAATCCCTTGTGAGGCCTAGGTGAACACGTGCATTGACTAGCAATTATATCGTCTAATCAATGCCATATGATCTTAGGATAGTGTCTCATAAACACGTTCAACACGGTTACTAATGTTTATGAGACGCCCCTTCACTAATCTAATAGACGACCTCTAATCGACTAGTTTCTAGTGTCGTCTATCTAAGCAACTAACCCCCGGTCGGTGTAGCTAATTACTATCTTAATTCTAATCGATTAATTCAAGCTCATACACACATTCCTAATCATGCAACCCAATACGGTCGTTGAAGTTGACAAAACTAACAATGCTAGCTAATAGGGTGAATTAATCAATTGAATCATTCAAAACACAACACTAGAAGCATATACACCCAATTCCTAAGCTAATCATGCAATTAATCCATAATTACACCACTTATCCACCAAAACTTCCACACCCTAGACAATTAGAACTTAGCCCATGGTTCTATGATAGGAATCCATGGCTAAAACAACAAATAACATCAAATTCATAACAAAATAGCAATAGATTGGAGAAATAAATAAAATACCAAATTGAATTGCAAAATAGAGTAATATCACATTGATCATGAAAATGTAGCTACAAAACGATGCAATAGACGATGCCCGATGATAATCGTATCTTGATTTGAAGTAAAAATCACTATTCTATCTAATCTAATGAAGAAATTAAACTAAAAATGAAGAACACCTACTACTATGTGAATGTGTGTGAGAATAGCTTGTAAAAGGAGTAAGACTCCCTTTTAAAACTCAAATTTGATCTATTTATAGTTGGGGTAGAAGTCTTGAATTAATTTTGCAATTAGGCCCTTGAAATATGGAGAAAATGGGCTAAAAACCCCGAAAATGGGTCCACCCGGCCGGGTGGGTAAGTGGCGTGGCCGGGCGGACCAGTTGGGTGCGCGAAATGGGCTGGAACAGGTGGCCCGGCCGGGCGGAACTTTCGTAAGTTGAAATTTGCAAAAATATGCAAAGTGGGTGAACTTAGCAAAAAGTTGGGTGCAGATAATGTGGCCCGGTCGGGCGGGCTGGTCGGCCCGGGCGGGCGGATGCTTCGGCCCAACTTCCGTCCTCCGTCTTCATCCCTTCATATCTCGAGCTTCCGACCTTCGATTGACTTGATTATTTTTTTCATTCCACTCCATTTTTCGAGACGAATCCAATGGTGCAATTAGGGTTGTAAACGAATCGAATACTGCAGTATTCGATTCGATTCGTGAAAATATTCGAATATTCGTATTCATATTCGTATTCGTTTAATTTTCGAATAATAAATTTGATTCGATACTATTCGATTCGAATGATTATTCGATACTATTCGATTCGATTCGATTATTCTATATTCGAATTTTTTAATACATATTCTAAACATTATTTTTCAAGTATTCGATTTGAAATTGATTCGTATTCAATACTATTCGATTTGACTTGAAACTATTCGATTCGAAAATTTATGAAGAAATTTTTTAAAATAATAATTTAAAAAATATTATAGGACATGAGACAAATATACATTTAAAAATATATTTATGTATATATATTATAAATATAATCGAATACTTACGAATATCGAATCGAATATCATAATTTTGTATTTGTATTCGTTTATTAATCGAATCAAAAAAATATTTCTATTCGAATTCGAATCATAAAATTTCGAATACGAATATCAAAATTCGAATACGAATATCGAATCGAGCAAAATTATTCGATTCATTTACAACCCTAGGTGCAATCCTCTCTTCAATCCAGTGAGTGCAAATAATGATTGAACATTCGTTTTTGCGATTTTAATGTCTAATTCACATCGTATTCCTACAAAACGAGCTCAAACACCTTTCTCAATCAAATCAAGCATATTAGTGTGAAAATGCATGAAAACCCATCAAAGTTTATCACTAAAACACATGAAATCTTATGCAATTTACAACCGAATCACCGGACCCGCCCCATTTCAATACGGGTCCGGGGCGGGGCGACCCAAATAACACGGATCGGGTTGAAATTGGCATCCCTAGAATAAATCTTTCCACCATCCAGATCTAGATATGTAAGCCTTTTTTTTTTACAGAATTTTTATGTTTGTCCGAAAATATTTACCGGATCCCATCAAGTTTTTCGAATTTTTGTATGTGTCAAAATTTTTTTTCCAAAATCAATTACTTTTTTGGAATTGTTTTTCGAAATTCTTGTGTCTGTCCGATGGTTTTTGCCAAATCCAAGAATTTTTTTTATTTTTCTGGAAAATTTGGTTTCTTATAATTTTTTGTTGTTTTGATGGTTTGTGTTGTTGTTTTTTGTTTTTTGTTTTTTTTTTGATATTATGGTGATGGTTGAGACGATTATTTCGTGAAATGAATAGGTGGGTGTTCGCATCATCGATCGTTTTTTCTTCAAAAATTCATCAAAGGGTATATTGAACATTTCATACTTTTTTGTTGATTTTTTTTTTGTCAGTGGGTGTCCTCAATAAGTTTGTGTGTGCGCCTTAGCCGTGACCCTCTATAATTCATTAAAGATGGGCTAGTTCTAAGGGTCAAGCCCAGATCTTGACTAAGCCCATATCAAAATCCAGAAGCGTGTCGCTAGATGGGTTTCGTTAAAATTCGTTTAGCAAATTACTAAAACCCAAACTGCGACATAAACCAAGGAACTCGCGTTGCTCTAAAATAAAAGAAAGAAAAGCTCAAAAGAAACAAATTGTGAGTAATGGCAGATGTGCAGAGACGACCGGGAAGACCGATGCCTCCGCCGGGAAGGGGTCCGCCACCGCCCCCCGCCTCCAGGCCCGCCCCTCGTCTTGAACCTATCGACCGCGAGAAGGTTTCTTTCTCTGCCTCTCGATGTACTTAATTCATTTTGATAAATATGTGTTTATGTTTGTTTATGCATCTATCTAGGGTTTCAAGGTGAATGTTTGGTTGATTAAATGCTGAAATATATGTACGCGACCCTACATTATTAAAACTTTAAAGCATACTATATTTTGCGAGTTAGGGTTTATTTTGCGAGTTAGGGTTTAGGGTTCAGAGAGTATGTTTCAGTTATCTGCTATGTTTCCGTTTTCTTTTCTTATCTGAGAAAAAAAATGCACGTGGTGTACATTTCTTAGATATTGAGATAATTGAAGTTGCCAGGATTCTGAACTTGGGGATTTCTTATTTGAAAGTTAAGGTATGGGTTCTGAAAACTTGTTCCAAATTCGAGATGCACCCTGGGAAACTTGAAATTGAACTTTTTTAGAGTTTAGCCCTGAGGAAATCTGTAGACAGCTACTGTTAGTAGCCCTTCCTGAGCTTTCAACATTGATAGCTGGGGTCTATACCAAGATCATTAGCCAATTTATCTCTGTTCTCAATGTATAGGTAGATTTTCTCTCCTTTTTTAGGTTTTCAGAGTGATGTGGCTTGCTGTTAATTCTTTGTGTAGAAGTCAGTTTTAAGTTCAACTCTTCTTCTCTCCTTCTGTTCCTCTCTGTCTCCTTTTTTGTTTTTTCTTCCCTTTTTTAACATTTTTAAGTCAGTGTGCTATGGTTTGCTACTTTATTATGTAATACTAATTGTGAAATTCAACCGTTTTGGTTGCTGATTGTTATGTGCAGACTTGTCCATTATTGCTTCGAGTCTTCACCAAGGTATGCCTTCACTTTTTTTAAACAGTCTAATGATTTTCATGGGAAGATTTTCTAAGCTTTGATCTTAACAGGTCGGAGGTCATCACAGTGATGACGACTTTGCAGTGAGAGGCAAGGAACCCAAAGATGAGGTCCAAATTTATACGTGGTTGGATGCAACCTTGCGTGAATTAACTGATCTGGTATGAAGAAGTTCTTCTGAATATATTTTGTATTTCCTGTTTTAGGTTGCAAAGCAGATAAAATCTAGTTTCTTTCAGAGATCATAATTAGGTTGCAATGTATTTTATTATTAATATGACAAGTATTTATTAGCTCTCCACTAATCATTAAATATGTATTTGGTTACATCTAGGTAAAAGCATATGTAAATTGAAATGCCAAATAAGTTATGTTCATTTTATGCAGAAACTCTATGTTTCTAGCACTTGTTATTATATTTTTCTGACTTCTGCAAGTATCAATTCACCATAGGCATAGAGAGTTAAAATTATCAAAATGTGCAGCTGATGCCAATCACATTTCTTGTATGTTTGCTCCTCATATTGTTCGTGTTCTGTTGTTCTTCAGGTCAAAGAGGTAGCTCCAGAAGCAAGAAGACGAGATGCTGTTCTATCCTTTGGTTTTGTCTACCCTGATAAACGTGGTCGTTTTGTGGTTAAGCAGGTCAGCCTTGTAGCTACATGCATTTGTGCATTTGCAAAATTTTGTCATTTTTGTATTGTGATTACCTAAATGCTAGCTATATTTATATCAAGGACAAATTCAAGAATTTTTCAGGAGGAGCACAACACAAATACAAATATAAAATATATTGAATGTGTTCTCAACTTTCCATTGAATATTCTCTCCATTAGCCACTGCTATTGCGCAGCCTTTGAAAATGGGGAAAAGGATGAGAATTAATGGGCACATTTGTTATTATTTTAGTACTAATTAAAATTTCTATAATACGGAGTATAAAACATTGATCTATATGGCAGTAGCTGCACAATATATACAAAGTAGCATTGATATATTCATGGAAATTAATCTCTGGATAAATTGAAAAAACAATTGTATGCTGCTGCTGTTTGAACATTGCTGAGTCGTCCATTGGTGTGTTGTGTAGGTTGGGAGAACCTTCTCGTACCCTAATGCCAGGCGGCCTGATAGCGGAAGCAAAGCCTTGGGTGATCTTAGCTTTCAGGTAACCTGGTTTTCCTTTTGCAATAATTATTAAGCATAGATATAGAAACACCTTGAGGTTTTAACCAATTTTACGATAAACATAATTAAAGTTTGTATTGCAAATATATATATTTCCTTGAAAATTTTCATCAATATTTGTGGGTGAAAAGTAATTATTTTGTTATGTTATTGAGAAAATAAAATTTGATTTGTCGTTGAATGTGCAGATAGGCGATTACTTGGATGTGGCCATTATGACTCAATGAGTCGTGTGTATTTGTATTTGTTTGTCAAGGGACAAGATTTACAAGGATCGGCTCATGTTTGTAATATGATCATACTCTTAGGATGATTTTGTGGGTTTCCCTATACATTGATTACTGAAATTGTGCATCATTATATCTGTTGTCTTCAGTCATTCTCCTGCCATATGATTGATGATTATTTCAATTTCTCTCCCTATAAATATGTTTTTTTAGAGAATTTGCATCAAATTAAGAAATTTTGACATATTTATCCTTCATCAATCTCATCCTCTCTCCACTTTTTCTCTCTTCAATTTTGAAATTTATGGATATTGTTCATTAAATAAGAGATGCAGATATGGCAAATTAAAAAGAAGTTAAAATGATAATTTGAAACAAAATTTTAACTCTCAAATGTTACTTATAATGAAACGAAAGGGAGTATAAGTTGTGGGTCTTGTGCTCAAGGTGTTAATAAGATGTTAGCAATTTAAATTGGGGAATAAACGTCTTAAAAGTTAAAGCCATCATATTGACTAATTTGTCAAATAAGACGTGAACAATTTTAATTGGGATTTGGTACGAGTGTGGAAATGCAACGAAACATTAGTGGTGCGTCTGAACGACTTGATGCACATTAGGTGGTTTACTTTAGAGATGAATGTATGAAATTGGAACAAAAGAACAAAAAATGATTGTTTTGTAGAAAGATGTCTCTGATCATGTGCGGAAAGAGTTCATGCTTTGCAGTAACTCTAGTGTACCAAGCAGCCCCTACCTTGCCTATTGAATGAAATCTCAAATGGGAATAATTATTTGTCTGAATTCTGATGTGAATTTGTTATACTAGCTCCACCCCCATCAACTTTTTGACCTCATCACCTATATGCCATTGCTATATTGTGCCCCAACTCCATCAAATAATTATCACAAACTTCATTTTATTTACATTAATAGTCACTTTTTTAGTGTTAATTATTTTTACACTTCACTTTATTCTCTTTACAATCACATTAATTATATTATATTTTACATCAATTTGACTACATCTCATTTTATATTAGTATTTATTAAATTCTGTAAAATTCCTCATGAGAAACTTGTGGTGTAGCGGATGGTGATTGCATTATATAATATGTGAACTAATAGTTTTATTTTAATGTATTAATTTAATTATTTGGTTCAATATGATTCGTATACATGCAATTGAAAAATATTGAGATAAAATTAAAAAAAAATGGTTTTGCAACTCTTTTAGTGTCCATAAATAATTTGGCCTGTATCAATTTTGGTCATTTTCACTTTAAAAAAATCAAATTTTAATTAAAAGATTGATCTATTTTTTTATTTTTGTCTCATCCACAGAAGCCATCACTCTCATTTAAACGGTCTCTCAAGAAGCAAAATCTTTCAATCAATTTCTTGTTTCGATTTCACCTTCTCATGAATCATGACTTCAAAACTACGAATTTCATTGATTCCCGTGACTAAATTTCGAACTATGCAAAACTACAATTACACCTTTCTCTCGTTGAGTCTGATATTTTGATATATTTTTCGTATCATTTTGTATGCCACAATAGATTTTCAGTCAAAGTTCAAAATTTATGCAGAAAAAAATCCAAATCAAAATAAAAAAAAAGAAAAAAATTTATAGGGTTAGTCTTACATGAGATCTGTGAGACGGTTTTCCTTGACCCTCATATGTAAAAAGTGATAATGTTTGAGCAAAAAGTGATACCCTAATTTGTAAAAAGTGATAATGTTTGAAGTGATAGTGTTTAAGTAAAAAGTGACAGTCACTTTATTAAAAATATTATTGGTGTGTTTTGAAACTCTACAAACTTAATCACTTTTTTTTTGAAAAGCTGTCTCACCCTATTATTTTACAAATTAAAATCTGAAACCCAAATTTTAAAATATGAGTTAAAAAGATCCGTCTCACATAAAAAGATCCGTGTCAGATGGCCTCACCCAAGTTTTTGCCAAATTTATATAAACAAAAATTAAAAGAAAATTTGTGATTTTATCAAAAAAAAATATCAATGATTTATTGGTACCCAATTTGCTCTCCACTCAATCAGTTACCTCATTGAGAATTCGGTTGGCGGACCCGACCCGAACCCGGTTTTCCCGTTCCAGATCCTCCCTCTGTCTTCTACCACGGACAAGAAAAGCTAAAATCCACGTAGATTCACGCTCGCGTTATATGTGTGTAAATCCAGATTTATACATTTCCACTTAATTATCAAATTTAATCAACTATCCTGTGATTGATTCATTATTCAAGATCTCCTTCAATTCGTTCGTCATTGATTTATCTCTCTACAGTTGTATCGCATAAATGCGTGTTCGCTTCTACTTGTAAAGAATTTTTTGAAGGTCTATGATAGGGCATGGCGATTAAAAGGGGATTGCAAACCGGCGTCGGCATCAACAACAGTAAAGGCATTGGATCTTGCTCTCTCATTGTCCTTTTCTTCACATTCGTCGCCTTCTCCTTTCTATTTGTCGGCCGCGGCCTCTTTACCGGTAAATTCCCCTGAAATCTTGTTTTAAAATTTTGTGATTGTTTTTCTTGTTACTCTTCTTTGTTGTTGAAATTTATCGATTTTAATGAGGGGAAAATCGTGTAATCATGAGTGAAGTCTGTGGAATGTAGCCGGAGAATTGGGATTTTCTTGTGCTTTAGGAATTAGAAGTGCTTGTGATTAACTTGAAATTCTAAATCTAGTTGAAAGTTGAATGTAAATTGTGAAAAAGGATCTTAGAAATTCAATTGACGGTTTCCTGTTGTTTTCAATGGGTTCTTCTTTTACTGCTCTTAGAGCAGTGACGTTAATGGTTTCTTTAAGGTACTCCACAATTTGTTCTAATCGGATATGAAAGTGAAAAATGATTTTCTAAAACTCAATTAACCGTTATTACCTACACTTATTCAGTTATTTGAAAGCATGCAGATTGTTAATTTGGTTAGTGCTTATGAATTTTGGATTTAGTGAGTGTGTTCATAGATTGCTTCAATTGCAGTTAACTGTAAACATGGGGCATTACTCTCTTGAAATTTCATTTTGGAGGACTAGGATAATGAAATATTGGGATGAATAGTGATTAACAGACCTAGTTCTAATCGGATATGAAACTTTAGAATTTCCAGAGGCATCCACAATGAGATAGGTGGGTGCCTGGCCAATGAAGGAAGCCTTGGTGGAGCAAGGGCTGAGAAGTCAAGAGTTGTTGTGCTATCCCTAGATTTCTCTCTGGGCTGTTATGCTTTTATTGCTCTATATTTCCATATTTTATAGTTCAATTAAATTTGCTTTTAAATTCTTGTTTTCTATTATTGTTATTAAACCATGTTTAGATATCTTTTAGTTAATTTCACTATAATCAACTCATGATATCATTGTCCCCTTATTATATATGTATACATACTGTATATATGTGTGTGGGAGATGCAACGGGGGTTAAGGAAGGTATTTAGATGGAGCTGTTCAATTCAATACATTGCTTGAATCTTGTGGTTTCGATAATGAATCTAATCAAACACTGAAATGGTTAAGTATATCCTCTTTTTGTATTCTGCTACTAGGAAATAGATGGATGTGTTTGGACTTTCATTTCCCATTTGTGCAATATTTGCTCTTCCATCTCTGATTTTAGTTTCTCCTTATTTGACCACATACGCGATCCTGTAATTCTGCAGGTCAAAATGAATTATCAACCGTGTCTAGCAAACAGGTATCATTTTTTCAGATACCTACATTTTGGAGCGTTGTTTATGATATGTTAAAGCTTAATAAGAATGTGTTGTATGATTCATGGTTTAAATTTGCGACAGGGGCTGGCATTGCAACAACTTAAATCTGTATTCTCGAAAGATGTAAGTTTGCAGTCGAACAAGCACAAACTGAAATGTTTAGACATGCTTTAATATGCCTTATTTTGTAGTTCTCCCCTAATTTCAGCGTATTTGTAGGTAATTGATGTTATTGACGCCAGTACAGATGATTTGGGGCCGTTGAATGTTGATTTTTTTCAAAAAAATAAATTTTCTGCCTCTTGGAAACTTCCCAGGCATGAAACTGCTATGGGTAATGCCACTTCTGCTGAGGTCAGTACGCAGGTACAGTGATATGCTAGTAGAAAAAACTGAATTTTTATTTGAATATCTAATTCACTTTTTGATAACTTAAAGATTGCTGGAGAAGCATCAAAGCCCAAGCAAGAAACATCTAGAGTCAAGGAGGAACATAATTCAAATGGTAATACCTTCCCGAGTTGAATACTTGATTTTGTTATATTTGAATATTATCTGACAAGCCTATTTTGTACAGAAGATCATTCCGTATTTTTTGAGACACCTATTAAAGTGGCGAGAAGGGTTAGTACCAGGACTGATTCCAGTAGAGTTTCATTGATACATTTTCCTTTTATAAATTGAAAGTCTTTTGTATATCATCATTTATGCAATGACTATGCAGCAATTGAGGGAAAGAAAGCGTGAAAAGCGTGCTGCTGACTTGGTAAAACAGGATGAGGACGTAACTGTAAAGCTTGAAAATGCAGCCATCGAACGTTCTAAATCAGTTGATTCTGCACTTTTGGGGAAGTATAGCATCTGGAGGAAAGAAAACGATAATGAAAATACCGACTCAACTGTACGCTTGATACGTGATCAAATGATAATGGCAAGGGTGTATATAAGTCTAGCAAGGATGAAAAACAAGCTTGATTTGGCCAATGAGTTACAGAACAGGCTCAAAGAAAGTCAGCGTTCTTTAGGAGAGGCAGCTGCTGATTCTGATTTACAACACAGGTAATGGATGTGTAACATTATAGAAAATTTGTCAAAATAGGACCTGAAAAATAATAAAACTTTCAATCAGGGACTCCAAAGATTTTTCCTATCGATTTGAGATATGAAAAAACTCTGACATTATATATGTTTATCAGCTGAATACAAATTTCTTCTTTAAGTAGATTTCTTAAACACGTATTACACTTCTGACAGTGCACCTGAAAAAATTAAATTGATGGGCCAAGTGCTGTCTAAAGCTAAAGAGCAATTGTACGACTGTAACCTAGTCACAGGGAAGCTAAGAGCCATGCTGCAATCTGCAGACGAGCAAGTCAGAAGTCTGAAAAAGCAGAGCACATTTCTTAGCCAATTAGCTGCAAAGACTCTTCCAAATGGGGTTCATTGTTTAGCCATGCGCTTAACAATAGACTATTATCTCCTCCCACTAGAGAAAAGGAAGTTCCCTCGAAGTGAGAATCTGGAAAATGCAAATCTTTATCATTATGCCCTCTTTTCAGATAATGTTCTTGCTGCTTCAGTTGTGGTTAACTCAACCATTACGAATGCCAAGGTGTGTAATTATAATTGTCTGCCTTTTGTTTTTGTGCAACTAGTTAGGGATTTCAATTTTTGTTTCGTCTACGTTAAAGTCATGTTGATAATTATCAAGAATGTCTCAGAACTATGCCCAACTTCATCCTTCAATTTTCTCTTGTTACAATGCATTCTCAGGTGTTTAGTTTATAGGTCCATGCTTTTGGCATGTAGGCTGAGCAACGTATGTACATTTTGGTCTATATGTATGAATGGGTAGACAATTCATGAATTTTGAATTTTGATCCTCATGAATGCATGTGCAGTTATGTGTGCACCGTACATTGGCCATAACATGCATGGAAACAAACATACACTTCCACTGGATTGACCCTCAAGAATAAGATTTATGTATGTCTACATACGATAGGAGTATATGCATATATACATTCAAATAAACTATCAACTTTTGTTTTGATAGGCCCTTAAAACTAATGTTTGTTTTAAATAGCCCTTCAAGTATTGAAATTTTATTTCATGAGCTCCATCAAGATGAAAATTGATGGAGTTTTTCAATAATATGTAGGTTGATTTTTTAATATCCAGATGTGTTTTGTGCAAGCTGTTTTAACCTCAATACTTCAGGTGATGAGTACCTAAATTGGCTTGCGAAAAATACTTTTGTACATAATTAAAGTTGAATATAGCTGCCGTGTACATTATTTAACAGGACAATTAAAGTGAATTGGAAAATGCTGCCAATTTTTGTCTCGAGGGAGCTACTGAAATAAAATTTCAATACTTAAGGGACTTTTTAAAACAAAAAATAATTTAGGGACCTTTTGATGTATTATGCCCATTCAAAAATGAAACTCAAAATTTCTATTCTGAATGTGGTTGATACATATGTATGCATGAATTCACACAATATAGTACACATTTTCACTATGTATTTGTTCTCGTTTTTTTATTGAACATCAATAGAGTCATGATTAGTTGTTTCAATGCAATTTTAATGATTTTTCCATGTGGTACTTTTATTGCTGAACACGGGACTTTTCTCAATTGTAGGATCCTGCGAAACATGTTTTCCATCTCGTAACAGACAAGTTGAACTTTGGGGCAATGAATATGTGGTTTCTCTTGAATCCCCCTGGTAAAGCTACGATCCATGTGGAAAACGTAGATGAATTCAAGTGGCTTAACTCATCGTACTGTCCTGTTCTACGTCAGTTAGAATCTTCTGCCATGAAAGAATACTATTTTAAGGCAGCTCATCCTACCACACTTGCGGCTGGTTCTTCTAATCTTAAGTACAGGAACCCAAAGTATCTTTCAATGCTTAACCATTTAAGGTTCTACCTCCCACAGGTTTACCCAAAGTTGAATAAAATCCTTTTCCTTGATGATGACATTGTCGTTCAGAAAGACTTGACTGGTCTGTGGGCAGTAGATCTTGATGGAAAAGTAAATGGTGCAGTTGAAACCTGTGGTGAGAGCTTTCATCGGTTTGATAAATACTTGAACTTCTCCAATCCTCATATTGCTAAGAACTTTGATCCCAATGCTTGTGGGTGGGCGTATGGAATGAACATGTTCGATCTGAAGGAGTGGAAGAAGAAAGATATAACCGGTATATACCACAAATGGCAGAATATGGTATGTGCTCTTTCATTCTTTATACGAATTATTGTTATTATTATTCTGTTTGTGCCTTGTTTTTTCTTTTCTTTTTTTGGGTGGGTGGGGGGTGATTGAAGTTGTAGAAATCTATAGAATTAATATCATTGTTTGTCCCCAAACTTAACCCCTATCCCCTATTCCACTCCCCCCCCCCCCCCACCCATTTCAGTCACTGTCAGGTTTGGTCCAGGAAGTACACTTTTATATTACATTTGGTCACTCCGTTCACTGACATAATCAACTATTTGGGGTTGCAAAATGTAATTATCTCAAGTATGAAAAATGCAATTTCCACATGCATTTGTTGTTTATTCTCCCTGATTTCATGAAGCGGTTGCTCTTTCCTGAAAATAATTTTCTAAATATAGATAAGACACATGGCTAAAAAAATTGAAAGCTCGTTGGTTTCTTTTGTCTCAGAATGAAGACAGGGTGTTGTGGAAGCTTGGGACACTACCTCCAGGCCTGATTACCTTTTATGGGCTTACGCATCCACTTCAAAAGTCGTGGCATGTGCTTGGTTTGGGTTACAACCCTAGCATTGATAAGGGGGAGATCGAGAATGCAGCAGTTATACACTACAACGGTAACATGAAACCCTGGCTAGAATTGGCAATGACAAAGTACAAACCTTATTGGACAAGGTACATAAAGTATGACCACCCATACATACGCAACTGCAAACTGAGTGAATGATGAAGGGGCAAAGTCATAAATACCGGGCTAACTGGTGAATCAAACTATAGAAGTAGCTCCGGGGGAGGGGTGGGTAAAGGTAAAGTTCGTTTCGTAGCATTCCTTCCTCGTGCATTGTCTCAGATTCAATTTGATTCATCTAATCGTGTTGTTAAAGGATCTCGGGGTGAAAATTGTCGCCCCTGGTGTTGGCTCTTTTACGTTACTTGTGGGGATGCTTTTGTTGTTAGTTTGTATTCTTTATACGTCCTAGTTAATTACTAGATTTAAAATGTAACTGGTCTGGACTGACTTGTCAGACATGTTCTTTCGCCTTTCTTTTGAGTAAAGAAGATAAAGTTTGTCACCCGCGTAGTGTTATTGTTAAACTGAAATCTTGTTGAAAGCTTTGCATGTTTTTGAAGGGTTTTAATGATATATTTTTTAAAATAATTAAATTTTAAAGTATCATTAAAATTAAGCCCTTGGCCTTGTTGAAGAATAACACACGACAAAATTAAAACTTTTCATTGCACTAAACTCAACAAATTATCACTCAAATTTTAGGTTTTGAAGAGAGAACAAGAATCTAATTATTAGTTTTGAGCTTGAAATGCTGAACTACTATAAAATTATTGTGTCTTATTATTACTTATTCACTAACATTTACTAACTTGTAGCACAAAAAGAATATTTCATGATATAAAGAAAGGAAGTTTTAGTAAACATAAAAAGTATAAATAATGAGTATAAAACTAGTACTATGTGAAACGGGGGATGGAAGAGAAAAGGGGTAACACATTTTAATGTTATGTAGTACTCCGTAATACGTTATTTTGATCTAGTAACATATTTTATTTTATTTTGAAGTCTCGGGTATTCGGTTCAATAATCGGTTAATTTTGAAGGACCAATTTCACCGTCCACTTGCAGAGGTTCTGTTTAAAGTCAGAGCTATAAATTGACCCCTGAAATCTAAAAAGTATAACACATTTCTAAGTTTCAAGCCTACACCACTAGATCAACTTCTTGAGTTTCATCTAGTAACCTATTATTTAATCCATCGATATTACATAGTAAAAAATGAAATAAACAATTTGATTTTTATTTATGTAGTAACATATTTGTGTTCGTAATCTTAATATAAGACATAAAATCATTAGGCTACTAGTACTATAAAATTAACAAATAAATAAAAAATAATCCGTTTAGTTCATTAATAACCCCCAAACTCTGTTTTCTCTTCAAATTAATGTACGGAGTATATAACATGCACAATATTGTACGGAAGGATTTCAATCTAAATTGGAATTGAAAATATGGATATACCTTCAAATCACAAAAATATTTGGATTAATCAAATCCTTTATTCATTTTGAGTGTATAGATACGCAATTAATTCAATATACGCGAATTAAAGCAAACACCACCAGAATTATCTTTAAATCATGGAGTGTGCCCGGTTTTGGAATTAAGTATTCCAAAATTTCTCCAAACTTGTATTTTACACAATATTAATTATGCACTTCAACTTACCCAATTAAAGAAAAACTATCTAAAATAATCCGAGTAGAGTTGATATCTTCCCTTTTAAGAAAGACTAACAATTTGGCATTATCATCGACCACAAATAGACACGTGGCAGTATAAATACCGATCAAGATAGAGAATCTTTTATCTTGTGGACCATTCTGTAATTTCTTTTTTTGCTGAAGAGGGCCTGAACTGTTAGTATTTGCAAAAGGCTTCCTTATCCGCATTGTGATTTACACGTGGCACTCGTATGTGTGTTATGTTCTTCGACCGGCGATTAGTGTCAGGCACCTCTTGAATGACGTCATCTCCTTCATTTTAATGAAATGTCTTAAATATCCTTCATTATAATTTAACCCACAAAATCTAGCAATACATTTATTTTATAAGATTTTATCGCAACAAAGATCATCTCTTCCTTTTGAGAAATATTTGGGTGCACAAGTTCCACGTTTTGCACAATTAATATTTTTAATAAACAAATTAATCAACTTTTAAAAAATAATTAACACTATCAAGCTAATTTTATTTTAGTAAAACAACTAAAAAAATATCTATATATAATACTTTACATATAATATTAATATATTTACGGAAAACAAAAAAAAATTCACATATTCTAAATGAATTGGACCGGTCCCTGAAAAAATTGTGCACAAAGAAAGATTAATTTTTCACTTTAAGATTGTGTTACCATAAATACAAAAATGTGATACTATAATATATTATTATATGAATCATTATGTTTTATAATAACATAAATGTTCATAATGTATTAAAAAATGTGTTACTGCATGACCATCTTTTGTGTTACTTTATCAACAATTGCGTCATGTGTTACTTTATCAACAATTGTGTCATGTATTACTGCATGAAATAAGTTGTATGCGAGTATAATAACACATATTTATCATTATATTAATACAAATTTGAGAGTGAAATTTATTTTCCACAATTTTTTTTTGAAAAGGTCAGTTTAACCCAATTAAAATTCACATTCTTTTAGCTTTCCTTTAATATTTCAAAGAAAGAATATCTCAACAACTAATGTCTTATAGAAATATGCATAGTACATGATATTAGGCATATATAAATATATTAAGAGATATTATATATATCTTGTATAATATATTTTATATATCTTGTAAATCTTTATTTTCTTAAATTAGAGATATATAGTAGATATGTTTTGTATGTATAAATACTCCCTAATGTATTCTTTACATTCACTTAATGAAATTAGTAGATATGTTTTGTATGTATAAATACTCCCCTAATGTATTCTTTACATTCACTTAATGAAATTATAATTTCACAATTCATTGTTTCTCTATATGGTATCAACGAGCCTCTCGGCTCACGCCTCGATCCCACAATAATCCTTGTAATCGTTGTTCGGCATTCTTGTCGTTCAAAACTCACGATTACAACACTCCTCGCATAACTGCCGTTCGCTTGCAACTCCCGAACAAAACATCGACGGTTTCAACTCTTCACGGTACCCTCTAGTTAAATCACCGTGCCCAATTTTCTTTTTTTTTTTACAGTCGCTCATACTGCCTTCTCTCTCCAATCAAAACACCACTACTACATACTCAATTATTGTCTAATGGGCCCAATCCACTACAACACTACTGCTTACACCCCCAAATCTGGTAAATACACCTCTCCGCATCTACGCACTCACTCCACTACTACATACACCCCACCTTGTATGCACACCCACCCTGCTGGTATATACACCACCTCCCCTCACTCTCCTATTTCAAAGATCCCCTCCATCCCCTGGATCTTGGACTCCGGGGCCTCTCATCATATCACAAATCACCCCAATAATTTATATGTTTCCTCTCCATATTCCGGTTCGGATGATGTCATTATCGGTGATGGTAACGGATTGAAAATTTCACATATTGGTTCCTTGTCGTTTCCTCATGTTAATATGCTAACATTCTCAAACGTCCTTGTTGTCCCACAAATGGCCAAAAACCTTATCTCTGTTTCAACCTTGTGTCGAGATAATGATGTTAACATTATTTTTGGATCTACTTATTTTCAGGTGCGGGATGGCAAAACGGGGACCATTCTCCTCACGGGGAGTCGCGTGGATAATCTCTACGTATGGCCGACTCGAGCATCTCTTAACCCCACAACTTCCATCTCGGAAAAACAACCATCACCCATCTGGCATGCTCGTCTAGGTCATCCGTCCTCCAAAATCCTTTCCCATACCTTATCCAAGTATAGCTTACCTATCACGAACTCAAAACTGCATTATTGTGATTCTTGCAACTGTATTAAAAGTCACAAACTTCCTTTTTACGATTCAAACATTATATCTAGTTCTCCCCTTGAGGTTCTTTTTTCTGATGTTTGGTCGTCCCCTGTCCTGTCAACTGAAGGCTTCAAATACTATGTCATTTTTGTTGATCACTTTAGCAAATATATATATGGATTTACCCTCTAAAACGCAAATCTCATGTCCTCCCCACCTTTACATCCATTAAAAGCATCGTAGAAAACTTCTACAACACCAAAATCAAAACCCTTTATACTGACAACGGGGGCGAATTCATTGCCCTACGATCCCTCCTTCAAACTCATGGTATATCTCATCTCACAACTCCTCCCCACACCCCTGAACACAATGGCATGTCTGAACGTCGTCACAGACATGTTGTTGATACTGCCTTAGCCCTTTTACATCATGCTTCTATGCCCCTTACATATTGGCCTCATGCAGTTTGTGCTGCTACCTATATTATAAACCGTCTACCAAAACCCAATCTTAACATGTTGTCCTCATATAAATTCCTTCTAAAACAAACTCCCAACCTAGCTAAACTTAGAGTTTTTGGTTGCTTATGTTATCCTTGGCTCCGCCCCTATACTTCCCATAAATTAGACCATAGATCTACTCCATGTGTCTTCATTGGATACTCTCCTACCCAAGCTGCTTATCTTTGTCTTGATTTAAAAACCAACAAAATATATACCTCTCGTCATGTTCAATTTGTTGAAAATGTCTTTCCTCTAGCCACTCCTAAAACTGCTCCTGATACACCCCCTACCTTAACAGATACACCCCCCAACCTGCCAGACACACCCACTGTTTTAATTTATCCACCCCCTGCACCCACCAATACACCCCTGGCCCCTTCCCCCAATCCTACCCCACCCACAAACCTTACGAATACACCCCCTCCCCAAAATATACCATCTCTCGACGAGAATCCAGCCCCGCCACCGCCCCCATTACCTGCACCCCCTGTTCCTCTTAATACACCCACCAGCCCAACGCCCAGTCCTGTTGCACCCCCCAGATTACTAAGTACACCCCCATCAACTCCAAACCCTAATTCCACTATACAAACCCTTGATCTCGAGTCGCCAGATGCTTCCTCACTGCCATCCCCACCTATACAACAACGAACTCGAATGATCACTCGAGCCCAAAACAGTATCTTCAAATCAAATCCGAGGTATGGTCTATCTTCTACTTTATCTTCTGACACTGAACCTAGCTGCGTCTCTCAGGCATTAAAAGATGTACGATGGAGGGAGGCCATGTCATCTGAATTTAATGCCCTTCTAAAAAACGGTACTTGGGATTTAGTACCACCTGATGATTCTGCAAACATTATTGGTTCGAAGTGGGTCTTTCGCATCAAACGGAAACCAGACGGTTCCTTAGACAAGTACAAAGCTCGACTTGTCGCCAAAGGCTTTCACCAACGCCCTGAGGTTGACTTTTCTGAAACATTTAGTCCTGTGGTCAAACCAGCAACCGTTCGAGTAGTCCTGAGTATTGCAGTCACCAAAGATTGGCCACTTCGTCAGTTCGATGTGAATAATGCTTTCCTTCACGGTGCCTTAGCCGAATCTGTATTTATGGCTCAACCACTCGGATTTGTTGACAAAACCTTCCCTACATATGTGTGCAAGTTACATAAATCCATCTATGGCCTAAAACAGGCACCTCGAACTTGGTATTTTGCTCTTCGAACCTTCTTGGAGAGTATTGGTTTCATTCACACCAAATCTGATGAGTCTCTCTTTGTATACAACAAATCCGGTATAACTGCTTATTTTCTCGTGTATGTTGATGATCTAATCCTTACAGGAAACAACACCTCGTTCCTCACAAAAGTGGCCTCAGACCTTAGTACAAAGTTCTCTGTCAAAGACTTAGGCTCACTTTCCTATTTCCTAGGTGTGGAAGTGCTCCGTACTAAGAAAACTTGCTTTCTCTCCCAACGTAAGTATATCATTGACCTACTCACCAAATATAATATGCTCACTTCCAAACCTGTCCAAACCCCTCTCTCCACCTCTACTCGTTTATCTCTTTCTGATGGAACACCGCCCACTGATATCACCCAATATCGTCAAGTTCTTGGAAGTCTCCAATACCTCCAACTTACTAGACCTGATATTGCTTTTGCTGTGCATAAATTGTCTCAATTCATGCATGCTCCCACCACAACTCATTGGGGCACTGTAAAACGCCTCCTTCAATATCTTAATGGAACTAGAGATGTCGGAATTACCCTCCGCCCAACCCATCTGACTCACTTCACTGCTTTACGGATGCTGATTGGGCCGGAAATACTGATGATCGTACGTCAACAAGTGCATATATTGTCTTTCTTGGACCAAATCCCATCTCCTGGTCTTCCAAGAAACAAAAGTCGGTTGCTCGCTCCTCCACTGAAGCAGAATATCGGGCCATTGCATCAGCTGCCTCTGAAGTACAATGGTTAAAATCTCTCTTTCAAGAACTATGTTTTACCATCAAAACTCTCCCTGCCATCTACTGCGACAATATTGGTGCGACGTATCTTTGCTCCAACCCGGTTTTTCACTCTCGAATGAAACACATTGCCATTGACTATCACTTTGTTCGGGATTTGATCAAAACAACCCAGTTACGTGTTTCACATGTGTCTTCCGAAGACCAACTAGCCGATGCTCTCACAAAGCCTCTTGCTCGTTCTCGTCTTCAAATGCTGATGATCAAGATTGGACTCTCCTATGGTACTCCATCTTGAGGGGGCGTATTAGGCATATATAAATATATTAAGAGATATTATATATATCTTGTATAATATATTTTATATATCTTGTAAATCTTTATTTCCTTAAATTAGAGATATATAGTAGATATGTTTTGTATCTATAAATACTCCCGTAATGTATTCTTTACATTCACTTAATGAAATTATAATTTCACAATTCATTGTTTCTCTATACATGATTTATACAAAACTTTACTTTTTTTTTTTTTTTCAAAGGATAAGTGCAAAAAGAAATCCAAAATCTTATAGTCCTGGGCATATCGGTCTTTTCACATTAGCACAACCGTTTGAAGAAATATATCGCCATAATATGATGATGACACGCTCTGAATAGTCATCTCAACTAAATTAATATCTTAAAAATAGCAGCAGCACCTCTCTCTAGAATCTCTATCTCCTTCTCTGACACCATTTCTTTCTTGTTTCCTTTATCCATTCTACTCCTGATCTTCCTCTTCCTTTATATAACAGCAGCAACAGATTGATGTTTTTTCTACTGTGATCTAGCTTTCAAAACTTGGTGCAGATTTTTGGTCTCTTGATTGTTGAAGATTTTTCAGAAATCAGCCATTTTCTTCAGGTTTGATCAGTTAAATTCATGGTTTTAAGAAAAACCCCCTTATTGTTGTAGTTGATTGTCTCTTTAAATATTGAATCACCATTGCTTGTTATGTAACAACTAAACTGGATTCTTGTTTGTTGACTTTAGTGGAATATGGGCTAATGGTTTATTAGATTGATCCTAATTTCAGAATAATTTACCATCTTATAGAATATGCTACTTTTGGGACTATAATACTGGTGTGGTGCTGAAACGAGATTCTACTGTGTGTCCTTATCTGTTTGTAGAATCATTATTATAGCCTAGTTTTTCTTTTTTGTTGTTTCATTATTGATTAATTGTGTGATTCAATTGAAAGGATTTGAGATGGCTTCCTTGCAAGGCCCTGTTGTTTGCCCTGTAGCTCATCCAAAACAAACTGGTGTGTACTCTGTGCCCTCCCTGCTTAAAGTTAAATTCATTGGAACCGGATTATGGAGGCTGAGGGGGCTAACTACTACCTCCAATAGCATCGGCTACCAAGGGCATTTGAGGAAATGCAGCACGATTCGGGGTAGTTTCAGTTCCTCTTCCAATGGTAATGGTAGCACGGCTGAGAATTCGAATGAGAATGATGCTGATTATGTGAATTCAAGTGTTGTTGAAGCAGGTATAGTATAACGACTATCATTTAAATGGAGCAACAAATGTTGTTTAGAAACACATACAAAATACTAATCAGTTGCACAAATAAATGGTGTTGTTTTTGTGCCATTTTTGGTTTATATCATAATTGGTGATTATATGAATAGTGTTTATTGTTTAATTTGGAATAGTTGAGGTGAGAAGTGGCCCTGAAGGTTTCATGATCAAGATGAGAGATGGTAGGCATTTGAGATGTGCTCATAACAACCCAGCGGGGGGTCATCTTCCGGATTATTCTCCACATCCTGCAATCGTCTTGAAGATGGAAGACGGGACGGGGATTCTTCTCCCGATTATTGTTTGTATGTGCATAACAATTTCCTATTATATAGTGATTGATTATAGTCAATACAGTCTCTTTATTGTGATTACTTGTGGCTTTTATTACAGTGGAGATGCCAAGCGTACTCCTCATGGCAGCTGTGCGAAATGTCCAAATTGTACGTCTACTTTCATGCCTTTGTTTAAGCTATCAAACGTAGGAATCAAATATGTTTGACAAAAACTTTAATGAACTTGGTTTACTGAAGTATACTAAAAAGTATTATTTTGAAGAACTCGAAACAAATATGTTATTTTTAGATTGAATCTACTTCGATGAAGCTAATTCTTCACTTGGAATTCAGGCTAGACCAACCATGTATCAAGTGGTGAAGGATATGGTTGACAAGATGGGATATACTGTGAGTTAGGATACCGTATTTTCTTTTCCCTCGGTTAGTTATTTAAGCTTAGATCTTGAGTTTTTTGCTCGTTTCTTTTCCAGGTGAAACTTGTACGTGTTACCAAGAGAGTACATGAGGCATATTTTGCTGAGTTACATCTTGCAAAGGTAGGCATTCTTGTCTGAATTACGGGCAGTCTTTGCTATGTAGTTTTTCACTAATAAAATATTTTGTGGTGATTGAAGTTGGACAATGAAGCAGAGAGCATAAGCTTTGATCTTCGACCCTCAGATGCCATTAACATTGCAGTGAGATGCAAGGTAATGATCCAATATTTATCATAGTTGTGAAGAAACTTTTCGTAATTTTCATTCCATTTTATTGAGCCACCTTTGAAAGTTACCAGTCAAATGCCCTGTGATTAACTATTTCATTGCTTGTAACTATTTGGATTGTGATTTTGGGCGTGTTCTCATCTGATTAGTGATTTTATTGTTCTACCCTTGAATCTTGTTGGTTGAGAGTTTGTTAAATATGTTTATGGATGAGATATTTGTTTCCTTTTGTGTACTAGCTACCCCTTGTTTCGTCAACCGCTGAGCTTATGTGTAACCATTTCAGCATTTTCATTGGAAATAAGTGCAAATTTCTGTTATTTGGTTTATAATCACACATTGGTTGAATGCAGGTGCCAATTCAGGTGAACAAGTACCTGGTATATACTGATGGCATGAAGGTTATCGAATCTGACAAGGTATCACCGGTGCAGAGTTCATCATCAAATGGCCTATTATTCTCTCAACTCGACAGGTAAAGTTGGCATCTTGCTTGTGGTTTAGCAAGTTGACAATTGCTCCAATGTGAATGAATAACTATATATATTGTTTGACTGACTATTTAGCTTAGGAGAAGGTCCGATCCGGTTCTAACTTGTGTGTTGTATTGAGGCAGACCTACTGGACAGCCCTGCATTCAAACTAAAGAGTTCGACTTAGTCAGGAACATGTTTATCGCTGCTGTTGAAGAACGCTACAGGGATGCAGGTATGAGTTAGTCCCCTAGTTTACAACTAATACTGTTCAATTAAAACAACTAATATTGTTCAGTGGAAACAATTGATACTCTTCTAAAAATACGAGACCTGGTTTTTGGAGTTTGTTAAATACTAACTATTGAGATCGTCCTTAAAACAACAAAGGGTTGTTGAATGGAATTGAGATTTCTCATGTCGATTAATTATTGCAGCTTTGTGGAGAGACAAGCTCACTCAACTTCGAACTAAACGAAACTGGGCGTAAACGATGGAAGAACAGCAGATGATCGAGCTAGGCTGATTCCCTCTGGTTCAAAAGCTTCTTTATGTGTGTATCTATGTATATAGAGATGAATGAATGGTAGTAATAATCAATTGTATAAATCCCAAACTATCAAACCTCCTTTCTTGTATATATTGCATCTTCCTATGGTATAATTAGTAGTACATCATTATTTCCATGCTTCTTGTTAATTTCACATTCCTAATATTTTAATTTTCTGCTGAATTCTGTCACCATTAGTATACTAAGCTGTTAAACGAACTGAGCTGCTTGTGAGCTCGGTTCGACGTTGAGTTCGAACTTGTTAGATACTCGATTTACTAACGAGTCGATTTGAGCTCGACTCATTAGGCTCGATATCTAATTTTTTTTTAAAAAATCCATTAGGCTAGACTCGACTCGACTCGAATAATAACTCTAATAAGGAGTGAGAAATATGACCCCTTGTGATGAATCTCCCATTAATCCTAAAAGACTACTCAATTTTAATTTTGAGAAATGATAGAGTGAACTGCGCGTTGCGCCAGTTTTGTTGTACACTGTGATGAGAATTTGAATTTGCATACTACAAATTCTTGTGATAGCTTTTTTATTCTTTCCACAATGCTACTCTCCGGCCCTACCCCTTGTTTGTCGCCTTTGCACATCCCTACTGCTTGTATTGAATCAGTGCATATCTCAACCGTGGTATGATTTCTCGCTTTAGCTTCTCGCTTTAGCCTCCCTCAGACATACTTCAACAATTGCTTTTAGTTCCGTCGTCCCTAATGGTCCTCTTTGTGGTAGAATTCTTTTAGAAAAATTGAGTACTACATTTCCATCTCTTTGATAAAGAATCCCACTCACCCCGTACTTTAGCTCATCTGCATTAAAGGCCCATTCACTTTTAAAATATCAGTTCGGTTTCAAGATCCATCAATTGGTGAGTTATTTTATGCAACTTGGGACTATTTTTTTTAAAGAGTGATGTTTGAGTAATTGAATTGAGTTAGATATTGAATCAATTATTAAATTGAATGAATTGAACATTAAAATTTAAGTGTATCTATACTTTTAAATGGCATAGATGAATTTTTTTTTTTTTTTTAATTATTAATATTACGTGATAATATTAATATATCTTACTATCTATGTAGCACGAAATATGTTCTATGTGACACTATTTCAGTGGAAACTTGTTGTAAAGTAATAGGGAAGCTTGACCTTTTTTTTTTTTTTT
Source organism: Galeopsis tetrahit (assembly GCA_963675135.1). Classification (NCBI taxonomy): domain Eukaryota; kingdom Viridiplantae; phylum Streptophyta; class Magnoliopsida; order Lamiales; family Lamiaceae; genus Galeopsis; species Galeopsis tetrahit. The sequence goes on from OY776131.1 coordinate 66,346,829, forward strand.
AGAACTTCCACCTTTGATACTCAGCTTATTGGACAAAAATTACCCATTATGTTAATTTATACTTAACGTGAGAGAGTAGGGATCATGATTTATTAATTAATTGAAGAAAAAATTGACACTGAATTAATAAAGAAGTGAGCAAGATTCATTTAATTGGACTCTTCCAAAAAAATTCACCTAAAACATATCACACCAAAATTAAGTTAAAAATAATATGAATAAATTATGCAATCCACCTAAAAAAACTATGCATTAATTAATTAACAATAATTATTTTACTATAACAATATTTTCTAACAACTACTCCCTCCGTTTTTTAATAAGTGTCACTTTGGCTTTTTAACTAATTTTAAAATAAGTGTAATTCTATGGTTTTTTCTTTAATTTTGACTATTTTATTCTTATTCATTTTCCATAAATATCGTTCATTAATAAATTCCACAAAAATTGCTTATACCAAAATTAATTTGGTTTATGAATACTAACTATATTCTTAACTACATTCTTTATCAAACAAAATTTCTATATTAAAATTAGTTATAATTAATGAAGGGTGATATGGACACAATTTATAATCTTAATTTGTTGAAAAAAAGCTAAAACGACACTTATTAAAAGATGGAGGAAGTATTTTTTAATATTCTACTATGCCATTTTCAAATGTTTCCATTTTGAAATCCATTAAATTTTATAATTTAAATTATTTAAAAAAAAAAAAAATTCGAATCAATTTATTGTAAACCGTCTCCCTCATCTCTCCTCTCCACCCTTTTACTGCTTTTAATTCTAATTATATGGAGTACAAACTAGTACAGAACTCCGCTGGTAAATTTTTTTTTATATATTTAATAAAACAAAATGAAAGAATGATAAAAAGAAAAAAGAAACAATAATTTTTAAAATGAAAATTGATATTATAAATAAAATTATAATTAAAAAGAAAAGAAGAAAACTGTCGGAAAAAAAAAGGGAAGATAGATAGGAGAAAGAACAAAAAAATGTAAATTCTAAAAAAAAAATTAGAAAAATACAAAGAAAGAAAATAAAAGATTTAGAAATAGTAATTAAGGGTAGACTAGTGTATGACCGAATTTGCGGGATTGAAAAAAATATATATTATTATTTAATAAGATTTTATATAATTTATTATTTTAAAATATATTTAATGATAATTAATATATTTGATAATTCATGTCATCTTTAATATTATTGACAAACTCCGGCATAAGTTTAGATTGAATAAGAGAATGTGTTGTCATATTTGTGTATGATTCGTACGTCAGGTATGCAAGTATACCTTGTATTTTAAAATGCTTATAAAATTATAAAAAATAAACATAAGAAATTTGAAGCACGACATAGAAAATTAAAGTCACTTGAAATGAAGAATAAAACAATGAAATTGAAATTAAGATAATTACGTGATGAAATATTATTGAGTATACAATATTGTTAGAGGAACAATTGTGAACATTAGAGATAAATACATTAGAGAGATAAATGTATAGTACTCTGTAAAAGTTTTAAAATGAGTGCTAGTTGATTGAAATAAAAATTATTTATTAAATAATTACGCGAGATTATAAAAATAAAAATTATTTATTAAAATTTAAGATTTTTTTTAATGTAAACATATGGAGTACAATTTATTTTATTAAAAAAGAAAATGAAAGAATAATTTAAAAGTTAAAAAAAATTAATTATATAAAAAAACCAATGTAAAAATGAGAAGTCGGAGGAGGGAGAGAATTGAATAAACGGCAGGAAAGAGAAATTATTTTAAAAAATAAATTAAAACTTTAAAATTTAAGAGATTGTAAAAGAAGATGACTTTTTTTTTTCATGTCATTATTATGAGATTCATAATTATTATATAAGGGAGATTCTACATTTTTATTTAATTTACTTATTTTCTCATTTTAGTATTCATTATTACAGAAACCAATTCATAAAAAAACATTGCTTGGAATTAGATTCCTCTCTAGGACTTATAAGTTAATAATAAAATTGCAAACTATACTACGCAGTGCATGTGAGTCACCAAAATGATGTACTAATTGTGTATGCGTTGCCGCGGCATATTCCCGCCAATTGACACTACACCGAACGCACACGCTAACGACACGTGGGCCCATCTCTCCTCCTCCCCTTTACCAGCCGCTCATTTAACAGACTCTCTCAACACAAATCAGATCAAACCAAATCCCTCTTCCAATTTTCTCTCTCTACCTGCAACAATGTCGAACTCTCTCGATCGAAATTCCACCAGTGAGTCATTCCATTGTAAGTTTCTACTTTCTTTCCTCTAAAGTAAATGCGCTTCTTATCTACTGCTTAAGTAGTCCTAGATCTTACTTTCCTTTTTTTTGATTTAGTATTGAAGAATTGAGTATTGGATTTTGGTTTTCTGGAAAAACTGTAATTCGTTGTTTAAATATTGAAATCCTGTTGTTGTTGGTGGTGATAGATGATGATTATGGCTTAATGGTGGTAGGTTATAAATAGATTTATTGGAGAACAATTGTAATTAGTTTCATAGCCTCCAATATATTTAAATGCAAAACAGGTTTTGCATGATTTTCTTCTTTAAATAGGAGTGATCTTTGTTTAGCTAGGGTATATTGTCATTTATAAGAAACATTAAGATTTGTCTTTTGAGAGTGGTCGTACGTTATATTTGGCTTGAGTTTGGGTATTTATTGCATCTGGAGGTATGTTCACTGATACAAAGAGTGAGGAGTGAATGCCCTTGTGGGAGTATAGGGGGTTTTGCTTGTCGGTTTGATTTTTGTGGATCTCTAACCTTTTGTTTTAGTTTCACATACACAATGTAATCATCTTTGATATGCATATGAAATTATGCTTTTCAGAATTTTCTCAGTGTAATCCATGCGTCTTTGTCTTCATGCAGCAGTTACATTTTTTAGATACTTTTTAAGGTGAATTTGTCACAAATTTCCATTTGCTTTCTCTGTATGTAATTTATAGTGATATGGTTTGGACTGTCAATATGCAAAAATTATTTTTTCAATTCATCAACTTTTAGATGAAGATGGAAGTTTGATGTTTCTCGAACAACATGATTTTAATTGTTCTCTGTGTGTGTGCGTGTATTTTTATTCATTCCGAATTGATTATCTTAATTCTGAACTATTTCTATTATATTCTGTGCGACCCCAACTCTAAAAGAATTCTTTTAGAAGATGGATGGTGGATATTAACAAAAGTTTTGCAGCAAATACTAACAAGAATCATCAGTTAACCTGCGAATGGCTACCAGACTACTAGTTTCTGAATTAGTGGGTGCTTGTTACTTCTTTAGGAAACAGCATTTTTATGTATTCGTGTGTATTAGATCATTTAGTCCAGCTGGTTCAGATTGAAGTTTTTCTTAACTGCTTTACCATCTAAGTAACTGTTATCTTCATATTATGGCTTTTGCCAGATGGATTCTGCCCCTTTGGTTTTGTATGCTTCCAGTTTTCTACTATATCAGTTCCATCTCTTCCGTGGCAGCATGCCAGTGATTTGCTCAAGAGTCGGTTTGACTTCTTTAAATCTTGACATTGAATCAGAAAAAGTCATTGTGTTTCCTCAGGTTGCTGTAAGGATGATAAACACAAACACAAAACAGATTGTGGAAACACAGAGGAAAATATGAAATTTGGAATTCTGAAGAAAGCAAAAGGTGCATCCAGTAAATTCAGGAATTCTCTAAAAAACAAGATCAAAAGGAAAAATGATGCTGGAGTTTGTAATGTAGAGGATAATCATGAAATTGAGGAGCAAGAGGTTGTTGATGCTTTTAGACAGACACTGATGAAGGATAATTTACTTCCTGCAAGATTTGATGATTACCGTTTAATGTTAAGGTAACTTTATCCCATACTCATGCTTACATTTCAGAAAAATTGCAATTAATTTCTTAGACAACTTGAAAAAATTTGTTCACATTTGAGACTATCTCTTTTCATTCTAATCTAACCTTAGTTGGATTGTAATTTAATACACTTTTAAGATGAATGTGAGATATATCCTGTCATTGTTTCATGGTGATTCTGATTTCAGGATTAAGCTTTTTGTCTATTCATGCCAATAGTTTGTAGTATAAAGCATGAAGCTTATGCTGCATCTGTTTTTCATAAAAATTAAGACCTTACATTCAGTCATAATGCACATTCTTTTCGCCTGACCAATCAACAATTTGCAGGTTCCTTAAAGCAAGGAAGTTTAACATCAATAAAACAAAAATCATGTGGGCAAATATGCTTGAGTGGAGGAAAAACTTTGGTACTGATACAATCATTGAGGTGATATTTTAAATCATCTTCTTATGATTATATTACTACCTTCTCTTACACAGATATATTGGAACTTGGTTTTTTCACTTCTGGTGATGAGAATTTGAATAAATCTAGTTAGGTAGTTCAGCTTTTGTAGTGCCTTTACACTTGTCTTAAAAGGGGGAGTTGATAGCAATGAATTTGGGACATTGACATATCTTGCTTGAAAATAAAAATAAAAATTACCATCTACATGTATTAAAGAAGCATATTAAAGTACCTCTCTCAGAAATCGGGCAACGATTCTGCATGGTGGCTTGGGTTGTTTATTAACTTGTTTCTGGGTTCTTAGGTTATAGTTCATTATCTCAAATGTCATACAGATCTTGGATATATTTACCATCTACATCACTACATGTAGTAAAGACTAAAGAGGCATAATAAAGTACCTCTCTCAGAACTCGGGCGATGATTCTGTAAGGTGGCTTGGGTTCTTTATTAACTTGTTTCTGGGTTCTTAGGTTATAGTTCATTCTCTCAAATGTCATACAAATCTTGGGTATATTTACCTTACACGAAATTCAAGGAAGTTGGTCTGTTTACTTCAACATTATTTTAGATTTCCATAATGGGGTTAATATCACTTTGCCATCAGTATTATGCCCCCCCCCCCCCCCCCTCTATCAAACGGTACATGTAAAAAAAAAATCTGATTGCATCCCACACTATCTGGGATTGTCTAATTGCAACTTGTACTTTGTTTTGGTGGTTTTTCCAGTCAAAAGTCTGAACTTGCACGCCTGTTTCTCATGGGTATATCCGTCCATTCAAGACACTCGTACTAGACCCCTTTTATCAAACTGATACCTTTACAATTCACACGTTCGACCTTTGGCCGGAAAAATCACTAAAACAAAGTACATGTTGCAACTAGTCAATCTCAAACAATATAGGATGCAATTGGAAAATAAAAAATTGTACAGGCACCAGTTTCATAAAAAGGGGTATAGTAATTAGTACATGTAGAAAAATGATATTAACCCTTCCATAATTTGATAATTTGTTATTAACTTTTGGACTAGTACTTAGAGCTATCTTAGATCATAACTTTCTATGCACTTCTTTCATTCCCAGGACTTTGACTTCAAAGAGTTGAAGGAAGTTCAACTATATTATCCTCATGGTTATCATGGCGTTGACAAGGATGGAAGACCCGTATACATAGAGAGACTGGGGATGATTGATGTTGACATGCTAATGCGGGTTACAACCTTGGAAAGATTTGTGAAATATCAAGTGCAGGAGTTTGAGAAAAGTTTTGCCATTAGGTTTCCTGCCTGTTCTGCTGCTGCAAACCAGCCCATCGATTCAAGTACAACAATTTTGGACGTTCAAGGATTGGTATAGTTTTGTTATTGTTTCACTTTGTAGAGCATATCGATTTTCCATGGTTCAAAAGAGATTATGAATGCTCACGTGAGCTCTTTTTTCACGTTCAGGGTTTAATGAGTTTGACAGGCCCTGTTATGGAATTCTTAAAGTTGGTTCAGGAGGTTGATAACAACAATTATCCTGAAGTATGTGTGCATACTAGTCCCTTGATTGCTTTATAATTCCTAGACCTATAGTCAATATATAAGATTCTACATTTCCTGTGCATGTTTTTCTGTTTAAACAGATTTTTTTTTCTTTATTAAATATATGACAGACACTTTGCCGAATGTTCATAATCAATGCTGGTCCTGGCTTTAGGATGATATGGAATGTGGTCAAACCTTTACTTGATCCCAAAACTACTTCAAAAATTCAGGTTCGCCTGTTAACCACGTTCACTATGTGTAAAGTTGCATATTGTTGCTAGTAATACATGGGATAATGCATGTCTTTTTCTTTGTCTGAATTCTTTAGGTACTTGGCAGTAATTACCGAGGAAAATTGCTCGAGGTGATCGATGAGAGGTGACTATCACTACATTTTCCACTGACTATTCTTGGGATATTACTCCCTCTGTTCCACTTTAACTGTCACTAAAAAAAATCCAAAATATTTGTCCCTTTTAGTTTTCCAAGAGATTAAATATTTTATTCCAACTTCGCCATTTTCTTAATATTTATGATAGGTTCATTTTAGGCAAGATAAATGACCCTAAGTGATTCATTAATAACGTGTTAGAGGGTGTTAGAGGGTTTATTAGTCATTTCATACAAATAATTATTAGTAGTAAATGATTTTTTTCTTAATATGTGTGTTTAAAAACCAAAAGGGACAGTTAAAGTGGAATGGAGGGAGTATCATTTTTTGTCCCCAAAATTAACTCCTATTTCTCTTTTGGTCCCCTTATTGCCATCACTATCAAGTTTGGTCCTGTAAGTACATTTTTCCTCCTACATTTGGTCTCGCCATTAGTTGACCGTCTGACCAAATCATTTATTTGTGGGTGCTAATGTAATTAATAGTTTTCAAATAATTAAATTTTGCACTCCCAAATAGTTGATCCTGGTAGTCAACGGACGATCAACTCATGGTGGGACCAAATGTGGGAGTAAAAGTGATATAGTTGAGATGATTTAATCAGAATTTCAAGAATCAAGATATCAATTTCCTCTTTCAAGGCCACGGCATAAACCGCCACACACAAGCTTTAACAGCTGCTATTCCATAAGAGTCTCAATAGTCCTCCTAAACTAAACTGGAACTCTAGACTATATATACAACCACAAGCCCAACACAAAGGCCCACCAACATAAAAGAAAGCCCAATCATTTTTCTTGCGCCGTTTGTACACTCTAAGTACAAGTGTATCAAAAAGTGTACTTCTAGGACCAAAACTTGACAGTTTGTGAAATTTAGGGACCGAAGATGATATTAACCCAACTATTCTACTAATTTTGAAGCTCATAGAATTGATTGGTTGGCAGTGAGCTGCCAGATTTTGTAGGTGGTTCCTGTAACTGTGCAATTGAAGGAGGCTGTTTGAGGTCAGATAAAGGACCGTGGAAAGGCCAAAATCTATTGAAGGTGATAAACTGTTTATGTTGTAAGTGTGTTTCTTTTTGCAATGTAACTTCTAAAATTAGTTAAGAATTTTCGTGTGTAGATGCCTCGAGACACAGAAGTGCATCAAGCAACAATCCCTGATGAAAATGAAAGCTAGTTATCAGGTAATCATCATATCACATGCTATTATGCTATGAATAGCTTATGGGATTGGCAGCATTTCTCCTCATTTTTCGCAATCAATTTTCAGTTCAGTTAGATTATTGATTTGTTTTTACATTTCAAGGTTGATGATTCTTTTGCCTCCGTAATACCATGAGGAATGATCAAAAGCAGAGCGCTGGAAAAATTAAGGGGGATTCTTAAACCTGTAAGTTTAAATAACATGCATGCTGGGAATAGTAGTTTGAAATTGCATTGGCTCCTCTCCTCTACAGAGTTGTCAAAATCAGCAGAAAAATCAAATCATTCCCATCTGTTTTTGTTGCCAGTTAGAGATCTTATGTATATGTATTTCTTTTTTTGTTAAATTAAGACGTTATGTTTCTAATTGATTGCTGTGAATTTGATCTTACTGATTGCCAGTTTCAAGATTTTATGCTATATCTTGTGAAATTTCTTCTTTATAGTGCTATCTTTTCATCTTCTGGTGTGTGATTTAATTAAAAGGAGGACTGGAATCTATTTAAACAAGACCACAGCCTTCTTGCACATGAATCTATTATATGCATGAGCCTTCTTGCACATGAATCTATTATATGCATGATGATTACACTGAGGATCATCTAACTTGACCAAGTTATTTTTGCAAAAAACAGTACTTACCTTTCCTTTCATCAATCCTTTTTTAAGGTTTTTTTTTTTTTTTCTTTTGCAGCAATTTTTTAAGCTAATTGGGTGCATAAACCTTTGCATTTCACATGTAAGACCTAAATATCTCCTCGAAACCACTGAATGCCCCCGACTAACTTTTAACTTTTCGATGGAAGTCTTTTTAACGACAATTTATTATTTACAATTTTGGCGCACTGTTTGGTGCACACGTTGTATAGCTCGTTCAATTTTGACTAAATTTTTTCAACGTATTTTATATTTTTTTTATCGATTGTAAAGTATTGATGAAAGGTAAGTACTGTTTATTACTCCCTCCGTCCACGAAAAGTAGTCCCATTTGACACATATTCTTTGTCCACCAAATGTAGTCCCATGCACTTTATGGAAACTATCACCCTTCAACTATGACTTAATTACTCAATTTGCCATCAACTTTATTCCTAAACAATCACTTTATTCACAATGGACCCCACAATACCCTATAATACCCTTACTTTATCTACTTTATCTACCATTTTCTTAAAACTTGTGCCCCATCCCCATGTCCCTACTTTTCATGGATGGAGGGAGTACAATAATATTAATTAACCTATAAACTAATATTTTTATTTGAGTTGGTCTCTTGTGCATGTGCACACTAATGCACAAAATAGACCCTCTATGTATTAATAAAGACAGAATTATACAACAAAGTAATCATTCTCCAAGTGGTTATAAACACAAAATTACACAACAAAGTAACCATTCTTCAAGTGATCATAAATACCTTGTATAAGTACAAGGTCATAGGTTTGAGTCAAGTATGAATTGATTTCAATAAACAAATATCAATTTCTAAAATTTAGTATGGAATGTTTCCTCTTTTTAAAGAAAGAAGAAGAAAGGATGGAAAAAAAAGGAGGCGTGTCCATATAAGATTTTCCCATTTTATTTTATGTATTGAATATTTTTCTAAATATGAATTAACACTTTTTATATATTTCAAATTTTCTATGGATGAATCAGGCTTTAATCAAAATTGATGTATAGAATCTTTGGATTGAAATTTCTTTTACCTATTTCTCTACATTAACAACTTTGTCCCAACTTCCAAAGTAAACGAATAAAATAGCCTTTTGTTCACAACTTGTCTCAAATACGAGAAAGAAGAGACACAGTAAAATTGTTTATAACACTGTATATACTCAAATATTAATCCGAATTGATGTTGTCAAATGTCAATGACCAGAAATTGGCCATTAATGTAAAAACTCTATACTCCGTAATAGATACTATAACAAAACCGAAGATAATGACGTAGAGTATAAATATAATAACGAATGTCAAAATTAATGAAGATCAAAGGTTGAGTGTTGTGGTTTCCTTGTCCTGGAGAAACTGAAGGAGGGCTGGTAGTGCAATTTCAGGATCGTAACTCTTCATGAGCTCTCCGGCGACTTGGGCTGGCGTCACGTCGACCTTTCTCAGCAGGTTTTCGATCATCGGAAAGAGTGAGTGTTCGTCTACTCTCAGATAGGTGGCAGCAAGAATCTTGAAGCCACTGAAGGTGCAGTAAGACATCTCTAATTGCACATCCATTCGACCCGGTCTAATCAGGGCCGGGTCGAGTCTGTCCTTGTGATTGGTGGTGAACACTATGATTCTCTCGTCTCCACAACTTGACCACAGCCCATCAACCAAGTTCAGTAATCCAGACAAACTTATCTGATTAGTTTACATCAACAACTAATTTTCAATCAATACAATTAACGTGTATATATATATGTGTGTTTGTGAGAGAGAGACTTATACCTTGTCGTTATGCTGCTGCACAGATGCTGCATCCCTATTCATCAAACCAACATTACAATCAATATCTTCAATCACAAGTATAGATCGATTAGCCGTGCCAATCAACAACCTCCTCAGATCTGAATTACACTGAATCTCCCCTAAATCCAAATCATAAACATCAAACTTGAGATGATTAGCCATGGCAGCTACCAAGCTCGATTTCCCCGTACCCGGCGGCCCGTAAAACAAGTACCCACGCTTCCACGCTTTCCCAATTCTCCTATAATAATCCTTCCCCTCGACAAACCTCTCTAAATCCTCAATCAGGCCCCTCTTCGTGCTCGGGTCCATCGCAATGGTTTCGAATCTAGCAGGATGGTTCAACACGACAGAGCTCCAATAATCAGGGCCGTTATAATCAACGGTGTGAAGCCTCAACGTTCGCGTTTGTTCTCTGATTTCCCCTGATTTCTTCAAAATGTAGGGTAAATACACTTCCATGGCGTAATCTTTGTGCTTTTTGTGAAAACTCAATTCGAAGAACCGAAGCTCGGTTTTCGAATTCCCGTTCTTAGTTGATTGCTTGATTGCTGAGGATTGCAAAATCCACTTGAATTTGATATTTCCATGGACGTCGATGATTTCCTGGTTTTTGTCGACTGTGACGGCGAGGTTTTCCTCTTTATCAGATTTGATCACTTTGATTCTTCTTACGTAGGGGGAGATTTTGGTGGATAGGTAGAGATTGGAGGCTTCGAACATTTGATTGGGAGTTAGAGCATCGATTTCTTCAATGACGACGGTGAGTTGAGAGGAGAATTTGACAAGGAATGAGGAGAAATAAGTGTGGATTTGTTGTGGAATGAGTTCGCTGCCGTAGTATTTGAGGAGAACGGCGGTGCTGATTACTGAAACGGCGGAGGTTAGAACTTTGGAAGATGGCAGAAATTCAGATGAGATAGCCATGGATTTGTTGATGAGTATGGTGTTTCTTGATGAGGGGGAAACAGAGATGTTACTAGAAGAGTTTCAGGTTGTTACGGTTTAACGTGGAAACTATGCATTTCTTCTTCTTATAATATTCTTCTTTTTTTTAAGGGAGCCACCGCTAATAAAAAATAAATTTGAGACTAAAATAGAAACATGTATATTGACTAAATTATACTTTTAAACTCTCTAAATGGAGTAATAAATATGCCTTAAAATGTTATTAACGTGGACCACCCTCCACCATTTAACCCCTCTTGGTTCTTGAAGCTTCATAATTTTTTTATGAAATTATCATAATCAACATTGTCATTAAAATGCAGAAAACAAACGGATTAACCGTATTAAAATCAACCTTTTTTTTTATGCAAACGCTATCCAATATATTCTATTATACTAGTTTATATACAATATAATTACTATAAATCATGTAAATTAATTTAAAAATATAAACACACATAAACTCTTGAAATTTAAGAAATAAAAACATTTAAAATAAAAAAAAGAAGGGGCTTTCTACCATTAGACAGGAGTTTCGCCCTGTTTTACATAAGGCGTCGAATGAAAATTCGCCACCTCATTTAACTTTGTTATATGCGATCGCCCTTCGCTATTAAATTCAAATTAAAAATTTTATAATTTTTTTTATTGAATTACTAAAATGCCCTAATAATATTTTTTTAGTTAAAACATTAATCATCAATTTAATTAATCATGCTTCTTCTCAACCAATTTTTTTTTAATCATCGTGTAGTTAAAAAATATTATCATAGTAGTAAAACTTATTTCATCAATCTAAACTCATTCTTAATCATAATTCGAAACTCTTTTCATCAATTACCTTCTTCATCACATTATCCTGAGCTCTCCCAGGATTCTTGACCAATTGCAGGATGAGCAGCCGTCTCTAACTTGTGTACTGTCTTCCTCGAATCTACTACAGGGATCCAGAACGAAACCACTGTTGAAGGGTAACAGACTAGATACAAAAAACCGTGGCGATTCGCGGATGACATTTGATAGTTTTGTGCGCGGTTTTGAATTGCACGCCCCAATTTACAAATAGTTTTAAGAGAATTTCAGATGATATTTCGAATCAAACTAGGCATTTACGATCTAGGAAAGTAAGTTTGGAAAGTGAGAATTCAGATCTGCAAAGCCCCTTTTGTGCACAGATTTTGAATCACGAGATAATAAATTGGGATTTGTTGAACTCGTGTCTACATACTTGTCTCAATTTTCAATTATCTGATCTTACACAAAACATTGAATGCATCCCTAATTCGAAACTGTCTTGTTCGAAACCCTAATTAAAAATGTCCTAATTAATTGATGTGTGACTTGAGAATCCTCGTCCGATCATCATTGTTCAGAAGAGCGAGTTTTCATATGGAGCAGGTTTTGAGGGATGCTTCGATCTGCGAGGACTCCATTGATGGATAGAAGGCTCAACCCGTTGAGGTTCTGCAGTATTATTTTAGAAATCATTCAAACAGTTAGATTTCGTCGTTTGATGTCGGATTTTGATCGGATACCAACACCAGATCAGAATATTAAAGTTTGTAGAATTGGAGAATTTCTCCCATAGTACCATTGCTTAACAGCAAGATTTGGGTCAAGCCTTGGAGGTTTCGAGGGCGGATACAGTGTTCTAACAAAGATTACAGATTTTATTTTCACTCTTACTGATATTTGATCAAGTTCTTCCTGAAACGAAACAATTTACAACTTGAACAAGATGGAATGAGGAATTGACAATTTTAAATTATTTGATTATGTTAATAAGTATTTCGATTTAATAATGAAATGTTAATAGGGATGTATATTTTATTTTATAATTAACTTTTTTTATTTTAAATTAAAAGGTTAGTTTTGTCATTTTGTATATATTAATTTAATTTATTAGTAGGGCGATATAATGCGATCGCATATTGCATAGAGCAAACGCACTAATGCGAAGTGCAATCATATAAAATAAATTTCGTACGTTAGATCAACAATCTGATGGTATTTGAAGGATTGCTTTTTATAAGGTAGGGCGAAGCCTGCCAAGAAACGATAGTATGGAGAAAAAATGAGTGAAAAGAAAAGGAATAAATGAGATATGATATGTGTTTAGTAATGAATTGGTTTTGACTGATGTATGATAGGAAAAAATTGGGATAGGTTATAAGTGTGTTCACCATAAAATGGACACATTTTTTAAGAAAAAAATGTAATGAATGGAGGGTTCATGGGTAATTTTATAAAGTTATATAAACAAAGTAAAAATGTGATTGAAAATAGTGGAAAAGTAATGACATTTTGTATAAATATGTGAATATTGTGAGAGTAAGGTTTATGAAAGAGTTTTCTTTTATGGGTGTGCAAACAGTTGTGGAACGAACAAATAAGGTAGGTGTGCAAACAGTTGTGAGACGGAGGGAGTGAATTTTATTAGGGTGTGTTAACTTTTTCTTTTAAAAAAATGTACTTCATCCGCCCCTACTTAATAATTCATTTTATCATTTTAGTTATTATTTACTTATTGACTCATTACCTAAAGGTTTAGTCTAGTATACACCTGAGTCGTCCAATTTTTTATTATTATTATAAAAATAATTACATGACTTATCAAATAGGTCTTTTTATTTCTTCATTTTATTTTTTTTTTTTTTTTGTTCTTTTTATTTAATTTATTTTTATTTTTTACCTTTTTATTTAAAAATATACACATTCTCCATTTAAATTAAATTTTTAAGGAAATTTTTTATTCAATAAAAAGTGCAACACAAAATTACTAAAAAATGTAAGTCGATATAACAAAAAAGTGTAATACCATATTTACTAAAAGTATAAGTTAGTATAACTAAAAGTGAAATACGATATTTCTGAAATGTGCAAGTCTGAAAAGAGCATCACAATATTAATGAAAAGTGTAAGTCAATATAACTGAAAAGTGTAAGAGTCTATAACCGAAAAGTGCAACAATTTTTTTTACTGAAAAGTGCAACACAATATTATTAAAAAGTGCAAGTCAGTATCACAATTTTTAATGAAAAGTGTAAGTTATTAAACTGGAAAGTGCAACACAATAATACTAAAAAGTGTAAGTCACTATAAATAAAAATATTATTATACAGTTTAATAATTGAAAAGTGCAACACCATTTTACCAAAAAGTGTAAGTCAGTACAACTGAAAAGTGCAACATGGACTAGAGTGCACAACATACATTCGAGTCCATAACAGACCAATCATTATCTAAAATAGCAAAAACACTTTTAAATTATTCCCTTAAAATATTACTATTATAACAAATATTATTATTTTATTACACTAAAAAGTAACTTTATTACTATTAATAAAATTGAAAAGTGTTTTACTAACTTCATACCCAATCGTTTTGTGTCCTCAAATAGAGAACCCAATCGTTTTTGTGTCCTCAAATAGAGAACGGAGGGAGTATAAGTTTGGTAATATAAATAATTTTTAAATTTTATTTGGGGGTGTGGTGTAGTAGTGGCTCCCTTTTCTTATTTTTTTTTGACAGGTGGAGCTTTTCTAAATTACCCATAAAATCTCAAATTAGTTATCTTTGAAATATTTTTAAACTTCCAGACATATTTTAAATATTTTTCTCCCCAGTTTCCCACATCTGTTATCTTTGAAATTTTAGAGTAGAAAATCAAGTTTATATATTTTTATCAAATCCCAGTTTCTTGCTAGCACAAGGTTTTAATAGTTAAAATCATTTCAGGGGCCTCATTCCTAGAGGTGGTTCGGCACGGTATACCGATCATACCGAACCATACCGTTATCATACCGAAAATTTCGGTATACCGTAATTTCGATATACCGAAATTTTCAGTATGTAAAAATTCATACCGATACCGTACCGTAATTTCGGTATATCGAATTTTCGGTACGATATCGGTATACCGTACCATATCTTCATATAGAAAATATTAAACCATCATTTCATATCGAAATACCGGTATAACAATTCATACCGAAAATATTGAAGCATTGTTTTATACCGAAATTAATTATTTAAGGTTTATTTTATTTAAATTTTAATAATTAAAGTTATTTTAATTTAAAAATAATATAAAATTATTATTTTATTAAGGTTCGGTATATCGATATACCGTTTCATACCGAATACCGAAATTTTTTCGGTATACCGACATACCACGGTATGGTCATTTTCCATACCGTTATCGTACCGTACCAAAAATTTCGATATGAAAAGCTCGGTATACCGAAATTTCGGTATATTTACCCACCCCTCATTCCACTATATGTACTCATGTTTTATTTAAGGGGAATTACTAAATTTTAGAGTGATATTTAAGTGCAATTGATTGTATTTATACCATTGAAATTAGACTCTAATGAATTGAGTCAAATGTTGGATAAAAGATTAAATTGTATTTATGCACTCAATTGTATAGGAGAATTTGCCTAAATTTATCAGGATTTCAGAATCAGCTTCAAAATCCACTATAAACCTAAATCAAACATCACCTTATGCAATAAATCATTTACAAATGCAACTCGGAAGGGAAATCTAACACTTCTAAGCCATATATTTGAATTGGGTATGTAATTTAAAATAGTCCCTCTCCCACACTTTTATTGGATAAATCAATCCACAATTTGCTGCCATTTTCTGTATACTTGAGTTCCTCTACGGGATTCTTTCATAGATATGATGCATTAATTGATTCATCATATGTATTTGATCAACACTATCCAACAATGACGACATTGAAAAGCATTATTCTACATTTTTTTCCCAACTGTAGTCGACATTATTATTCTACTAGAGAAACTGCTGCAAGCATTTTCTAAGGTCAAGATGTTAACTGGAAATGTCCCGTACATCACATAAGAGAGAGAGAGAGAATCAAAATGAGATATCTGACCAATTCAATTCTGCATGTTGTAATCTTGTCAAAGTATTTTGGTGAACGTTGTTGATCCACATCCTGGGCCCTTTACATGCATCATCATCTTCATGCTCAATGCTGACAGGCAAAGAGTGAAAAACATACTAACATTTCAAGAAAAAGTAATAATCAACTTGGGTAATGGAAACTGTCTCACCTTTCCTCGGCGACATGTATCTGCACAACATAAAAGTATTCCAAGAGGGATGCACATAAATAAATCCTTATACGACTAATTACCGAAGAATTTCAAGCAACGGATACTCAAAGTCAGCTGTCAAATCCCATATCAATTTAAATGAGTTTCACAAGGAACACTACAAACACAATTAAGTTCCACAAAGTCATTTTCCCAAATGGAGCTTGCATAATCTCACTTAGGCACGGAGACAATTCATTTTCGAATATGGCATAATACAGAAGTACAACAACAAAGATTCACACGCTTATTGAGACTTGAATCAATCAAGTCTATAAGATACAGTTAATATTACATAAACAAGAGACAGCAATTAGTCACTGATTGAGCTAGCTAACTTGTGGCCTTGTGTTCATGAGTAAGTGATGATCATCTTCCAGCAAGCCATTTCCATACATTCAGTCCATAATCCAGCAGTATGACTAATTACTGCATGCACCCAACTAGTCGACATGCCCCTTTCTTCATACGAGACAGATTGATAGAAAACTAACATAACTCTTTCTTCTGAACTCAATTAATTTCCCATTTCTGCATAAGCATGATAAACTAAACATTTACATGCTTCCCAAACAAAACAAAAAAAACGATAAAAGAACAAAACCCTCATTATTGGGTTCAACTATATACATCATCATATATTAAAAACAGACGGGATAATAAAAGCTATAAACTTGTTAAACCCTAGCAAACATAGAATTGGTAAGCAGATACCAATTCGTGGTTCGGTATGAAAAATGAGGAAATAATGAAAATTATTCATGTACATGATGGATTTGACACAGAAGATGAATAAAAATATAAAACAGAATACTAATGTAAAATTCAATAATATAGAGGAAACCGTCGCGTACATGCTACAACAAATAGGCAACAAATTCTGAATCCCGAAAAGATATCAAATTAAAACTAAATTGAACATAATTAAAAAAAGGAATTATTCTGCAGAGACTATATAGGCCTACAAATATGGAAGAAATTGTTTGGGTAATCATCCAAAACAGAGATTGTATCCTTGAGGAAACTGTATCAATAATGTGGTGGTTCTTCAATCAATCTTGTAGGCCCATAAATAATTATCTGAATATCAAGGAAAACCTATCCAAGTGTACACAACTACACAAGTTATAGAAGTTTAAAAAAGAATGAAGGACCATGAAGGTAATTTGTGCAAAGGAATGCCAATATGATGGCATACTCAATCTTTGCAATATCTGAAGTGCAAGTGAAAATGATACTCTAAAATATGTTGAAACTAATTCTGCGAAAGATTTGCACCAACAAATTTAGGAGGACATTTTCACTGATATTCTCACATTGTGGAGGATTTTGTGGAATTCCAATACGAGATTTTAAACAAAAATTAAAAAAAAAAAAAATTGCATTTTATTTAAAGTCAGGAAAGTGCTTGTTAAGGAGCAATTATGAATCATGGTTCTTTTTTTTCTGTCTTGTCTTGTTACCTGTATTTTAATCCATTATACAACATGAAGTAAATGATATAGTTGATCTCTTTTATATAAGCAAATGACTTGTAAATTCCATAATTAAGTTCAAGTCAAAACTGAAAAATATTACACTTCTATAGGTTACAAGGTATCCATGCACGCACAAAAACTCACTAAAGTATAAACAAGTCCAGTTTAAAGTATTGAGTTCCCAATCTAAAGCTTGAGTTATTTGGAAAGAAAGAAAGATCAATACGATGCTGAAATTCATTCATAAAAGTTTTGGCTAAAAATACACACCACCATTTTATTTACAACAATACACAAGAATTTGAAGACTCCTTACTGCTGTCACCATGATCAAGTGCTTCCTTATAGCAGCGGACTATCTGCTGATCCAGCTCGTAGTAATACTCCATTTTCTCCATTGGTTTCATATCCAGGTCAATAAAAGATGCCTATAAGATTGTAATGCACTATGATCAGACAAGAACTAGATCACGTAGTAACTAATATATAATTAATGTTATGCACTATGATCAGACAAGAACTAGAACATGTAGTAGAAAATATATAATTAGTATTTTCACATAATTATAAGAAACATACTCTGCAGATAACATTTTGTTCTCCCAGTTAATGCAACAAATGAAGTTTGAAAAGAAGGCAACAGCAGAGTAAACTATTAACTAAGTGAATACTGGATTGGATACAAAGGTCTAATGATACTAATAATGCGCGTGCTTTATACTCCACATTGCATGTGATAAAACCCAACCTTCCCAATTGACCAAAATGATCCTATTTAACACACTTACTTTTAACAAAATATCAATAAGCATTTAACTTTTGTGACTTCTTTTGTAAGTGTAGGAAAAAATTGCAATTCCAATAACATATAATACGTTATCTTAATCTGTGTGAGAATTTGTCCAAGCCTATCTTAGTGGTTTGGAGGGAGTACTACTAATAATAAACAGATCATTCTTCATAAACCTAAAACTAATAATTAGATCGAGATAATATCATCTCAACACATAAATGTGAATGAATTTAGTTGAAATTCCATGCTTCTGAATTAAAAGACCGGATCCATTTAGGTACAGAATTCATACTATACTGAAAACAAAAATAATTACGGGAAAAAGCTAATCAGAAATATTTAGAGATTGGTAAGGTGGGACCTTGTAATAAAAGGCTTGCTGACTTGATTCCAGGAAAACAACTCTGGACTCCAGGTCGCTATTTCTTTGGGGAATAAAACTAATCATCATGCTCAGGTCCTTTGCAGTGGCGGATATCAAGTAATCTCTCACAATTCTTAATTTTTCATCCATTGGCATCGAATGAATAGCTGAATATCTTGTTGACAATTTGTTTGCACCTTTATTCCAACAGACAAGACAAGGCTGAGAAACAATATCATAGTAGGCATGGATAGCGCCTTCAATATCAATAGTATCAAGCTTCTGAACTTCAAGAAGTCGATCCAACAACCTAGACTTAAAAACAGTTTCAGCAATAAGTTCTCGAAAATATTCTGTGTGCATCCCATCTTTCGCTAAAATAACAGATTTAAGTCCATCGATGAATGATTGATTAGATACGCAGCTTGTACTGTCAGCAGCACCACCCATGCCTCCAAAACTAAGCGACCCGTTTAAAAAGACCCGGAAATTATTCTGAGGGGTAAGAAATAGGGCCTTAATTGCCTTTTGTATTCGGTCCTTGGAGCCAGAAAACAAATCTAGTGGATCATATTTACTTATTTGTGATATCTGCATTTAAAGGTTCTCCATCAGTTAATTCAATCAAAAACAACTTCAGATACAGCTTTTGATCCAAGAGATATACAAGATGCTCAGTTCATTGCTCTAAATAAAATGTTGCATAAAGACAGTCATTTCCAGGAGATGAATAGGATAAGGTCTAATTATTACCTTTCCTTGACTCAATTTCAGTGCTTGGTGCATCTTAAATCGAGTAGTTATCTTTTTTACTGCATTTTCTTCAGCTATAAATTCTGAAGTAGGAAGAAATCCACCTTTGGGCTGCTTTGCAGAAGAAGAGAAGATGTTATATAAATCGAGCAAAATTGTTGAGGAAGTATGCATTTCTCACAGTATATGAATGACCATGTATAGGTAAAGAAGCAGAAGGAAACACCTTTATCTCAATGGAGACACAAAAATCCTCTTTGACAGAACCTGAAACTGAAAGACAGATCATGATTAGCAGGTTTAGATCCAACAACTACGAAGCCATATTTACTTGAAGATACATCATTCATCTTAAATGTTGTTTCTTGGTCAGTAATAGCTTAATGGATTGTGATGGTCTTGGTAATTATATGGATAATCCATTACACAACCACCAAACACAATTAGGCATATATTACACGCATATAACATACATGCATGTACAATTAAGTATCTTATGTTCAGAAAGTATACATCTATGTTTCCTGTGACTATACAGCCCATTAGAAATTCACAACCCAATGCCCAATAGAAGTTATTAATCATAACCATTGAAGAAACAACCTGGCACCTCTCGTGATACGAAATAGAGATGCCACAGAAGAAGCTCAAGAACACATAAAAAAAAGAAGATTCAATAATATAATCTTTAACTAAGGGGAACACAAGCAAGAGTCCCATCTGTGCAACCAATGTCAGAATGCATCTTGTACCATGAGGAAACATTGAATGATCAGCAATGAGAAGAACTGAATCACAAAGTGGATTAACTTTGGCAGCATCAACTCGCCAAGAAGGACGTTGAGGAAGAACTTTTTTTTCAACAGCCTCCAAAAAATCTCTTGACACAAGAATGCGTATCTGTAACAAGACATATGCAATTACCAACATTTCAGTTCTAGAAAAAATGATAGGAGTAGTTTTAAAACTAGAAACAACTAACGGAGTTTTTTTTTAAAAAAAAGAAGAAAATCCTCATGTTTCCTGATTAAGCAAATATACCAACCCTACATTCTTTAACACTGTACTTTTTTTGGTGAAAAATGTCGACGTTGAATTTAATAGTGTTATGGACCAGACCTATAGGATTATTCATGATACCATATAGTATGTACAATTAAAGGATGCAAGAGTATACAACTAACAAGAGACCAATAAATCTTGAATCATACATAAAAGACAAAAGGCAATAACCATATACAGAATGCGCGAAAATGTTACTGTTAAGTTTCTTCATTGATCAAAATGAAAGATCATGATAATATGAACAGAAGAGAAAGAAAGAAAGCAAGGCTTGTTTCACAACTTTCCTAGGCAATGATAACTTACCCCTGCATCAACATGTTCAGATCCTAACAGTGGGCATATTACTTTTTGCACATACAGCTGCTCAGCAATTTCTTTAGTAGGGGCTGAGACAATGCCTTCAAATTTTCCCCACAGGAGGCTTTCATGATTGGTTGGAAAGGAACATCCATTCTCACATTTAGTTCCATTATTTGGAATTTTTTGTATCCTTAAAATCTTTCCAACCTAGATGCAACAAAGAAAATGAAATGCATTAAGAGATTTGAAAATATATAATCACTTTAACATCAATGATGCATTCGTACTTTAAAAATATTCTTATTTGGACAGAATAAATTAGTGACTACCACTACAAAACAAGAGATTTACCTGCTTAATGCTTGAAAACAGGGTGTCCCCTCTTTCATGCACTAATGTTAGATAATGTTATATTGATTACTCAATATATAAGTCCTTTATACATTAATTTACTTCAACTAAAATACAGCATGAAGCACCAAGGTCATATAAGAAGGAACCCCTGCCAGCCGAATTTGAGGTTCAATTTTTTTTCTAAGAAATGTAAAAGATCAAAAAGTGTTCATTAGTAAACATCAACTTCCTCTCGAGCTATTAGCAATGGAAACCAAATCTATCTTAATTCTTTCCACAATCTGAATCAACAGAGCAGGGGCCAGTGTAAGGATTTATTCTCCCCAGGCCTCTCAAGTGCCTTAGAAAGAGAACGAGAAGCTAACATAACTCCATAACCCACAGACGAATGTCAATAAAAACTAGGAGAAATTCACAGCAAAATAACCCTACGGTTTGAGGTGAAAGTAAGCAGGAAAAGCAAAACAATAGTGCATGATAATTATCACTACTTTTCTGGTAGTAAGAACGGGGAAAAAAATGCAATATAAATATAGAAATAAAACATGCAAGTAAACAATCATAAAAAGAAAGTTAAAACGTACAAAATTGGGAGAGCTTCCAGAGTAAGCAAGAACCAAGTTCACAGCTCCTTCTCCTCTATAAGCCCATTCCTCCGCATCGTTTGCTTGTAAAATTGCCATTGCGATCCACTGCACACAAACAAAAAAACACTTATTCTCTATGCCGGATGAACACATTTCGCAGGGGTTACAATTTCACGCAAAAATCCCTAGTAAATTAATTCCCAAATAAAATTATGGACAACATGCAAATATTCAGTTAGGCAAATGTTACGCACAGAGATTTTTTCCAATCACGAGGTGTCGTCCTCCTTTGCGGCCGCCGTCTCCGTCGGCGACCTCCACCGGTTAACGAATTGATGAATGCTAGGCTTAACGCAGAGATCAGGATTTTAATCGTCGAGAATAAAACCTCGAAATTCAATGGAGTTTAGTAGCGGTCGGTAACTCCAATAAAATCTTGGAATTTATGTGAGAGAGTAGAGAGAGAGAGTGAGGGACAGGGACAGCTGAGCTGCCATGTTTACTGACGGCTTTAATGGAGTTTTCAGGGCGTACACTCCGTGCCAAATTTCGCCAATTTTAAATTTACCAAATTGAACGATGTACAGCATACGATTCAGTATCACGATTTAAGCCTTCTGATGGAGACAGTGGGGATCCCGTTTGCTTTTCATTTTCATTTTTTTTATTCTATTGTACTAAATTTATTCCCGTCTCATTGATGAGTGTATTCGATTAATAAATTGAATATTAAAATTTAAATGTTGCATAAAATCTTTTTTATCAAACAATATAAAAATCACCTTTAAATCCAATTGTATGTATACAATCAATTTTATATCTTCTACCGAAATGGAGAGTACAAGAATTTGGCATAAATGTTTATTAATTTTGTGTCTAATTAGTTTTCAAAAAAACATTCTCTGATTATTAGGTTTTGAATTTTAAATATTAACATACTTTAATTTATTCAATTCAGACTCAAAACAAAGCACAATAGGAGTTTGTAATAATTCGTATACACACTACAGCTGTACAATAATAATAATTGATCCTTAGGTGGGCACATCATCAACATTGAGCCATCAACTTCAAAGCTCTGGATTCGAACATCATTCAATAGAATATATCCATTCTATATATATATATAGAATATATATATATATATATATATTCAATATATATATATATATAGATATATTCTATATATATATATATAGAATATAGTTGTCCAATTCGAAAATTAATACTACTTCCTCTCCTCTGTTTCATAAAATTTGTTGCATTTCTCATTTTGTATAGAATTAAGGAACATATTTTTTTGACAAATTTACCCCTCGTTATTTTCTCCCTCTTTCTTCTCTTTTTCCTTTTATTTTTCCACCTTCATTTTCTACCATTTCTTTGACTTTTCCAAAAAAAATCGTAATTAATATATTTCCAAAATAATAGGGGCAATTTAGAGAGATCATTGGTAAAATTAGGAAAAACGTCAAACTTTTTAAAACAAATTTAAAGTCCAAATGCGACAAACTTTTTGGATCGGAGGGAGTAATATTTAATAGCATGGAGATTAAATTAATTGCATACATTTTGTTTCCGTCTAATGTACTACGATGTGACGAAGCCATGTGGGCTAACAAATCTCTCCCATCACATAGTGATAGAGCCAGAACCTAATTGAAGACAGTGACGGAGCAAGAAAATTTCGATTGGGTCCAGTGTGGCTCCGTCCTTGACTGAAGGGGCCCAATTATGAATAATAAATTTCGATTTCGATCATTAGCTATAAAATAATGTTTACATCGTCTATATACAAGCATCTTTTATTTTTTACATATTAAATTGTTATATATTTGAAGGATAAATTTGTAAATAAAAATATTATTTAATTATACACAAAACAACATATACTATGAGATGTAGAAAGTAATAATTAACTACTAATATACTTAAAAATTGTTAAATAATTATTAAATATACATAAATATTAATTGAAATGATTTTTTCTTTATTTTTTTTATTAAATAATATTTATAAAAAATTTATTTAAAAAAATTGAAAAATGTGAGGGGGTGCCCCCTCCCTCCGTCCCTGCACACTAGAAATACAAATTACCAAAGATGGGCCAAAGAGCATGTGGGAAATTTGGACAAAAAAGTGAAATTTCTTACAGAACAAGTACATCAAAGAACTTTAAGGGAGAATGAGGAAGAAATTGATGAAGAAATTATGGGAATGGAAATGGAGCTCGAGAAATTGTTATCACAACAAGAAGAGTTTTGGAGACAAAGAGCGAGAACGTCATGGATGATAAACGGGGACAGAAACACCACCTACTTCCATAGAAGAGCAACGGAGAGAAGGAATAGAAACTGCATCGAAAAAATCCAAACAGAGAACGGAACTTGGGTAGCGACGAAACTTGGAATAACGAATCATATCTCTGAATACTACGAAGCTCTTTTTGCAACAAATGGAGCCTCTCGAGATAATATGGAGGAGATTCTGCAACATACCGAACCATTAGTGACGGAAAATATGACAAGCTTTTTATCTCGGAGGTTCACGAAAGAGGAAGTTAAGAAGGCTGTGTTTGATATGAATCCGGGTAAGGCGCCGGGACCATATGGGTTCAATGCAAAATTTTACCAAGAAAAATGGCATATAGTGGGAGAGGATATCGTTAAGGGGGTCCTTAATATATTAAACAACAAAGGAGAAGTCCAGAGTTGGAATGAGACATGGATAACACTAATACCAAAGAATAAGAATCCGAAGAGCATGAAGGATTTCCGACCAATTAGCCTATGCAATGTAAGTTATAGGATCGTGGCTAAAACCATTGCAAATAGACTCAAAGTGATTATGCCTGACATCATTGATGAACATCAGAGTGCTTTTGTCAGTAATCGCCAAATCTCAGATAATGTTCTCATAGGATATGAGTGTATGCACTGGTTAAGAAACAATAAGAGTAAATCAGGATATGCGGCTTTAAAACTGGATATGAGCAAAGCGTATGATCGAATAGAATGGCAGTTCCTTGAACTTCAGTTAAAGCGAATGGGGTTCCCGAATCAATTTACAGAGATAATCATGCAATGTGTGAAGACGGTAGAATACTCCTTCAAAATTAATAATGCTGTGGTGGGGAGAGTAAAACCGGCTAGAGGGCTCAGACAAGGGGATCCTCTATCTCCTTTTCTCTTTGTGATCTGTACACAAGGACTTTCGTCGTATGTTCAAAACAGGGTAGCTGGAGGACGGCTGGAAGGTATCAAGATAGCAAGAGAAGCTCCTGTGATATCTCATCTTTTATTTGCAGATGACAGCGTTATGTTTTTTAAAACAAAAGAGGGCAGTGGGGAGGAAGTTCGATCAGTATTGAAGGATTATGAGAAGGCATCAGGGCAAATGATCAACTATGACAAATCGACCATTCTGTTTAGCCCGTACACGGAGGAGAACAATAAGAACAAGGTGCAGCAAGCTCTGGGGATCCGAATTACTCAAGGACATCAGATATATCTGGGGCTTCCAACCTTTTCACTCAGATCAAAGAGAGTCCAGTTTTCTTATTTGGTTGATAGAATGAAGAACAAGATAGATAACTGGAAAAATAAGGTTTTCTCGGAGGGGGGGAGGGAAGTTTTAATAAAGTCAGTTCTTCAGGCGATTCCTACATACACAATGATGTGCTTCAAAATTCCTCTGCAAATATGCTCACAGATGGAGAACCTTATGGCGGAGTTTTGGTGGGGCAAAAAAGAGGGGGGTAAAGGAATGCATTGGCAGAAATGGGAAGATTTGTGTAAGCCGAAGAATGAAGGGGGCATGGGGTTTCGAAGAATGCATATTTTTAATGATGCTTTACTGGCCAAACAGGTTTGGAGATGTATAAGATCGCCAGAGATGTTACTCGGTAGAATACTAAAGGCTAGATACTTCAAACATGTGGATATTATGGAAGCGGAGCCAGGATACAATCCCTCGTTTGCATGGCGCTCTCTGTGCAAAAGCAGGTATATTCTAGAATTAGGCATCAGGTGGATAATTGGAAATGGAAATACCATCAAGCTTCACAAACATGCATGGGTCCAGGGGGCGGGGACTGGAAAAATTTTATCAAGAATAGCGGCCACTCCCAACATTAATTTCTTTCTGAATGAAAATAGAGAGTGGAAAGATGAACTGGTCAGAATGGCTTTTCTTCAGCATGAGATAGAGGATATTCTAGGCACACAGGTCGGAAAGAAAGAAGAGGAAGATAGAAGATTCTGGTTACCGGACCCTCTAGGGGAGTATTCAGTAAAAGATGGGTATATGAAAGGGCTAGACGAGGAGGTCCGTAATCAGTGTCACAGTGGACCGTCATCAACAAAGCAGGTGGAGAGATGGTGGGATATGGTCTGGAAAATGGGAGTCCCCCCAAAAATTAAAATCTTCTGCTGGAAAATGTGCAGGGACTTCGTAAAAACGGAAGGTAACCTTGCAAGAAGGCATATCCCTATTCACCCGTGCTGTGGATTATGTGGGGGCATGTTCCCGTCCACAACCCACGCGCTCTTTCACTGTAGGGAAGTGAGGAAAATATGGGCAAGAACTGGGTTTAAAGAAATTTGTAAGATGGGAAGAGGGATGAAAGTTATCGATCTTTTAGAGATTATTTGGATTGAATATGGAAAGGCAAAATTAGAAAAAATAATCATGATAGCTTGGGGAGTCTGGAAAGAAAGGTGCAATATTCTTCATGCGAGCCCGGGATGTAATATGAAAATGGACAGTAGGGTGGGAGAGAAGGTTCTAAATTATCTGGAAGCTTTTCAGAACCAGAACCAGCTAAAGGAGCCCAGACCAACCCAAAGAAAGGAAGAGAATGAAGAAACGACTACGGTAAATGAGGACAAGCTCATTTTAGAAGTGGATGGGGCTTTTAAAAAAGAAGCCAATAGATTTGGAGTTGGAGGCATCCTATCTAAAAGCAATGGGAGACAGATTGCAAGCTTTGCAAAAAGGATACGACCCCAAAGGGGGGGCGCTAGGCGCAGAATTGATGGCAATCTTGATAGGTGTCCAAACAACAAGACAATGGGGCTTAGGAGACATTGAAATTCGAACGGACTCGCAGCAAGCGGTCTCAATCTGTCTCCAGAATCGAAAACTCATGGGGCCAGAAAAGTGTATAGTAAGTGAGATCATCAAGCTTACAAATGAATTTGTAGAGTGCAAATTCAAATATGCCCCTAGAACCAAGCTCAAAACAGCACACAGCCTGGCTAAAAAAGGAGCGGACTCTACTACTTCACGTGACTGAAGTGGAGAAGTCGTTGAAGATCTAGGTGTTACTCCAAAGTGCAATCTGATTCATAACCTAGATTGGACAACAACAACCCCCCCAAAAAAAAAAAAAAAAACAATTCCCAAAACATGGTTGGATTTCATTTTTATTCTAATATTGTACTTTTATTATGAAAAATTTAATAACAAAAGGGTCCATAGCTCAGTGGTAGAGCATTTGACTGCAGATCAAGAGGTCACCGGTTCGAACCCGGTTGGGCCCTTTAAAAGCTTCATTTATTTTTGTTTGGATATGAGGCCAAAAAAATTGATAAAAAAAAAAAGTAATTCTCTAAACTTTTTATTTTTGTTTTGATGATTTTTCCAAAAAAAAAAAAAATGTAATTCTCAACTACAAAATAATTTTGTTCATTTGAATTAGTTAAAATTGATGATGATGATGATGATGATGATGGAGCCAAAATAAAAAAGTAAAGCTGAAAGTTTAGCAACGAACAAAGGAATATTTAATCTTTGTCAAACATGATATTTGACCCGGCATAATCCAACCATAAAATGAATAAAGTGGTCCATTTCTTTTATGAACAAGATAAATTTGGTAATGCTAATAGAATTAATATAAATGTTTCTTTTATTCTGATAGTGATCTGCGATTGAGCTTTTTGGAGGTGCAAAACCATTTGAGTATAATATTCTTCCACATCTAACTCAAACTCAAGAGTCGAAGAAGCTGAAGTAGAACTTTAATTATGAGATTACACATTAAGTAAATTTAATATTTATTAAACATCGTGTCTAATTAAATTTCAAATCTATAATCAAATCAAGTAGTTTTTGAATTATTTGGGACTTTGACTGAAAAAAAATATTCATTTCAATTCATTTAATAAAACACGTAAACATACTCAACTCAGTGATATTATTATATTCGTTAGTTCGTGAACATGAATATTTATATTTATAAGATCCTGAACTAGCTTTTCTATGAAGATAATATTAGTGGGCCCACGCACACATACCGTAAACACACACGTCAGTTTAATTAATTATACAAAATCAAATTATTAACATGCATGAGGTTCTCCAGAATCCAGATATTAACTACTGCATAATTCAATCCCTGTCCCATATTTAATTACATTCCATATCCAATCTCAAAAACTGAACATAAAATAAAACAAAATCTGCATAGACAGTAATTATTTAAATATGTACCCATCTCTCTACCTAGGCCCTGTTTGATGTCATAGATTAGGCCTATGTGGTCCAATCTATGTTAATATGTTGTTTGATGTTTAAATGAGCGTCCCGGGGTAAAAAATGCGGAGGTGATTAAGTTGTAATTTGTCTAAAATGTCCCTTGGATATTTAAAACAATTGTTCACACTTTCTTCCTCACTTTTTCTCTCTGGCGATTTTAGGACACGACTTTGGCAAATCGATAGGGCACAACTCACTTCATCTCACTCTCTTCCTCCCACTTTTTCTCCCTGGCGATTCGAGAGACGTAGTGTTGATTGCGATTTTTTTGGGTTTCGTCTCTTGGTATCTTTCAACGGCGATTGGAAGAAGCGACAAATCTCTAGTCCTTTATTATCGTTTTTTTTTTCTTTGTTTAGATTTACAGTCTGATACAGAGACTGAAATCATCATCCCCTTCTTTTTTGTTTTTCATAAGTTGTACAATATTTATAGATCCAAAACAGATATTAATAGATCAAAATTTGATATGTATTTTTCTAGGGTTTGCACAATATCTTTTTGTTGACTTTGTTTGGGTTATGAATTTTTGGGGTTATGGGTTTAATTTCTTTTTGGAAGGATCTATGAGTTTATTGTTCGTGTAATTTAGGAAGGAGCGGGTTTTGTTAATTTGTTTTAGGTCAAAGTCCAACACATGATGGTAAGCACCTCACTTATGTCACTATCTAATGATTCATTCTTTACAATTTGATTAGAACTTGCGTGTTGGTTGCCATCTTTGAGAATGATGCATATGGAGCATAAAAGTTTTTGGGGTGAAGAGCAGAGTTTACTCAGACAGAGAGAGGTAGGACCTGAATTTGCACCAATTTATGAATTACAGAACTGGAAGAGTGTTACCAGCCAGCTGCAGGAGCTTCGCCGTTCTATATATCACAATTTGTATGAGTACAAAAGGGTAGTTTCACATAAAAATAAATATCATATCATGGGGTCATATTTTCATATCAAACGCTGGATGTAAAATTCGGGAGTACAAATCTGGCCAAACTCTGATCCATATTAATAAACGTGTGTATCGGCCCTATAACTAATGGGGTCTTATCAAACATGGCCCTAAATTGCAACAATACTCTACTAGTTTCTTCACCTCAAAGTAGATCATCTGAAGATATCATACTAACCCAATCACACCCACCACGAAACGGGCCCTAACCCATCGCCATCAAGAGAACCCTGACATATATTAAGTAAGAATGATGTTAACTAGTTTGGCCAGTCAAGGTAACAAAAGATTTTATAAGACAATAACCCAAAGGTAGTTAGAATGGAGTTCTAGGAAGAATTAAGAGGAAAATGAAAACAATATAGCATAAACCTGAAAATCCATGCAAATAATGATATTTCTTTTGCAGGCTCTACTGCCATTTATCAATTTTTATAAATCAACATCGACTTACAGTGATCACCATAGGAGCAAATGGCTTAACAACTTTGTTATCTGAATCCTCTTCTTGCTCTACAGGTATAGGTGGATAACTCACATTATGAACTCGGAACCTTATCTGCAATCAAGCAAGAAAGTTTTTATGATTGCATCAAATCACAAGTTTCAACAAAGCAATGAATGAAATCATAATGAACCTCATCAGCCCCGTCTATTGGGTAGTTTTGCCCATCATATTCCCAGATCCACGTAACACTATCCCTGAGATAGATCCAAAAAAAAAAAAGGAATAGATTTTGATAGATATCAGAGAAATGCTAAATAAACCTAGGATGAACTATATAAGTTATCAGAAATTTGATGAGAACACAGATTCTGACTTGTATCTTGGGTCGGGTTCAGAGTGGACGGGAGTGTTCAACAAAGGGACAGGGACATATATGTCATCAAAAAATCCAAGTGATACTGCAAAGAATATGTTCAAACTTAAAATTGTGAGTAATATCACTAAATGCAATTTGTATTACAACTGTATTACACTAAAGAGCTCGTTCATCAAAATAATTGTTCACTGCAGTAACATTGAGATATACACATAGCAGGAATGATGATGCCATGATGTATAAAGAAAGAAGACAGTCTTTTCCTGATTGACGAATACAGAAAGAAGCCATGTACCTATTCAAGCAGAAAGTCTCTCATTCAAACACCATTTCCATAAACTAAGAAATTGCCAAATAATCTATTCAAGGTCTGTTTTCGGGATGAATTAGGAGGTCTCAGCACAGTCCGTGGAACTAATTGGTGCTTAGGGGAGATTTCAACGTGGTCAGAGTACTATCATAGAAATCACTAAACCAAAACACCACGAGGAGCTTTGATTCTTTAATCACAGAACAAGAACTTTCTGATCCAAACAAGACACATTTGCCTTTTCACATTTGAGAATATCAGGCTTCACCACAGAGTTTGATAACAGAATTGCAAAAGCTGGTGGGAAAACGGGCATAGTAATGGTATTTTAAAATGGCACATGACTCACAACATATCAGAACAAAGTAAGTAATTGTATGACTTACAACGTAAACCATCTTTGGTAGATTCTAACAGTCGAGCTGATATAACCTCTCCTTCAAATGGGCGAAACATTACCAGTCTGAACCTAACCTAACACACAAAACAGAGTTGCATTGTCACAATCCAATAACATCTCTACAATTAATAACTTTTCGCCTTCAATTCCAATAAAAACCATACCAAATTAACTCAAGATCTAACAGAAAAAATTCATTCATAAAATGCAGATTTAATTTAAGGATTCAATTGAAAGATAAAACGATCCAACAAAAACCTAAATTAAATTGACCGATGCGATTACCAAAATTGTTTACCGTGTAAGTTGGAGCTCCAACACCAGCATAACCCATCTTCGAGGGATTGAATGTCATATACGCTAACGCATAACCCTAATTTTTCAATAATTTTGTCTAAGAAGTTTGAGTCAAGCTCTCCTTTAATGGCGTCATTGAGAAGTCGGTTGAGGAGATACGGAGGCAACTTCAGAGTGTGTTCTATTTCACTCAAGAAAAACATTTTTTTATTCAAGCCTCTTATTTCTTCTAGCCGGATATAGACAACAGTAATATTGCTCAGGGTGACAATGTAATTTACCTAAGAACAAAACGGCGGAGAAACCGCCGGAATTCGGCAAATGAGCGTGGCCCTCGAGCCCACGACGGTGATAGGAGCAGAGGAAGTTTTACCGTAAACTCGGTACGTAAAAAAGCCCGTGCCAACATGGCGGCCCGTTTAAATTGAATAAAGAAAAGGATTTTGGACTAATTTAATGGATTTTTTGGGTTTTAAAATTTTAAATCGGGTCTATTTCGAAAATTAAAAAAGTCATTTTGAAAAAATATTCATAGACATTTATAAATTATTTTAAAGGTTTACAATCAAAGTACAATGTTAATGTACAATTTCAAACTCAAAACTAATGATCTTAAATTCAATGTCATTACTTCATCCAATCGTGAGAAAGAGGAAAATAAATGTACTCAGTGGGGGAATTTAAAAAATGGCCTAGTCAAACTACTACTTATAAAAAATGGTCTTACTTATACAAAATATACAAAAATTGCCTTCTTTTATTTAATTGATTAAAAAAAAAAAAAAAGAGAAAAAAACAAGCACACTAAACAATAGGGGTGCGCAAAAAACCGAGAAAACCAAAAAATCGAACCAAACCGACGATTTTCGGTTTATTTGGTTCGGTTTATTCGATTGTTCGGTTCGGTTGAAATTTTTTTAAATTTCAATTTTTTCGATTCGGTTCGATTTATATTTTCCAAAAACCGAATAAACCGAACCAACCGAATTATAAATAAAAATAAATATAATTAATTAATAAATAAATAAATATATATATATAAATAAAATCTTAAATCTAATCTAACCGTAAACAATTAAATTTGTTAAACTTCTGTTGTGTAGAATTTGTTATATATACAAGGGTTAATTCTAAATAAATACACCACCTTTAGTCTCAGTATCAATTTAATTACGACCTTTACGATTTTTTTTAAAACCCCAACCTTTTTCATCGTGTTGCAATTAGATACACATTTTTTTTTCTCCGGTCAACAATTAATGATGTGGCCTGCTGGAGCTCGCCACGTCATATTACACATATTTTTTTTATTTTCCACATAAAGATTACACTTTATAAAAATAAAAATATAAAATTTTATAAAAATAAAATAAAATTCCATGGGACTCAAATACACCCAAATACAATAATTAATTGAGGTCCACCGAAAAAAATTATAGTTCTCGAACTAGTTGAAGAAAACAACAAAATTATTAAATAATTTAAGAATTCCTGAAGAAATAAACCACCAAATCTCTTATATGCGTGATTTTTTTTTTTTTGCTTTTGTATGATTTTTTTTTTTTTTTGTTATGATTTTTATGATTAGAAGAGAATAACTTGATTTAGTTTGAGAATGGTAGAAGAAAACTTTGAGAAGCAGGGGGTCTTGCATGAAATTTTATTTTTATTTTTATAAAATTTTATATTTTTATTTCTATAAAGTGTAATCTTTATGTGAAAAATAAAAAAAATATGTGTAATATGACGTGGCGAGCCACATCATCATCGGAGAAAAAAATGTGTATCTAATTGCAACACGATGAAAGGTTGGGGTTTTAAAAAAAAATCGTAAAGGTCGTGATTAAATTGATATTGAGATTAAAGGTGGTGTATTTATTTAGAATTAACCCTATATACAATTAACAATGTTTAATTTTCAACGAGAATTAAAAAAAAATACGAATTAAATGATCAATTTATAGAAAACAAACTATAACAAACTTAAATATGCAAACTCGAATACTCTCTTGAAGGTCAGGGGAGAGCACATGTGAAATTATCTTATAAATGACATCAAAAAAAACTTTCGGCAACTAAAAATGACATCAGAAAAACCTTCAGCATATATATATCTACTCTATGAAATGTAATAATTTCCACAACGAGACCCCGGTTAACACCGAAAGCTCAAAGATCTTCTTCGAGTTTGCATGTTTAAGTTTGTTATGTAGAATTCTTCTGATATTGTAGATTATATGGTTGAACTTCTGTTATGTAGAATTGAATTTTTAAAAATGTTTATTTGTTTAAATAATTTTTTTTTAATTTTAGGCAGGAAAATTCGGTTCGATTCGATTTTTATATAATTTCGGTTCGGTTCGGTTCGGTTCATTTTTTTTAAAACTTCGGTTATTTCGGTTCAGTTGAAAAAAGGTCAGAACCGAACCGACCGAATGCCCACCCCTACTAAACAATCCTAAACAACCACATTAAACAACTTTAAACAACCACATTAAACAATCATAAACAACCACATTAAACAACCCTAAACAACTCTATTAAACAACCTCAAACAAGCCCAGTAAACAACCCTAAACAACCCCAAACAAACCCAGTAAACAACCCTAAACAACCTCAAACAAGCCCAGTAAACAACCATAAACAACCTGAACGGGAATTTTGGGTGTAAACCTAAAAAAAAAAATTCTAC
Source organism: Galeopsis tetrahit (assembly GCA_963675135.1). Taxonomy (NCBI): domain Eukaryota; kingdom Viridiplantae; phylum Streptophyta; class Magnoliopsida; order Lamiales; family Lamiaceae; genus Galeopsis; species Galeopsis tetrahit. The sequence goes on from OY776131.1 coordinate 66,380,541, forward strand.
TTGAATTCACTATAATAAAATATCAAATACTAACAAAATCAAACAAAAGAATATAATAGAAAATATGTTTCTTACCTTCAATCCAACTTTCAATTACATTATGAGAAAAAAATGAAAGAATTTTAGTGTAGTGCGAAGAAGATGGAAAAGCTTTTGCGCAGAAGCTTGAGAGGAAGAAAGAGGTTTTTTTTTTGCTGAAGCTTGGAAGGAAGACCACCGGAGTCTCATGTCATGCGAAGAAGATGGAGAAGCTTTTGCAAAAGCTTGGAAGAAAGAGGGGTTTTTTCTAGCAGAAGCCTGGAAGGAAGAAGAGATGGAAAACCCTATTACTTACTTACGGTGATTTTTTTTTTTAATTAATGTTTTTCCACTTAAAATGGTCAAAGGCCAAAATTAAGTATGGGTCGGGTAAACCGGCCATACTTGATAATTACCACGTACCCCGTGCTCCACATGAAAATCCAGGCCTCATTCTCAATATAAGTCAACTCCACACCAAAGTATTCTCATATCAATAATAAAGAAACAGAAAAAAGAAACAAAACTTCACCAAATACCATAATCTTATCAAACCATGAAAATCACTCAAAAAAGTCCCAAATGGAGGAAAGGGCTCCACAACTATAAAACAAAAACATAATGCAGGAACAAAACCAAGCAAAGAAAACACCAAAATGAAAGCAAAAGCAACCAGAAACTAATAACTATCTAAAAAGCAGTAAATGAGATCAAGGATAAATTCCCGAACGGCCATGACTCCATTAAAAATAATCTATCCATTGATCCCAACAAAACCATAGAATAAATCCACATAGCACGAAAAGAAAAAAAAACGTCTAAGACTGAAAATCAGAAAGCACAGCGACGGACGGTGACGGTGGTGGAAGGCATCGGCGATTCAGATCGGAACTACAACTAACCGATCCACATGGGAACGAACAAATCTACATGGAAAAGAGAGATCTGCAAGGGAGAAGAGGGATAGTGGAGATAATCGGAACGGTGCGTGAATCGCACCTCCAGTGCATGAAAATCGCACACAATCCCCTCCCCTTATTCCGTTATAGACATTTTATACATCACTATTACGTTTTTCAATACAATCAACTCTCTCTTTTTATAATTCACATAATTCAATAATCTCAGTTTACTCAAAAATAATATGATAATACAATATTATCTACACTTCAAGTGTAATTGAACTAAAACCCAGTAAAAAAATTTCTTTGAATAAAATATTGTACATGCAATATTGGAGGCGCACAACCTTTGACGGGAGGCAAATGGACATTAAAATCATTAATTTGTCATTAAATTTAAGTTAAACAATAAATTAATATTCAATCAATAAACACAAATTTTAACTTAATGAGAATATTCTCTTAGAAAATTCTTAATTTTATCTTTTCTATTTATATTTTATCACATAATATTTTTTTTATAATCATACATATATTTCACATTTACATTTAAATTAAATAAATTAAAAAAAGAAATTGATATATTTAATATAAAAAAATATTAATTTCTATTATGAATTAATTCTCCACCTCTCTACAAGTTAATACTTTTAGATGAGATGAAATTCTTTTATCGTACTAGAGCCTAAATTGTTCACTTCATTGACCTTCTCCCCAAAGAGTAAGATGTGATAATCCGGTCCACGAGTTGAAAGAAGTATTAGAAATTAATATACAATAATTAATTTTCCATCTCTCTATAAATTCGTATTTTTAGATAAGAGGAAATTCGACGAAGTTGGATAGCTCAAGTGGTTAGAGCACCACTACCTAGCTTTAGAGATCCTGGGTTCGAGTCATAGGGAGGGGAAAAAGGGATGGGTATTTAATGTAATTCAAAAAAAAAAAAAAAAAAAAAAAAGATAAGAGGAAATTCTTTCAATTTAATTTCAAAGATATAAAACATCAACATTAGTTTACATTATACATCAAAATTAATTAGTTATATGCTTTAATTTTTTAAAATTTCATAAAATATTAGTGTCACGTAATATTAAGTTAATTATTAAACATAATTTTAATGTAACATTATATTAAATTAAACTGAAATTAAAGCTTTAAAATTAAATACATTTTCATAACTAAGAATATTTTTTTACAAAAAAAAATAATGATAAAATGGTTTGCCACCAACTGTTTACATCACATGTGATAATTTGGTATGAGTTTTGCTGTGCATGGGAGTGAATTTTGGTACAGCAATTTGAGTTTGAGAACATTGGAGATGATCTTAAAGCATATTTAAGATAGAGGTGAAAAATCACGGATTCTTCAAAGGTCAAAACAGATATATTTTAAAAAAAATGCATACAAAAAAATTCGTTTTTAGATATGTGGTACGATAAAGATGACATGTAATGTTTTGAAAATGTTTTAACAACCAAAACATACTTCTCTGTCTCACAAATGTTTGCACCATTTTATGGACACACAAATTAATAAAAATGTGTAATTAGTGAAGTGTTAAAGTGTAGTTTTATAAACTTTTATGAATAAAATAAAGTAAATGATTTGATTAAGGATAAAAGTAATTACATTGTGTAAATATGTGAATATTATGAGGGTTAGAGATGTTTATCTCAGCCGACCCGTTTAACCCTGAAAAATGTAAGGTTATGGTTCATGAATCATAGACCCGTTTAAATCCGGACTTTTTTTTATCCAGACCGCTAGCCCGAGTTGTAATTTTTTTTTTTTTTTTTTAAGTAAACAACTTGTGAACAAATTTTGGGTCATTTGTTTCATAAATAAAGATGTTTATTCGGGCCAGACTAACCGGATCGGCCCGTTTAACCCTGAAAAATGCAGGGTTAGGATTCATGAATCAAAATTTGGACTTTTTTGATCCGGACCGATTAGCCCGCGGGCTAAACCAGTCCAAAGTTATTACCCTTTTATTTTTTTTAATAAAAAATCTGCAAACAAATTTTGGGTCATTTGACCATAGTAACTATAAGCATTAAGTAGCCAATTACCATCCATTAGTTATTATTACTCTTATTTTTTTTATTAGATTATGATATTTGTTTAGCTTATTTGGCCATATTAAGAACAATGAGTTATATTCTAGAATTGAGTTTAAATCATAATTTTTTTTTTCATTTTTACCGATTGTTTCTATTTTATTTTCTTGTTGAACGTGGGCCTTTAATTTAAAAGAAAAAAATTAATTGTGGCCCGTTTAGCCTGTGGCCCACTAGAGTGAGTGTTAGGTCCCAAAAATTGTAGAACCGTTAAGTATGAACCGATTAAAACTCTATCCCACTTAGTCTGTAATCCTGTAGGATTGGGACCAACCCGATAACATCTCTAGTGAGGATGGAGTTTATGAAAAAAATTATTTTTAAAATGTGAAAATAATGGACAAATAAAAAAAAGAAGTTCAAACAACGGAAAAATGTTGAGTGTTTTGCAAAGCTACCAACAAATATCTGAGTATATATTTGAATTCGTACGTAGAGCATTTTGTGTGAATAAGAGCTCAACAAACCATGTCGTTCACGTGCATCCATTGCAAAACTACAAAACATACACGACTTGTTGATTAATCGCAGTCACAATCACAATCACAATCACTTTACTTTTCTTCGATGGATCACATTCGAAGCACCATTAGTTATAGCTCAACTCTTCTTTGTAATGCAAACTGTGTCAATGTATATATAATTAGTTGGTTATTATTTAATTATTATTAATATCAAAGACATTATTAATACTATCCTCTCATCTAAAATATTTTCAAATTTATTATTATTAGAGAAAAAATCATTTTACGTCCTGTAACTTAGGCCTAATCCAATTAATATCCTTTAAGTTTTCACATTTTCGATTAACGTCCTTTTTTGTCCAATTTACGTCCGTTTTGCTGAAAATTTTTCAAACTCACCGGAATTTGAGGAATAAATTGGAATTCCGGCAAAATAGTCCAATTTACGTCCTTTAAGTTTGAAAATTAAAATTTAATAAATAAATTTTCTAAAAATATCATTCGAAATTTTAAAATATTATTAAAAATCCGAAAATATCATTAAAATTAAAAACTATAAAATGTGTAAAATAAAATTTAAAATATATTGTTTAATTTTTTTAAAAATCTCATTAAAATTTATAAAATGTGTTAAATAAAAATAAAAAAATTTACAATTCAAAAATTCGAAAATGTTTAACTTAAAATTAAGAAATTCAAAATCTCATTAAAAATTCTTAAAATCTCTTTAATTTTTTTAAAATGTGTAGATTAAATATTAAAAATTCTAAAAACCCAATAAGAATAATAAAAATTATTAAAAAATTAGACTTGATTCGGACTCATCCGCCATTATAGTTTTTCTCGAACTCCTAATTTTTTTTTGTATTCCACGCCTTGATTGATTGTAGAACCGTGTCAAATTCACTTTAATGTGGTTTTTAGAATGATATAATTTTCTATTTTATTTTAAACATTTTTAAAATTTTAATTTATAGATTTTTTATATTTAAAATTTTATGTTTTTCTGAGATTTTTAGAAATTTTTTATTTTTAATTTACAAAATTTTCAACTTTTAGATTTTTAATTTTTTTTTTAGAATTTTAGAATTTTTTATTTTTATTTTACCCAATTTATAAATTTTAATGATATTTTTTGTTTTTAATGAGATTTTTAATTTTTTTTCTGAATTTTTTAATTATTAATTTCTAATTTTCAAACTTAAAGGACGTAAATTGGACTATTTGACCGGAATTCCAATTTTCCGGCGAAAAGGATATAAATTGGACACCCTAGAACGTAAATTGAAAAAGTGAAAACTTAAAGGATATAAACTGGATTAGGCCTAAGTTACAGGACGTAAAATGAAATTTTCTCTTATTATTATTATTATTATTATTATTATTATTAATCTGGCGGTGGTTATTATTATTAATTCGAAAGGCTGATGCGCCAAGTATTATTGTAATTAAATATATATATATATATATATATATATATATTATAAAACCAATCATGACTTCCGTCAAAAAAAAAAAAAAAAACCAATCATGACATTTAATAGTGTATTAATAATTATTATTGAAAAATTATAATACAGTAATAAAAAAATAGTTTTAAAATGAATGTAACATGACACTTAATCATGTAGTTGTTTTAACTAATATCAAGAATTACGATAATAAAAATGATTTTAATAATAAATTTATCATGACATTTAATATTGCATTATTAGTTAATATTAAAAAAAATTAATATAGTAATTTAAGAATGTCAAATTTGATGTCTATTCATACATTAAAGCAGTACTCTCGTATTAGGTAAAATATAAAATTGCACTTCTAAATGTCAAATATAATCCATTTTTGTTGTAGTGTGGGGTGGGCCTGGTGGCTCAGGATGACAGAGATGTTGTACTATGTATTAACTGCACTGTATTTATTTGAATATATTCAAACTTGTGTTTGATTTTTTCTTTTTCTTTTTTGAATATGTTTTCTTACCTTCGTTTATTTATTTAAATTCAACTAAATAAAATAAAAATGAATATTGAAACTTAATTAAATTATAAATCTAAATCTTGTTATGCGTGTATTTTTATTAAAAAATAAATATACATTATGAAATTATAATATACTCCATTAATTACTAATTAAACATTAAAATTAAAATGTATATAAATATAAATATTATGAACTCACATAAAAAAAATATATTTACTTATAAATTAAACATGAATATTTATTAAAAAAAAATATATACTCCCTCCGCCTCATCGTAAGTTTTCCCTTTGTTTTTTTGTACAAGGAAGAATAAAATGTATAAATGAGAAAAGTTAGAAAAGGATAGTAAATATATTTTGTAATTAAAAAGTGAATTCTTGAAATGAAATTAGTTAGAGCTGCATTAATTAATCCAACTCTATTTCCACTCAATTTCAGAGTGGCAAAATATAACCTTATGAACATCCATCATAAGGATAGGGCTAACTATTCTTTCTGGCTTTTGTTTTAAGAGTTTTATTATTCTAAGTACAAAATATTGTGGCATAATATTAGGTGCAAACTTTTTTTTTTTTTTTTTTGATTACTATTTAGTGCAAAATGATGTGTATTTTAGGTTCATAGTATATATATATGCATTTAGAGGTCATAATCAATTCAAATTTCACATAAGAATAGAAACTCCCCTTTTATAAATGTGTAATGTGTGCAATATTCTTCATGACAAATATTTATTTGTGGCATATAATAAATTAAAACGTGTACATCATGATAAGGTTTAGTTTTGTTTGTGGAAATTTATAACCTTACGTACATTATCATAAGGATATATATATCTCACCACATTTTGATTAACTACACTCAAACAACAAGAAATGGAAAGTCTTCACATGAACAAAGGACAAGGAGAAACCAGCTACTCCAAAAATTGCATCGTCCAAGTTCGAAACTCTCTCTCTCTCTCTACAAAAATAACATGTTTTTCCAATTTTGTTGTACTTCAATTCCTTTTTTGGTGTCTAATTTTAGTCTCTTATGTTTTTGTCAATTAATTTAATTGGGTTAAAAAAATGGACCTAAAGAAAGAGTAAGATATATTTATGGTGCATGCAAATTATATAATAATTAAATTTGAATGAATTATATTGGTGCAGAGGCAAATAATATCATTTGGAGAGAGAGTGATTGAGGAAGCAGTGGCAAATTTGAGTGAGTCTGCAGAGAGTATAGGCATAGCAGATCTTGGTTGCTCTTCAGGGCCCAACACCCTGACCGTGATTTGGAGGATTATTAAGGCCGTTTGCACTACACGTTACGGAATGGGAGTTCCCGTGCCCGAGCTGAGGGTGTATTTGAACGACCTCCCAGGGAACGATTTCAACGACGTCTTCAGGTCATTGCCCGACTTTTTCATCAAGCTTTGCCACGAGACAGGCATCACCTCTGATGCCTGCTTCGTAGCAGCTGTAGCAGCCTCCTTTTACGGGAGGTTGTTCCCTAAAAACACCCTCCATCTCGTTCACGCTTCTTCCAGTCTCCACTGGCTCTCTCAGGTATATAACCTACCTACTCTTAATTGAAAAACATGCACATCACATAAACTTAAGTAATTAACTTTTAAATACTTTTTTCTACTTTATTAAAAAAAATATATCATTTACTCTTTTCTACTAATATTTTCAGAAAAAAAAAAAACAATTCTTTCATTAATTAATTGAAAAGGGCCTCTCATAAATTTATCTTGTCTCAACATGAATTTAAACATAAGCTGATATGTACACCACATGAGGTCAATTCTTCATAATGTCAACATGAAAGCAATGCTTCATTCATTTAACTTGAAAATTTTCAACAATGATGTTCCTAGCTTCCGGACCACTTGAACTAACTTTCTAGTGGAGAAAATTTATTTTAAAATAATTGTTATTTCAAAAAAAACTTGTATGAAATATTTCATGCATCGAATATGCTCATTTATTAATCCAATTGAGAAAAAAAAAAAAAAAAAACTCACGGAACCTTTGCAAAAATCAAATTGGATAAATCGAATTAAAATAACACATTTGTATAAAATTTTAAAGGATTTCAAGAAAATGAAATGTGTAAACGCCACTTAATTAGTATGAAAAAATAAATAACGCATGTTAATGAATTAAAATGGTGCAGGTTCCGTGTGGAATAATAAATTTGAACAAAGGGAAGATTTACATATCGAAGACGAGTCCGGATTGCGTGGTGAAAGCTTACCTGTCACAATTCGAGAAAGATTTGTTTGTATTTCTGAGATCGAGGGCGGAGGAGGTGGTGGCGGGCGGAAGGATGGTGCTGTCGTTCATGGGCCGTACCTCGCCCGACGCTGCTGCCGAAGTCGGTACCCACCAGTGGGAGCTCCTAGCTCACGCACTCATGAGCATGGCCTTGGACGTAAGTCCGGTTAATTTCATTTGTGTCACACATTTTTTGATTAATTGCATAAAAAATTAATCACGATAATTCACATTTTTTTAATTACAACATATGTATATTTTATTAAACTTTAAAATACAAGTTGTAATTGAAAAAAATATGTAAATATCGTGATTTATATTTTAATTTATCAAACACCAAATTAAGATATATATGCGGTCATATGAGGGCCGGGCAGAAATTATTTGATATAATGATTCCTTGCAAGAAGAATACTAAAACTTTTTTTCAATAAAACAAAATTTTAAAAGTGTTTTATCACATAATGTTGAGTTAATACTGATAAAAAAAATTAATTAATTACAGGGTGTTATTGAAGAAGAAAAAATTGATAGTTTTAATGCACCTTACTATGCCCCATGTGTTGAAGAAGTAAGAAAAGTAATTGAAGAAGAAGATTCTTTTATTGTGAATCATCTAGAGGCTTTTGAGATCGGCTGGGATGGAGGTTCTCCAGAGGATAATAACGCATTTGGTAAACACGACTACGATAATTTCAAAGAGTTGTCAAGGGGTCAACTAGTATCCAATACTATTAGAGCAGTGGTGGAATCTATGCTAGAGTCGCATTTTGGAGCAGAAATAATGGATGAATTATTTAAAAGATACAGTAAACTTGTTGATGATTATTTCTCTACAACTATAGCTAAGCACGTTAATTTGATCCTTTCTGTCACAAGGAAACCCAAATAAAGTTTTACAAAACTTATGGTTCTCATCTAGTCCTTTCTTTTAGTGTTTTTTTTTTTCGAATTTATCAATGCCGTCAAATAATTTGTACGTAAACATTTTTACTTTACTAAATTGTAGTAAGATAGACTTGTTTTCTATTTTTATCTATCTGTTCCACAAGAATAGACAAGTACGTATTATTTATTGTATTTAATGTATCTTTAATTTTTCATTTTTATCTTTTTCCCTATTTAATTTATCTTGTTTATTTTAAATCAAATTTTTTGTACTAGTATTTGTCTTGAGCTATATATAATTATATGAGTAGACATACCGGCAAAATGAGAAAACAAAGTAACATCTAATGTTTTAACTATAATAATTTTTATTTCTTAATCTATGTGAAAAATAATTACTAAGATTTATCTCTGTGGACATTATAGAGCCTACTTCAGATTTTATCCGACAATTAATATTATGCTTTTTTTTAATCAATTCAAAACGATATGGTCTTCCCCCCTTATTTTTAGTTGTAAATAATACATAAACAACATGGGGGAGTAGAGATGTGAACAAGCGAATGCATTCGCGAACAATTCAGGACTAAACTCATGAAAAATATTCGTTCAAGTTCGTTTAATAAAATGTTCATAAACATTAACAAACTAGTATGAGAGTAGCTTAAATAATTACGCGAGATTATAAAAATAAAAAAAAGAAGTTAGAGGAGAGAGAAAATTAAGAAAACTACAAGGAAGAGAAAAGAGAAAAATATATGCTTATTGAGAAGCCATGCCAGCATAATGAGATCCAGAATTAGTATATAGGGGAGATAATTGAGATAATTAAAGTTGAATGATATTCAATTTGTTAGCTCTGTAAGGCGACTTGTATAAATTATAATGAATAATTTAACTATTGTTCACATGCACTTACTATATATATGATAAATATAAAAATACGTAATTAAATTTATTTAATTAAATGAAATTAAGGAAATTGGTAGATAAAGTTTAGAAATACATAATTTTGTTTTTGCAATTATTTGATAAATAATCTAATTTAAAATTGTTGAAGTATAATGTTGCAGCATGGAATGCAGCAACACACACATACACTAATGTAGTTTCTAGAAGAAGAGTAGTTCTCACTAACTAATAGTTGTTAGTTAGTTAGATGGAAGACTCTAGAATGTGAGTCTCCTTCTATATATATTGTACATACTACACATTGCAAATTGAGTTGAATATACACAAATTTAACATGGTATCATGAGGCCTACTCCATGATTTTGTTTTCGGTTTTGCAAATCCTACTCTTCTTCTCACACTTTCTGTTCTCTACTTCATCTTCATCGAGTTCCTCATACATTCTTCACATCTTCATACCCGTAACCGTCTTGTTCATAGCATAACTGTTGTGTTCTTCATTCATCTTCATATCTTCTTCACATCTTCATACCTGTAACCGTCTTGTTCATAGCGTAACTGCTGTGTTCTTCAATCTCCTCAATCAAATCAGATTCGATCCTTTTTCTTCCGCTACTCTCTGATCTATCCAGCCTATTTCACATGGCAAATCAATCTAATTCAGCTCCTTCTCTTCCTCGTTTCATCACTCTATCCATTCGATTGGATAATGACAATTATCCATTCTGGAGGAATCAGGTGTTAGCTTCTGTGCGTGCTCATTGCTTTGAGGATGTTCTCCTTTGCACGATAGTACCTGCTTCTCCAACTGAATCAACCTCTGAATCTATCTCGTGGCAGAGGAAAGATCAGTTCCTTCTGAGCTGGTTGTTGAGCTCAGTTTCTGATACAATGCTCGGTCATGTAAGTCGCTGTGAGCATTCTTTTCAGTTGTGGCTGGTGTTTGAGGCCTTATTCCAATCGCAATCTGGTGCAAAAGCGATGATACTCAGGCTACAACTTCAAACTTTGAAGAAAGGTGATCTAAGCATAGATGCGTATATTCTGAAGATGAGGTCAATAGCAGATGGCTTGCATCATGCTGGTCAAATGATCAATGATACAGAGCTTGTGCTGTATATACTTGGGGGATTGGGTGCTGATTTCGATGCTGTGGTGGTCAATCTCACAACTAGAGGCACTGTACCTTCATTACCAGAGGTGCAATCTATATTGCAAGCTTATGAAGTAAGGCTGCTGTCTCATAGTCCTCACTCGATTCAGATTGCTGGAGGTAATATATCTACTCCTTCTGCACACTTTGCTTCTAGAGATCATGGTGCAAATGTTAAAACCACAAACAAAGGCAAGGTGTACCCTAAACCTAGAGTTGTTTGTCAACTGTGTGGAAGGAAGTATCATGTAGCAGCTAAATGCTATAAACGATTTGATCAGTCCTTTAATGGCCTTGAAAACACTCAGCCTAGATCACAACTCTCCAACAATCGACCACCTCCTCAATTTCAAGCTCATCTCACTCACACTACTCCATATCCAATATACCCTCCATTTTCCCCTGCTCCTACATATCAGCCTGCTCCTTCACCTATTGCTCTCACAAATCATATGGACCTTGGTGCTTCCTCCACTTCTTATCAGCCTCAGAACTCCTCCTGGTGTGTTGACAGTGGTGCAACTCACCATGTAACATCTCAACTTGCTAATCTGCAGGTTAACACTCCTTACCAAGGTATGCATGCTCTTATTGTTGGTAATGGTGCTTCTACTCCTATTGAACACACTGGAACTATTTCCATACCTGTGAATGGTGCATCATCTTTGGTATTGAACAATGTTTTGCATGTGCCTGCAATTACTAAAAATCTTATGAGCATATCACAATTTCTTAAGGACAATGATGCTGCTATTGTTTTTTATGCTGACTGTTGCCTTGTAAAGGATCTCAAGTCCAACAAGACTCTATTGAGAGGGGTGCTTAAGGATGGATTATACACACTGGATTTTGGATGCTTGAAGCCTCATTCAAATTCAAGCTCACACTGGAATAAAGATAGTGTCTATGTTGCTAATGTTGCAGATAATGTTGCAGCATGGAATGCAGCAACACATACTCCTGCAAATAAGTCTAGGAATGATGATGTTGTTAGTCAGAATAAGTCCACATGGAGATTGTGGCATTGTAGATTGGGACATCCTGGTAATACAGCTCTCACCACTGTTTTGAGAAGCTTGAATATTACTTGTAAGGAGTCCTGTATTAGTTTCTGTGATGAATGTAAACTTGGCAAGTCACATATGAAACACTTTTCTTCTGTGCAACATCCCACCTCTCATGCATTTGAACTAATACATATGGATGTTTGGGGGCCTGCTTCTAGCATATCTGTTGAAGGTTATAGATATTATCTATCTTTGGTTGATGATTACACAAGGTTTGTTTGGGTGTTTCCTCTTAAAGCAAAATTTGAGGTGGTTCATGTGTTCACACAGTTTATGAAAACAGTGGAAAGGATGTTTGGGGTGTTGATCAAAGCCATTCAACATGACATGGGAACTGAATTTCTACCTGTAGCTACATTGGTTAAACCCTTGGGTGTTCAGGTACGTTTATCCTGTGCTTACACACATCCTCAGAATGGATTGGTGGAGAGAAAACATCAGCATATCACTGAGCTTGGCTTAGCAATGCTTGCTAGGTCCAGACTTTCCATGGCATTTTGGTGGCATGCCTTTTCTACTGCAGCTCATATAATCAACATGCTTCCTTCTCCAGTTATTCAAAACAAGGCACCTTTTACATTACTCCATGGGAGATCACCTGATTATCATTCACTAAGGGTGTTTGGTTGTGCATGTTTTCCATTTCTCAGACCATACAACTCATCCAAGCTTCAATTCAGGAGTTCAAAGTGCATTTTTCTGGGGTATAGTTCTTCTCACAAGGGATACAAGTGCTTGCATGAGTCAGGCAAAATTTTCATTTCAGCATCTGTCCAGTTTAATGAAGAAGAATTCCCATGCTTCTCCTGTTCCAGCAACTCACAATCAAAACACACATCTCCTACATTTTTCTCAACCCAAGTACCTGCTGTTTCTTCACAGACTCCACTCTCAGGATCTGCTACATCTCCTTCTATACCTTCTCCTCCCACACACTTACAAAGCTCATCATCTCACATCTCCACTCCCTCTATATCAAACTCTCCCCACATCACTCAATCTCAATCCAACACACCTCCTGCAAGTCCTTTATCACCTCACATACAATCAACTTCCTCTTCCAGCTCCTCCAGATATATGCAACCCCCTCCTCCCACTTCAGCTGTCAATGCTCCTCCCCCTACTCCAGCTATTCACCCTCCTTCTCACCATATGCAAACAAGATCCAAATCTGGGATCTACAAACCCAAGGTCTTTACTGCTACACTTCCCATTTCTGAACCAACCACTGTTACTGAGGCCATTCAAGATCCCAAATGGAAATCAGCAATGCAGTTGGAATATGATGCCTTGATTCAGAATGGAACCTGGACATTGGTGCCTCCATCATCAGATATTCATCCAATCACTACTAAATGGCTATTTAGGGTCAAATATCACAAAGATGGAACATTTGAAAGGTTTAAAGCTCGATTGGTAGCTAGAGGTTTTCAGCAACAGGCTGGTGTGGACTACTTCAGTACTTTCAGCCCTGTGATCAAGCCTGTCACTCTAAGGGTGGTATTTACTCTTGCTGTTTCCAGAGGTTGGGCCATTCAGCAAGTTGACATCAACAATGCATTCCTCAAGGGTGAACTTCATGAAACTGTATACATTGCTCAACCTGAAGGCTTTACTGACTCAAAGCACCCTCACTTTGTATGCAAGCTTCATAAAGCTTTATATGGCCTTAAGCAAGCCCCAAAGGCTTGGTATGACACTCTCAAGGCCTTCTTACAGCAGCAGGGTTTCACACACTCTTCATCTGATCACTGCTTGTTCCATAGATTTCTGCATGGCAAGATCACTCTCCTTCTTGTATATGTGGATGACATACTCATCACTGGTGATGATGCAGCTCTTGTACAATCACTCATTGATGGCCTTCACTCTAAGTTCTCACTCAAACATTTGGGGGAAATCAACTACTTCTTGGGCATTGAGGCTCACTCTATATCCTCTCATATCAAGCTGACTCAATCTAAATATGCACATGACATCATCTCAAAGGCACACTTTTCTGATTCCAAGCCCTGTCCATCTCCCCTCTGCCCATCTTCCAAACTATCCATCACAGATAGCCCTCCTTTTGAGAATCCAACCCTTTACAGAAGTATTGTTGGAGCACTTCAGTATCTAACTCTCACCAGGCCTGATATATCTTTCAGTGTGAACAAGTTGTCTCAGTTTTTGCAAAATCCCACACAAAATCAATGGAAAGCCTGTAAGAGAGTTCTTAGATATCTTAAAGGCTCCCTTACTCATGGTATCTCTTTTTTTCCAGTTTCAGATTACAGGTTGCAGGGGTTCGTGGATGCTGATTATGCTTCTAGTCTTGATGATAGGCGTAGTACTTCTGGATTTTGCATTACACTTGGCAAGAATCTGATTTCTTGGAGCTCCAGAAAGCAAGCTGTGGTAGCTCGTAGCAGCACAGAGGCAGAGTATAGGGCTTTAGCTCTTGCAACTACAGACATTATGTGGATTGCTAGCTTATGCAAAGAACTACAAATTCCTATATCTACTCCTGGCTTGCTGTGGTGTGACAACCAAGGGGCTATCACTCTTGCATTCAGCCTAGCATTTCACTCTCGTACAAAGCATATCGAAGTTGATGTTCACTTTCTAAGGGAAAAGGTGCAGGCTGGATTTCTTGACATTCGCTTCATCTCTTCTGATGATCAACCAGCTGACCTCCTAACAAAACCACTTGCCCCAGCTCGATTCTCTCATCTCTGCAGCTGGTTTGCCCTTTCTTAACAAGGGTGGTCCAAATTCTTCCGGGGCATGTTGAAGTATAATGTTGCAGATAATGTTGCAGCATGGAATGCAGCAACACACACATACACTAATGTAGTTTCTAGAAGAAGAGTAGTTCTCACTAACTAATAGTTGTTAGTTAGTTAGATGGAAGACTCTAGAATGTGAGTCTCCTTCTATATATATTGTACATACTACACATTGCAAATTGAGTTGAATATACACAAATTTAACATGGTATCATGAGGCCTACTCCATGATTTTGTTTTCGGTTTTGCAAATCCTACTCTTCTTCTCACACTTTCTGTTCTCTACTTCATCTTCATCGAGTTCCTCATACATTCTTCACATCTTCATACCCGTAACCGTCTTGTTCATAGCATAACTGCTGTGTTCTTCATTCATCTTCATATCTTCTTCACATCTTCATACCTGTAACCGTCTTGTTCATAGCGTAACTGCTGTGTTCTTCAATCTCCTCAATCAAATCAGATTCGATCCTTTTTCTTCCGCTACTCTCTGATCTATCCAGCCTATTTCACATGGCAAATCAATCTAATTCAGCTCCTTCTCTTCCTCGTTTCATCACTCTATCCATTCGATTGGATAATGACAATTATCCATTCTGGAGGAATCAGGTGTTAGCTTCTGTGCGTGCTCATTGCTTTGAGGATGTTCTCCTTTGCACGATAGTACCTGCTTCTCCAACTGAATCAACCTCTGAATCTATCTCGTGGCAGAGGAAAGATCAGTTCCTTCTGAGCTGGTTGTTGAGCTCAGTTTCTGATACAATGCTCGGTCATGTAAGTCGCTGTGAGCATTCTTTTCAGTTGTGGCTGGTGTTTGAGGCCTTATTCCAATCGCAATCTGGTGCAAAAGCGATGATACTCAGGCTACAACTTCAAACTTTGAAGAAAGGTGATCTAAGCATAGATGCGTATATTCTGAAGATGAGGTCAATAGCAGATGGCTTGCATCATGCTGGTCAAATGATCAATGATATAGAGCTTGTGCTGTATATACTTGGGGGATTGGGTGCTGATTTCGATGCTGTGGTGGTCAATCTCACAACTAGAGGCACTGTACCTTCATTACCAGAGGTGCAATCTATATTGCAAGCTTATGAAGTAAGGCTGCTGTCTCATAGTCCTCACTCGATTCAGATTGCTGGAGGTAATATATCTACTCCTTCTGCACACTTTGCTTCTAGAGATCATGGTGCAAATGTTAAAACCACAAACAAAGGCAAGGTGTACCCTAAACCTAGAGTTGTTTGTCAACTGTGTGGAAGGAAGTATCATGTATCAGCTAAATGCTATAAACGATTTGATCAGTCCTTTAATGGCCTTGAAAACACTCAGCCTAGATCACAACTCTCCAACAATCGACCACCTCCTCAGTTTCAAGCTCATCTCACTCACACTACTCCATATCCAATATACCCTCCATTTTCCCCTGCTCCTACATATCAGCCTGCTCCTTCACCTATTGCTCTCACAAATCATATGGACCTTGGTGCTTCCTCCACTTCTTATCAGCCTCAGAACTCCTCCTGGTGTGTTGACAGTGGTGCAACTCACCATGTAACATCTCAACTTGCTAATCTGCAGGTTAACACTCCTTACCAAGGTATGCATGCTCTTATTGTTGGTAATGGTGCTTCTACTCCTATTGAACACACTGGAACTATTTCCATACCTGTGAATGGTGCATCATCTTTGGTATTGAACAATGTTTTGCATGTGCCTGCAATTACTAAAAATCTTATGAGCATATCACAATTTCTTAAGGACAATGATGCTGCTATTGTTTTTTATGCTGACTGTTGCCTTGTAAAGGATCTCAAGTCCAACAAGACTCTATTGAGAGGGGTGCTTAAGGATGGATTATACACACTGGATTTTGGATGCTTGAAGCCTCATTCAAATTCAAGCTCACACTGGAATAAAGATAGTGTCTATGTTGCTAATGTTGCAGATAATGTTGCAGCATGGAATGCAGCAACACATACTCCTGCAAATAAGTCTAGGAATGATGATGTTGTTAGTCAGAATAAGTCCACATGGAGATTGTGGCATTGTAGATTGGGACATCCTGGTAATACAGCTCTCACCACTGTTTTGAGAAGCTTGAATATTACTTGTAAGGAGTCCTGTATTAGTTTCTGTGATGAATGTAAACTTGGCAAGTCACATATGAAACACTTTTCTTCTGTGCAACATCCCACCTCTCATGCATTTGAACTAATACATATGGATGTTTGGGGGCCTGCTTCTAGCATATCTGTTGAAGGTTATAGATATTATCTATCTTTGGTTGATGATTACACAAGGTTTGTTTGGGTGTTTCCTCTTAAAGCAAAATTTGAGGTGGTTCATGTGTTCACACAGTTTATGAAAACAGTGGAAAGGATGTTTGGGGTGTTGATCAAAGCCATTCAACATGACATGGGAACTGAATTTCTACCTGTAGCTACATTGGTTAAACCCTTGGGTGTTCAGGTACGTTTATCCTGTGCTTACACACATCCTCAGAATGGATTGGTGGAGAGAAAACATCAGCATATCACTGAGCTTGGCTTAGCAATGCTTGCTAGGTCCAGACTTTCCATGGCATTTTGGTGGCATGCCTTTTCTACTGCAGCTCATATAATCAACATGCTTCCTTCTCCAGTTATTCAAAACAAGGCACCTTTTACATTACTCCATGGGAGATCACCTGATTATCATTCACTAAGGGTGTTTGGTTGTGCATGTTTTCCATTTCTCAGACCATACAACTCATCCAAGCTTCAATTCAGGAGTTCAAAGTGCATTTTTCTGGGGTATAGTTCTTCTCACAAGGGATACAAGTGCTTGCATGAGTCTGGCAAAATTTTCATTTCAGCATCTGTCCAGTTTAATGAAGAAGAATTCCCATGCTTCTCCTGTTCCAGCAACTCACAATCAAAACACACATCTCCTACATTTTTCTCAACCCAAGTACCTGCTGTTTCTTCACAGACTCCACTCTCAGGATCTGCTACATCTCCTTCTATACCTTCTCCTCCCACACACTTACAAAGCTCATCATCTCACATCTCCACTCCCTCTATATCAAACTCTCCCCACATCACTCAATCTCAATCCAACACACCTCCTGCAAGTCCTTTATCACCTCACATACAATCAACTTCCTCTTCCAGCTCCTCCAGATATATGCAACCCCCTCCTCCCACTTCAGCTGTCAATGCTCCTCCCCCTACTCCAGCTATTCACCCTCCTTCTCACCATATGCAAACAAGATCCAAATCTGGGATCTACAAACCCAAGGTCTTTACTGCTACACTTCCCATTTCTGAACCAACCACTGTTACTGAGGCCATTCAAGATCCCAAATGGAAATCAGCAATGCAGTTGGAATATGATGCCTTGATTCAGAATGGAACCTGGACATTGGTGCCTCCATCATCAGATATTCATCCAATCACTACTAAATGGCTATTTAGGGTCAAATATCACAAAGATGGAACATTTGAAAGGTTTAAAGCTCGATTGGTAGCTAGAGGTTTTCAGCAACAGGCTGGTGTGGACTACTTCAGTACTTTCAGCCCTGTGATCAAGCCTGTCACTCTAAGGGTGGTATTTACTCTTGCTGTTTCCAGAGGTTGGGCCATTCAGCAAGTTGACATCAACAATGCATTCCTCAAGGGTGAACTTCATGAAACTGTATACATTGCTCAACCTGAAGGCTTTACTGACTCAAAGCACCCTCACTTTGTATGCAAGCTTCATAAAGCTTTATATGGCCTTAAGCAAGCCCCAAAGGCTTGGTATGACACTCTCAAGGCCTTCTTACAGCAGCAGGGTTTCACACACTCTTCATCTGATCACTGCTTGTTCCATAGATTTCTGCATGGCAAGATCACTCTCCTTCTTGTATATGTGGATGACATACTCATCACTGGTGATGATGCAGCTCTTGTACAATCACTCATTGATGGCCTTCACTCTAAGTTCTCACTCAAACATTTGGGGGAAATCAACTACTTCTTGGGCATTGAGGCTCACTCTATATCCTCTCATATCAAGCTGACTCAATCTAAATATGCACATGACATCATCTCAAAGGCACACTTTTCTGATTCCAAGCCCTGTCCATCTCCCCTCTGCCCATCTTCCAAACTATCCATCACAGATAGCCCTCCTTTTGAGAATCCAACCCTTTACAGAAGTATTGTTGGAGCACTTCAGTATCTAACTCTCACCAGGCCTGATATATCTTTCAGTGTGAACAAGTTGTCTCAGTTTTTGCAAAATCCCACACAAAATCAATGGAAAGCCTGTAAGAGAGTTCTTAGATATCTTAAAGGCTCCCTTACTCATGGTATCTCTTTTTTTCCAGTTTCAGATTACAGGTTGCAGGGGTTCGTGGATGCTGATTATGCTTCTAGTCTTGATGATAGGCGTAGTACTTCTGGATTTTGCATTACACTTGGCAAGAATCTGATTTCTTGGAGCTCCAGAAAGCAAGCTGTGGTAGCTCGTAGCAGCACAGAGGCAGAGTATAGGGCTTTAGCTCTTGCAACTACAGACATTATGTGGATTGCTAGCTTATGCAAAGAACTACAAATTCCTATATCTACTCCTGGCTTGCTGTGGTGTGACAACCAAGGGGCTATCACTCTTGCATTCAGCCTAGCATTTCACTCTCGTACAAAGCATATCGAAGTTGATGTTCACTTTCTAAGGGAAAAGGTGCAGGCTGGATTTCTTGACATTCGCTTCATCTCTTCTGATGATCAACCAGCTGACCTCCTAACAAAACCACTTGCCCCAGCTCGATTCTCTCATCTCTGCAGCTGGTTTGCCCTTTCTTAACAAGGGTGGTCCAAATTCTTCCGGGGCATGTTGAAGTATAATGTTGCAGATAATGTTGCAGCATGGAATGCAGCAACACACACATACACTAATGTAGTTTCTAGAAGAAGAGTAGTTCTCACTAACTAATAGTTGTTAGTTAGTTAGATGGAAGACTCTAGAATGTGAGTCTCCTTCTATATATATTGTACATACTACACATTGCAAATTGAGTTGAATATACACAAATTTAACATGGTATCATGAGGCCTACTCCATGATTTTGTTTTCGGTTTTGCAAATCCTACTCTTCTTCTCACACTTTCTGTTCTCTACTTCATCTTCATCGAGTTCCTCATACATTCTTCACATCTTCATACCCGTAACCGTCTTGTTCATAGCATAACTGCTGTGTTCTTCATTCATCTTCATATCTTCTTCACATCTTCATACCTGTAACCGTCTTGTTCATAGCGTAACTGCTGTGTTCTTCAATCTCCTCAATCAAATCAGATTCGATCCTTTTTCTTCCGCTACTCTCTGATCTATCCAGCCTATTTCACATGGCAAATCAATCTAATTCAGCTCCTTCTCTTCCTCGTTTCATCACTCTATCCATTCGATTGGATAATGACAATTATCCATTCTGGAGGAATCAGGTGTTAGCTTCTGTGCGTGCTCATTGCTTTGAGGATGTTCTCCTTTGCACGATAGTACCTGCTTCTCCAACTGAATCAACCTCTGAATCTATCTCGTGGCAGAGGAAAGATCAGTTCCTTCTGAGCTGGTTGTTGAGCTCAGTTTCTGATACAATGCTCGGTCATGTAAGTCGCTGTGAGCATTCTTTTCAGTTGTGGCTGGTGTTTGAGGCCTTATTCCAATCGCAATCTGGTGCAAAAGCGATGATACTCAGGCTACAACTTCAAACTTTGAAGAAAGGTGATCTAAGCATAGATGCGTATATTCTGAAGATGAGGTCAATAGCAGATGGCTTGCATCATGCTGGTCAAATGATCAATGATATAGAGCTTGTGCTGTATATACTTGGGGGATTGGGTGCTGATTTCGATGCTGTGGTGGTCAATCTCACAACTAGAGGCACTGTACCTTCATTACCAGAGGTGCAATCTATATTGCAAGCTTATGAAGTAAGGCTGCTGTCTCATAGTCCTCACTCGATTCAGATTGCTGGAGGTAATATATCTACTCCTTCTGCACACTTTGCTTCTAGAGATCATGGTGCAAATGTTAAAACCACAAACAAAGGCAAGGTGTACCCTAAACCTAGAGTTGTTTGTCAACTGTGTGGAAGGAAGTATCATGTATCAGCTAAATGCTATAAACGATTTGATCAGTCCTTTAATGGCCTTGAAAACACTCAGCCTAGATCACAACTCTCCAACAATCGACCACCTCCTCAGTTTCAAGCTCATCTCACTCACACTACTCCATATCCAATATACCCTCCATTTTCCCCTGCTCCTACATATCAGCCTGCTCCTTCACCTATTGCTCTCACAAATCATATGGACCTTGGTGCTTCCTCCACTTCTTATCAGCCTCAGAACTCCTCCTGGTGTGTTGACAGTGGTGCAACTCACCATGTAACATCTCAACTTGCTAATCTGCAGGTTAACACTCCTTACCAAGGTATGCATGCTCTTATTGTTGGTAATGGTGCTTCTACTCCTATTGAACACACTGGAACTATTTCCATACCTGTGAATGGTGCATCATCTTTGGTATTGAACAATGTTTTGCATGTGCCTGCAATTACTAAAAATCTTATGAGCATATCACAATTTCTTAAGGACAATGATGCTGCTATTGTTTTTTATGCTGACTGTTGCCTTGTAAAGGATCTCAAGTCCAACAAGACTCTATTGAGAGGGGTGCTTAAGGATGGATTATACACACTGGATTTTGGATGCTTGAAGCCTCATTCAAATTCAAGCTCACACTGGAATAAAGATAGTGTCTATGTTGCTAATGTTGCAGATAATGTTGCAGCATGGAATGCAGCAACACATACTCCTGCAAATAAGTCTAGGAATGATGATGTTGTTAGTCAGAATAAGTCCACATGGAGATTGTGGCATTGTAGATTGGGACATCCTGGTAATACAGCTCTCACCACTGTTTTGAGAAGCTTGAATATTACTTGTAAGGAGTCCTGTAT
Organism: Galeopsis tetrahit; assembly: GCA_963675135.1. Taxonomy (NCBI): domain Eukaryota; kingdom Viridiplantae; phylum Streptophyta; class Magnoliopsida; order Lamiales; family Lamiaceae; genus Galeopsis; species Galeopsis tetrahit. The sequence continues at coordinate 66,402,074 of OY776131.1, forward strand.
TAGTTTCTGTGATGAATGTAAACTTGGCAAGTCACATATGAAACACTTTTCTTCTGTGCAACATCCCACCTCTCATGCATTTGAACTAATACATATGGATGTTTGGGGGCCTGCTTCTAGCATATCTGTTGAAGGTTATAGATATTATCTATCTTTGGTTGATGATTACACAAGGTTTGTTTGGGTGTTTCCTCTTAAAGCAAAATTTGAGGTGGTTCATGTGTTCACACAGTTTATGAAAACAGTGGAAAGGATGTTTGGGGTGTTGATCAAAGCCATTCAACATGACATGGGAACTGAATTTCTACCTGTAGCTACATTGGTTAAACCCTTGGGTGTTCAGGTACGTTTATCCTGTGCTTACACACATCCTCAGAATGGATTGGTGGAGAGAAAACATCAGCATATCACTGAGCTTGGCTTAGCAATGCTTGCTAGGTCCAGACTTTCCATGGCATTTTGGTGGCATGCCTTTTCTACTGCAGCTCATATAATCAACATGCTTCCTTCTCCAGTTATTCAAAACAAGGCACCTTTTACATTACTCCATGGGAGATCACCTGATTATCATTCACTAAGGGTGTTTGGTTGTGCATGTTTTCCATTTCTCAGACCATACAACTCATCCAAGCTTCAATTCAGGAGTTCAAAGTGCATTTTTCTGGGGTATAGTTCTTCTCACAAGGGATACAAGTGCTTGCATGAGTCTGGCAAAATTTTCATTTCAGCATCTGTCCAGTTTAATGAAGAAGAATTCCCATGCTTCTCCTGTTCCAGCAACTCACAATCAAAACACACATCTCCTACATTTTTCTCAACCCAAGTACCTGCTGTTTCTTCACAGACTCCACTCTCAGGATCTGCTACATCTCCTTCTATACCTTCTCCTCCCACACACTTACAAAGCTCATCATCTCACATCTCCACTCCCTCTATATCAAACTCTCCCCACATCACTCAATCTCAATCCAACACACCTCCTGCAAGTCCTTTATCACCTCACATACAATCAACTTCCTCTTCCAGCTCCTCCAGATATATGCAACCCCCTCCTCCCACTTCAGCTGTCAATGCTCCTCCCCCTACTCCAGCTATTCACCCTCCTTCTCACCATATGCAAACAAGATCCAAATCTGGGATCTACAAACCCAAGGTCTTTACTGCTACACTTCCCATTTCTGAACCAACCACTGTTACTGAGGCCATTCAAGATCCCAAATGGAAATCAGCAATGCAGTTGGAATATGATGCCTTGATTCAGAATGGAACCTGGACATTGGTGCCTCCATCATCAGATATTCATCCAATCACTACTAAATGGCTATTTAGGGTCAAATATCACAAAGATGGAACATTTGAAAGGTTTAAAGCTCGATTGGTAGCTAGAGGTTTTCAGCAACAGGCTGGTGTGGACTACTTCAGTACTTTCAGCCCTGTGATCAAGCCTGTCACTCTAAGGGTGGTATTTACTCTTGCTGTTTCCAGAGGTTGGGCCATTCAGCAAGTTGACATCAACAATGCATTCCTCAAGGGTGAACTTCATGAAACTGTATACATTGCTCAACCTGAAGGCTTTACTGACTCAAAGCACCCTCACTTTGTATGCAAGCTTCATAAAGCTTTATATGGCCTTAAGCAAGCCCCAAAGGCTTGGTATGACACTCTCAAGGCCTTCTTACAGCAGCAGGGTTTCACACACTCTTCATCTGATCACTGCTTGTTCCATAGATTTCTGCATGGCAAGATCACTCTCCTTCTTGTATATGTGGATGACATACTCATCACTGGTGATGATGCAGCTCTTGTACAATCACTCATTGATGGCCTTCACTCTAAGTTCTCACTCAAACATTTGGGGGAAATCAACTACTTCTTGGGCATTGAGGCTCACTCTATATCCTCTCATATCAAGCTGACTCAATCTAAATATGCACATGACATCATCTCAAAGGCACACTTTTCTGATTCCAAGCCTTGTCCATCTCCCCTCTGCCCATCTTCCAAACTATCCATCACAGATAGCCCTCCTTTTGAGAATCCAACCCTTTACAGAAGTATTGTTGGAGCACTTCAGTATCTAACTCTCACCAGGCCTGATATATCTTTCAGTGTGAACAAGTTGTCTCAGTTTTTGCAAAATCCCACACAAAATCAATGGAAAGCCTGTAAGAGAGTTCTTAGATATCTTAAAGGCTCCCTTACTCATGGTATCTTTTTTTTTCCAGTTTCAGATTACAGGTTGCAGGGGTTCGTGGATGCTGATTATGCTTCTAGTCTTGATGATAGGCGTAGTACTTCTGGATTTTGCATTACACTTGGCAAGAATCTGATTTCTTGGAGCTCCAGAAAGCAAGCTGTGGTAGCTCGTAGCAGCACAGAGGCAGAGTATAGGGCTTTAGCTCTTGCAACTACAGACATTATGTGGATTGCTAGCTTATGCAAAGAACTACAAATTCCTATATCTACTCCTGGCTTGCTGTGGTGTGACAACCAAGGGGCTATCACTCTTGCATTCAGCCTAGCATTTCACTCTCGTACAAAGCATATCAAAGTTGATGTTCACTTTCTAAGGGAAAAGGTGCAGACTGGATTTCTTGACATTCGCTTCATCTCTTCTGATGATCAACCAGCTGACCTCCTAACAAAACCACTTGCCCCAGCTCGATTCTCTCATCTCTGCAGCTGGTTTGCCCTTTCTTAACAAGGGTGGTCCAAATTCTTCCGGGGCATGTTGAAGTATAATGTTGCAGATAATGTTGCAGCATGGAATGCAGCAACACACACATACACTAATGTAGTTTCTAGAAGAAGAGTAGTTCTCACTAACTAATAGTTGTTAGTTAGTTAGATGGAAGACTCTAGAATGTGAGTCTCCTTCTATATATATTGTACATACTACACATTGCAAATTGAGTTGAATATACACAAATTTAACAAAAATTAATATTATTAAGCTCTTTTAGGCTCGTATTCAATAATAAATAAATCTAGTTTGAAGATTCTAAAGTTCGTAATTTTTCATATGAGAATTTTGTAAGAGACGATTTCATATGTAAAACGAATTTTTTACCTTGACATTTTAATTATGCTTTCTTATAATATATTGTTGGGATATGAATCCTATAAACAATGTTCTAATTGATGATTATATGTTTTGATGGCCAAAAGCAATTTAGAGTTAATGATATATGTGATTATATGTTTGTATATGTGAGATACATGTTATAAGATTACTGATCTTAATGTGTTATGTTGTTTAAGTTTACTGATCTTAGTATATTACTAATCTGATATATGAACTGTTTAAGAACTAAGCTGATGGAAGTATTGTATAGACAGCTTATAGTATAGGACTTAGTTATACTCATCTGTATGTAGTTCAGTTGATGTATAGATAGGTTTTATATTTGTAAAAGTTGTATCCTATTGTATTCAGCATTGTAATAGTTAGAACAGTAGATTAGATTGAAGTTAGAAGACTAAAGAAGACTAAGTAAGATGACTAAGAAGACTACTTCAGAGTTTGAAGAAATCAAGTGAAGTATTTGAAAGAAGCTGAACAGTTTTGAAGAACTGTGCTGACCAAGAGCAGTAAAACTAAGAAGAGTAGTTTACTGTGCTAAGTTGGTTTATTTGAAGAATAAGTTTGGATAACTTATTTAAGACGTAACTGAAGATATTGTTGAAGATAAGCTGACTTGGAAAGATAAGATAAGTTGGTTACAAAAAGAAAGAAGTTACAACAAGAAACGGTTATGAGTTAGTTGAGAGTTAGTTCACAAACTGCTAACTGTCTTACTATTGCTTATAAATACCGTATGATCTTCTACTTGAAAAGACTACTGAAACTACTACTACTCAAAGTATTCAAGAGCAATCAAGAAGAATTCAAGTACTCACAAAGTTGAAGATTGAAGAACTGAAGAGAAGCCACAAATCTGATTTGAAGAATCAAAGGCTATTTGTAACACCCATAAAAATTCTAAAAGTTATATATATATATATATATATATATATATATAAAATATATATATCTTATTTTATAAATAAATTAAGACAAATATATATTATATATATTGCTTAAGATATTATCTTAGTATAAGATTTAATAGTATGTATATACACGCACATATTTAGATTTTCCTTATATAAATATGTAAACAAAAATTTAAAACATATGATATCCTATAAAATTAATTCCCTCATTTTTCTCGAAGTTATTCATTTAGAGATCAAAATTTAAACACTCATTGCGTCAATTTTGGGGATAATTTCTAGGGATAATTTACAGCCCATAATCACTGATTTTTCTCCACTAATTATATAGTGTATGCCTGCCTGTTTCATATGGTACACGGTATTCTCTCAAATTAAGGCACATAAAATATTTCTTCACGGTAAAATTGAGTTGGGTTTTTCTCTACACTAAAAAGTACGTCGGTCGGATCCAATTTCTTCAAAGCAGTAATGTTTTCTTCCTTTCTATTGTTATAAATTTGATTTTCTGGCTACAATATATCTTATGCTAGTTGAGTAACTATTTGACGAGAAATTTTGATTAGCAAACCCTTGATTAATTCTCCTGACATTCTCACGTGAATAGATTATTTTGTTAATACATCTTTGAGTTTGAAATTGTTTTACAACTACTGGAACTATATCTCTTTTATTAGCCTATTTACAAAACTCTCCATTTCTAAACCCCTTTTGGTATCGTGGGCTTAATCTTTAAAGAAATCCCATACCAATCTTTTATTAATAAGTCTAAGATTTATTCAAATTCTGTTATATTGAAATGACTTTCAGCCAAAACATTCAATTTCTAAACCCATTGTTTTCTAATAAGCATGTATTAATAATGATTACGTGTTTTCGAAAGGTGGATACCTTTTAAATTCTTCTGCCATTTTTCCCTTGAAGATAAGTTGTAAAAGTAAATCCTTAATACTAATTCATGTGTTGTTTTGACCGAAGCATTTTTAATACTAAATTATGTTCTGTAATTCGGGAGTTATATCGATCTATACTTTTAATTTATTAAACTATTTTAGTGTATATTATATATACAATGTCCAAATAGTAATAATAATTCTAAGGCTCATATTTAATTATTGTTATAGGAAATTCAGAAAACGAGATACATCAGTAACAGGATTGCATTGCATATTTTCTAATGGCATTTAAGGTGGGGATTTCTATTTATGTTTGTCTTTATTAAATGCATTGAATGTGAATTGTTATTGTCTAAATGCGACATTCCATAGTCAACAGTCAACAGCTACAGTTATATGATATGATATGCTCAACAGTTTTTATAGTAGCTCGGATCACTTGTGGGTCCTTGCTAAATTTACAGTGTGTTGTAATATTCGATGATATTTTGCATGATCTGTATTTAACATTGACAAGCAGGTCCCCACTGAGCTAGTTGTGTTGCTCACCCTTCATGAATTTAAATATTTCAGATTAAGGAGGCTGGGACGTGGTGGCGAGGGCGGTGGAAACTAGTAGCTTAATATGCGATTTAATGAACTCAACATGGTCATATTTAATGTTCATTTAATTTAGTGTTAGGAAAACTATTTCATTTTTTTATTGTTCAAGTGATTTATTGAACCGTTTTACATTATGGTTGAATTTAGTTCTTTTAAGATAAATTGTCTTTTATCAGTAGCAAATATTCTCTTTTATTTTAAAGTAATGGTCTAAGCAGGATTTTATTGAGGAAAATGTGTTTGATTTATGACGCTTCCGCCAAGTTTTATTTTAATTAGTCTAGTTGACAGTCAAAAGGTAAACATATGGTGATTTCTTCTAGGCCCTATTTTTGGGATGTGACACTATTACAAAGAGAAGTTTTACTTTTCGTTTTAAGTTTGTATTGTGTAAACAAGTGTGCTAGTTACTTGTGAAATTACTAGTTGATCGAAGATATACCTGGTGGTGTAATCGACAAGATCGAAGTCTTAATCTTGGGACTCTAAGCTACAAGTACTCAAGTGGAAAAGAGTAATAAAACATCACGACTGGAGTTGTGAGAGTGGATGTAGACATTTGTCGAACCACTATAAAATCTTGTGTTCTTTACTATTTTATGTTTTGGTTAACTGTTGATATATTTGAATAAGAACAGTAAGTTTTCTAAGAAAAGATTTAAAGAAAAGTTGAGTATAAAAGCTAACTGTTTAGTACTGAACTGATTTTAAGAACAGTACTGTACAGAACACATTTCCGCACTTAAACTCTGATATTTTGATAGAATTTGAAAAGTCTATTCACCCCTCCCCTCTAGACTTTTTCTTAGCTTACTCAATCTTAACTCAACTTTTGGGACCAACAAGTGGTATCACAGCAGTAGTTCTTTGGACTGCTGTTTCTTGATAACCTTGTAGACTTTGGGGAAAGTCTAATTGTCTCTCATTACTGATACTTGTTTCTTGATCTTACTTGTCTTTCTTGACCTATCTGTCATACTACTGATCTTAATTGTCTACTCTATCATGGAAGAAACTAACATCAATAAACTTCCAAAGTTCAAAGTTGCAGATTACGATTACTGGAAACTAAGGATGGAGGCCATCTTTAGTTCAACCCATGATCTAATGATGTCTGTGATCAAAGAAGGGCTTATTATTACCATGATACCCAACACTGCAAATCTGGAGCCTTCAAAAGCCATTGGTGTTCTCGTGCCAAAACCCAGGTTAGATTTAACTGCTGAAGAGATGAGGCAGAACAATCTAGACAGCTTGGCAAAGAATTACATTTTGCACACCCTTCCCAACGAGTATCTTGGGAAAGTGGTTAAATGTAAATCAGCCAAAGAGATGTGGGACAAGTTAGCTATCATTTGTGAGGGAACTTCTCTTATAAAGGAAAGCAAACTATCCACTGCTGTCCAGAAGTTCGAATCATTTAAAATTAAGCCTGGTGAAACAATAGACCAGCTCGATACTCGTTTTACCAAGATTATGAATGATCTGGATGTTTTAGGCAAGACTTATACCAATAGGGAGATCAATTTACGTATCCTTAAAGCCTTAGATGAAAGGTGGAAAATGGTCACACTGATCATTAAAAACACTCAGGATATAGATAACTGGTCTACTGAAACTACCTTCCAAACCCTTCAGGCACATGAGTTCGAATTGGATGAAGAGGATCCAATAGTTAGTGGTGATAGGGTTAAGGAAATCTCCAAGAACATTGCACTTAAGGCATCTACCTCTAAGAAGCCTAGATCATCTGTGTCTAAGTCCTCAAGCATAAAAGATGAACTAGAGAGTACTGATCTTGATCTTAAGGATCAGTTGAACTTAATGATTAAGAGGTTTGACAAACTTAACAAGAGGTATGGTAGATACAAAAGATTCTATAAGGACACTCAGGGCTCTAACAACAACACTCAGGGCTCTAACAACAGGGACTCTTCTAGGACCAGAAGGGATCACAAATCTTCTGAAAGGAGAGATGAGATCTCTAATGAGAAAAGAAGAGATAGGAACTCTGCTGATAGGAAGGATAGGAACTCTACTGATAGAAAGGACAGGAACCGATATCACTCTCCTACTAAACGTTCTACTAATGAACCTCTGTGTTATAACTGTGAAAAGCCAGGTCATTACATCCATGAATGTCCTGATCTGAGTGCTGAAGACAGAAGAGAAAGGAAAGCAAGGAGAGATCGCAAATATGCAAAGGGTAAGAGGGCAATGGTGGCTAACAATGAATCTGATACGGATTTAGATGAGTTGCCATCCTCCTCCTCTGGTTACCCTTCCAGCAGTGAGAAAGAAGTCTTCGTTGCAGATGATGGACTGGTCATGATGGCAAAAATAGATCAAGAGGTATCATCTGTCACATCTTTTCAATCTTGTGATGAATCAGATTCTGATTCTGATTTATGTGACACTGCTGATAGTAGTGTAGGGAGTAGTCTTCACCATTCCAATGGAATGGATGAAGAAGACCTCCTACCAGCTAACAAAGCATTCATAGAAATCAGTGATGAGAACATATCTTTAAGACAAGAAATCATGAGTCTTAGAGAAGCTCAAATGAAAGTGGATCCTAATATAACTATTCTAAATGCACGACTATCAGAAGAGTTGTCCCAACTCAAAGATAAATATGCATCTATGGACAAGTTGTATCAGGGTATGCTTCATACACAAGCTAAAGAGACAAATGAGTTCAATGACTTAAAGATTAAATGTGAAAAACTTGAAGAGCGCAATAGATTCTTAGAATCTGAAGTACTGAGCTTGGATCTGAAGCTATCTGATATGATTAACTATTCTAAGATTAATCAAACATTATCAGACAGATACAGAGCTCCTTATGATAAGAGTGGAATAGGTACTGATCTGCCTAGTCCCTCTACTTCAGGCATTAAGAACACTACTGGAGCAAGTTCAAGTTCTTTGCAACTAGATAAAGGAAAAGAACCTATGATCTATGATAATGAACCAAACTCCAAAGTACAGTCTAAATACATTCCTCCTAATGCCAAGAATGGTAAACAGAAGAATGGATCTAGACCAGTACAGTCAAGACCGTACCAGAAGAGTTCTACTCCTCTGACCAGAGCTGAAAAGTCCTGGAATCAGAAGAGGCAGACTCAGAACAGTAGGTCAAGACAAACTCAGGCAAGTTGGAAACAGCCTAGACCTCCTTTCATAAGGCAGTCTCAGCTGTACTCAACTAAACCTAGGAAATTTGTGCCTCATTATCATAACAAACCTGTTCTTTATCCTCCACCTTTATCTTATGATATCATTGGAGAAGAAAGACCAAAACGCATCTATAAGCCGTATGGTCCACAGGCTTTTAGGCCATATGCAAACTATTACAGACATACTGATCTTCCTGAAAAAGGGATAGAACCAAGGAAAGGCTATCTCAGAAAAATAGATCCTAAGTCTGCTGATAATTTGGATAAGGTCAATAAAGTACTGTTCTGTGATAAGCATGGTAGAAAACTTAAGAGGTCTCAATTATTCAAAACTTCAATGTTTTTTGGATACCTCTTACTACTAACCCCCAAGGACCCCAATAAAGAAAGGGTACCTAAATTATTAAGATCACTACTTACAGGGTCGATTGGATTGATAGACATGGATCCTACATGTATGTAGAGCTGTATACTAACATTTCAGGTACTGAGCTGATATCAAGATCAGTTCACCAAGATGGGTAATTCTGAAGAACAACCCATGTCAAAACCTCTACAATCATCACAATCAGGTAAAAAGGTTACTAAGGTGCCTAATTCCCGACGAGGAAGCTGGTAAAGCTGAGGGAATTGAGAATATACATTTAAGGGGGAATCTATGATTTCTGAAAAATCATGTATGTTGACTCAAAAGCACAAGTCACCTTAGAACAAACCTTAAATAGACCTATTTTAATTATTCTTTACTTTTCTGTACTGTATTTCACCATCTATGCATGAACTAACACTTCTACCAAGGTGAAACAGGCACAGAAGAGGAGTTCTCCACTGGAGGGGGAACTGATCTGATTACAGATTTGATCTGTCTACAAATCTGATCTGATTACAGTACAAATCTGTCTACAGACATGTTCTGACTATTGAATTGGTTGGTCTACAGGACTGTTCTGATTACAAAGTTAATTTGTCTATAGAACCTTTCTGACTACAATACCATTCTCTCTACAGAACTGATCTGATTACTGATTATAACTGTCTACAGAGCTTATTTGATTACAGGAAAATTTGTCTACAAAATATTTTCAGTACTGATCTGAGAAAGTACTGTGCTGGTATCAAAAAGGTGAAAATCAGAAGAGTTGGGGAACTGATCTGATGACTACTGAGCTGACCCAACTACTGAGCTGATCTTCAAAAGAGTACTCAGCTGATCACAGTACTCAGTTGAACCCAGATAAGTAAAATTCCATATAGTAGTAATAAGAAATTGAAGTATAATGTGTTGGAAAATAACTGTGCTGATACACATCAGAACAGTATCCTGTCTTAGAATTCTTCTAAGTCAAGGACTGTTCAAAGTTAGATTACTTATAGAGAAGATTAATACACTCCTCTATTTCTAACCTGATTTAAAAGGTGTATTTATCAACACAAGTTGGCTCCAATTTGGAATTGAGTTGTTATGAATCTGGAACGTTTCTCCCAATTTACAACTCAATCCAAACCACACAACGTGGAAATCAAAATCAATCCAAGCCCTAGATTTGCCTTGATTTTTTATTTACACGATCACATTAACTTCTTCTTCTCCATTACTCTAAATCTTTCTGCTAAATTCTCTAAGCTCAAGCATTTTCGATTCTTCCTACTCTTGCAACTACACTTCTCTATTTCTCTCCTATGGCGATTATCGATATTCTTAACGAAGAAAATGAAGTCGCAGGAACTTTTGATTCTACCAGATGGATGCGAGAGAAAGGAATCTTCGTCGAAAACTCCGTTTACTTCACCGGACGTCAGAAAGCTGAGAATCAAGCCATTCTCACCATGTGTGAAGAATGTGGGCTACGGAAATACCTAGAATCATATCCTGAAAAGGTTTATGAACCTGAGGCGATGGAATTCTTTCTTCAGGTACAGGGTGACTCAAACAGCATTCGTTCGATCATTTCTGGCCACAGGGTTGTCATTTCTAAAGAAACCCTTGGAATCGCGTTCAATCTACCAGACGGGCCAATAGACATTCTGAGCTATATGGCAGGGCAAAAGAAAGTTCGCGTGGGCAGATGGTTGAATGTTGACCCAGCAACTTTATCAAATTTGAAGAAGGACATTCTTCCAGAGGGTATGCAATTGTTGATGGATATTGCTGGAAAATGCTTGTTAGGGCAACATTTCAGTCAAGACGCTCTCACCAATCTCAAGATTCGCATTATGGCTGCAATCACTGATCGTGTTGATGGTGATTGGCAAGGATTTCTGCTTGGCAGATTATTGGCTAAAAGAGAAAGTGGTATTTGATGAGGTCTCAAGAGAATTTTCCATTAAATCCATGATGGGTTTTGGAAGTAAATTGAGCATACTGTTGCCTCAATTAGCTGAAAGGAAGATGGATTGGAGTCGTCCAAAAAGATTTCACCAGGGCAAATTCTTGTTCAAGAAGGAGTCCACTTTGTTTGAACAAAGCCAGAGGAATCAACCACAAGAATCTGGTGGTTCTATGTTCCGTTCTGACAATGATGAGTCGGAGTTGAGAACAAAGGCTAGGCATGATCCTCACCGATCTGGATTAAGAAGAGGCCGATCAGCTAGGGCCGTTCCTGAAAAGTCAGAAGAGTCAGTTGCCAATGTGAAGGAGTCTTCTGTGGAAGAGGTAAGTTCTCCAAGTCTTATCCTTTCACACAAGAGAACTAAAGTTTCTGGTGTTCTTAGACCCAGAAGAGTCCTCAAGAACACTACCCCTTCTCCCTCAACCTCTCATTCTATTCAAGCCCAACCCCATGAAGCTGAGCCTTCCTGTTCTGAGGAGTCAGTTCACTACTCTCCTATTCATCAGAACACTCCTCCCTCAACCCCTCAGAACACTTCTTTTCATTCCACTCCTCAAGCTAATCCTCACCATACTCCTACTCCTCATTTTTCTCCTGAATTTGAAACCGAACCAGTTCATGATCACTCTACTGAGCATGAACATATACCTTCGTCTGAACAAATTGAAATTACCCCTTCTCCCGAAACTGAATTCATACAGCCAGAATCAGTGTTCTTGATGGATTATCCTGTTTGTGATAAGGAAGAGAGGATCCGATTTAAGTTGAGAAATGCTCTTCTCAAAAGTTTTCATGGATTAGATGACAGCACTAGAACCTTGAGCAACTTCTAAGGATAGGTACTTGGGTATATCTTAGAAGTATAGGTCTAGATCAGCTGATGGTTGTTGCTGAAGGTATGGGTGGTCTTTCTGTGTTTCATGATTAGGAACAAGAACAGAAAGAAGCTGCAGATGTTAATTCTTATACTGAGTTATCAAATTTGGAATCTGTTATTCAGTTGATTGAAAGAATAACTGGTTGCAAATATTCCATTGTTAAGTCTGCTGATGTGGATGTTGATACTGATGTCAACATGGATGCGGATGATGCTGAAGTTAAACATTCTGATAATCAAGCTGATGTTGAAGCTGATTATGAAGCTGATATGGAAGCTGATTATGAAGCTGATACTAATGCAACTGAGATGTTTGAGAACACAGTTGTAGCTGAAGACACTGAGGTCTTAAAGGAACAATCTTTGGGTGCTAATGAGTTGGAGAGCACACCAATTGATGTTGATCAGAATACTGTGCTTGATGATGTTCAAGAGACAGTAAGAACAGTTCCTTCTGAGACAGCTCAAGAGAACTCTAGCTTTGAATTGTTGAAAAAGCATAATGAAGAGTTACAAAGTAAGCTGGATGATACTTTGAAGAGGTTTCAACAAGCCACTGAAAAGTTGGAAAGTTTGACTGCTGCAAATTCTTATGACAAGATAATGGAATTCACTATGAATAAAATCTATGATCTGCATAGATTACAAGAAAAGTCACTTTCTACTGAGCTGCAAAAGAAAGTAGAGATACTTTTAACACCCTTGAAGGAATGGCAAGATGAAGCCAAAAAGGGGGAAGTAAAAGTAATGAAAGTGATGGAACAAACTCAATCACAACAAGCTCAATTGGTTGTGAGTCAAGATGAGTTGAAAGTCAGAATTGATGATTTGAAAGAAGAAATCATCAGTCTGAAGTTAAAGTTACAAAATCCTGATTATGTTACTCAAGAAACAACAGCTACTCAGAAACATGTTGCTGAATCTTCTTCTGGAAAAAGAAAAAGAAAATTCATTATTGATGATGAAGAAGAGACTGAACAGATTGGTAGAATTACCAGGTCTAAAAGCAAGCTAAAACATGGTGATACTGAAAATAGACCAAGTGATGTGCTGATAGCTGAATCAGTTGAAAAGCATAATCAGATGCTTGCTCAGAAGAAAATTGAAATGACTGAGAAAAGATCTGTTGAACAGATTAGAAAACAAAAGATGAAAGATGCAGAAGCTACAAGAAAGAAGTTTGATAATAGAGTTGCTGCATTGAAAAAGAAAATGAAGTCTAAATCTGTTGGAACTGTTCTGGATGAACAATTCATGGAATTTGTTGTGGATCCAGAAGATATGGAGTTCTGGAATAACTTGAAAAAGAAATGGCAGATTGCAAATTTTATTGTGAAGAAATTTGGTAACCATTCAAGCAAGGAAGATGAATATTCTGATTTTGATGCATTCATGATGAATATCTCAAGAGATTTTTGGGAACATATTTTGTTGTTAGCTGCTGGTGCAGGTATTCAGATTTTATGTCCTGAAGAACCAGTTTGGGATCCTCCAAGACTTGAAAATGGTGAACCAGATTACTCAGAGATCAGAAACATAATTTCACAAATCATTAAAGATGAAGGAATCACTGATCATAAGCACATGATGGATATCAAGAACAGATTGTACTTGGCATTCAGAATTCCTGATAGAGACTGAAGATGAAGGACTATGCTGAAGAGATAACATTTCTTATCCTTATCTTTATTTCTTTATTTCTGTGATTATGTGACTTAGTTGTAATATGTGATATATTTGATCTTATTTTGGATTTGAATCTTAATCTGATGTTTTGAATTGATGAACTAATATGATTAACTATATATCTTAACTACTGATCTATTAATGTTTAAGTAGTTTTGGCTTCATAAAAAAGGGGGAAATTGTTGGGATATGAATCCTATAAACAATGTTCTAATTGATGATTATATGTTTTGATGGCCAAAAGCAATTTAGAGTTAATGATATATGTGATTATATGTTTGTATATGTGAGATACATGTTATAAGATTACTGATCTTAATGTGTTATGTTGTTTAAGTTTACTGATCTTAGTATATTACTAATCTGATATATGAACTGTTTAAGAACTAAGTTGATGGAAGTATTGTATAGACAGCTTATAGTATAGGACTTAGTTATACTCATCTGTATGTAGTTCAGTTGATGTATAGATAGGTTTTATATTTGTAAAAGTTGTATCCTATTGTATTCAGCATTGTAATAGTTAGAACAGTAGATTAGATTGAAGTTAGAAGACTAAAGAAGACTAAGTAAGATGACTAAGAAGACTACTTCAGAGTTTGAAGAAATCAAGTGAAGTATTTGAAAGAAGCTGAACAGTTTTGAAGAACTGTGCTGACCAAGAGCAGTAAAACTAAGAAGAGTAGTTTACTGTGCTAAGTTGGTTTATTTGAAGAATAAGTTTGGATAACTTATTTAAGACGTAACTGAAGATATTGTTGAAGATAAGCTGACTTGGAAAGATAAGATAAGTTGGTTACAAAAAGAAAGAAGTTACAACAAGAAACGGTTATGAGTTAGTTGAGAGTTAGTTCACAAACTGCTAACTGTCTTACTATTGCTTATAAATACCGTATGATCTTCTACTTGAAAAGACTACTGAAACTACTACTACTCAAAGTATTCAAGAGCAATCAAGAAGAATTCAAGTACTCACAGAGTTGAAGATTGAAGAACTGAAGAGAAGCCACAGATCTGATTTGAAGAATCAAAGGCTATTACAAAGAGAAGTTTTACTTTTCGTTTTAAGTTTGTATTGTGTAAACAAGTGTGCTAGTTACTTGTGAAATTACTAGTTGATCGAAGATATACCTGGTGGTGTAATCGACAAGATCGAAGTCTTAATCTTGGGACTCTAAGCAACAAGTACTCAAGTGGAAAAGAGTAATAAAACATCACGACTGGAGTTGTGAGAGTGGATGTAGACATTTGTCGAACCACTATAAAATCTTGTGTTCTTTACTATTTTATGTTTTGGTTAACTGTTGATATATTTGTTGAATAAGAACAGTAAGTTTTCTAAGAAAAGATTTAAAGAAAAGTTGAGTATAAAAGCTAACTGTTTAGTACTGAGCTGATTTTAAGAACAGTACTGTACAGAACACATTTCCGCACTTAAACTCTGATATTTTGATAGAATTTGAAAAGTCTATTCACCCCTTCCCTCTAGACTTTTTCTTAGCTTACTCAATCTTAACTCAACTTTTGGGACCAACATATATGGTTGGGATTGAGGCTCCATAAGCTCATGGATACCGTATATACATCTGAAACAATTAATTAGAGAGTTAAGATATCCTAGATTCGATTGAGATTTCAAAAAGAATGTTTGGGCTTATGTATTGTGTGTGTGTGAATATGTTACGGGCCCTTTCATTCATTGGTCCAATTAGTTAACACATTGGGTTGCAAAATTCAAGTGCAAGCGTAAAGTTACAACTAGTTTTGCAATTGGGCGCGGCTAAAGGCACCCGGCGATCCTATGAGTACACCCAGGAGATGAGGACACACGCCAATCGGATGAGGACACCCACCTGAAAAAACCAAAAATGCCCTCTTCAAATAAAACCTTCCTCTTCCTCTCCTTTTCTCATCCTCTCTCTTTCTCAACAATTGAGACACCCACAATTCTTACTCTGCTTCGCCGGCACGGCGGCACCCACTCCGCCAACGCCGCCCGCCCCGTCGCGCCGCCCTCCCCTGCAACCTCGTTCGCGACCGCCCCCCTCCTCCCCACAGTCGCGGCGCCGCCCTCCCTTCTCCCCTTCGCCGCGGCCGCCGCCCACTCCCTCCTCCCCACAGACGGGGCCGCCGCCCACCCCCTCCTCCCCTTCGTCGCGGCCGCCCTCCCTTCTCCCCACAGACGCGGCCGCCGCCCTCCCTCCTCCCCTTCGCCGCGGCCGTAGTGCTCTCCCCTCGCCGCCGCCGCTAACAGGTAAGTTTAGGTTTGAAAAATTAGGGTTTTCTGGAAAAAAAATTAGGATTTTTTTTTAAGTTTGAGAATTATTTTCGAACATAGTGCGTTTGTTTTGGAAAAAAATTCGAACAACATGTTCGATTTTTTTTTTCGGACAAATTTAAGTTGTTTTGAAATTTTTTTCGAACATAGTGCGTTTGTTTTGGAAACAATTTCGAACAACTTGAGTTTGTTTTGGAAAAAATTTCGAACAAGATGTTCAATCTTTTTTTTCGAACAAATTTGAGTTGTTTTGGAATTTTTTTCGAACATGTTGAGTTTGTTTTGGTAAAAATTTCGAACATGTTTGTTTTAGAAATTTTTTCGAAAAGTTGGTGTTTTGTGTTAATTTTTATTGCAATTTTGGAATTTTTTTTGTTGGGTGGTGGTGGTGGTGGTGGTGGTGGAGTTGTGGTTGTGGTTGTGGTGACGGAGTAGAATGGGTGGGTGGGTGTACTCATCTTGGTTTTTTCATAAATTTTACCCTAGGGGTATATGGGACATTTCACATGTTTTGACAAATTAAAAAAATGTTTAGTGGGTGTACTCATAGGAAATCCGGGTGCCTTTAGCCGCGCCCTTTCCAATTTGAATATAAAGCATGAGCATTCATACACAAATAAATTTAATTGATAATTAAATAGAAATACATGGAAAATTATACATTAAACATCAACTATAATTTACTACAGTATTTATTTGCTGAGAATTTAAATAAATTTAACTTGAAAAATAGATAGATAAATAATTAATAATTTAATCGTTCTATCAAATGAATTATACCTAAATATCTCAAATCATCATTTCTTTGCTAAAGAGTTCTCCAAGTTCTATCAAATGATAAATAAACTACTGTTGACTTAAATCGTTATTAATAAATTTTATTTCACTTGTTCGCTCCATCTCAATTTCGCACTTAAATCGAAGCATTTGTGATGGAAGCAGCAATTAAGGCATGATTGGAAATTGATGGCTTGATTTGATTCGTATTTTAATTATAATTGTTATTTCCTATTTAACTACTATAAGCCCATGATAGTATTGAGCCTTAGATTAGGGTTTGTTGAGGTTTGTCTACTATTAATAGGGAGTGTTTTTCATTGTAAAAGGAGGTGATTTGATTAATAAAAAAACGAGAGTTTATCTCACGATCTCTTTTACGGTATTCTGTGTGAATCAACGTATCTGAGTTTTGCCACTTTTCCGGGTATTCGTAGAATCAACGGATTTGTGTGTTTTTGTATGTTCTTAGTATCTTCCTTTATTTATACGCTTTCGAGACTGCATCAATTTGTGACTTTTGATCAATACATATAGATATTTAAAATAGTACTTTTTTTTTTTTTGGATCGGATATTTAAAATAGTACTTAGATATATATAATATAAGCAAGTTTTACTTAAGATTGTCACATAGAAGCCAGATGGTAAAAACAATTACCACTTTAATTAAGTGATACTCTCAGTGATGTGAGTGGTTTTTATTTTTTATTGTGAAAGTGATAAAAAAAAATTATTAGAAAATGATAAAAAAAAATTACTGTCTCCCGAAAATTTATTTTATCATCTTACGACATGAGCGATGTCACAAAAAAATATCTGTTAATAAATCTTTTGATAAAACCTCAACAAATTGGCCTTCTGGTGAGACTATGAAATTAGGGATGTGCTTTTCTAGATATCTGAAATTTTTAAGGCACAAATAATTTTTTAAGAGGCTAACTCTAGTTGTAAATCACTAATTAGTCAATCATTTAACTGTATATGATATGGAGACTTAAGAAAATCTTTTGATGATATAAATGCAGCAGACTATTTTGAAGATGAATACGAGTAATTGTTTTAAGAATTGGCAGCAGTAATTTCAATTAGTTGAAGTTGAAGAGACAAGAAGCCCCCCTGTTTCAAAGTAGTGGAGTACAATATTCAGTTATTGTTGTGTCCCATGTTGTATGAACACAATTTATATCTGAAAGTGGCGTCACTCTAATTACAATAGCAACAGCAAATAAGCTGCAAGATTTTTATTGGCAAGTGTTAAATCAGTTCAGATTGAAACATAATTAAGGGGACAAACTAATCCATCCCTTTAATAAAGATACTCCTTAGTTCTCTTTTATACAATTGATGCACACAATATAATGAAGGCTGTGAATATTTATGCCATTAAAAATAAAAATATATCAAATGGTGTAGTTGAATTGTTCATGTCAAAACTAAAAGTCAGTTTCAACTTGCTTATTATTAAGTGGGCAAACCCGCTATCTCATGGTAGAAAAATTCTTGTTTATTTATTTTTAAAAGTTTCTTTTAATAATTTGAAGTCCTATCCTAAATCATATTCTTACCACATTTCACGATTTTATCAAGTTTGTCCTTAGTTGATAAATACTCTGTAATATTTTTACTACATTTCACGATTTTAGCTTTCTATTAAAAAAATTAATGAATAATTTTTTTTAGAATTAAAAATGATATGTATTAACTGTTGTGAAACAACTTAAAAATATAACTCCATACACTAAATAAGTGAACAAGATGTAGAGATAACATAGAATTACTTTATTTCACTTCAAGTGTTTACTACAACATTTGCACCCCTATTTATAAGTGTCAATACAAGCTTGAGAAGATGAAATGAAAGGTCCACTATTAATGTAAATACATGAACAATCTATGAATATCAAAGGGCACATTGTGGATATTATGAAGGAAATAAATGGACATTCATATAATATAAATATTATTCATAACACTCCCCCTTGAATGTCCATTAGATACGATCACACCTTATTAAACCTTACTAGGTAAAAATGAGAAGAAACGTGTGTTAACTCCCCCTGATGATTACATCACTTCACATCCTTAAGACGTCGCATTCCAATTTTGTATCTCAATTTCTCAAACGTTGAAGTAGGTAAATACTTGGTAAATAAATCAGCCAAGTTATCACATGAACGAATTTGTTGCATACTAACGTCATCATTTTGCTGAAGATCGTGGGTAAAGGAGAATTTAGGACCAATATATTTTATCCTATCACCTTTGATAAATTCCTCCGTTAGTTGGGCAACACATGCAACATTGTCTTCATATATCATAGTACATTGAATTATTTTTCACTGAGTTTAATCCACATTGTCCATAAATATGTTGTGTGACGGTACGCAACCAAACATATTCACGACTTGCCTCGTGAATTGCTAGGATCTCTGCATGGTTAGATGAAGTAGCAACTAAAGTTTGTTTAATAGAACGTTATGAAATAGTTGTACCTCCATATGTGAACAAATAATCTGTTTGCGATCGGACTTTGTGCGGATCTTATAAGTAAACTGCATCTGCATAACCAACTAAACAAGGTTCTGATGAAATTAAAAAATATAAATCCATATTCATTATCCCTCTAAGGTATCGAAAAATATGTTAAACCTCATTCCAATGCCTATGAGTTGGAGAAGAATTATATATTTCTAATAAATTAATAACAAATGATATATTATGCCTAATGTTGCTAGCAAGATACATTGGTGCACCTATTGCACTCAAATATGGTACTTCATGACTAAACAATTCTTCATTTTCTTCGCGAGGTCGAAATGGATCTTTCGTTATATTTAGTGAACGCACAACCATAGGTGTGCTTAAAGGATGTGTTTAATCCATATAAAATTGTTTCAACACTTTCATAACATAAGTGGATTGATGCACAAAAATCTCATTATCAAAGTATAAAATTTGAAAACCCAAACAAAATTTTGTTTTACAAAATCATTCATTTCAAATTTCCTCTTAAGGGAAGCCACGACCTTTGATAATTATGTAGTTGTCCTAATGATATTCAAATTATCAACATATACAACAATAATCACATATTCACATCCAGATCTTTTAATAAAAAC
Organism: Galeopsis tetrahit; assembly: GCA_963675135.1. Taxonomy (NCBI): domain Eukaryota; kingdom Viridiplantae; phylum Streptophyta; class Magnoliopsida; order Lamiales; family Lamiaceae; genus Galeopsis; species Galeopsis tetrahit. The sequence goes on from OY776131.1 coordinate 66,421,817, forward strand.
ATAGGGTATATATGATCATTGTTATACCCCTCCTTAATTAAGAATGAATCAAACAATTGCACCACATGCAGCCAAATTGCTTTAATCCATATAAGGTTTTGCTCAACTTGACTGAATACATGTTTTGAGAATTCTCGTTTTTCATTATCGGTACCTTTAATCCCTCGGGGATTGTCATGTAAATATATTTCTCTAATGAGCCGTACAAATAAGCTGTAACGACATCTGTTAGACGCAATTCAAGTTTTTCTTGCACTGCCAGACTTATTAAATAACGAAAAGTTATTGCATCCACCACAGGAGAATAAGTCTCCTCATAATCAACAGGGCCTTTGGGTAAAACCTTGTGAGAAAAACCGGGTTTTATACCTCGCGATTTCATTTTTCTCATTTCCTTTCTGCACTAATACTCATTTATGCCCCACGACTTTTATATCATTAGGTGTACGGACAACAGGTCCGAAACTTTTCGTTTAATAAGAGATTGTAATTCTACATTTATTGCGTCTTTCCACATTGGCCAATCATCTCGTTTCCTACATTTATCAATAAATGTAGGTTCAGGATCCTCACCATCTTTCATTATATTGAGCGCTACATTATATACAAAAATATCATCGACGTCGATTTCATTTCGGTTCCATCTTTCTCCTGTTCTGACATAATTTGTCGATATTTCATCATTTTTGGGCGCATGAAATATCATTTTCTGGGACTTTAAGTAGTATGCCAAATTTTTCAACAGGATTGTTCACATTATGACCATCCTCAATGTTTGCTCTTTTATTTTTAATTTTTATCTTTGGAACCAAGAGGTCTACCACGCTTCAGGCGTGCCGTAGACTCATTTTCCATCGAAGATGGTCCTTAAAGGACATCAATTATATTAGGAGCATTAGCAGCTGGAATATAAGATTTTGTAACTTTTCTAAGGTCAGTAAATGCGTCTGGCAGTTGATTCACAATCTCGAGGATCCATGCAATTCAATGATAATTCATTTCAATAAATATTCCATTCCAGCTGCTTACTTTTTCCCCCCAATGTTGGGAAAGTTGTCTTCATCAAAATGACAATTACCAAACATTTTCGTGAATAGATCTCCGGTCAATGGTTCTAAGTATTTAATAATAGACGGAGATTCATACCCAACATATACCCCCATTCTCCTTTGGGATATATTTGGTTCCTAACCTTAAACCATTTGTACGGGGGAAATGCTATGATAACTTGTTGGCATGATGCGCACAAGTGCTGTCGTAGGAAATATAACATGATCCCAAGCTAAAATAGGGAGTTTATATTTTATCAATATTGGTCGGACAATCAATTGAATACGCTTTATAAGTGATTCAACAAAAAATGTTCTATATGTATGGACATGAGCAACTAGATGCTCAATATGTATTTCAATTGATATACAATAAACATTGAAAGCTATGAGATGAAAATTCACCAACATTTTCAAGGCGAATTGTCTTAGACTCTTAATTGCATTATCATGAAATTGTACTCGCAATCGTATTATTTTGTCCCAATAACTCTGCAAAAAACCAAATTGCGAGATGACAATAAGCATACATGTGACCACTTAGTCGATGCATCAATCAAAATCATAAAATATCTAAATGGCCCACTCAGCGGATGTATGTGTCCGCATATATCCCCTTGAATTCGTTATAAGAACATAAAATTTTCATGCTCAAATTTAGTTGGTGATGGCTTTATAATTAATTTTCCTTGTGAACAAGCAGCACATGAAAATTCATTGGGTTGTAGCATTTTTCGATTTTTCAATGGATGCCCACATGAATTTTCTACAATTTTTCGCATCATTATGGAACCGGGATGTTCCAACCGGTCATGCCAAACATTAATTTCGGTAGTAACCTTTTGTTTTACTACGACATAAATTTCAATTGTTCATATCCTCGTGCAATACAAATCCGAGGACAAAGCGGGTAACTTTTCCAACATACATTTCTTTTCCGCAACAATTATAGTAATATTAAGGTACTCAATATTGCCTTCATTCGTAGTCTCAAGATGATATCCATTCAAACGAATATCTATAAAACTCAATAAATTTCTTTGAGACTTTCCAGAGGATAAGGCATCATTGATAATGAATTTTGTCACTCCGTATAATAGAATATTGGCTCTTCCAAAGCCTTCAATTATTTTTGTATAATCAGATATTGTATTTACATTAGCTTATCTCCATTTTAAATGTGAGAATAATTTCGTCTTGTTGAATATAGTGTGCGCAGTAACACTATCCACGAGACATAGATCTTCATCTTCTTCCTTAAATGTTGATGTTGTCATACCATTTTTCATTTCTTTTATTAAAAAATAAATATAAAAGTAATATATTTACAATCTAATTATTTTTATTTTATGAAAATGCAATAGCCATTTATATTATAAAGAAGAGAAATATTAAGATATTGCATAATATAAGAAAACAAACATTAATAATAGATTATCGAAGAAAATTGTGATCGATAACACTCTAATTACCACCTTTAGAGTGAGTAAGATCATCAACAACATCAAATTGTGTTATGTCAATCATTTCATTATCGAATTCACTATTCACATAATTTGTTTCAACTATTTTCTCCTTTTTCTTTAATGTTCAAAAATTTACTTTCCCTTTTGTAGGAAAACACTTCTCACGATATTGTTGTTGCAAAATATATCACATTAGAGTCATGAAATGTGGAGAATGACTTTTCAAGCATACCATCACCACTAATATATTCTCCACATAATTTCAATTGAGAAGTGATTTTGAACATAATTGAATTGTACTCACTCACGGATTTATAATCATATATTTCTTTAAGATTTATCCACAATTAAAGTGGATCTTTCACCGTGAGGTATTCAACTTTCAATCCTTCATAAAGATAGTGGCAAAGGAAAATCATGGCTTCGGGCCTTTGGTCATATTTTTTATTATATGCTTGATTTGCCACTTTTATGGAATCCCCAAGACCCATGGCATCCAAATGAATTTCAACATCAATAATTCATTATAATTTTTTTCAGTAATATCAATAGCCACAAATTTTAAGTTTTATCAAGTTCGACATGTTGAAAACTATCAAATAGACAAGAGATTGATTAATTGTAAAATAACATAATCATTAAAATAGTAATGAAATAAGAGGTGACAAATAAACATTGTAAGATAATAGTTTCTAAACATTTCGACACATACCTCCGTACAATACCTGAAATTTATCGCTATCTGAATTTCGTCGGTAGAAATATTTTACGAGCTTCGTGCTGATAACGTGTTGTGAAACAACTTAAAAATATAACTCCATACACTAAATAAGTGAACAAGATGTAGAGATAACATAGAATTACTTTATTTCACTTCAAGTGTTTACTACAACATTTGCACCCCTATTTATAAGTGTCAATACAAGCTTGAGAAGATGAAATGAAAGGTCCACTATTAATGTAAATACATGAACAATCTATGAATATCAAAGGGCACATTGTGGATATTATGAAGGAAATAAATGGACATTCATATAATATAAATATTATTCATAACATTAACAAATTTGTCCATAATTAATGAATAATATTTTTACCATATTCCACAATTTTGTAAAAGGAGAGTAAAATCAAAAAAATAATGTTCAAACGTTATTAATTATGTAACATGTAATGTTAATACAAATTTATTTATGCACGGATGGAGTATATTAATTTTTTATTAAAAGAATTGTAAGAAATGTTTAAAATAAATATACTTTTCTAGTAAAGGAATTGATGTTCTATTTTTAGAAAATAAACCTGAGATTAATCACAGGCCACGTATATATGTTGGTTCCATGGAATAGAACGTGTCATCATCATAATTAAGATATATCTCTTTCATTTTCATTATCTTTTCAAATTTCAATTCCGTCAACCAATCTTTCTCTTTCAATCTTCTCAATTTGCAGTTTTTGGAGACACCAAAACCCTCCTCAGAATCTACATGTGTAATTTTGTTAAAATGTTTCGCCCATAATAAGAAAAAGTTGCCTTATTTTTATTTATTTTTCCTTCTACACAATAATTTCATGCCATAACTCAAGCTTTATAGGTCACCAAAATTGATGAGAAATTCCATTATTTTGCCATCAACTCATGTCCATGCTTATTAATTTTTCTTGCCCCTTTAAATTTGATTTATTTTATTTTATTTGGTTGGACAAGTTAGCCTAAATCTTGCTTAAAATCTCTAAATTTGATTCAATATATTACTCAATTTGTTTGATTTTATTTTCCGTTTAAGAATGTTTCACACGAATTAAAAAAAAATTAATAACAAAAAATAAAAGTTTAATGACATATCATTTTTACGATTTTATTTACCTACATGGTCATTTAATGCATATTTACAAAAGAAAATATACAGACAAAAATTAAATATATATGACATTTAATTAGTTTCAAATGACAATTACTTTATGAACTTTATATTTAACACTGACTTTTTTTTAGCTTTATTTATTAAATATGTTTTGAATGAACATGAATTAGAAGATTACACTGGATTTATTCGAGTAATAAGGATCATATGTATAATATTCATATTATATATTTGAAATGGTTGAATAAAATATATAAAAGAAAAAAGTGTTACATTTATTTATTCGTCGATCGAGTGGTTCAAATTTGGAGCTGCTTTAATTATTTATTCCTTTCCTTCTTGTAGGCAAGCAAGAGTTCGAATTATCAATACAACATATATACATACTTTTTAAACCTTTTTTCTTCTCTTTCAAATTTGGAGCTATTTTTTTTTCATAGTATTTCATCCACACGACACTTGTCTTATTTGTTCGTCCATCAAATTAGTTCTCATACATTATATAAAAATAATTGTGGTATGGTACGCATAGTTTGTAGTACGGAGTACAATTTTTCGCATTTGGAAAAAAACTTTGGAACGCATTAAACAAAAAATGAAGAAAAAAAAAATACATCAATTTTCGATCACACTTATAATCAAAGTGAAGCAGTGTCACGTTCCTTAATTTTAAAATCTAGCTGTGTGATCAGATTTTCTGATCAATTGGGTTGGGGAAAAAGTGAAATAAAAAAAATGTCTAAAACATCAATCAATTGGAAATAATTAAGTCATTAACTTATGAAAAATTAATTTAAAGAAAATGTTGGACATCCCTGTGTTTTAATTAACCGTAATTAATTATAACAATGATACAAGAACCAGACATGTATATTTATTTTCCATGAATGAAGAATTACACAATGTTGGATACCAAACATAGCGGTGAGGACAAGTCTATAATTTTCCATCAAAATGCTAATTATATAGTACTATTATTTATATAAAAATGGTTGGGATCAATGGATAGTTGATAATTATGAAGATTTATAACGAATTAGCAATCATTACTCTCAAACGCACGAACTGTCTTGATAATCATATTAAACTCTTTCACAGAACGGAAAGGAAGAAAAAAACTGCACAAAGAATCTTCGATAAGACCCACTTTCCTACCTTTATGAAATCGTAATTATGACTTAGGGAAATTAATGGTTGAATTATGTAGTAATTTATTATCACTAATGAAAAAAAAAAGTAGCTTTATTTTATTTTTCTTCCATTTGAGAGAATTAAAGAAAAAGCTACTAGCTAGGGGAAAAGAAAAGTGGTAATCTATATAATTGCTTCATAATATGGGCAAAAGGCAAAAATGGTGTTGTTGAAAGCCTCTAATTCCGGATTCCTAATTAGGGGCCAATATATATCAATCATTTTATCATCCATACTATTGTGTCGTGTTTGCACTTTACGATCATGTCTATTTCATTATATAAACCCTAGTTTTGTGATCGATTAATAACTTTTAGGTAAATTAATGTTGTGTTATTTAATCCTATAAGGCAAAGAAATCATAAATTCTTATGTATTTTGGAAATCTTCCAAAAAGAATTCATGTGTATTAGAAACTATAGTAAACGTCTCTAATTATATTTTTAAAGGCAAAAAAAAATTCGTGAACGGGCTCATGTACGTGAACTCTTTTTTTATCAAATATCATGTTTAATATACAAAGTGTCACTGTTTAGTAATTTTGGGATGAACAACATACAAAATCAAACATTTTTTTACATAGTGAAACTTCATATGTTATACTGTGACACTTTGTATACTAAAGACTGAACAATTATATTTTTAAAAAAAAAAGTTCATGCAAACTCAGATTTCACATGACACCTACTTAAATAAATTAAAATGAATAGATTAAATCTAACAAATATTGATCGAAGATGCGCACGCCTACCATGCAAGTTGCAACTATGCCTACCATCACACCATGCAAGTATAATAGATACTCCTAATTAATAATTTAAGAATGGGAATTAACGATAATTAAGAAAACAATATTATATACTAATGATGCTGACAATGATTCGTTGGGCTTTAATTTGGTTCTTATGGTTGCAATAATTGATTTTTATTAATCCTAATTATTGTTGTATAATTCGTTCATCGCATGAAACACATCCAATTAGGATGGATCGAGGTTAATTAGAATCTTACGAGGTCTCAGTATAAAAAATGATCAGATATGCTTAATTAATTAATTTTGAATTTTAAAAAAAATGAGGGCAAATAAAAGGGCTAGTTTGGGTGTAGACAATTTTGGCACAAATGTATCAACTCATTAATTACTCTTGTTTTAGGATTCCTAATATATATATATAACTAGCGTTAGACCCGCGTATTTACGCGGAGTTGAAATAAAAAATAAAAAAATTAATCTATATATTTAAGTAAGTAATATGTTTTTGTTATATAGTATAACCATTGAATTAAAAAATTAATCTTTTAATTATAAAGGGATTTCATAAATTATTATTTTATTTAAAAATATCAAAACACATTACATCATTTTTTTTTTTTAAATAATAGAATAAAGATATATAATTTTATTAATAAAAGAAATCAACATACAAAATTACATATTTTGAAAAAATCATTCCTTATACACAATATTTATTGTACGTTTACATGTTTTTCCATTTGAATTGAGACAAATAATTGTCAATCTTCTCTGACTCTTAACTCTAAATACTGCAACATACAATTTTTTGTGTGTGAACACATGTCTCTGAAGGTACACACCTACAGTAAATAGGAACTAACTTTGACTTTTACTTATCATCATTGTTAAATACAATATAATAAAAAAAATTCATGTTTGAAACTTTACAAAAGTTATGTCATCTGAAACACTAAATGTCAATTATATGGATACATATACTTTTCTACCAACAGTCAATCGAGAAAGTATTTTCAATGTGGTTTCCAAGTCTCGTAACGATCAGCTCCATTACACCTAGTCTATACCATTACACCTAGCTTCATAAAATCAAAGGAATACAATTATCCCATACCACCAAGTCTATACTCTGATTGACAAACACTATATGAACTCAAATATTCTCTTGTATCTCCAGATATCATCGTCAACACGGTCTCATTAATACTTCCAACTTCTTTATGTGTTGGAGCAAGTATCAATATATCTTCAAAATATTTATCTATATCAAAGTTATCAAAGACAAATGGATAAATATCTTGTCGGAAGTGTTGCTACCATCAAAATTTTCAGTCTATAGCCTAATGTTCTTCATCATTCGGAGTATCTTGAAATGTTCTTACAAATATGATGAATAAATGGTAAAGTGAACTATAACTTATCTAGAACCCTTTGACATAACATGAAAATTTTGTTTTTGAAATCTCCACCAAAATGATTGTCCTTCCTCTTAAAGGCAAATCAAACATGGACCCATCAAGATTTCTAACTATGTCTCTTAGGCATCAATCAAGTGCCTCAAAACAAAATATGTTAATCAACCCTGTCCTATATTATCAACTTTGAATTTATTATAAGTTCTGACAAATGAGTATCATATATTATGTTGCAAGTGGACGATTTAGTGATATTTATAAAAATAAAAAACCTCGTATGTGTAGTACGTCCTCCAGGCAATAGTAAAGAAGGTATACCCTACTTCGATGCAACATTAAGAACTATGTCGATGTGACATCTAATGATTGTATAAAGTGTTCTCCATATGAAAGTCTTACTCGTACCTTCATATTCATATAAAAATAACACTCCACCAGTACTGGATCTTACTCGTACCTTCATATCCATATAAAAATAACACTTCACCAGCACTGGAACGAACACTCTACCAGCACAACATTTGAAAAAATCTCGTCCAGACAACTCATACTTGATGATAGGAGTTGAATTGAAAACAAATTTTTCAAATAAGTTGATACCTAAAAAATTGCCTCAATTATTCCATTAGCATACTTTGTATCGTCATTTTTTAAAACACGCCCCATAAAATGTTATACACACCTTATATGTCAAAAACACTACACTAAAATTTAAAAATAGTTTTCATTACAATACACACCCAAATTCTTTCCTATTTAACTTTTGTCCCTCAAAAAAAAATTAAAAACATTATAAAAATAAACTAAATCTTCAAAAATATATAAATTTTAAAAATCAATTAACAAAAAATATTCAATAATACATTTTTTTAAAATAAGAGTTTAAACATATTTTAGAAAATAAAATAAATATTACAAAATATTTAAATAAAACAATATTTAAAAATCTAAAACATTAAGAAAATCAATTAAATTTAAAAAATTATTTAAATCTAAATTAAATCATAAAAAATATTGAATACATGAAATCAAATTTAAAAATAATTAAATTAAAAACATCAGAATTTAAAATTTTGAAAAATTAAATAAAAGAAAAATTATTTCAACCTGAAAAAAATTATTAAATTAAAAAAACAAATAAAAACAAAAATTTTTAAAAATTAATCTTTATAAATTCATTATTTCTATTAAAAGATTAAAAAAATATTGTAACAATATAAATCATATATATAAAAAAAATAGAGAATTATTAATTTATTTATAAAAGAAATTGAAATACAAAATTACAAATTGTGAAAAAAAATTATTGTAAACAACATATGTTGTACGTTTACATATTTTTCCATTTGAATCTAGGTAAATAATTTTCTATCCACTCTTGTTCTTGACTCTAAAGGCTGCAAGTCTGTGTTACTATGTCATGTGAACACAGGTTTCGGAAGGTACACACCTACCATGAAAATGGTCTGACCTTGATTTTTATTTATCGTCATTGCAAAAGATAATAGAATATCAATTGTCTCCTTCAAAATTTATGGAAGTTGTGTCATCCGAAACACTTAATGTCATTCTCGGGATAAAAAATATTCCTTCCATAATTAATTTGTCCTTCGATGATGTGATTTCCAAGTCTTGTAACAATTAGTCCAGTTCAATTGCACAAATCGGACTTCAGATTAATGTTTCTAAACAACATTATAGGGACACCTATTTTGAAAACCAACCGATGGTTTGGTAGACCAAAACACTTAAGAGAATTGAGAAAGTCAATATGAAAACACATGTCTCATACCATCAGATCTAAACTGTGATGGACAAACACTGTCTGAACTCAAATATTCTTTTGTATCACCATGTATCATCGCTAACACTATCTCGTTAATACTTTCAACTTCTTTATGTGTGTGTGCAAGTATAAATCTATCCTCAAAATACTAATTACACATATCAAAATTATCAGAGATAGATGGGTAAATGTTGTCAACTATAGCAACAACAGGATCATGTGCATCTAAAATAAAATTATCTCCCGAAATATCAATATCTGCAAAACCCTCATCACTATCTCCAAGATCTTCATCGTCAACTTTCAAAATTCAATTTGAGAATTCAACTACCTCATCAAATGTATTATTACCATTAGAATTTTCAGTCTGCAACATCATGTTCCTCGTCAGCCTTAATACCTTGCAATGTTTCTTCGTATATGAAAAAATGATAGTAAGGTGAATTATATGTTCTCTAGAATATTTGGAAATAACGGGATGAATTTGTCTGAAGTCTCCACCTAGAACTACCGTATTTCTTCCAAAAGGCAAATTAGACATCAATCAATCAAAACTTCTAACTATACATCTTAAGCTTCGATCAAGTGCATCAAAACAAAATATGTTAATCATCAGTGTCTCATCCATATTATCAGCTTTGACTTTATTATATGTTTTGACAAATGAGTATCAGATATTATGTTGCACGTGGATGATTCATAAATGTTTATTGGGATAGAACATTTAGAATGTACATTACGTCCTCCAGACAACAATAGAGAAGGCATATCAATCGATGTAACATTAAGAACATTGTTTATGTGGGATCTAACGGCTGCAGAAAGAGATCTCCATATGAAAGTTTCATCAATACTTCAGTAACTATACAAAAAGAAGATTCAATTATCACGGAAACGAACAACTTCAAGTATTTCTTATAGAACATAGCTATGTTCGGCAGTTAGGGACTTAGGGTTGAAGATAACTTGTTGTATGAGATATATGGTTACATATGATCTTTCAGTTATTTGAATTTCCAATCGTACTTAATAGAAATGTGTACAATAATTTACAAACGTACATAACCAATTTTAATTGCTTTTAATTCATGTTGATTTCAGTTATTTAAATTTCCTAATTCTAGTTTTTTTTTTATTTAGAATGAGTATACTATATTGTGTAGAATTGAAAAAAATGGGTCAAACTAAACGGGACCAAAATGGAAAAATAATTTTAAAAAACTTAATAAAACAATCTAAAAGAGACCAAAATCAAACACCCTAAAACTATAATGTTTATATTCCGAATGACTTAAATTGAACAAAAAAATGATCAAAATCAAACACCCTAAAACTAAAATTAATAAAATAGAGATAAATTATACTCCGTATTATTTAAATTGAATTATAATTTTATATATGTTCTTCCATTTATAACTTTTTAAATGTATTCAATAGTTTATTTTTTAAGAACATATTTGATAATGCGTCAATTTTATATATACTATTCCATTTTACTAATATAATATAATATATATATATATATATATAATATTCTTATAATACAGTATTCAAATTAAATTAATTTTATATCTTAGTATATTTATTATTTAATACACTAATTAATTAGTTGTTATATAATTCAAAATTGGAAATACTCTTAATTATTAGTCAAATATTAAAAATAATTATGAAATTTACACATATTATTGTCTATATATAAACTATACACATAATTTATACAAATGTCATAATTTTAATAACATATTGCTAATATTTAATATATATTATATAGAGCTTATCAACATTTATTTTCAAATCATTTAAGATTATTTTAAAATTAAATTTCCAGAATTTTAGAAATTCTATTAATATTCTATTAGCCTAGATAATGTTATCGATCCCCTTTAAAATGCGTATAACCTTTGATATATATATATATATATATATATATATATACTATACCTAAATTATATTATTGAAATTGAATTAATTTTATGTATTAAATTATACTCCATAGTATATATATTTATTTATAATGGTAAGTAAATTATATAATTCGAATGTATAAAAAAATATTATATTGAATAGATATTTAAAATGTATCAATATATTTTAATAATATATAATTTTTATATCAATATTAATATATACTATATATATATATATATATATATATATATATATATATATGACTAAATCACAATTAAAATGGTATTAATAACAAATTAAAGAATGAAAGTAAGCACACTTTTAATGCAATATTTATTTTCATACGATAGTTAGTATGTTAGAGTAAATCACATTTAATATGATATTAACTAATAACAAAAGTTTGGTTCGAAGAAAAAAAAAACTAATAACAAAAGAATGAAATTAAGCACACTTTTAATGCAATATTCATTTTAATATATATGATGGTTAGTATGCTATATTAAATCACCTTTAATATGATACTAATAACTAATTAATAAAATTAAGCACATTTTTATTACGGAGCACATTTAATTTTATTACTTAATTAAGTTGATAAGGATAAGATTATAATTTTAAATTTAATATAAAGATAATTAATAAGAAAAATATAAATATTCATGTAACATCATAAATGTTGGCAAGAGGTATTACTTCAACGTGAGTTCCAATTTTTCATAATTGAAAGCTAGAATAAAATAAAAATAAAAATTACAAATATACGGAGTATATAATAAGATAAACCATATAAATTTAATTTGAATAATAATTTAAATAAGTATTACGTCTAAAAGTCAATGGTGGTTCACCCATTTTTTAAATAATTTTTATTTTTAAAAGTTGATTCACACATAAATTGATTGAGTTTAAGATTTTTCTTTCTCGAATGATTTACATAGTATCCTATATACAGTGAGAAGACATGGATTAAAGTCATTATTTTATAGTCTACAATTATGGATATTTAATTGACTAAATTATGCCCTATATACAGTGAGAAGACATGGATTAAAGTCATTATTTTATAGTCTACAATTATGGATATTTAATTGACTAAATTATGCCCTTTCGTTAGCGGCCACTTTAACTGTAACTGTTACTTTTTAATTGTTAAAGATTAAATTTTGTCACGTGTTTAAATGATTTATACTGATATTTTCGTATTACATGCTTTTTTTAAGAAATAAATTTCCTAATATAGACTGAATAAATTATGCAATATAATAATGACTTTTAACGATTACTGACTTTAAACTTTACATTCTAAATACAAAATAAAATTATAAATATTAGATATATAAAATAACACATAATTGAATCATAATTAAATTTTTTTTAAAAAAAAAAACTGAAAATTCAAAAACGAATTGAATAATTTTAGGACTTAATTAAATAATACTTATAATCACATTTAAAATAATTGTTTTTATCAAAAAAATATATTAAAATTAATTAGCAACCATTATAATGGAATGTTGTTATTAATAAAAATAATATTTTTGTATATACATATTTATTACATGCATATCAATATTAATATATTTGACCACAATTAATATAACAAAAGAATTAAAGTAAGCACATTTTTAATGCAATATTTATTTTCATATGATAGTAATTAGTATGTTAGATTAAATCATAATTAATAGGATATTAATAACAAAAGAATGAAATTAAGGTGATTCCATATAATATGTTAGATTAAATCATAATTAATAGGATATTAATAACAAAAGAATGAAATTAAGGTGATTCCATATAATATGTTAGATTAAATCATACTTAATTAATAGGATATTAATAACAAAAGAATGAAATTAAGGCGATTCCATATAATGAAGATATTTAATTGAAGAAAAAAAATGTATATTAATGAATATACGAAGGTAAAAGAAATTAACGAATATATTAAGGTGATTCCATATAATGAAGATATTAAGGTGAATTAATATATGAATCAAAAGAAAAATCTCATAAAAAAAATAAATGTACTTCAAATATATATATGTAATTAAAACTAAAAATGCACATCAAATATGAATCATCTTTGTACATTAAAGATAAGAATAATTTAACTAACGTAAATAATTGTAAACATCAGAAATGTCCCAAACAGTTACAACATACAATAAAATGAGCAAAAGGAAAGGGTCTAACTAAAACAAAGTATCGGTTCACGATCCCAATCCTCAAAACTATTCCAATGGTGAATCATAGACTTAGCCTTAAGCCATCTGAACGTCTCTATTTTGATTCTTTGGAGCGTTATATCTTCGTTAAATTGTGCACCTCTAAACGCAATTTCATTCCTGCTTCTCCAAACAATCCACACAGTTCCATGCCAAATTGCAGACCAAGCCTTTAAATATTAAGAACCTGCAAATTAAAACACGAAAAAAAAATTAGATGTATCAAAAAATAAAAGTGGACTCGCATAAAAAAAGTAGATAGAACACACTTCAGATATCCATAAAAAAGTACTAAACACATAGTGAAAATTTCAAGCCATAACAATATTAAGAATGAAAGGAAGAAACATATTGATACTCGAGAAGAATGAAAGAAAGAGATGTACACAAACATTGAGAATGAATCTATGACTAATATAAATTACATATTTATAGATCTAGAAATAAGAATGTAGGGTTGAGATTAAAACTTAAAATGGAGGGTTGAGATGAAAAGATGAAAGTTAAAATGAATAAGAATTGAGGAATTTTGAAATGGAGAGATTTGGAGAAGGAAGAGGTTGAGATAGAAGGGTGTGGTTGTGACATGTGTCACTTTAGAGGTTTGGAAATATATATATATAGATAGATATGATCCAATTAACTAAAAGTGAGTAATTAAATGCTGCCAACTTGAGGCTAACGTACCAAAAGGTTAATATGAGATGGGTCCATAAGTCTAGCTAATTTTGTGCCTAATCTTTCTTGGCCCATTCTTTTTAATTATTTGCCAAATTATTTTACTAATAAATTCATAAAATATATACGTCTATTTACCCTCTTCCTACAAATCCCATCAGGAGTTGTTGATTCTTGGTTTAAGTTGTAGTCATCTGATGTTGTAAAATTAACTTTGATCCATATTAATGGTCGGGATATACTTGTTTAATAATTAATATATATATATATATATATATATATATATAATCACTTTATCCAGTATGGGATAACTATGTTTATTTTATATTTCATAATTTATATATATATGGTCTTGGGTGAAACCGTAATAATTAGTAGAAACAGTATGTCAATACTAATTTTTATGAAAAACACACACATATATGTATCAATTTTTTCTTTCATATGAAAAATAATACTCGATCCTTAATAATATATACAGCAAGATCGAATCGAATGCTGTAAAATGTAAGGAATTGGATGATGTGTGTTCATGCTGCCACGCATGTGAAGTTTAATGTCAGTCTATTTCCTTAATAAGATAATAACAGTCTAGAGATCAAATTACCTCTAAGAATTAAAAAAAAAATCTAGATATGTATCCCACAATAATTTCCCCTCAAATTAAATACTACTATATGTTTTACATATGCGATATTTTTTAAATAAGTACATGTGAGTAAACGAGTAGGGAGTGTTAAATAACTTAATTTAGACACTTTTTAAGTTTGAACCCACTTAAAGAGAATTAAAAGACACATTAAATAAACAATTTAATATGTGTAGAATTATTTTTAACGGATTTTGAACTCAAAATATGATCGAACCTAGTCTTATATACCATAACTTTTTTTCATCTAGTCTAAAAGTTTATACTGGTAAAAATGGATGAAATCAATTCAATAATATTATATTAATTGTCCATAATTTTTTTTTTTTTTTTTTTTAATTATGGTACGAAAGTCATGTTTGTTCTTTTTGAGTTTCTTCTTTTTAATACTATATATACCTTACACTGTTCATATTGTCAATACAAAGAATGACACGTTTGAGATTCATGTAATAAAATTATTCCTTAGTAGTCCTACATGTCTATATATAATTATATATTTTCTTCCTGAAAACAAGCAAAAGAAAATGCATATTACAAAATAATAATTTATTTACCCTCAAGTAACAGTGTAACACCATCAATAATTCAGCACGGAGAGATAATAACTACTGATGGGTGTGTATATATATATATTTGTCAACTCTTATATCTATTAATATATACAAATATTTGCCTGGATCAAGTGCATTTTTAGCTGTTTCGATTATTTTGGTTGAACATTTGCAATGGATAAACCGATTAATAAACTTATACTCCATTGTTCAGTAAAAACAATTGTAGTTAATTATTCATGAAAAACGGTTAATACTGTTTCAAAATGCACATAAGTTTACGGTGAACTTGATCATACACGATTTAGTATATATTCCGATGTATTTCCCTATTCATTGTTTCTCTATATATTGATGTGTCCTTTCATTCCATCATGGGTTAAAATTATCTACACTTGTATATATTCCACATAATGTAATTAAATGATCTTATATTCCTCGTTAGATAGATAAAATTAAATCCACAATCAATAGAGAATTATAGATAACTAAACGGATAGGTTATTATAGAACTACTATAAATTCTAGTAATTAACACATATTATATATATATAACCTTATATGGGATTAATTACAAATAGGTACACTCCACCCAACTACATAACTGGTCAGTACAAATATTTTCTCAACTTAATTACTATCATGTGCAAAATAAGTGATAAAACACTCAATTTGTCATCACCCTTCGCTCTCACATTTTTGTGTAAATTTTCATCTGGTTGAAGTAACACTCAATGTATGTGTTTATGGCCAAATGAAGAGGTGCTCGATCTGACAAAATGAACCAAGCCGAAAAGATCGGCTATTTGAGCATGATCCAAATGTGTGGGTGAAAGATGTTAGACGGATTGAGTGAGTTGCACTTGAACCGAAAGATATCAATGAGGAAAATTGAGGTATTTTGAGAAATTGAATCCCATTTTTTGTACTTGAGTTTTTTTACCCATTTTTTTTTTTTTTAAGGTGTTAGATAGGTTCGGCTGAAAACAATTAACATTGACCCTTTTATTAATTTTTTTGTTTTTTTTTTGTGTATTGTATGATCTAAGAATTTATGAAACTTCAACTCAATCATGTTTTAAGAAAAAATATAATTAAAATAGTGCAAGTCTCTCACAAAATCTAAATATTATATGCATATTCTATTACTATTTTTTTTGAATTAGAGTACCATTTTCATATTGAATCAACTCACCCTTATTTAATTATAACTAGTCCAATATCTCTGAACAGATCATATTAACATGTACCTCTCCACTAATTAATTTTTGGATTCATCATTGTGTTATATGAGATGATATGTTCAAACAAAATATATATGAGATTTTGTTTTGTCTTAATTACAAAGCTAGTTAGTAAATGAGCAGAGGGGTGTTCCATACATTAATAGCGTTTCACATAAAAATTTGGTTTTACCATATTTTGACCCATCATACAAAAGTCATGCATGCTTGTCTCTTTTTACTCTTCTCTTCATATTGTCAATACACAGAATGACACGTTTGTTAATCATGTAACACCATCAATAATTCAGAAAACCCTTTTATATATTCTTATTCTTACTGCATATTTCTGATGCATCTTAAATATAATTAATTCTTCATAAGTCGGATAAAAACCACAAACAGTATAGATTTATTATAGACAAAAAGACTAACGAAATGGATAATAATCACTGAATTAGAGAGAAAAGTGGATTAAATTGGCCGACTACAGAAATAGAGAATTAGACAATTCATCCATGCACTTAACAAACTACTAATAATCTAATGCGAACACGATATGATATTCCACATTTTCTTACGCGATTTGGAGAAACTGATTTTGTTTCTGGAAGCCGTGCTGATGAATGAAGGCATCAATCGTGCGCTGAAACTCTTCGTTGCTCAGCCTCTCCAACAACTCGCCGCTACTCACTGAGTTCCGGCGACTCTCAGTTTCCGATCTACGTAGCTGCCTCTGCGGCGTCGTTTTAATCTCGCGCCTTAATTTCTCCGACTGCGTCCTCTGAAACCTCTTTATCTGTTTCGTCGCTTTTTCTATCGCCGCTGCCACCTCATCGCATTGCGGAATCCGAACAATCTCCTCCGTGCATACCACAATCCGCTTCTCCACAACCTCCTCGCCGCCTGCCGCCTCAGGCGGCAGCGGCTGATGCGGAAGATCCGCGACGGCAACGCTGTGTTTTACGTAATCAGAGTACAAATCGGTGTCGAAGAGAGTGACGGCGTCGTTTTGGCGGCAAAGGAGGAAAATCAAAACAATAATAGCGTTTCCGATGAGGAAAACGACGTGGTGGTTAAACAGAGTTGTGGAGAAGGCAACGATGTAACCAACCGCCGCCCCGAAAACCGCCGGGACACGCGCCGATGACCACGAAATGAAACCTAAAACCACCAGAACTTCGAGAATTTGCCATACTTTAGTAATTCTACGAAAGCAATTGAACCTGGCCATAGCCTTTTTCTTCTGCGAATTGACGATATCAAACATTTGTGATTCCATATTTGAAGAAGATTTAAGGTTCCGAAGGAGGAGGCGGCTGTAAAAAAGGAGAGAGAGCGTGGAGGAAATCAGAGATTCGGAAATGTAAAGAGGAAGGGGGAATGGAAAGACATATAAGGTTTAGATAGAAAGAAACGATATACATAGACAGAAAAGAAATTTTTGGAGAATTGAATTGAAAGCAGGATTTTGGTTTAAAGTGTGTGAGAAATTGTGGTGGGATTTTTGGTTGAGTGGGTGTTGTGGTTGCAATGGAGAAGGAGACTCTGTGCATTCCGTTTAAATAAAATGCAGGGGTAGAGTGGGTCCATTTTTTCCATTTTTTTATTCACACTATATTTCTTTTATTATATTTCGAATAACTCCCATATATAATTCTAAATCTTTCAATTTCTTTTATTTATATTTTCCCATTTTATAAAATTCTGAATTATATTTTCTCTATTTTTCGAGATCCTTTCTTTTTTACCGCCACTCTATGATCTTTCTTTTTTTACATTTCACAATTCAAATCTCTACCAAAAAAAATAAAAAATCAATTTTCTTCATTCTATCAATTATACAATTTTTACCAAATTTAATACATTACACATTTTTAAAAAATGAAAAATTAAGTTTTATAGTCATATATGTGTTCATCTAAACACATAATGTAATTAAGCTACAATTTTAACTTACTAATTTTATTGTTTAAAATATTAATTAAACAATTAAGATTATATCAAAATTATTTAACATTGAATACAAGAATTTGCCTTAAATATTCCTTTAATATTGCTAATTCTAAATCTACTCAATGCTCTTCTCTCCTCCAACCGTGTTTTTTAATATAAATTTTGTATTTATTATTTTTACTTTTTTTTATTTTAATCACTCTCAATTTCTATTACAAATAATAAATTAAAATTATATATAATTTTTTTATTAAATCTTATTTCATAATCCCATGTAAATTATGCGGTATTGCACTAGTAGATACGTATTTATTGTGAAATGGACTTAGTATATTTTCTGTGCCAGAAAAAAATTTGTGGGCTACAGAAAAATTCACATGATCCACTTTTTTTTTCCCTTGACCTTATTTTAATTTTGGATAAAAATTGAATTGCAAGGAATCTTCGCTAAATAAATAATTGAAGGCAATCTTTTCTTAGCCTACACGATATTGCACCATTCTGCTATTTCTTTTTCTAAGATTTGGGCATTTTAAATTATGTTAAAAATGTTAAATAAGGGAACTATAAATTAATACTCCCGCCTAAAAAAAGTTTTAAAATGGAGTATTTGTGAACTTTAATTTTTCAAAGAAATATTAATGATGATTTTTCAACATTATCCTGTCCTTCTCTTACTATAAACATAAATTCCCCACACATCTACTGAAAGTTTGAAACAAATCAATTAAAAAGAATATACATATACACTACTCGAAAGAATGAAATTTTTTACTACATCAATTCCACTGTAACTTTTTCACTTTACTTTTTTCTAAACCTCTCATAATAAGTTTATCATTCTATTTCTGATATATTAATTTATATCTTTTAATATATATCACTTGTATTACATTCATTATTTTATCATACTTTATTTTATATTCATTTATTATTATTTTTTCCTCTTAATCGTATTATTTGTAGTACATTTATTATTTTATTATATTTTTTAATAAAAAAAGAAAAAAGATACAGTGTGAAGGAGTGTGAAATTAGATAGTAATGTAAGCAAGTTGTAAAGGAGACATAGTTGTGTTGGGTCTAGCTATTGACTGAACGTACAAAATTATTGTGGTCCTAATTAATGTTATATGAGTAATTATTTTAGTGAAGAAAGATTTGAAAATTAGTTTTGTCAAGGTTTCAAACATATTAATTTGCAGTTGCAATGTCGTTGAAAATTCAAGATTCATTTCCACCACTCCTTCATGTAACATGGGACTCGACGTGTTAAATATTGCGATAAAAAAAAGAAAAGAAAAAAACAACAACAACAAATAAAGTTGTTAGAATATATATTAAGTGACTATTTATCAATACTAAAAGTGGACTATATATGAAGTCACCGTAGTCAACACATGTATATCTATATTGATTTCCTTTCAACGCTTGAGTAGGTCAAGATTAGCATTCACATTGATTTTATTTAATTGATTTATCATTCAAACTTTTAAATAAGATGGAATTTTTTTATAATATCAGAACCTTAGACAAACGTCTTGAATTCAATTTATGTTGAAAACAACTCTACTCATTAAATCGTTCACTCGATTAATTTAATTCCTTCCCAAATTTTTGTACTTAATGATTGATGAGGATTTGACACGAACACTATTCGATTTCTTTTTTATCGTTATGGTGTCGTATTCAAAACTACCACTCCTAATCAGTAACGGACCTACATAATGTCCGGGGGCCATCATTTTATTTTAAAATTGTCACTCATTTTGGGTCTACATTTTATCCTAAATTTCACTAAATCTATTTTACATCCTACTAAATCCTCCTTACACCTTATCAAATCACTCAAAATACGTTTTCTTATTTGACTCTACACCACTAAATTCAATTGTTTTTTAAAGTGAATTGGTTAAAATGTGCAAGTTATCACGGGACGGAGGGAGTACTAACTTGTACTAAAACATAGCAAAAGTCAATTTATCCAATCAATTTAATTTAATGAAATGTGACGTATTGACAATTTTATAATTTGAAATTTTGATGAAAATAATGAGTACATATTTTTTTATATAATAATATTAATCGGACCCCTATCGAAAATTTATGGTTCCGTCACTGCTCCTAATCGTAGTAGGCTTCACCACGAAACATTAAAAGCTTTGACGTGTTCTCAAGATGAGTTAATATTTTTAGTAAAAAAAAAATTTTACATATCAAATATACAATGCAATTGGTGTATTAAAAACTCTTATCAATTATTATCTATTATTATTTAAGAACTCATAATAAAATTATTCGATTAAAGAAACTAGAATGTCTACTGTTAAGCATATAAAAACTGAATGAGTTTATATGTGTTATTCTTCTCAAAGTTACTGAATTGTGATACTTCAGATATTATTAAATAGTATCACCGAATTTATCATAAAAAAATTCGTGAACTAAGTTCATAAAAAAAATTTATCAAGAAACTTAATATATTATGAAAACAATTTAGGATTAGTTATTAAGAAAAGGCCAAAAAAAAAGGGGGAGGGGGGAAGGGTGAATTAATTAAAGTAGAAAATGCAGGGGTAGGGTGGGTCAATTTTATTCATTTATTCCATTTTTTTATTCACACTATATTTCTTTCCTATTTCAAATAACTCCCTAATATATAATTCTAAATCTTTCGATTTATATTTTCTCATTTTATAAAATTCTGTATGATATTTTCTCTATTTTTCGAGATCCTTTCTTTTTTACCGCCACTCTATGAAATTTTTTCTTTTTTTACATTTCACAATTCAAATCTCTACCAAAAAAAAAAAATCTCATTTTCTTCATTTCTATCAATTATACGGAGTACAATTTTTACCAAATTTAATACATGTCCACATTTTAAAAAATAAGAAAAATTAAATTAAATTTTAGAGTCATGTATATGTGCATTCAATTACATAATATAATTGTATAATTAAACCATAATTTTAACTTTTTAGTTAATTTTGTTGCTAAAATTATTAATTAAACAATTAATTACATAAATTAGTTAGTTTTCTTTTTTCTTTAATACTACTAATTCTAAATCTCTTTGATGCTGATGTAATTTCTCTAAAAAAAACTTAAACTAATTGCTTGTTAGATTATGGTTCATGGAAATGAAAGAAGGAAACAAAATATTAAAAAAAAAAAAAAAAAATTGAATTAGATGACACACATGGAAATATTATTTGACACCTAATAATTGCTTCGTTATGTTAGATTCCGTTAAATAGATGGTTAACAACAGGGGTGGAAATGGGTCAGGCCTAGGTAGGCTTTACAAAAAAAAAAGTCTGGCCTGTTAAATATTTTTTAGTCCCGAATCTAACCCATGGCCTGTTATAGATTTTTTTTTTTTTTTAAGGTTTGACCTGACCTTTTTAATAAATAGGTCTGGCCCGAAAGCCTTTTAAAAGTCTTTTTAGTTCTATTAGTGCATTTAAAAAAAATTCTACATATCGAATAATAAAAAATTCACGAATTATATTGTTTAATGCTTACTAGCTAAAAATTATATATATTAGACACTCTTATTTAAGATATTTTTTATATTTAAGTATAAGTATTAGGTATTTATTATATATTTATATTATATATATATATATATATATGTACATTAAATTAATTAAATAGGCCGGCCTGTTGGGTTTGAAAGGCCTACGAAAAAGCTCAAACCCGGCCTATTTAACTAAATAGGCTTTAAAAAAAGCTTGAGCCCGGCTTGTTTATTAAACGAGTCAATCCTTGCCGAGCTTTAATAGCCCCTGTCGGGTAGCCTGGCCCATTCTCACCCCTAGTTAACGGTGTTAAAATTTTAAACCTTCAATCGATAATTTTATATGAATCAAGTCTTATATCGATAAAAAAATTCTTTTAAACTTTAAATCGAGAGTTGACCCATTTATCAAGCCTTAGACCGAAAAAGTCATATTTTTAAAAAGAATTAAATTATTTTCTCTTCTCTCTCAGCCGTGTTTTTTAATATAAATTTTGTATTTATTATTCTTACTTTTTTATTTTAGTCATTCTCTCAATTTCTATTACAAATAATAAATAAAAATATATATAATTTTTTTATTAAATCTTATTTCACAATCCCATGTAAATTGTGCGGTATTGCACTAGTAGATACGTATTTATTGTGAAACGGACTTAGTATATTTTTTATGCCAGAAAATAATTTGTGGGCTACATAAAATTCATATGATCCACTTTTCTTTTCCCTTGACCTTATTTTCAATTTTGGGTAAAAATTGAATTGCAAGGAATCTTAGCTAAATATATAATTCAGGGGTGGCCTGAGGCAGGGCGATAGAGGCGACCGTCCTGGGCCTCGAGATTTCGGGAGCCTACTTTTATAGTGTGGAATCCGAACAATCTCCTCCGTGCATACCACAATCCGCTTCTCCACAACCTCGTCGCAGGCGGCGAAAGATCTGCGGCGACAGCGTTGTGTTTTACGTAATCAGAGTACAAATCGGTGTCGAAGAGAGTGACGGCGTCGTTTTGGCGGCAAAGGAGGAAAAGCAAGACAATAATAGCGTTTCCGATGAGGAAAACGACGTGGTGGTTAAACAGAGTTGTGAAGAAGGCAACGATATAACCAACCGCCACACGAAAAACCGTCGGGACACGCGTCGATGACCACAAAATAAAACCTAAAACCACCAGAACTTCGAGAATTTGCCATAATTTTGTGATTCTACGAAAGCAATTGAACCTAGCAATAGCGCTTTCCTTGACGATATATATAAATGAGTTTGACGAAAGATGTGTGACAATTTTTTTTTTTTTTTATAGTGAATAAAATACAAATGTCATGTGCACATTTTGTGCACGATCTGTACGTGCACATTTTGTGCATGATCCGTACGTGCACATTTCGTGCATGATTTGTACGTGCAAATTTTGTGTATGATATGTATATACATGTTTCATGCACGATCCATATGTACACATTTCATACTTATTTTAAGAGTTTTTTTTACCCTTAGATGTTTTTAAACCTCCTTTTTTACATTCTAGTACTAACTTTTTTCAGAGTTACTATTAGATGCAAAATGGGGGGCAAAATATTAATAAAAGTGGAAAATGTGATTTAAGTTTCCAACTAAATACGTAGAGCCGCTAACCGTTTTTGAATGTTTGCCCAGCCCCAACGTCAAGTCATGACCCTTCATTAGTTGCATGGAAAAAGGCCATCATTTTTCTTTCACAACATACAAATTGAAAAAGACTTTGTGAGCAAAGAGACTACCGTTGACCCATTAAAACACTTCAAAAATAAAATAAAAAATAGAGTATCATTTTAACTTTATATTTGGTGCACAATTATACTCCCTAGTCCCTCCCGATGTGGATCGAAAAACTCTCGTTAAAAATACTAATTCAAACACTTTTAAAAAAATAAAAAATAGAACATTATTTTAACTTTATATTTGGTGCATAACTATACTCGATTTTTTTATTGAAAAATAGTCTTTAACAGATACTTCCTAGTCCCTCCCCATGAGGATCAAAAGACTCTAACTCGTTTAAAATAATTTTTTTCTAAAAAATATGTGACATGTTTCAAATTTAAGATTAACTTTATTTTTTCTAAAAATTAAAGAGTTAATTATTAATTGACAATTTATATTTCAATCGTGAAAAAAATGCTTAAGTTAATTAAGGTAGAGACGGAATAAGTGAGGAATGATTACTTATATTATGCTTTTATTTTTTTGACCAAAAATATAATTAATTAATCTTCGAAATTAAAGAAGGCTCTAATTTTGTTTTTGTTTTTAAGCAATATATTATTAATCTTGAAAGAATATTTAATTTTGTTTGGCTGTGAGAAAAAAACAATTCCATTTTCGCTTATCTACCTTTATACTTCATTTGTCCACCAAAAGTGTGCTCACTTTTTTTTATATATGCTTTTAAAAAAATCATATTTTAATTATAAAGAATATATTTAATATAATGAGTAAAAAATATATTTGGTAGATACTCAATCTTATTAGTAGAGTAGAAAAAACATTCAAAAGTTAACTATTTAAATAGAATAAACACATTTTTTTTTTTACGCAAAAAAGTAATGAACACACTTTTGGTGGACGGAGGAGTATATTATTTTTGAGCGTGTCGAATGGAATGCTTATGAAAATTCCTACAGTTCTATATATAAATAAGGTTAAAATTTTGTATCCACAAGTTGTGCTTTTATGTAGGTGGTGTAATTTTTTACATACAATGCCATTTATATTTCTATTCAGAATTTAATCGTACATATTATAGAGAAACAATGAATGGAGAAATTATTATTTCATTGAATTATTATAAAGAGTACATGAAGGAAGTATTTATAGATGCAAAACATATCTATCTTAAATCTATAATTAAGGAAAATAAAGATTCACAAGATATATAAAATATATTATACAAGATATATATAATATCTCTTAATATATTTATATATGACTAATATCCGAACCGTCGATTTTCTAATAAAAAAAAAATCGCAAATTTTGTCATTTTGGCCTGACCTTTTTACCCCTTTTTTAACAATGATTATAAAATTGTAATTATCTTGAACAGGTTGTTTATTAATGAGTTATGGAGTACTATAATTTGAATCTTAAATTGGTCCGGCCATAACCCATTAAATAATCCAAATAAAATAAAATTCATTTTAACTTAAAAAATTAAATCACGTACATATGGAAGAATTAAGATGGAAAAAAGGGGTTTTGGACACGCGTTTTGTGATGGGTTATTAATTAACTTGAAAGGAAAAAGTTTTCAAAATGGATCACGGATGCCAATGCCATTTCCTTTTTTCTCCCTTTCGGATAAGCTTTTCCACGGAATTCTTTTTAATTATTTTACGTTAATTTGTTACATTTATTAGTGTGTATATATTGTCTTATTAAAAAAAAAAAACTTATAAATCAGTGGTGAAAAAATTGATTAAGCTATATGACAGAGTTCTACGGCTCAACTTAGTTTATTTAGTTAATTAAAAAAAACTTGGTTTATTTAGTAAATAAGACCTTATTTTGGTCCATTTTTATTTTTGTGGTATTTTCCTGTCTATTTCATAAAACTTAACTCTATCAGATCATTAGTAAAAAATAAAAGAAAGTCGTCAAGAATTCAAATTAGAAAAAAAAAAAAAAAAAAAAAAAAAAAAAACTTGATTTGAACCTAAGTACCAGATTCAAGCCTAACAGCACCAAATAGTCAGAATAAATTTCAACGAAGACCTAATTAGTCATAACTCCACAATTTTAGGAGAATAAAAGAGAGATTGAATCAACAAATATGTCTTTCTATTACTTATCTACAGTTGCAGTTAAATGCAATTACTAATATCTTACCCATCTAACTTATTATACTCAAATTAGCGGGTGTAACTCTACAGAATTTATATAAAATATTTTATATAAAAAATATAGATAATTAAAGTAAATTAGGGATAAAAATTTACAGGTCAAATTTAATTAAAATATATTTTTTTCGCTTTTAGATATTGTCTTGCTACAGAGTTAAAATATTGTCACTATAAGGTAAAAATATGTAACACTACAAATCCAAAAATATTATAGACCTTTTAGTGACAATATTTTAACCTTGTAATATCAATTATGGTAACAACATTTTTTTTTGGTCTTGTATAACATGATATTTTGATCTTTGTAGTGGTATTTTTAACTTGTTTAAAATCAAAATATGTTATTATAAGATAAAAAATATTATACAATTACAGAATTAAAACTATATTATTATAAAACAAAAAATGTATTAAAATTTAAAAATATTATTGACACTTAATTTTTTGTGCCACCTCACCTTCAACGATTTTTTTTTTAAATGTCTTAATTACATATATTTAAGGTAATTTAGAAGATTAATTAATTAAGCGGCAGTTGGTTAAAAAAAAGTCCATTCTTTCGGCCTAATGATGAAAGAGTGATTGAGATTAGGTGTAAAGACAATCCCCTCCGTGAAAAAGAAAGAAATGTTACTAATATTTTTGGAGAACCCACCACTAAAATGTACTCCTTTGCAATAAATTACTCTCTCCATCCGCCTATAAGTGTTACGTGACTTTTTGGCACGGTGATTAAGAAAAGTGATTAAATAATAGATATAGTACAATTGATGTGATTGAGAGAGGAGAGAGATAGAGAGAAAAAGTAAGATATAAAGTGAAGTTTAAGAAAAAGTACTTACCAAAAAAGGTATGGGAAGCTTATAGACGGACGAGCCAAAATGGTAAAATGGAAAGTTTATAGACGGACGGAGGGAGTACATATTAATTTCAACCAACCCAAAATGGTTTGTTTGGTTATAACAGTGCTTTCAAATCATTTTGCTACCCCTAGCCTCCTCAACATCTAATTAGGTCCACAATATCCCCCCTTTAAATTAAATTACTATATTTTCATACTTAATTATTATACGTCTTCTCTTATTTCAAAGAAATTTATTGATTAATTGGTTTATATAGAGTATATAATAATATTTATGTTTAATTTTCTCATTTTTTCACTTTTTCATAAAGCAAGATTACATAAAATTATACACTACATCCGTTTCAAATTAAGTTATTTTTAACAATTTACAAAAAAGTTAAAATTTATTTATTTTTACCCTAATCTATATAGTTTCTTAATTAAAGAATTAAGAAAAATATTATTAACACGTCTTTTAGGTGAGTGTAAATTGGAAAGAAATAAGAAAAAATAATAATTAAAAGGACAAATATTACAAATAAATTTTTGGGTTTAAAATGACAATTAATATGAACCAAGTGTATTATAACACCTTTTTATATGCCTCGCGTATATATTGTGGTAGCGACGTAGAATTAATTGTAGCATATGAAAAGCCACAAATACACAATTAAAAATACCTACATCACTTTGATAATTAGAGTAAATACCTGAATTAGATAAAGAACTCGTGACTATGTACGTACAAACAAAATAAATGATAACATTTCACGTTTTATATTTCATTGAGCGTAAATGTATTGAATTTTTTACTTGACCATATTTTTTCACCTATCCGGCCACAAAAATAAAGGAAATAAAATGCATGCTTGACAATTCAATTAAGAGTTATTTGTTGATTTTGGGTTGAATAGAAACATGCATCATGATGATCAAATTAACTTTGAATATCCAAATTAAAGAAATTACTAAAAAAACTTAGGATGCTGTCCCAACCAAAACATTAACCATATCCTTAGAAATTTCATAAATTAAAAACAATTAGAAAGAGCATAAAGCGTTCCCTTTTCCCTTTTCTTGGACGACTCACGGTAAAAGTAACAAATATTTAATGAAAAAGCAAAAGGCCTTCTTGCCTCTTATCAATTTTAAAGGTTATATATGCTTTGTTATAAGATGTCATCATCTAAATTAATCTATTTTTTTCAACTAACATTTAATATATCGTTATATATATTATTGTTTTTATTAATAACTAATGCATTTAATATACGTGTACTTATTATAATTGAAAGTTATTCATCAGTCAATAAATTTGACAAAATTAAACTTCACATTTTTTAAACAAATCTTGTGTATACACGTTTCATTTACATTAGCTCACATATTATAAATATTAATTATATGCACACGTACAATACTAACTCGATCGATCTATGACATGATTTCAAGGTCCATTTGCTTACCCACATGTAAGTACAATTAGTACAAATGAATAAATATACCAAAAAACACTCGGTTTAATATATTAGGCATTTATAAATATATTAAAAGATATTATATATATCTTGTATAATATATTTTATATATTTTGTAAATCTTTATTTCCTTAGATAAAGTTATTTCCTTAAATTAGAGATATATAATAGATATGTTTTGTATCTATAAATACTCCCCTCATGTATTCTTTACATTCACTTAATGAAATTATAATTTCACAATTCATTGTTTCTCTATATGGTATCAACGAGCCTCTCGGCTCACGCCTCGATCCCACAATAATCCTTGTAATCGTTGTTCGGCATTCTTGTCGTTCAAAACTCACGATTACAACACTCCTCCCATAACTGTCGTTCGCTTGCAACTCCCGAACAAAACATTGACGGTTTCAACTCTTCACGGCACCCTCTCCGGTTAAATCACCGTGCCCAATTTTCTTTTTTTTTACAGTCGCGCATACTGCCTTTTCTCTCTCCAATCAAAACACCACTACTACATACTCAGTTGTTGTCTAATGGGCCCAATCCACTCCAGCACTACTGCTTACACCCCCAAATCTGGTAAGTACACCCCTCCGCATCTACGCACTCACTCCACTACTATATACACCCCACCTCGCACGCACACCCACCCTGCTGGTATATACACCACCTCCGCCCACTCTCTCCTATTTCAAAGATCCCCTCCATTCTCTGGATCTTGGACTCCGGGGCCTCTCATCATATCACAACTCACCCCCATAATTTATATGTTTCCTCTCCATATTTCGGCTCGGATGATGTCATTATCGGTGATGGTAACGGTTTGAAAATTTCACATATTGGTTCCTTGTCGTTTCCTCATGTTAATATGATAACATTCTCAAACGTCCTTGTTGTCCCACAAATGACCAAAAGCCTTATCTCTGTTTCAACCTTGTGTCGAGATAATGATGTTAACATTATTTTTGGATCTACTTATTTTCAGGTGCGGGATGGCAAAACGGGGACCATTCTCCTCACGGGGAGTCGCGTGGATAATCTCTACGTATGGCCGACTCGAGCATCTCTTAACCCCACAACCTCCATCTCGGAAAAACAACCATCACCCATCTGGCATGCTCGTCTAGGTCATCCGTCCTCCAAAATCCTTTCCCATACCTTATCCAAGTATAGCTTACCTATCACGAACTCAAAACTGCATTATTGTTATTCTTGCAACTGTATTAAAAGTCATAAACTTCTTTTTTACGATTCAAGCATTATATCTAGTTCCCCCCTTGAGGTTCTTTTTTCTGATGTTTGGTCGTCCCCTGTCCTGTCAACTGAAGACTTTAAATACTATGTAATTTTTGTTGATCGGGTAAAATGCAAGTTTGGTCCCAAGAAAATGTGCCCTCACAATTTTGGTCCCATTTTCATCACTTTTGGTCCCATAAAAATAGTTCTGTTAAATGCTAACAGAAATGGTGTGTGAGCTTCACGCACTGTTAACTACAATTTCTTTTCTTTCTTTTTTTTAAAATTAAACTCAATTCAAAATTTTATTATTTTAATACAAAAATTTAAATATTAAAATATCAGCCCACCTATCAAACACATTTTCCGGCCATCTCCCTTGTGGCGGAAATTTCCAGCGACTTCTCGATCATCCATTGCTCCTCCCATTTTCGGCGACTTCCAGATCAACCATTGCTCCTCCCATATACGTTGCCCCAATTCCTTCATTTCCCTACTCTGTTTGTCGGAAATTCCAAAAGTACTGAGAAAAAAAAAACACGCACGAGCCGAGGGTAGTTTTCCTCCAACATTGAACCAAAATCTTAAATTTCACAACCACCCGTCGCCAGCGGCTCCAATCCCAAACATCAACAGGAATACAAAATTCAGAAAAAACAAGTTTAAGAAAAGATTAAAAAATCACCAATAATCATGAAGAGAAATCGTAAAATTGGGGATGAAGGAGTGATCAAAATTTGAAATTGACAAAGGGCTTTGAATCCTGGAACTGAGATAAGGCTAGAGCGTGTAGCCTTTGTGAATTTTGTGACCGGAATCGAATTTCGTATCCGGATTTTTCATTAGTTTTGAAAGTATTCTAGGGTAACGATGGTGGCGCGGTGGTGTTGAAGTGCGGTGGAGCCGCAGTGGTGACGAGAATGGGCTGGAGTGGCGGTGTTGGCGACGATTGAAATGGGTATGTCGACGATTGAAATGGGTATGTGGATATTCGCCGGCGAGAAGAACAGTGGTGGGGAAGGTTGATATATATAGGCAGGTTATATTGTATTTGTTATCTTTGTTTTTAATTTGATATTTTCTGAATTTTTGTAATTATATTTGTTTTTTAATTATATTTTGTATCATCAAATTATATTCACAAAGATTTTATATATATGTTTTTTTTTTTTAGTTTTAATATAGATTTTTATTCAAAAATTATTTAGAGTAATTTCATAATTTATCAGATATTATTATTTGATTTGAAAAAAATATTTTTAGTATTTTTAAATTATATCCAAATAATATGGATTAAAAGAGTTAATTTGAATTTTTAGATTATATTTAAATACAGGCGGTATATTTCAAATTTTAATTTTTTGTATTTTCAATATTTTCAATATTTTCAGATTTTCTTTTTTATTTTTATTTTTGTATATATTTCAGTTTTAATAAAAAAAAATTATTTAAATTTCAGAATTTACATTTATTTGTTTTTTTTGATATTTTTAAATTATATTTCGATTGTTGTGTTTCAAAAAAATATTCAAATTCTATATATATATATTTTTATAATTTTCATACTATGTTACTTAACCCTTAACGGAAAATGTTAAATATTTAACGGTTGGGACATTTTTTGCAAAAAATGGGACCAAAAAAGAACATGGGACTAAAACGGGAAAATTTAAAAATACATCCTGTAACTTAAATCGATTCCATTTTAAATCCTTTATGTTTTCACTTTTTCAAAATACGTCCTAAGGTGTCCAATTTACGTCCTGTAACTTAGGACAATTTCATTTTAAATCCTTTAAGTTTTCACTTTTTTCAAAATACGTCCTAAGATATCCAATTTACATCATTTTTTTATCGAAAATTAATTTTTTTCTAAAAACTGTCATGCGCGGCTCGAACTTTTGTTTAAAATTGGGGCTTCCGGCAAATTTGGATATTGGGCACCTTAGGACGTATTTTGAAAAAGTGAGAATTTAAAGGATTTAAAATGAAATCAACCTAAGTTACAGGACGTAAATTGGACAAAAGGATGTAAATTGGACACTTTAGGATGTATTTTGAAAAAGTGAAAACTTAAAGGATTTAAAATGGAATCAATCTAAGTTACAGGACTTATTTTGAAATTTTCCCGACTAAAACTGCTTTTAAAATATTCTCTTGGGACCAAATTTGCATTTTACCCCTTTAGCAAATATATATGGATTTACCCTCTAAAATGCAAATCTGATGTCCTCCCCACCTTTACATCCTTTAAAAGCATCGTAGAAAACTTCTACAACACCATAATCAAAACCCTCTATACTGACAATGAGGGCGAATTCATTGCCCTACGATCCATCCTTCAAACTCATGGTATATCTCATCTCACAACTCCTCCCCACACCCCTGAACACAATGGCATGTCTGAACGTCGTCACAGACATGTTGTTGATACTGCCTTAGCCCTTTTACATCATGCCTCTAAGCCCCTTACATATTGGCCTCATGCAGTTTGTGCTGCTACCTATATTATAAACCGTCTACCAAAACCCTATCTTAATATGTTGTCCTCATATCAATTCCTTCTAAAACAAACTCCCAACCTAGCTAAACTTAGAGTTTTTGGTTGCTTATGTTATCCTTGGCTCCGCCCCTATACTTCCCATAAATTAGACCCTAGATCCACTCCATGTGTCTTCATTGGATACTCTCCTACCCAAGCTGCTTATCTTTGTCTTGATTTAAAAACCAACAAAATATATTCCTCTCGTCATGTTCAATTTGTTGAAAATGTCTTTCCTCTAGCCACTCCTAAAACTGCTCCTGATACACCCCCTACTTTAACAGATACACCCCCCAATCTGCCAGACACACCCACTGTTTTAATTTATCCACCCCCGCACCCACCAATACACCCCTGGCCCCTTCCCCAAATCCTACCCCACCTACAAACCTTACGAATACACCCCATCCCCAAAATATACCATCTCTCGACGAGAATAGAGCCCCGCCACCACCCCCATTACCTGCACTCCCTGTTCCTCTTAATACACCCACCAGCCCAACGCCCAGTCCTGTTGCACCCCCCAGATTACTAAGTACACCCCCATCAACTCCAAACTCTAATTCCACTATACAAACCCTTGATCTCGAGTCGCCAGATGCTCCCTCACTGCCATCCCCACCTATACAACAACGAACTCGAATGGTCACTCGAGCCCAAAACAGTATCTTCAAACCAAATTCGAGGTATGGTCTATCTTCTACTTTATCTTCTGACACTGAACCTACTGTAGTTGCGTCTCTCAGGCATTAAAAGAAGTACGATGGAGGGAGGCCATGTCATCTGAATTTAATGCCCTTCTAAAAAACGGTACTTGGAATTTAGTACCACCTGATGATTCTGCAAACATTATTGGTTCGAAGTGGGTCTTCCGCATCAAACGGAAACCAGACGGTTCCTTAGACAAGTACAAAGCTCGACTTGTCGCCAAAGGCTTTCACCAACGCCCTGGGGTTGACTTTTCTGAAACATTTAGTCCCGTGGTCAAACCAGCAACCGTTCGAGCAGTCCTGAGTATTGCAGTCACCAAAGATTGGTCACTTCGTCAGTTCGATGTGAATAATGCTTTCTTTCACAGTTCCTTAGCCGAATCTGTATTTATGGCTCAACCACCCGGGTTTGTTGACAAAACCTTCCCTACATATGTGTGCAAGTTACATAAATCCATCTATGGCCTAAAATAGGCACCTCGAACTTGGTATTTTGCTCTTCGAATCTTCTTGGAGAGTATTGGTTTCATTCACACCAAATCTGATGAGTCTCTCTTTGTATACAACAAATCCGGTATAACTGCTTATTTTCTCGTGTATGTTGATGATCTAATCCTTACAGGAAACAACACCTCGTTCCTCACAAAAGTGGCCTCAGACCTTAGTACAAAGTTCTCTGTCAAAGACTTAGGCTCACTTTCCTATTTCCTAGGTGTGGAAGTGCTCTGTACTAAGAAAACTTGTTTTCTCTCCCAACGTAAGTATATCATTGACCTACTCGCCAAATATAATATGCTCACTTTCAAACCTGTCCAAACCCCTCTCTCCACCTCTACTCGTTTATCTCTTTCTGATGGAACACCGCCCACTGATATCACCCAATATCGTCAAGTTCTTGGAAGTCTCCAATACCTCCAACTTACTAGACCTGATATTGCTTTTGCTGTGCATAAATTGTCTCAATTCATGCATGCTCCCACCACAACTCATTGGGGCACTGTAAAACGCCTCCTTCGATATCTTAATGGAACTAGAGATGTTGGAATTACCCTCCGCCCCAACCCATCTGACTCACTTCACTGCTTTACGGATGCTGATTGGGCCGGAAATACTGATGATCGTACGTCAACAAGTGCATATATTGTCTTTCTTGGACCAAATCCCATCTCCTGGTCTTCCAAGAAACAAAAGTCGGTTGCTCGCTCCTCCACTGAAGCAGAATATCGGGCCATTGCATCAGCTGCCTCTGAGGTACAATGGTTAAAATCTCTCTTTCAAGAACTATGTTTTACCATCAAAACTCTCCCTCCCATCTACTACGACAATATTGGTGCGACGTATCTTTGCTCCAACCCGGTTTTTCACTCTCGAATGAAACACATTGCCATTGACTATCACTTTGTTCGGGATTTGATCAAAACAACTCAATTACGTGTTTCACATGTGTCTTCCGAAGACCAACTAGCCGATGCTCTCACAAAGCCTCTTGCTCGTTCTCGTCTTCAAATGCTGATGATCAAGATTGGACTCTCC
The DNA here is from genome assembly GCA_963675135.1 of Galeopsis tetrahit. Classification (NCBI taxonomy): domain Eukaryota; kingdom Viridiplantae; phylum Streptophyta; class Magnoliopsida; order Lamiales; family Lamiaceae; genus Galeopsis; species Galeopsis tetrahit. Next base: position 66,456,298 of record OY776131.1, read on the forward strand.
TATGGTACTCCATCTTGAGGGGGCGTATTAGGCATATATAAATATATTAAGAGATATTATATATATCTTGTATAATACTCCCTCCGTTTTTTATTAAATGTCACTTTGCCTTTTTCAATATTTTTTAAATAAGTGTAATTCTACACTTTTTTTTTCAAGTTTGACAATTTTACCCTTATACATTGTATTCCCTCCATTTTCTTTACCTTGATTTAAGTTTTTTCCCTTTTGAATATAGTACTATAACATAAATCATGCATACACCTTAATTATTGTATACATGAATATCATCTACAATATTGACCACATTCATTACTAAACATAAATTTAATATTAAAATTAGTTATCATTAATGAAGGGTAAAATAGTCCATGATTATATATCTTAATATGTTGAAAATTGTTAAAATGACACTTATTTAAAAGTGGAGGGAGTATATTTTATATATCTTGTAAATCTTTATTTCCTTAGATAAAGTTATTTCCTTAAATTAGAGATATATAGTAGATATGTTTTGTATCTATAAATACTCGCCTCATGTATTCTTTACATTCACTTAATGAAATTATAATTTCACAATTCATTGTTTCTCTATATAATATACATATATCATGTACTCCGTACTATTCACAATATTATTTTCACTGAATAATATTAATTTATACTCCGTATGTATTAATTATTTTTGTGTGACCATGAATCGTATTTTGTTATATTAAACTAAGAGTTTACTTAAAAAAAAAACTTAAATCTAAGCTACTTTGAAATATCAAGTGATCATAATTGAATAATCATGTATAAGAGATCATCTCTTTAAATTTATTCTCCCACTCGTTATCAGGCTACATTCGAAATTCATTCAAATTAAACATTATTTTTTATCCAATTCAAACATTTTTATTAATTTAATAATAAGAGCACATTCTTGTGCCATGGTGTTACTATTCATTTATTGTGTTCACATGTTAATCAATCAAGATTGAAGATAATTGTGGATAGGCAAAAACTATATTGCATACAATGAGTCCATTTTTATTTTATTTTATTTTATTTTTGACAATACAATGAGTCCATTTAAAAATATATGCTAAATTGTTGTTATGATTTCAATATTTCATTTAGGAGTATAACTAAGCCACGAGTTTAAATAATTTAGCAGATCAAATATAAGTTATATAATATTTATGGTAACATATTCACATGGAGAACAACTTTGGTCATTGAGGTGGCTCCGTCCAAGTGGATGAGCTAACTTCATTTTTGTATTTTTAAGATTTACTATTTCAAGATATAGCTACACACGCTAGCTTTTATGATTTTAAAAAGCAAAAAAAAAAAAGTGTTTTGAAGAAACATTAAAATATATTGATTAGGGGGTCACACTTGCGTACTATACTAGTGCACCGTAACCCCTAGTTTTAATTTTAATTTTTTATTTATATTTAATGTGCACCCATTAATTTAATGAGTTCACCCCTAAATTATATTTTTACTACAGTTATCTGCACCCACTCATTTTATGAGTTCACCCCCAAATCATTTCTTTTTTACAACAATTATCTACACCCGCTCATTTTATGAGTTCGCCCCCAAATTATTTTTTTACCACAGTTATCTGCACCCCGCTCATTTTATGAGTTCACCCCCAAATCATTTTTTTACCACAGTTATCTGCACCCGCTCTTTTTATGAGTTCACCCCAAATCATTTCTTTTTTACAACGGTTCTCTACACCCGCTAATTTTATAAGTTCACCCCTAATTTTTTTTTACCACAATTCTCTGCACCCACTCATTTTATGAGTTCACCCCCAATTTTTTTTTTAAATAATTACATTTAAAATACTATATTATATTTTTATTAATTTACACAAAATATAATAATAAAATCAACCATAATTTATACATTTACAATATGTAGTCGAGTCATTGTCGAGTTACCATCGATTCACCACTAAATCACCCATATTTTAGAAAAAGAAAATCGTAAAAACATAATTTAAAAAATCTATCAAAATAAGGCACAAATCTCAATTTTTTTTTTCTTTTTAATTTTTCTTCCCATTTTCAGTTTTTATTCAAAAAAATTTATTTCTTCATTGTTTTCATTAGTATTTTTTAAAATTTTAATACAAAATAATATTATATGTATGATTTTATTATACTCAATAATACAATAAGTAATAATCAGTAATACACTAATACCATTCAAAATAATTAGTACTCCAATATCTTATACAATAACAAATAATTACACATATCTAATTATATTAAATAATACTAAAATCAATTATTAGTAATACCACGAACAGTAATCGGTAATACCATTAATATTAATCAATAAAATTTTATACAATAACAAATAATTCCACACATCCAATTATATTCAATAATACCAAAAACAATTATCAGTAATACAATGAACAGTAATTAGTAATATCATGAACATTGATCAGTAATATCTTATTCAATAATAAATAATTCCACAAATCTAATTATATTAAGTAATACCATAATCAATAATATGTAATACCATAAAAAATAATAATAATCAGTAATGTCTTAAACAATAATAAATAATTTCACACAATCAGTAATACCACAAACAATAACCAGTAATACCACAATTAATAATTAATAATACCGTAATCAGTAATCATTAATTTTAATTCATTTGTATATTAATAGTAATACTACAATCAATAAATAGTAATACCAGGAACAATAACTAATAGTACCATAAAAAAAAGTGGAGGGAGTGCAAATCGGGGTGTACTGAAGAAAATAGGGGGTGCACATTACCAAACCCAATTGAAGGGAACCCTAGCCCAATGGGAGGGCACCCTAGGTCAGCAGTCGTCGTTTGAGATTTCATCAGCAAGGTCACCGGCTTTGAGTGTCGGTCGGTTAGAGATCCATCGGCAACATACTCACATTCCTCCGTCGGGTTGCCGTCAGCCAGAGGAAGAGGATGCACAGTAGCACTATGAAGAAGACGGACAAAGCAATATAGCTTCGATTTAGGCAGAGATGAACGACGAGAGAGAGGCGGCGTCGATCCGAGTGTTGCAGGCGAGAGCCATTGGTGCCGAAGAAGCTCCTGGATCGCGAACACAAGGGAGATTGATCGAAGCAGTCGCGTAGGTGGTCGAAATGAGAAGAGAATTGCGGCCGCCATGGATCGTTGCCGAGATGGAAGATGATGTCGATTGTCATGGAAGTGAAGAATCGCGATTGCGATTCGAATATGGGTCTTGGGCTTCAGCGGCCGGGACGGAAGTGCCGCCGTCGCCGTCAAGGGGGTGGTCGGGCATGGTGGTGGTTGGGTCACCCGCCGATCGACATGAATTTTCGGCAGGTCCTTTACTCATCAAATTAAAATTGAAATTCAAGTGCACTGCCGATCGACTATAATAAAATCATGCCTATAATATTATATTGTATTAAAATTTAAAAAATACACATGCAAAAAATGTAGGAAAATTTAAAATAAAAAAGGAAAAGGAAAAAAAAATGAAGAAATAAAAAATTTGGAAAAAAAAAATTAAAAATGGAAAAAGAGTAGGGGAAAGGAAAATTAAAAAGTAAAAAATCGAGATTTATGGCTAATTTTGATTTTTTTTTATTAATTATATTTTTACGATTTTTTTTAAAAATATGGGTGACTTGGTGGTGAATCTATTTTTTAGAGTTTATTTTATTATATTTTGTGTACATTAATAAAAGGATAATATATTCTTTTAAATGTGATTATTTTTCTAAAAATATTTTGGGGTGAACTCATAAAATGTGCGAGTGCTGATAATCGTGGTAAAACAATAATATGTGGGTGAACTCATAAAATGAGCGGGTATAGATAACTGTGGTAAAAAATAATTTGGGGGTGAACTCATAAAATGAGCGGGTGTAGATAACTGTTGTAAAAATATGATTAGGAGGTGAACTCATTAAATTAGTGGGTGCAGATAAAATATAAATAAAAAATTGAAATTGAAATTAGGGGGGTGCAAATTATTATTGGGTGAACTAAAAAAATTTGTGGGTGCGAGTTTATTGAGGGTGAACTGAGTAAACAGATGAGTGTGTGACTGGAATCTGAGGCTCAGTCCCAAGGAAGACCCAATAGCCGAAAACTCATAGGTAGGGGCCTAGGGGGCATGGTGCATCCAAGTGTATACAAGTATTTGCCTTGATGAGGACATGGGAGGGCACTTGGCGTAACAGTATTAATACAACCAAACACTTCAAAATCCACTCAGCTAAGAAACTGAAATATCGGGTCCATTTTTCCTTTGATTGTGGAGCTGTTTTTGTTACCAATTTGTGTGTTAAAGTCAAACTTCTTTTAAAAATTTTTTCACAGCCTTTTGGTTAAGACCATCTTATAAATCACATTTTGTGAAATTAAATTTCAAGTTCCACTCAAACCCACTTTTATAAAATAAATTATAACAAATGATTTTAGCCATTCACGGTACGTTTGAAAAAAATAAGTGATAGTAAGAATATTATATTACGAAAGAAAATAAAAGTGTGTATTATTGGGAAATTAAAAAGTACTCTTATTTAGTTTTCAAAAAAAAAAAAAGTACTCTTATTTGAGAGAATTTAAGAGGATATAGGTATTATAAATTATAATTTCGGTTAAATTTTTAAATTTAACTTATACTATAATATTAGAAAAAATAAAGTCTCGTGTTTTATAAGTCAGTAACAAACATACCTCACACTCACATCTTCTCGTCTTAGAAATAGTAAAAAATCATCTCTTTATTTTTTAGTATTTGTTTTTAAGATATTCTTTTTTGTGTGATTTGATGAGTAAGATTCGCTAGTCTCTATCAATTGTACTCAACGGTGTTGAGCTTCTACTTTCTCTTTTCGAATATTTCAATTGTACTTCTTGGAAATTTATTTGAGTTGAAAAACTGCAAATGGAGGGCCTGAACAAAAAGAAAATTGGGTCATACGGAACTTCATTTAAGCCCATAACTTAAACGGGTCTTATTTTTTTTTTTAAAAGAGCACAACACCACCTATAAGTAATAAGTTAAATGGACCAAATGAAAAAAATATTATAATATTTTCAATTTCATACCTCTACTGACTTCAAAAAAAAAAAAAAAATCATACATCTACCTTTTATTTTATTTCTTTTCATTTTAACAAATCACTAAATATATAATACTATTATATAGGCATTAAAAAAATTGTTTTGGTTTTAAACTTTTAATAAGCGGTATCATTTTTAAGCCCATTTGCAATGGAGGAGTACTTTTACTTTAATTTTCTAAAAAAATTAATATACAAAATGGACTTCTTATTTAATTAAAGATTAATGAAAATATGATTTTTGGAGTGAATTTAATAAATAAAATCAGTAATACGTGGCCACCTTGCGCCGCCACCCGCCAATCACGTTCGGTAAACTCTTCTTCGTGATTAGTAATTCATTTTTTTGTTGGGGTGTTATTTGTACCATTTTTTTGGTGGGGTTTATGAAAACACGAATTTGTTCACTGCAAATTATTTCTCATTGCGAATTACTTCTAATTGAACCAGTATTGTGGTCTGAGGGCAAATTATTTCTGTGTTCTGCCTTCTAATAAGGACGAATCTTGCTTCTTAATTTTGTACTGGCATTGCACTTTGGTATATTCAATTATACCAGTATTAGGTTTTCAATTTTGTATATTCAATAATTTGATATTGCGAATTAGTATTGGGTTTATTCTGGAAATTTGGTGTAATATTTCAATTGGCATATTTTATATTCTGCAAAATCTGGGTATTTCACTTCAATTTCCTTGCAAGATAATGGTAGTGGTTTAACTATGTCGGGCCCATGAGAAATGGCAGCCGAGAAAGAGTAAGGGCATGTTTGTTTTGGGATGAAAATTCAAATTTGGGATTTCGAAACTCCACCCCCATTACAGTTTGGGATTTTGATCCAAGATTTCAAAATCCCACCCAATAACACTATAAAAGTCAACTCTATAAATACCTATAAACCCTATATAAATACTTATAAAACCTATAATATATACTATAAAGTTAAATCCTACCCTACATAAATTCCAAAACAAACACAAAACATAAAAAACATTAGGATTTTGAAATACGGATTTCAAAATCCTCAAAATCCCAAAACAAACATGCCCTTAGTAATATTGTGTTGCACTTTTTACTAAATAAAAAATTTCACTTAGAAGTTTAACACATTTTTACTTAAAAAGTTTTAGTCGCTATAGTTGAAAATTGTAACTGAATATAACTGAAAAATGTAAAACATTCTCTCTTTAAAAAATCGAAGAGTGGAATTTAATATTTAACGAGTATGATAGTAACTTAATTGAGAAATATGTGTTTGTAAATACGAATTAAATTGTTCAAATAACATTCTCCTTGGATATTTTTTTAATCTTTTTCCATTTCATTATAATATGTACAAATGAAAATCAATATTTCATTAATTATTGTAATAGCTTAGGTGGTTGATATTCCATTTTTATAAAATTGTTCAAATGAAAATTACTGTTTCTAATTTTCCAAAATTAATTTAACTTTTTTTTTTTTGCCAAATAATTAATGTGGAGTTTGAAAATCGAGTATTCGAATGAACTAAATACTTTGATAAATACAATTGTTTTTTTTTTTTTTTTTTGAGGAATTTGATAAATACAATTAATAATGAGTGGAATAGTGAATATTAAAGTATTGATGGGAAGATAATTTAAAGACATGACTATATTTAGTTGTCCTAAGAGAGGAAAAAATATACAAAGAAGAAAAGGCAATAAAAACGTCCCCAGTAAGCATGTTCTAGTCAAACAATGGAATCAATGGTCCTTAACACAAGTTCTTTGTGCCTTAATTTTTGCTAATTGTGACCGTTGATTAATTTCTCCTACCGTTGGATCCCAACAAAACTCAACTATAAATTCCACACAACTTCTTCGTTCTCGTTCAAAATAAGCTAGAAAATATATTATATTGCATCCAAATTAAGAAGGGTGGGGCTATTAACACCCCATATAATGTTATACACACCCCAAATGTTAAACACACCCCATAAAACTTTAAAAATCAATTTTTATTACTAATCATACCCCAATTCTTTCTTATTTGCCCTTTAACACTTAAAACAAAATACAAATTAAATAAAAACCAAAATAACATTATTAAGATTAAGTAAATCTTTAAAATATATCATACATAAAAAAAATCAAAAAATATATTCAATCTGGATAAAACAATTAAATTAATTTTTTTAATTAAATCTGGATAAAATTAAATAAAATTAAAAATATCAATTTAAGAATCAAAATTTTGATAAACTAAATAAAAAAGAAAAAGAAAAATCAATTTAATTTCAAAACAATTAAATTAATTTTTTTAATTAAATCTGGATAAAATTAAAAACATCAATTTAAGAATCAAAATTTTGATAAACTAAATAAAAAAGAGAAAGAAAAATCAATTTAATCTTAAAAAAATTACTAAATAAAAAAAATCAAATATAAAAAAATCTTCAAAAATAAATTAAAGCTGCAAAAAATTTAAAAATATTAAAAAATCAACCAAATCTTCAAAGCTTATTTAATTAATTAATTTTTTAAGATTTAGGTGATTTTTTTAAATATATTTTTTAATTTTTTTTATAAATTCTTAATTTTTCAATTATTTTTTTAATTTTAATTTTTTTTACAATTTATCAAACTTATTAAATATTTTTACGTTTTTAATTGATTTTTAAAATTTTTATTTGATTATTTTTATTTATTTTTGAATATTTTCAAATTTTAAATATGATTTTTCAGATTTTTTTAAAATTATTTTACTCCCTATTTATATAAAAGGGTTACTTAGTCATTTTATCCATATCTATTTTTGTCCTTAAAATAATGAGGTATGTATAACATTATATGGGGTGTTAATAGCCCCACCCATTAAGAAATGGGAGGGAACAAGAAAAAATCATCATTCTCTGTATTTAGTTGTTTCAGAGTAAAAAAATTCATCACGGCCCCAAAGGGAAGAAGAGACAGTGAATGAGTATCTAAAGACTTCAAAAGTGTACCCAAGTGACGAAAACTGAGGCCGCTGGGTGGCCGAGCCCGGGATTGATAAGAAGGCTTTCGATTATATATCGTACACAATTAAACGATGGGATGAAGAGATAGAAAGAGAAACTTGATGTAGCTAATTATTAACTAGTTGTAGCCTTAATTGGATCGAGTTACATACATTAATTAGTATATATGTAATCTGACTACTCTATAATAATTTGCATGTTTCATTATTGATGTTGTAACTTGTAAGTCTTAGTTTCGTTGTTGCTGGTAAATTGCAAATATATATGTGTCATTCATTGCTTTCTTTGTCTCATGCATATTATGTCATTCGGGGGTCTACTTTTATATATAAAAGTAGACCCCCGAATGCAGTGGCGGATCCAGAATTTTAAATTCGGGGTGCAAAAAATATTAAGTCATACGGTTCGAGAAAACTTAAAAAAAATAAAAAAATTACGTAACCTTCAAATAAAAAAAAAATTACACTTATACTCCTTTTATTTTCTTGAATTTGAGGTGAATTAAATGATAGGGTTGAAGAAGACTCCCTATCCATTGAGACTCATCTATTTGAAAAAAGTGCAAGGAACTTCTTGAGATTTCATTCCCTTGAACATAAATTCTCGAAGATCGAATTATTTTTTCGTTATCTTAAGCTTCTTTAATATAAGTTTATCTTTCCTCATTTTTTAGTTGAATTAGATAGTGAGTTGAAAATAATTAATTTAGCATAATGTAGCAAATTAGTAATTATAATACAAACTCTAATTGTTAATTCATAACTCATTTCTAATTGAATTAGATAGTAAAATTATTATTATTATTATTATATAAACTCTAATTCATAACTTATAAATAATAGACCAAAATAAATTTATTCACAATAATCAAATTAAATAATAATTACTCCATAAATATAAAATATGCATACTTGTATAGACTAAGTATCAAATGCATTTTATAATTCAGAGCAGAATGGAGAAAGTTATGAATTAACAATTAGAAAAATGGTTGCGAGTTCAGAGCAGAATGGAGAAAGTGTAATATTCGTACTTGTATAGACTAAGTGTTAAGTGCATTTTATAGTTACAAACTTTTTTTTGAGTCTTTTAAATTGTGGGAATGCAGATTGAGTTGGCCTCATAAATTTTTTTTTAGTTTTAAATATAAAATTTAAAAAAAAAAAACTCAATTTGGGGTACAGCTATGCATGAGACAAAGAAAACAATGAATGAAAATATTAATCAGTTTGATTTTCAAAGATGAAGTTGTTTACAGCAAAATACGTACTTTTTCATCGACACAACGATAGTGTACGGAGAGACAAAATTTGTTGTTTTCCAATTTTGCCCCTGGAATGTGTTTAACTTTCTCCATCAAAGCGATGTATACCTGTAGGAATAAGTTTTGGCCCGTGTGTTAGAACCGTGTTTCAATTCATCCATTATTTGAAAACGTGGATTTCACCAATTGAGAAAAAAAGTTAGGCTTACCTCATCAATAATGGGCAAAAATTCTCTAGCAGGCTGGCAGAGGACAGTTTTATATATATATATATATAAAAATTAGTTTGACGAAAAATTTGATACATTTTATAGTGTAATGAAAGATGTGTGATCAAATGTTTTTTTCTTATAATGAATAAAATACAAATGTCATGTGCACATTTTGTGCACGATCTGTACGTGCACATTCCGTGCATGATCCGTATGTGCACATTTTGTGCACGATTTGTACGTGCAAATTTTATGTATGATATGTATATGTGTTGAAATACAAAACAAACACAAAACATAACAAACATTAGAATTTTGAAATACACTAGATTTTGAAATTCGGATTTCAAAATCCTCAAAATCTCAAAACAAACATGCCCTTAGTAATATTGTGTTGCACTTTTTACTAAATAAAAAATTTCACTTAAAAGTTTAACACATTTTTACTTAAAAATGTAAAACATTCTCTCTTTAAAAAATCGAATAGTGGAATTTAATATTTAACGAGTATGATACTCCCTCCACTTTTAAATAAGTGTCATTTTAACAATTTTCAACATATTAAGATATATAATCATGAACCATTTTACCCTTCATTAATGATAACTAATTTTAATATTAAATTTATGTCTAGTAATGAATGTAGTCAATATTGTAGATGATATTCATGTATACAATAATTAAGGTTTATGCATGATTTATGTTATAGTATTATATTCAAAAGGGAAAAAACTTAAATCAAGGTAAAGAAAATGAAGGAAGTACAATGTATAAGGGTAAAATTGTCAAACTTGAAGAAAAAAGTGTAGAATGACACTTATTTAAAAAATATTGAAAAAGGCAAAGTGACATTTAATAAAAAACGGAGGGAGTAGTAACTTAATTGAGAAATATGTGTACGAATTAAATTGTTCAAATAACATTCTCCTTGGATATTTTTTTAATCTTTTTCCATTTCATTATAATATATACAAATGAAAATCAATATTTCATTAATTATTGTAATAGCTTAGGTGGTTGATATTCCATTTTTATAAAATTGTTCAAATGAAAATTACTGTTTCTAATTTTCCAAAATTAATTTAACTTTTTTTTTTTGCCAAATAATTAATGTGGAGTTTGAAAATCGAGTATTCGAATGAACCTACATACTTTGATAAATACAATTTTTTTTTTTTTTTTTGATGAATTTGATAAATACAATTAATAATGAGTGGAATAGTGAATATTAAAGTATTGATGGGAAGATAATTTAAAGACATGACTATATTTAGTTGTCCTAAGAGAGGAAAAAATATACAAACAAGAAAAGGCAATAAAAACGTCCCCAGTAAGCATGTTCTAGTCAAACAATGGAATCAATGGTCCTTAACACAAGTTCTTTTGCATTTCAAAAACAAAAAAATAAAAAAACACAAGTTCTTTTGCATTTCAAAAACAAAAAAATAAAAAAACACAAGTTCTTTGTACCTTAATTTTTGCTAATTGTGACCGTTGATTAATTTCTCCTACCGTTGGATCCCAACAAAACTCAACTATAAATTTCACACAACTTCTTCGTTCTCGTTCAAAACAAGCTAGAAAATATATTATATTGCATTCAAATTAAAAAATGAGAGGGAACAAGAAAAAATCATCATTCTCTCTATTTAGTTGTTTCAGAGTAAAAAAATTCATCACGGCCCCAAAGGGAAGAAGAGACAGTGAATGAGTATCTAAAGACTTCAAAAGTGTAACCAAGTGACGAAGACCGAGGCCGCTGGGTGGCCGAGCCCGGGATTGATAAGAAGGCTTTCGATTATATATCGTACACAATTAAACGATGGGATGAAGAGATAGAAAGAGAAACTTGATGTAGCTAATTATTAACTAGTTGTAGCCTTAATTGAATCGAGTTACATACATTAATTAGTATATATGTAATCTGACTACTATATAATAATTTGCATGTTTCATTGATGTTGTAACTTGTAAGTCTTAGTTTCGTTGTTGCTAGTAAATTGTAAATATATATGTGTCATTCATTGTTTTCTTTGTCTCATGCATATTATGTCATATGGGGTTTTTTTTTTTTTTTTTTCTGGATTAATTTTTTTAAATTTATTAAGTTATCATGTTTTTAAATTTAGTCCACAAGATTATCATTTTTTTTAATTTAATCCATTAAATTTCAATTAATTTTAATTTTGATCCAGTTACCTGATAACTCCACTTTTTATTATATACACCCAAGGATGAAAATATCGCTATCGCAACAAATATCGCAACCTTAATTTTACGGATATATCGCTGGATATATCGATATCGCATATCGATATCGCATAAAAATTGAAAAAAATGACGAAAATCTTATTAAAATCTTGAAAATTTAACATGAAATTTTAGGGATTATTATAACCTACTATTATGCATGTATTCCATTAAAAAAACAATAAGATTATATGTTTAAAACAAACATATAGATAAAAACTCATATAAATACTGATTGGCGAAAATTAATTGACAACATAGTACAATACAAAATGATTAAATATATAAAATAAAATACAATTAATATCAAAATAATGACCTATGAGGTTCAAATATAGTAGGTGACATGACGTCTTTGTCCAAACAACATTGATTAAATACAATTAAATATTGGCTGACGAAAACTAATTGACAACACACTACAATACAAAATGATTAAATATACATGATAAAATACAAATAATATCAAAATGATGAGCTATAGAGTTCAAATATAGTAGGTGAAATGACATATTTGTCCAAACAACATTGATACTAACTCATCACATTATAGTAATTTAAGATATAATTATGCACATATCATTCATATGTTTAAAAAAATTATTAAATATATTAGGTGTTGAAAATATATTTTCTTGCACTATTAAAAATAAAATAAAAAGTATAATTTCATACATATAAAAATAAAATTTTAAATAAGTTTGCAATTTTTTCAGATTTTGCGATATTGTGCGATATCGTGCGATATATCCGCGATATTTCCCGATTCCCGTCCAATTTTACACTACGGTTGAACGATATCGATATCGACATCGATATTTAGCGATATTTCGCGATATATCCGCGATACCCGGGAAAAAATACATTAGACCCCAATATCCATATCGCAATATCCAAATTTGCGATATATCCGCGATATTTTCATCCTTGTATACACCCAAAATGCTAAAATTCAAAAATAAATTAAAATTAAATAAAAACATAAAAATATTTAATATATTACCAAAAATAATTAAATTTAAAAAGTAAGAATTCAAATTAATATGAAAAATATAAATAAAACCTAAAAAAACCTAAATCTTCACAAATTTAATAAAGCTAAAAAAATTAATTAATTTAATTAGTTTTTAAAATTTTGTTAATTTTTTTTTATAATGTTTAATTTTTTATTTTATTTTTCAAAATTTTGAATTCTTAATTGATGGATTAAGAATTTCAAGTTTTAAAAAACTAAATAAAAAAAACATGAAAGAAAAATCAACTCGAAAAAATAATTAAATAAAAATAAAAATCTTCAAAAACATTAAAAAAAACTAAATCTTCAAAATTAATTAAATTAATTAAAAAAAATTAACTTTATTAAAATTTTGAAGATTTAGGTTATATTTTTTAGATTTTATTTATATTTTTATATTAATTTAAATTCTCACTTTTTTAATTTAATTATTTTTGGAAATTTATTAAATATTTTTGTGGTTTTATTTAATTAATTTTTTATTTTAGCATTTTGGGGTGTATATTGTATTTTATGGGATGTATATAATAAAAAGTGAAGTTATAAGTAATTGTACCAAAATCAAAATAAATTGAAACTTAATAGACTAAAATGTGATAATCTTGTGAACTAAATTAAAAAAAAAAGGTAGTAATGGACTTAAAAAAATAATAATAATAATAATAATTTTTTAATAAAACATGGCATCAGCTATCCTGCACAGGCACAGCCAAACATTACTTTTTTTTTTTTAAATTATTGAGTATTGTGTGCTTCAGTCTATTTAAAAAATGAGTAGAGTCAGAAATACGGATAACATTCCTATAAAATGTTGTAGTCGAAATGGTATCGCATAAACTACTTTGCCTTGAGGTCAAGGATTTGGTTATTTAGTTGTTTTTTAACAACTAGTTTGTAAACGTTGTAATAACATTTTGTATATTTGATTTATATTTTGGATTATTGGGATTTCATTTTGTCTATTATTGAGATTGTGTTTTACATTTTTATTAATTATTGTTTATAGGAAAAAAATTGAGCAAAACTACGGTTCGGTCAAAACCGACCGAACCGTCCAAAATATTATGATTTCAAACCGAACGGTTTTTATAAATACGGTTTTGAAAAAAAAGAACGGTTTATAGTTTGGTTCGATTTACGGGCGGTTTGGTTAACCAAACCGAACCATGCACACCCCTAGTTATACCGACTTACACTTTTTACTTTTAGGGCATGTTTGTTTTGGGATGGGAAATCCGGATTTGGGATTTCGAAACTCCACCCCTGTTACAGTTTGAGATTTTGATTCAGGATTTCAAAATCCCACCCTATAACACTATAAAAGTCAACTCTATAAATAACTATAAACCCTATATAAATACCTATAAAACCTATAATCCTATACTATAAAGTTAAATCCTACCCTACATAAATCTCAAAACAAACACAAAACATAAAAAGCATTAGGATTTTGAAATACACTAGATTTTAAAATTCGGATTTCAAAATCCTCAAAATTCCAAAACAAACATGCCCTAAAAGAACTTGATCGAGATATTGGACGAGAATACCCTAATTGACATGGATTCGTGCATGAAGAATCCTAAAAATCAAGATGAAGATGATACTTGCACGGTTAGTACTTTGAAATTTGTTCATGATGAGATTAGGGCAGCTCTTGTACGAATGACTGTGATTGATGAATGGCCATTTAAAATGGTGGGTGAGAGATTTAGGAATCTTATTAGCAAAGCATGTCCTAAATTTCGTATTCCTTCTAGATTGACAATTTCAAGGGATTGTTATCAATTGTATCTTAATGAAAGGGCAGAACTTAAGGCTTTTATGACAACTGATTCGGGTGGAATTTACACGATTTAGATGCATATTTGAAGCTCATTTGATGTTGATTTCATTGAATTATACATTGAATATGATTGTTTAAGCCGAAATGAGAGAAAGGTTGTGTTTTGTCGATTTTGTAGGAAATACGATGGAATTTGGAGCAAAACACATACCACAAGTGATCGGACCCGAAAGAGGAGTGCACGGTTGGATTCGTCTCGAGAAACGGAGTGAATTAGCCAAAGGAATCGAGTCAATCCGACATCCGAGGCGAAAGTTATGCATGAAACGAGAAGGGGAGGAGACAACTCGGCCGAGTGAGTCAACTCGGCTGAATCTGAGACTTTGAGCTTTACTGCGCACTCGGCCGAGTGAGCCAACTCGGCCGAGTAAGGTTGGATGTCGTAGCCTCTGAATTGGACATCACTTGGCCGAGTGAGGTTACTCGGCCGAATCTGTAACTTTCGCATTTACTGCGCACTCGGCCGAGTGACCCCAACTCGGCCGAGTCTCGACTGGAAAAAGCGCAACACGCTTCTCTAAGTATTCCACTCGGCCGAGTGACCCCAACTCGGCCGAGTCATCCCATTTTCGGTGCCAAACTTGTATTTTCTCCATTTTTGAGGGATCAACTTACAATTATGCCATTCAAACCCTACCCAAACACTATATAAACTCCCTTTCTTGAAATCCAAGCCACTCACCCCCATTTTCCTCACATACAAACACATAGTTAGTAGTGTTCTTCATGTTTAGTTTAATTTCTTCATTAGATTAGATAGATTAGTGATTTTTACTTCAAATCAAGCTACGATTATCCTCGAGCATCATCTATTACATCAGTTTGTAGCTACATTTTCATGATCAAGGTGATATTACTCCATTTTGCAATTCAATTTGGTATTTTCTTAATTTCTCATTTCTCTTGCTAGTTTACTATGAGTTTGATGTTATTTGTTGTTCTAGCCATGGATTTCTATCTTAGAACCATGGGCTAATCCCCAATTGCCTTGGGTGTGGATGTTTTGATGGGAATTTAGTGTAATTGTGAAGTAGTTGCATGATTCACTTAGGATTTGAGTGTAAATGTTTCTAGAGTTGTATTTTGATGTTTGATTCATTTGATTGATCAACCCTATTAGCTAGCATTTTCGATTGTGTTGATTGCAACGAGAGTTGGGTTTGCATGATTGGGGTGTGAGTGTGAGCTTTGGTCAATTGAATAGAAGTTAATTAGTAATTAGCTAACCGAGAGGAGGTTAATGGCTAGACCGACAACTTTAGACACTAAACGAATAGAGGTCGTCTAGGAGTTTGGTGAGAGGGCGTTTCATAAGCATTAGTAACCGTGTTGAAAGTGCTTATGAAACACTATCCTAGGAGCTTATGGTATTTGGTTAGATCCTATAATTGCTAATCAATGCACGATGTTCGCCTATGCCTTTCGAGGGGGTTTGCACACTTATGTGATAGCCTTTAGCTTAATCCAAATTCATATTTAGTTCATGTAATTGGTTCACTAGTTCATTAATTCCTAACAAAACGGAAACACCCGAGGCAATACACTTCTCTTGCACTTTCCAAAAGAAAGTTAGTTAGTTCACTATTTGTAGTCACTATTACTTGTTACGTTAATTAATTTAGTTTAATATCTTTGTTCTTATTCCCGAAAATCCAAACAAACTTCATTTAGTTACTACAATAGCATAATAACTTGCAACTTTAGGGATTCATTGACACTCAATTAAGTCCTTGGAACGAAAAATACTTGGGAAAACTTATCCAAAAATACGAACAAGTCAACAACAAACTGTGAAAGAGTGTGTATTACAACTGATACTTGGACTTCATTACAAATGATTAATTACATGTGCATTACTGCTCATTTCATTGATAATCATTGGAATTTGCATAAGGAGATTATCAATGTTGTGTTTGTTTCTAGTCTTAAAGGTGACTATCTTGGTAAAGCACTAGAGAATTGTCTTATAGATTGGAGCTTGAAAAATGTGTTTACTATAAATGTGGATAATGCAAGTTCAAATGATGGAGCTGTAAAATTCATGAAAAAGAAACTCGTGACTTGGGGAACTACAACTGCAAGTGGTAAATACCTTCATATGAGATGTATTGCACATGTAGTTAATTTAGTGGTTAGCGATGGCTTGAAAGATATTGAACCTTCAGTGAAGCGTGTGAGGAATGCAATTAAGTACATTAGAAACTCACCTACTAGATTAAAAAGATTTAAAGATTGTGTGGAGTTGGAGGGAATCGAAAGTAAGAGTTCATTGTGTTTAGATGTTCCTACGAGGTGGAATTCAACTTATAAGATGCTTGATACATCTGAAAATTTTGAAATGGCATTTGAGAAGTATGACGACTTGGATCCACGTTATAAGCTTGATTTGGGGGACTTAAATGTTCCATGCGCTATTGATTGGACTTGTGTTTGTAAATATGTTGATTTGTTGAAGCATTTTCATAAGTTGATTGTGCGCATTTCAGGTTCATCTTATGTCACTTCTAACTCTTTTTTAAGTGAGATTAATGATTTATGGTGTATCTTGAATGATTGAATGACAAGTTCGGATTTTGAGACAAAAAAGTTGGGTGATTCTATGAAAAGAAAATTTGATAACTATTGGGGAGATGCAGAGAAAATAAATAAACTAATCTTTTGGGCTAATGTCTTTGATCCACGTGATAAATGGGAGTACTTAGAGTACTCATTGGTTGAAATGTATGGGGTGGAAAAAGGGGGGTACTATCTTTCAATCGGAGAAATGAACTTTTTCAGGTGTTCAATGAATATAATTCTAAGTATCGGTTGATGAATGAAACAAATGTTAGCGCATCAAGTTCTAGTGGGGTGAATATTGGTGAAGAGGATAATGATGTGTCGGTGTCTAAAGCAAGATATAAGAGAGAAAAAATTGAAAGTGGGGTTGTTGGACGAAAGCAAAGTGAGCTAGAAATCTACTTGAGTGAAGCTACTTTAAGTGGAAAATTGGATGTTTTAATGTGGTGGAAGGTGAACTCCAATCGATTTCCTATACTCTCAAGAATGGCTCGTGATATTTTAGCCATTTCCATTTCAACTGTTGCATCGGGGTCTGAATTTAGTGCAGGTGGTAAGGTCTTTGATGCATTTAGGAGTTTTTTAACTCCTAAAATAGTTGAAGCTTTGGTTTGTGGACAAGATTGACTTGGACATTCAACACATCCCGTATTATAGAAGAATTAATCCAAAAACTTGAGAATCATGAGAAAGGTAACTAAGTTCTAAGTTTAATCTTTAATTTTTTCTCATTACTGTAAATTGTAGTAATATATTAACATATTGGTTTTTTTTTTAGATTTTTCAACTGTAAATGACGTGCACAATTAAACTCCATCCGTGAAAAATGAATTGGATTGGAGGAACTAGGGGGTGCATGGAGTTTGGTGTTATTTTGAAATATTTATTTTCACTATTTGGATTTTTAGATAATTTGAACTATTTTTATGGTTATTTGGTTTTAGATAATTTGAACTATTTTTATGGTTATTTGGACATTAATAGTGGACTGATGTCAATGGTTATTGGTTAATGTTTATTTTGAGCATTTTATAATTTTTTATGTATCATGTAATGTGGAGTTTTATTTTTAAAGTTTTCTGTTTTGTATTTTATTTTTCGGTTTTAGTCAAAACTTAATTGAATAATTCGATTTGGTTAATTTTGATTTTGATTCTATTTGATTCGGTTACAAATATTAAAATTCTATCGAACCGATCGATGCACACCCCTAATGTGGTGCTATATCAACTACTCGGGACACCTTTGAGGGCAAAATGGCCTTAGAACTCAATATGTTGTTGTGCAAGATCGTCTTGGAGTGTCAATGCCATTGAGTTGCCCACTGTTTAGGGCCAGTTCCTGTTGGAGAAACGAGTGTGATCATAGCAATCTCATCTGCTCATAGGGCAGATGCATCGGATGCTTGCAAGTTTGTGATTGATGAGGTTATGGAAGAAGGGAAGTTTATACAAATTGGGAGGTTTGGAAGGAGAAGTCTGAGTTCATGGAGAGGAGGGATTGTCGAAAGATTTGATCTTGCAATTTGATCCTAGCTTGCATTGGATTTGTTGTAGATTGATAGATAGATGTTCTTTACTTAAACTTTGGCGCACCCTTTTGATGATCATTGATCTACATAAGTGAGTAACGTCATAACTAGTTCATAAGACTCGTATACATTTCTAATTTATCTAGCTAACAAGAAAATTATGGAAATTAAATACATTTCTCTCACTCTGCAAAGCTGCTTAGTCATAATGATTATCAAATAAACATTTTATATGAAAACACAGAAGGAGAGGCATGTCAAAACAAAAGATAAAAAAGAAATTGCAGTTTAGTGATTTTGAGAACTTACATGTTCAATGTTTAACCATGCAAAGAGAGAAACAAAACAAGCCTTCTTCTTCTGCAATGTCAAATTCCTTTTTCTTCGATCCATCTAAAACTCGATGATTCATTTTTATTTTCAGATTTCCTTTTCTGTGAGGATGCTTCTGTATTTGTAATGTCAACTCCACCTTTCTTTGCTCCTTGTTTAGATTTACTACCAACTACAAATTATACTCAATTTTACTTTGCAGGATATATAGAGCCTGCAGCCAAATGAGTAACTTAGAAACATTGAGTGATTATATGACTAGGAGTGACTGGAGGCTTGAAATTGATCGAAATAAGCATTGCATAAAAAGTACTCCCTTATTTTACAGAGAAAAAAGATATTGCATACTTTTACTAACAAGGATAGTCGTCATATTTCTTTAGCAGACTGCATAAAAGAACATGTTAAAACTACTGCACGACTATATTAAGGTTAGCCACCAAGTAACACAATCAAACACACCACACATGGACGGACACTCCAAGAAAAAGCAAAACTTAGTGCCAAAATCTCAATATCCTCACTTAAAAAAATGTAATGCCTACAGATATCAATACCAAAATTGATTTTCAGCAGATGCATTCAATGCTTATTTCATGCTAAAAAAACATAGTGAACAAGAATTAAAAAGGGAAGGAAAGTTCTTATCTCTGAAGAAGTAGCAATAGAGAGAGAGAGAGGAACCAAACTGCTGCACAGAGAGAAAATGAAAACAATACCAACAACAATTAAAGCAATAAATCAAACTACTCATCTGAAAATTACTCCAATCTAGAATTGAAATCCAACATAAAACTACAGAAACCAAATTCACAAATCAATAAGCTGCTTCTCATTGCATTGAAACAATCCAAAGTATCAATTCAAACGATTACAAGCAAAAAAAAAAAAACAAAACGAAAGAGAATGTTTGAACTACTACTACTACTACTTCTTTTTGCCCTTTCCAGATTTTCTCCTAGGAGGAAGCACAATCTCTCCTTTGAGAACAGGAATCTCCATAAATTGATCAAGGCCACTAAATTTCTTGCGAAATTTGGCAACCTGATCGTCATCAATTAGGCCTTTGGAGCGGCCACCGAGGTAAAAGGGGTGGTTTCCGGACCAAACATCAACGATGTACTCCTTCTTGGTTCCACCAGTAGTCATAACCAGTTCTCCGTTGCAATAAACCTTGGCATCGTCGTGGAATTGCGGGTGTATGTCCTTCTTCCTGCAGCTCCACTTCATCGGATTGCTGCCCACTACTCTCTTCACCTGTCAATTCCAAAAACACATTGTGAATGAGTGAAAAGTAGTTGTAAAATTGGATTTTCGTTAATAGAGATTTGATTTACCGTGTCACTGAGAGAGGGTGAAGGAGGGGAGAGGTTCTTGTGGAGGAAGGGATTGGAGAGAGCGAGCGCCATTTTTTGTTTGCTGGAGGATGATTTGAGGGAATGGATGTAACCAGGATTTATGGATAGGCCTTTTATTCCTACTCAAATTACAACATTATCCTTCACTCAAATAATTTGCCCTTTCTTCAATTTAAAAAAAATAACGGAGTACAAAATATTTAATAATGAAAATAAAAAATTATGAGTTTTTGTTCTTGGATATTGTCTTACTATAAAGTTCAAATATGTTAACGATCAAATATATAACAAGAACTTAGTTATTTTAGGGGAATTTAAAGGTAAATTTTTTTTTTTTGGCGAATTTAAATTTAAAAAATGGCTAGTCTTGAGTGAGACCGTCTCACAGAATGAGATCCGTGAAACGGCCCTCATATTAAAAAGTGATAATGTTTGAACAAAAAGTGATAGTGTTTAAGTTAAAAGTGACAATCACTTTTGTTAAAAATATTATCACTTTTTACTTAAACATTATCACTTTTTTACCAATTAAAATTTGGACAAAAAATATGAGTTATCCTACCCAAAATTTTAAAATATAGGTTAAAAGGGATCTGTCTCACAGAAAAAAAATCCGTGAGACAGTCTCACACAAGTTTTTGTCTTTAAAAAATTAAGTGTGCTATTGTTCCTATATAAAAAAAAATTGGTCTTGTAATAGTTTTATTTTGACCTTATAGTAAATTGCATGCTTACTATTTGGATTTATGATCCACAAATTTAGAAGTTGTCTTAATTAAATAAATTTCATGTTTAAAATATTTAAAACAAGTGGGACATAAAATTACAAAAATCTATATATGACTGTCTCATAAGATAGTTGTGATGATCTAATCATTTAAATTATTTCACTTCCTCTACGAAAAAGTGAAATTTTATTTTATAAGAATATATGAATCTCAACACAAATGAAACTAAATACTTTAAAATTACTCTTTTCTATCCATATCTAGATGAGCACCCGTGTATTACGCGGAAAAAATTAGTAAAATAGAAGTAATTATAAAATAAAATTTAATAACTAATTAAATAAATAAATAATTCTACATGCTAATAAAAACGCGTTTTAGGTTGTATTTTACTAAAAATACATTAAATCGTTTAAAAATAAATTAGACTAAAGAATAAAATGAATATTACAATAGAATAGAGTTAAGTAAACTAAACAAAAAATAATTTAATTAGTCAATATTATTATAATAATAATTTCAGCATTTCATATCTAGGAAGAAAATTCAATAGTTAATAAGAATATAATATTTTAAAAATAGTTTATGAATCATATTTTACTCAACCAATAACTTAATTACACATCATACTTTTTAAAATTAACAACTTCATTAAATTATGACACATAAGTAAAATTAACCACAAAATGACACATAAGCAAAATCAACCACACAAAATGACACATCATCAATTTAAACATTAAGTGAAATATACATATAAATGTGTTAATTTACTAAGATAGATGAATATTTATTAAGGGAATAATACAAAAAAAATCTATAAGTCTATTGATACAAAACCACACTTATTTTGTATTAAAGGATTTATTAAATGGCATATTCCAAGAAAATCTCATTCATTATGGACCCAACACAAAAAACATGATAAAGTGTAAAGGAATCATTTCTAAAAGAAAATAAACAAGTGTAGTATGGAAATTTGCCCTTTTGTTTTACAGCCTTGAACCTAGATCCAAAACATTTTGACTGTTGTACACCCACAATCATAGAGTGAAAAGATGAAAGAAAGTTTCAAGAATCCCTTTACAACAAAAATGAACAACATACTAATGTTGCTTCTTTTATTACTGATTCATGAAGTGAAAGCAGAAGATGGATTCATCACAACAGAGGGACAACATTTGATGCTGAATGGAATCCCATTTTATGCAAATGGATTCAATGCCTACTGGCTGATGTATGTAGCATCTCTCCCATCTCAGAGAAACAAAATCTCTTCTGCTTTTCAACAAGCTGCAAATCACACCCTCTTAATTGCCAGAACTTGGGCTTTTAAAGATGCTGGATATTCCCCTCTGCAAGTTTCTCCAGGCTCTTACAATGAACTCATGTTTCAGGTCTGATGTGGTATGCATTGATTAATTTATTAGTACATTGTTGTTATTCTGGTTTTTAGTTTTTGTTTTTTGGTGTAGGGGCTGGATTTTGTGGTCTATGAAGCTGGAAAACATGGGATTAAACTGATTCTAAGCCTTGTGAACAATTATGATGATTATGGAGGGAAGAAGCAGTATGTGAAGTGGGCAAAAAATGAGGGGCAGGACATAGTTTCTGATGATGATTTCTTCACTAACTCAGTGGTTAAAGGATACTTCAAAAATCATATTAAAGTAAGAGTAAGCCACAGTGTTGTTTATACTTATTCGTGTTAAAAAAACATTGAAATTTGGTATAATTTGCAGGCTGTTGTCACAAGACAAAACAGCATCACGGGCATTTCTTACAAGGAGGACCCCACTATAATGGCATGGGAGCTCATGAATGAACCAAGATGCACCTCTGATCCTTCTGCCAAAACTATACAGGTTTTCTTGATTTTCATCACTTGTGCTCATGAATAGTATATTTTACTACTTCTTGTTTGTTCCCTGCAGGCATGGATTGCAGAGATGGCTTCCTACTTGAAATCTATAGACCATAACCACCTGCTCGAAGCGGGGCTCGAAGGCTTCTACGGACAATCCGACCACAAAAAGAATCCGTCTTTTCAAGTTGGAACTGATTTTCTACGAAACAATCAGATTCCGGACATAGATTTTGCCACGCTTCACTCGTATCCAGATCAATGGTAAACGCCAACACACGTACCACAAATTTTTTTACGAGTGTTAATGAGCCGAGTAGTGACAAGCTCAATCAAGTTTATAATTAGATGTGTAACATAGTAAAAAATCAATTAAGTTTGATTCCGAGTGTGTTGGATCGACAGGTTAACGAGCCAAGGCGACGATGCTCAGCTTCTCTTCTTAGATGAATGGCTCAACAGCCATATCAAAGATGCAGAGACTAAAATCCAGAAGCCACTTCTCTTTGCAGAGTTTGGAAAGTCATCGAAAGATCCTGAATACGACACCCATCAACGAGACGAGCTGTTCAGTGCCATTTATTCAGCAATCTATTCATCTGCCTCAAGGGGAGGAGGAGCAGCAGGTGACTTGTTCTGGCAACTTCTAACCGAAGGAATGGACGATTTACGTGATGGCTATGAAATCATATTCTCTGAAAGCCCTTCAACAGCAAGAGTTATAGAAGAGCAATCACAGAAACTTCACATGATTGGGAAAATGTTTAAAGATCATGTTCTAAGCAATGGATGAGACAATTAAGTACTTCAAAGTATCGAAAATTAGTTCTCCTAACCTAGTAGGGACAGAAAGGTCACATTTATTCGGGCTTTAGTGTCAACGAAACGAGCTACTTGTTTTCTACTATTACATACAAGGCATCTACGACTCATAAACGAGCACTTCTTTTATATGATTGTACCATCTTTAATGGTGGAATTCTTCAATATAACTGTGATCCCAGATCTAATGTAGAAGCCTTCATCTGCTCTCTCTGCTTCTTCGACATTCTGAGACGTGAAACAAATTTGCATCAGAAGATATAGTTTATTACTACTATCTAATTAAAGTTGAGCAACGATGGAATTTACATCTTTGTTTGCAATGATCACATCCTTCCCGATCTTTGCATTCTTGTCGATTATACAATTGCTTCAAGGCAAAACACAAATAGGGTGAGCTAAAAAAGGATAATGTACACAATCCCCATGTTAAAAAAAAAAAAAAAAAAGGTGATAAATTTTCATATTCAAATTTACAGCATCAGAAAAATTATGATAATTTGCATTAAAAGCCTACCTGATTTTGGTATTTTGTCCAACACCAATGGGAACCTTTCCTTGTGCAAGAAGAGATGCGATTTCAGATTCTGTTTGATAATAGTCGGCACCAATCATCATGGTATCCTGAAAGAGATATTTTCTTCTTTCACTTATTGACATTGTAATCCCAAGAAGGAAAGAGAGAGAGATTTTAAGAGATGTATAGTTCACCTTAAGTTCAACGCCATAGTCTAAGCGTGATCTTATACCTACAATGGAGTGCTCAACGCTACATTCTCGCAAGAAGCAACCATGGGAAATTATTGCATCCACTATCTGAAAGAATCTTAAACATTAGACAAGCCTTACCAAGAAACTGTAAGCACTAGGATGATATCATACCCTGCATTTTTCAACTTTAGTAGGTGGCAAGAATCTTGGAGACGTATAGAAAGGAGTCTTTGGGTCGTTAAAATCAAACTTCGGAGGCTGAAATAAAAACACGAGTCCTTTAGAATTGGCAAATTAATAAAATTTCAGAATTTAAATTATAATGTGAAGCGGAGAACTGACCTGCTCAGTGAGGGCCAAGTTGGCATCGAAGAATGACTTTATGGTTCCAATGTCCTCCCAATAGTCACTAAATAAATATGCCTGATTCAAGCATAAGCATGCATTAAGAAATTTGGTGTAGAGGACAAAATTGTAATTTCACAACAAAAAACGCACTAATCCAAACCTGCACGTTGTGATCTTTCACAGCTGCAGGAATGATCTCAGAGCCAAAGTCATTGCACGAAGGATATGTCCGTTTAAGAAGCTTTAGTAGGACATCAGTTTTGAACACATAAACACCCATTGATGCAATGTAGGGAAAGTTTTTCGCCTCTTGATGAGAAAGTCCAAGAATCGAGGTGTCAACTCTCTGTAGAGCATCAGATAGAACAAGCGAATGATCAAATGAACAAGTGACTATATAAAATGGGCAGGCGGGCAAAAACTGGTGCAATTTGACCAAAGTTTGACTCATTCACAAGAAATACTAAGAAGTATTATTAGTTTGTAGTCTGAACAATATACAATATGAGTGGTACATTTCTTCACATGAACTAATATTTTCAACCATTTTTTTCTATGATTCACAAAAAATATTATAAAACAGTTTGGTTGAATTTTTTTGGTCAAAATTGGGTCAAGCTTGCAATTCAACTGGTAAAATGTTGGATCTTCTAAACCAAGTAAAAGATGTCATATTTTTATGCAAATAAAAGAAAACTAGTCTATCCAGATGAGACTGATTTTACCATAGATTTCAGATCTTCACCCTTTGGTTTCTCTGAAAATTGAATGATCTGGCCCGTTTCATTGATCTTCATCAGCCCATAATCTGAGGCTCGGCTGCGTTAAGGGGAAAAAGTTGAATAAACCTTGTAAAAAATCATTAACATTTCAAATAAATGACAGATAAAATACATACCTATCATCCATGGGTACACACGAAACTGTAATGTCTGCATTTGTATCTATATGTTTCTGCAAACACAATGTCCATCAATAATCAAGCCTCAAGAGTGCAATTACTGAATCAAACGTATATTTTCAATAAAGTACCTGAACAAAGTCCATGTAGTCCATTCTGTAAAGATGGTCACCCGACAAAATTACTATGTGCTCGATATTTTTATTTTTGGCAGCCTATAAACACACAGATCCATCAAATTAGTCCTACTCTAAAATTGCTTACGAAAAAAAAAAAAAAATCAACTACTCACTTCAAAAACCCATACGAATTGTCGAACAGCATCTGCTGTTCCTTGAAACCATTGCTTTCCTGCTTCCCCCGGTGTCTGAGTGGCAGCTAGAACCTATGTCCATGACATAAGAAAAAGAAAACAAGAAATTAAGCTCATAAATATTTAGTGACATTATTAATTGATTTGTAACTTGAACATTTGAGAATATTTTAATATCAACTCAAATAAAAAAACTAAACCTCTCACCTCGACGAAGCCATCCCCAAAGGTGACACCGTTTCCAAAGTTATAGGTTCGAGCAAGATGTCTATTGAGGGAGAAGGAGTTGAACTGAGTCATAATGAAAATCTTTCTTATCCCACTATTGATGCAGTTGCTCATCGGAACATCGATAAGCCTATAACAACCACCAATTGGCACCTAAATATTAAACATCAAGAAAAAGTAAGTGAATACTCAAATTTCAAAAGTATCACAAAAACAACAAGAATATCATGTCTATCGGCTATTCTGATATTGAAATTCGTAGAGACAAAATTTGAATTAGAACAGCACATTCTCACCAGCCAATAGTTTTCAATTCACAATTCACAGTTGTGGACATGGCAATCAAAAGTAAATTAAAGCCATAATCACTTTCTAATAAAGCAACTAAAACTATTTTAAAATACAAACTATTGCCTTTTCCTTATCTCAAAGGGGGAAAAAACAAACACACAGAGAGTGAACAAGAAGAAGTAGTAGAATTATTTTCTTACAGCTGGTTTTGATCTTCTGCTTGTAAGAGGAAAGAGGCGGGTCCCAGCGCCTCCACCCAGTATAATTGAAGCAACTGTTGCTGGATCTGCCTTTTCATGATCTTCATAAAACGATGAAGATTCAAATGCCTGAAATAATAAACATTACACTCCAATCAATCAATCAATCTTCCTACATATCAACACCAAAAACATTCTAAAAATCAAGATAATATAACTTACAGCCAACTCTTTGTTTATATCACGTGTAAGAAGAGAGTATGCAACCCCAGGTTTCAAATTTCTTGAACCTTTTCCACACAAATTCTTCCCAACTCGAAATCCAAAAGCCCTGTTGCTGTTCTTCAAACTCCCTCTGATTTTCTCTCCATAAAAACAATTATCTCCCTTATTCAGCACTGTGTTAGCTTTAATGGTGGCACAGCAGTAATCCATCGATTTACCTAAAACTGAATGGGATCAAATAAACAAAGTTTTTTTAAAAGGGAAACTAGATTTTGGTAAAAAGGTAGAATCTTGAAGAAAAGAGAGGAAAAAGTTGGAAGCTTTCACACTCAAAATTCACTTGTGAAGCGCTTAAAACGAGGAAACCCCTGATTGGAAAAGGACAGCTCAACACAATAGAAAAATCAAGATCTTGGAAAGCGATAAAGCTTGAGCTGTATATTCAATATCCAAGATTCATACAAAATTTGTAGCTTAGTGTTGTTAATGCACGTGGAGATCAAGATAAAGGAAAAATAATTAAAGAGTGATGAGTTTAGTCTAAAAGTTACTCCAAAAGACTAAATAAAAGAATATAGAGGGTGGCAAATCTTATGGAAAATCTAATCTTAATATTTTAATATACTGTTTCAAATTCTCCAGATTTGCTTGGGAATTTCTCATACTATTATTATATTGTTTTTTCATTTGACTGGAATTTCATACTAGCAAGGTCAAGTCTTGAAGATACAATACATAGCGATTAGCGAATGTTTTTTGAATCAATTAAATTGAATTATGAAAAAGTGGTTGAAAAAAAAATCGACTAAATAATCCGTATATAATAAGTAGAATTACCTTTGAAGAAAATTCTTCTTCAAACAAACGATCTTTGCACTCTCTCAAACTCTCATACACCTTGTGCGCAACCTATTTTGGTGAATATATAGATAGAGATTTATGAAAAAAATAATATACTTCATGGATCACAATTTCATAAATATTTATTTTCATAAATAAATGGAGTATCTAATTGGACGATGTTTTAAGATATGCAAATTTGACAATGAGTACTAGTATCAGTGGCGGAGGGAGAGGGGTACTTGGGGGTGCAGCTGTACCCCAAAATTGAAAAAATTTCACTAGTATGTACCATGTAAAAAAATATTGTATCACAATTTTAATTTTAGTGTAGAAAAATATTATGAATTAATATATAAGAATTAATTTTCCACATTTCTACAAGTTTAGAGTTTTAGATAAGATAAAATTCTTTCATGGTATCAGAGCCTCCCGTTGAAAGCAACTCCACCTATTTAAATTGTCCACTCGATGGACCTCCTCCCCAAAGGGTAAGAGGTGATAATTAGGCCCACGAGTGATAGGAATTAATATACAAGAATTAATTTTTCACCTCTCTACAAGTTCGTATTCCTACATATATATTAAATTAAATAATTGAGATAAAATTGTTAATGAGTTGTTGTTTCAATTGTCAATTTGTTTATAATAATCATAATAGTTGCAATTTTATTACTAACTATCAATTCAATTTAAAAATGTTGAATGGTACACTTAGTTTCTTCATGAATGACGTCCAAACAATACATAAAAGAGTATAATCAGTGAAAAATTGTTTCAATGATATGCCACACATTGCATAAAAAAATGACAACTTTACGAACTCAATTGTATTTATAATTTGATTTGCATGTTATGTGTGTGTTTTTGTTTTTAAATATAGTTTGTATGGAGTTGTATGACTTTAAGTGTTTCGTACCCCCGAATCTAAAATCCTGGATCCGCCACGGACTAGTATTATCTTGGATATAAAATCAAATCAAATAAATTAATATTACAGACACCGAAGCGGCCTAATTGAACCCAACTTCAATAAATTAATCATGATTAATCAACATCAATTTATTAATGACGAATTGACGATGTACCCCACTAAAAAAACTGTTCGAAACTAAGATTTTAAACAATATGATACTCCCTTTTTTTTCATAAAGTTTGTTTATATTATTCTTAAATTTTATTTTTAAAAAAATGTATAACAAACAAATTATTGAAAAAAAAAATGTCTTTTTAGCTATGTTTACTACCTAAACTACTCCTATGAAATTTTTACAATTTCTTATTTTTATTATAAATATATTAATGTACCCCTCTTCTCACTCTTTCTTTTAAAAGTTGAGTTGACATTGTAATTTTTTATTACTTCCTTCTATTTATATTATAAGTCCGTTTTAACTTTTCGTTTTCTTTGTAAAATATAAGTCGTTTTACACTTTTTAATGTAAATTAATTGCATTTATTCTAAATTTATCCTTAACATCAATAAATATTTACGTACATGTATTTTTTTTAATGAGAATTACAAGCATTGCTTAAGGATTAATGAGAAGACAATTATTTTTATTAATACGTGTGCATGAGCTTAGGATGACATGTATTTTGAATAGAAGGGAGTAATTTTTTTGTCTTAATTTTTTTTTTATCGATAAAAGGTGATATTTTATTAATGAAATGAGATTGAAATACATGGTACAAGGTGTACCTAGGCAATCATGGCCTGGGTGATATTATACCGCTGCATACAATAAGAAAAATAGATATTCTAATACTCAAATTGAATTAAAGATGGATAAAGAGGAAAAGGATGAGAGAAAAGAGCGTGGAAAAGGAAAGTAAGAAGAAAAAAAGGAAAGTACAAAAAAATAGAAAAATGAATGAATGAAGGATAAATGTATTAAAAAATATATTTTTTTAAATTTTATACGAAACAATAAAAGAATACTCTTTTTAAAAAAAGGAAAGAGTAAATTCATTCCAAATTCTTTATGGAGAGTACCGTGTTGGTGAGACAGACTGTAAGATTATCATAAATTAAATACAGTATATTTTTATCCATGCATTAACCACTATTCTTTTTGCCAACTATATTTCTATATTTGATGACGCGTTGGCAAATAGCTTTCATTTTATTAATTTTTTTCATTATCTGCAAACATTTTTTCCTCATCAAAATATTAAAAAAAAAAAAATTAATGTATTACCAGTGAAAATATACTCCTTTCATTTTTTAATAATAATTGTAACTTTTGACTTTTTAATTATTTTTAAAATAAATATTGGATTTTTCTTTAATTTTAATTATTTTATCTTTATTTATTTATCATAAATATTTTTTATAAATAAATTCTATAAATATTTTTTATACCAAAATTAATTTAACAATTAATGAAGAATAATATAGACCATAATGTATAATTTTAATTTATTGTAAAAAAACAAAGATATTGTTTTTACATGATGCAAAATATTAAGCCTATCTATGCAACATATCAAGCAATGTTTTTTCGAGATTAATTAACCAAACGATATTGTTTTACATGATGAAAAAATACGCCAAGTTTTATTAACCAAATGATGGTGTGCTACAAAAGTTACTGATTAATAATTCCATCAGTAATTTAATCTAAACAATTATACTTTAATCTTAATTACATACTTTTAAATGAGACGAAATTCTTTTATGGTATTAGAGTCTTTGGACAAACGACCTGGGTTGGACGGAATTCTTTCAAGTAAGATCGAATGACACAACTATCATTCAACTCATTAACAAAAGAATGGGCTAATAAATCTAAATGAAGAAATTGTACATAATTGTCTTGAACGCAGAAACACAATCTGCTCTTGCATTTTCTTCATGTAAAAAGAGAAAAAGTTGAGCCAAGAAACAATCTTGGATTAATTCTGCTGCTGCTGCTGCTGCTGCTTATTACTATTAATGTAGTCATCAGTGGATTAAGAAGGCTTCCTGCGTCTTGCATTCATTTCAAACAACATCTTCATGTAATAATCACACCTACTCCTGTGATAATCAATCCACACACACAGTTGCCTTATTGCCTCTCTTTTCTCCTCTTGAAGCCCCATCATTCCATCCTCCTTTTTCTTCATCACTTTCTCCATTTCCCTCATCTTATTCTCCCATCTCCACACTTTCTCCCTATACACCAATATCTCCCCCTCCTTCTCGTCCAGCTGACTCAGCAGCCCGTCTAGATCCTGCTTCACGTGCACCAGCGCCTTGTTCTTCCTCCTCGCCCACTCCTTCGCAAACTTCAGCTCACACGAGGCCTTCGATATCCTGTTCAGGAAATTCGCATGGCATTCCTCCATTTTCATCACCATTGAGTCTAATGCCACCACCATTTCACATGCAACCACCGATATATCCTTCATCTTTCCAATGCTTTCCTGCATCTCCTTCTTCTCCTGCTCGTGGATCGCTATTGTCTTTCTGTACCACTCCTTGTTCTCCACGTGCAGCTGCTCCGCCACCCTTATCCTACGGCTCAAAATCCTGTACTTGTCTTCAAACTGTTTTCGTAAATCATCTGCCATTTCGTCTATCTTTCGTTCCATTAGTTGGAAATTTGGTT
This sequence comes from Galeopsis tetrahit, assembly GCA_963675135.1. NCBI lineage: Eukaryota > Viridiplantae > Streptophyta > Magnoliopsida > Lamiales > Lamiaceae > Galeopsis > Galeopsis tetrahit. The sequence continues at coordinate 66,487,827 of OY776131.1, forward strand.
TCGAATCCAGGAAACGAGCCTTTTCGTTTTCTGCTGTCATTTTGTTGATAGCATCTCCCAACTCCAGCAGAGTCTTCTGCTGATCACCAATCTTGTTGGTTAACTCTGTGTTTTTCCTCTCCATTCTCGATTTCATCTGTAACAACTCCTGCTTCTCCTCCTCGCCCCGTTTTTTCTCCTGCTTAAGCTCTTCCAACTCCACTTCCAAACTGTTTTTCTCATTCTGCAAAACTTCTACTTTGTTTTCAAGATTCTTCACCTTTCCAATCTGAGTAGACAAAATCTTCTCTTGAGCTGAGGACACTTTAACTCCCTCAGACAGAGATTTTTGCAGCTGAGATATCTTCCCTTGTAGCTCGTCGCTTTCGACCTGCTTTAACTGTTGCTGAATACACAATTCTCCCTTTTCAGCATTCAAAGCTTTCACTTGGCATTCAAGCTCCAAAACATACTCTTCTAATCTCAATTTCTTTTCCCTCATTTCAGCTTCTTGCTCGTCCCAATGTCGTTTAAACGTCTCAACCTTCAATCGATCAACCTCTGCCTCCAACTCAGCTTGGCTCGTTTTCTCATTGAATTCTTGGGACTGTGAACCTGAAGAGGAGACAGATGTGTCCCTAACTTCACTAGAACTAGTCAGTTTGTCCTTGAGAATAGTAGTATCTTCTACATCTGATGTTCTGGAATCATTTGAAATCTCTGTGATTCTGATAGGAGTCGATTCGCTTGGAGAGTAATAGCACTCTGAATCCGACGGGGAAGAAGAAGAGGGGCCATCATCTTCGTTGTTTTTCTTGACCTCGCCTCTTAAATCATCATACATGGAGTAGAGTGATTCATAATGTTGGTGGAAATCTTCAATCAGTTGAATTATTTCAGACATTTTCTTCAAGTTTCCATCATTGTTGCCATTTATGCCTTTGGCCAGCTTTAGGATCTTCTTCACCTTATTCTCAACCTCTGCAACACCAAAAACTTGTGATCAGGCTTTTGACAATATTATTGCAAGTTTCCAAAATATACTAGTACTACTATTAAGGTTTACCTATTTTTGTGCGATTTAGTTGCTCTTCTTTCTCAGGATTAATGTGATTCCCAAAGGACTTCATTGGTCCCTCCTATCCTATGTGGATGCTTGATTTCTTCTACCTCCAGAATTTCACAACTTCTACCTGGAACCAAGTAGAATAGAAAGAAAGAAAGAAAGAAAAAAAATGCAGTTTAGAATCATACCATATTGTAATTCGAGAATCATATAAGAAATCTCCTACCTAGGGGTGTAAGTGAGCTGAGTCGAGTAGTATCAAACTCGAAATACTCAAGCTCAACTCAGCTAAAATCAATAACGTACAAATCATTATTTGTAAATATAATATTAGCCTATAAGGAAAAAGGTTTTTTCTTTACTCGTGGTTTTACATAATCAATCAAGCATTTTCTGATGAAATAGTTATCAATATTAACATACTGATCGAATGCATTATTATACCTTGAAGAAACTACCTTTCAAATAAAAGTATTGAATAAAGCGCATGTCACAATTAAGATAAAATCATTAATCCTGATATGGAAATCACGGCTATAACAATCCGATCAACAGATAAATAAATAACTGTAAATGCTTCGATTCGAATATGCAAACACAAGTGATGTGTAGAAACCATGAGAATAAAAAAACATGGGGATGATGAATTTGATATCATGGTCATGGATACGTTGCCATTTCGTTTTAAATGAATGCATGAAACAGAAATTACGTGCCTCAACATTGCTTGCAGAGCTGTGGAGAATGTCAAAATCTGAATGTAGATCCAAATGAAATAATACTACTTCTTTCCTTTATGGTTATTTAATAATGTTGTAATACTCAAATTACATAGAGTTGTCGTGATGCATTTTTCCGTATCCCTCTCAAGTTAGTTATGCGTGTGTAATTTAACACTCATACAATTAACAATTCCTTCTTATATTCATTAATTATTAATTAATTTAAAAAAATTGCGTGGGATGACAAGTTGTTAAACGGGCCCAATCAATCTAAATTCTTATTATACCTAATTCATATATTTCGATCCATCTCATAAGACACTTTTTTCACGCTTTGAAAGAAAAATGTGGTTCCATGTATGTATTATTTGAGTTTTTTTTTTTTTTTTTGTTCGGTATTATAGTGCGTGAGAAATTGCAGTTGCAAAAAAATAAAAATAGGTTCACTGTATTGGTAAAGATGCAGAAGTATGAGTCCCACTATACACGCTTTCAGCACATTGGATTTGTGCAATAAAGTAAATCAATTTTGCACAATGTGATCATCTATAAATAATTATAGTTCATAGTTTTATTTTATTTTTGAAGAAAACTGTAGTTCTTAATTTGAGTAGCTAAGCATTGTCAAAATCATTGACCAATTCCTAGGAACTACTAGAACTGTCACAACAACAGATTTAAGGTGCATTATTTGAACCCTGCTAAATTCACTTGTGTAGTTTCACAGAAATTACAATTAGGCATCTAAAATAAACTAGTTCACCATCACCGTATTTCCACTTATCCCCAATCTATATCTACTTGTTGGTAGTATCAACAAAATAAATATTTGGTCACCTCTCATCTGAGTTGAATCTGTTCCATGCCGCCTGAGATACAATACAAATCAAGAGCATTGGGTCAGATGCACTGTGATGCCACACAAGAAAGAAGAAAGACTCACCCAAGAATCATATAGGGTATGTTTGGTTTGAGATTTTTAAGAATTTTGAAATCTGGATCTCAAAATCTTGATAAATAGTGTATGGTTTAACGTTGCGTCAAATTGATGTGTAAAAGTGTGTGATGTTGTATTATTATATTATTTTTTATTGTAATTGTAATGATTGTGTTTTAATAAAATAAGAGCGGGAACAAAAAACTACATTTACTTTATGAGTCAATGAAGAGAGTGGTGTAAAAAATATGGTATTTATAGTGTGTATAGGTATGGTAGGGGTGAACTTATTGGATTTCTAAAAAAATGGATACTAAAATCCCAAAAAATTAGAACCCAGATTTAAATTTCAAAATATCAAATCTGATTTTCTTAATCCCAAATCAAACATGCCATAAAAGGAAGAGGCCAATAATGGATGACAAATAAGGTGTAATATTATAAAGAAGGAAAGAAAAACAAGAAGCGACAACTGGAAAAAGGAGAAGAAAACCAAAAAAGGAGCAAAAAACCCGGCCTTGCTAAAACCTACTTTTGTAAAACCCAATCAGAAAAACCAAAGGAAAAAATATAGAAGCTGAAATCAACTCATGCACAACAAATGAATTTGCTCTATGTTCTCAAATGATTATGTACTTAAGACTAAAAACATAAAATCAAGAAACTATCGTACCTTGAGAAGATCAAAAACCTTTTCACATATGTATTTTTGCTGAACACTCGCTCCTCTCTGCTGCAACTTGTCAGGATGTACGTAAAGAGTTGCCTTTCTGTAAGCCTTCTTTACAGCAGCAGTTGTTATGATCTCTGTCAGGGAAATAGGTTGCCAACCACCGTCTGTCCCAAGGATCTACATATCACAAATATTGCTCGTTTAATTTACGGGCTATTTGGTTTCAAGACAACTTATACTTATAACAGTTCCAATAAAGACATCCGGTTTAGGTTTTCAAATTCTGATCTGGAAACGATAAGCTAAAAAGCACTGTGTGATTCACGTTTTGATAGTAAATTTGAGGAGGGGAGGGGGGTATTGGGAGTCAATACATACATATTGCAAAGTTGAGAGAAGAGCGCGCAAGTTCCCTTCTTTTCCTGAGGCCCACCTCTTGATATCAGCATCAAGAGATTCAGCAAGTCTCTGCAATAAGACATACACCCTCGTCAACAGCACTAATTCAATTTTTCCAATACACAAAAACATTTATTTTGGCATCATTGTAAATTCAAACTTGCAGCAAGAGATATTACATTTCTCTCAGCCTGCTCTTTCTGCGCAAGAAGATCACGCATATTCTTTTCTGCAAGGGCTTTTGCCTAAAACAAAGTCAAAAGAAAAGGTTACAAAATGTCACTAGCTCTAGCTATCAGTTAAAAGATTAAACGGAGAATCCCATACTGCTCGTTCCATTATCCTCTGATGCCTCTCTAATCTTGCTTTACGCCTCTGTGCTGATTCAGTAATCGTTCCACTCTCCAGATCCTGCAGCAAAGTTTGATCCATCAAAAGCTTCTTAAAACAGCTTATAAGATGTTTATGAGCTTATTAACTGTCAAAATGTGTACTAAAAACAAGATTTTTAACAACTAATTAGATCTTAAAATACACTATTTACAGCTTATAAGCTCCCAAAAAAAAGTGCCAACAATTTAAAAAATATGTCTCTCACATTATCAAAGAATTTATGAGTTTTATTAGCCAGACACTTTAAAAACGTATAAGTTACTTAAAAGTTATATCTTATACGCTCTTGAAACAATTTATAAGATATTAGAGCTTAAGATGTTTAAAAGAAGCTTAGCAAAACGGGCTCTAATACTCACCGAGGAGGAAAAGCTATGCTTGAGTACATTATTCCTGGAAGAACTTGAAACCCTTTCGGTGGGATGTAGATCAGCCTGTGTTCCTGAAATTTTCTGAGACATTGCTTTCTCTAGAGCACGCCCACGAGCCTCTGCAGTGGCTCGTTCTACTGCAGCTCGTTCAGCCCTGAGTTTGGCTTCTATTGAGGCCTTATCAACTGATTGTTTCACCACATTAGCCTTCTCAACTTTCTCCCTCGTCTCTGCCATAGCCCTCTGTCGAGCTTCAGCTGTTGCTCTCTCAACAGCAGCTCTTTCTGCCCTTTCTCGAGCTTCAGCAAAAGCCCTCTCACGAGCTTCACGAATTGCTCTTTCCACAGCTATTCTGTCCTTTTCCCGCTCTCTTCCCCTCTTAATGGCTTCTATTCGTTGCTGTTGATCATAGTCTTTGGCATCTCTCTCTTTTGTGGGGGAGGTTTCAGTAGATTTCACCTTGTTATCTTCCATGTTTAGACCTCCTCCTTCAGCTCTTTCAGTGTCCTTAACTATTTCCATTTCCTTGGGCTCGCTATGTGACCCCTCAATGAGTTCCTCGGCACATTCTCTTTCATCAGAAATCATTTCAACTTCATCTTTTAGTTCTTCCTTGTCTGAGGTCATGTCCTTTGCATTTTCTGCACATTCTTCAGTTTCATTAGCAGATGAACCATCTATCCTATCAGAGCTGGATGCTGATACAGATACTTCATCACACTCTGATGCTTGTTCCAACACCTGTCTTACATCTGTGAAATCAAATTCTGTTCTAATATCAGATGCAAGATCCTCAGGCAAATTCTCTCTATCAATTTTAGCAGCATATTCTTGAGGGGCATCATGAACATCACTAGTCGAATTTGATACATCCTCATCTTCTGGCCGGTTTTCTTCAGAATCTGTATCCATCACACCGACTGTTTCCATCTTGCCATAAGAAGAAAGACCTTCAAAAGCATCGTCGAGTTTGTTTTCAACAAAAATCTCTTCAGAGGCACTTCGGTGCAAGCTGTTGGTCACAGGAATTTCATAATCCTGCAGGTGGAAAAACAGTTCTGCCTTCTTGTCCTCGTCAATTCCAGAAACTGTTTTCTTTATTTGGGGAACGGTATCATTCTCTTCGTAATTTTCAACAGTTTTCCAATGTTCTTCTGCTTCGTTGTTTGAGTCAGCATTACAGACTTCTTGAGTCTCACTACTCATGGTGTCATTAGTATTAGCCTCATCAAAGATGGTGCTAGCATCACTACTACTCAATTCAACAGCTTCATCGACATCCTCTTCATTAGCAGCCTCCTGAAACTCATATTCACTAGTATTAACGTTTTCCTCTTCAACTTTATTATGCATAAGCTCAGCAGTTAATTTTGGCTCATCTGCATCACCAGTACAATCCTGTTTCGTATCGTCAATTTCTGGCTCATGAGCTTCGTCAACTTTCTTTTCAACCTCTTCTATTTCTGGGTAGATGTATGGTTCCTTCTTGTTTATTTCCAGCTGGGCTTCAGTCAGCTGCTCGTTACTTTCAAACCATAGGGGAGCCTCTTCCAGCCTCAACCCACCAATTTCTTCATTTTCATGTTGGTCATTCTCTTCCCAATCGGTGACATTTTCAGATATCTTCTCCATCTTTTCTTGCTCCAGACTTTCGTTCTCGATCAGGTTACATGATTCATCCGGAACATTATTGAACTCTGAACTCAGCATTAAGTTTTCCACACTCAGCATTTCATCATGTTGCTTCCCATGCTCCTCCTTATCATTTGAATCCACACTCATCTCCATCCCTTCTGTCATTTCAGATGTATCAAGAGCTCTTTCCACCACACTTCGATGTCCTTCAGCATGACACAATTCATCTTCATCCACACTCTTCAGATCGGGAGGCCTTTCCACCAGTTCAGGAACAACTTCAGATCCTTCTGTATGATGAATGGTTAACTTTCTCCTTTCAAAAATTCCCTTGCCTGTTTCCATATTCCCAAGGTTAGATGCAACTTCATTGGTTACTAATATAGGATAGTCTTTTCCATCTCTCTGTGTTTCAACCGCTTCAACCTTTTTCTCAAGCTTTTCTAATCTAACACGGTCATCATTATGAACTCTGTCACTCTGACCGAAATTCAAAGTAAATAACTTACTCTTCCTTTCAAAAGACTCTCCTTGTTCTTTATCAGCTTCAACATTCTCACATGCCCTTTCCACCCTAGAATTTGCAGCATTAACGATTTTATCAGTGTGACTCAGGGATGGAGTAAATTTTTTATTAATCCCAGCAAGTTCATTGAATATATGATCTAATCCATCATGTTTACCCTTAGCATTGTTGTATTTTGAACCACAGGCCTCACGAAAACCTTCCCTTTTCCTTTCCATTTTTATTTTGGCCATTCTTATACTCTCTTGGGCCTGCTCTATGGCCTTCTTCAAGGCAGCAGCAGACACAGCATCAGCTGAGTTTTCATCAAACTCCTCACCAAATAAAGGTGGTGAACATTCACCACCAGTCTTTTGGGGAACATCATCTTTAGAAGCGATATTCGATACCCTTGATTGCCTAGGATCCTTGTTACCACTAAGAGGCACTTTTGAGAATTGTGATTTGAGATTAAACTCATTCGCATTGTGTGACTCATCATGCATTTGCGATTTGAGATTAACCTCATTCGCATTGTGTGACTCATCATGCATTTGCGATTTGAGATTAACCTCACGACTTGATCCACCTTTATTTTTTACGGGTCCCACTTCAGCACTGAAACTCCAGGTGCGACTAACTTCACGCTTCAGTGAAGGTAGCTTGTCACCTTTTGTCTTATCTGGCCAAGGAGTTTTATCAACAAAAGGAGTAAATTCAGGAACAGCATGGGCCTGTGGTATGTGAGTTTCTCCATCTGGGGATTTACTGTTTTTCTGCTTGGGCCTATTGAAGGGTACGTTTAGCTTCGGTGAAGGTAGCTTGTCACCTTTTGTGTCATCTGGCCAAGGAGTAAATTCAGGAACAGCATGGGCCTGTGGTATGTGAGTTTCTCCATCTGGGGATTTACTGTTTTTCTGCTTGGGCCTATTGAAGGGTACGTTTAGCTTCAGTGAAGGTAGCTTGTCACCTTTTGTGTCATCTGGCCAAGGAGTTTTATCAACAAAAGGAGTAAATTCAGGAACAGCATGGGCCCGTGGTATGTGAGTTTCTCCATCTGGGGATTTACTGTTTTTCTGCTTGGGCCTATTGAAGGGTACGTTTAACTGCTGTTTAATTCCATCAACAGACTGATCAGTAGATGCCTCACCAGAGGGCCTTTTTGTCTTTCTTGAAGAATGAAGAGAACCTGATTCTTGTGGGCGTGCCTCTGCAGGAATCCTGTAACAGACATTTAAAGGATTTAGAAGGTGCAACAAAAAACTCTCTACTAATATTGAAAAAATTTTATTTTTATTTTTTTAAAAGGAGATGTAATATAATTAAATATCTAATCATGTGTTAAATTCGGAATATAATGTGGATTCACCACCCTCTAACTAAAGGAAAGGAGGAAGAAAAGAGCTTTAATCATCATATCTGACAAATAAAAAAAATGCATTCAACAAAATTTGGTAATAATTCAAAAGTAAGAAATTAAATATGAAAAATTCCTTGTAAAAAAAACCACCAACCATTTATTTACTTAATTTAGAGTGGACTATGCAAAATATACTTCAATCTCACCAGTTCATCAACCAAGTTTTGACTAACTATTTTACGTATCGGTGTCATGCACTCTTACAATGTTTCTTTCTTTTCAATGAATGTATCAGCACTAAATCAGGGGGAAACTCATTAAAGAAAAAAAATATTTTAGTTTAATATTCCTATTATAGATTAAGAAGCCTCAGAATGATGAACTATTAAGCCTTGTTCTTTCGAAGCCAAGGGAGAGAGTGCATCATCACTTCCCTTTTACAGCTCTGTCAGTGTCCTTAGGATAGCAGTAGCTAGGACCATATGCTAAATTATTCTTCATGAGGTTCAGCATTTACAAATTAGAGAGCACGTTAATATATGAAAAATATCTACAAATTCCTGAACGTAAGCCCAGTAACTTAACGTTACCCCACTTTTGACTCTCTAACAACCTTATTATAGATGGGAGGGATAAGCCAAGAAACACATTAATATCCAGAAAGTTAAGTCGTACAGAATTATTTACAAATGTTATTTTTATTAGCTTCCATTTTACTGAGACTTCGAAAAAAGAAAAAAAAAATAGCTTCCATTTATTAGATCGAAGGAAACAGATATGAAACAAGACAAGATGCAAAGTAGCTACAAGAATTCAAGTATACGCCACGTGGAAAATACGATGCATACATTCTTGCATTTTCTATCAAGACAGCACTAGACTGGTACACCTTTTTCCCTTCTAAACCACATCATCAATGACGTGTGAACAATAATGTATAAAATCTTCAAATTATTACAAAGGCATCATTTAGATTCTGTCATTGATTATAATCATTATATACTTCAAATAGAAGCAACGGAAAGAAAGGACTGAATATGTTGTCATGAGAAGCGACAAGCCGCAAAGTAGCTACAAGAATTCAAGCACGTGCCACGTGGAAAAATGGTTCACACGTTCTCGCATTCCTATAGCAACAGAGTTATACTAGAACACTTTTTTTCTTTTCCAGATCATATCATCATAATGCAGCAAACAAATCAAAATTAGATATGTATAATACATTATCAATTTATTACGGTGACATAGGCATTGATCAAAAGCTTCAAACAGAAGGAACCGAAAGGAAAGACTGAATAAGCAGCATCATTTTTAAACATTTCAGTATTAGATTTGAACAATTACTATAACATTTAATGCCAGTGAGGAGAAGAGATTTCATGGAAATTCAAATGTACACAGCTCTGCTCCCAATGGATTTTTGACAGGTTTATTGAACAAATAACACAGCCAGCTATGACCAAATGAGCAAAACCTAAATAGAGTTTTGAGTTTTTTACCCAAATATGAACATATCAAAAAAGAAATGAGATTAATTCCACTTCCCGCTTCGTAGAATAGCAAGCAAACTCAGGTAAAGATTCGTACATAGATAATAGTAATAGAATACGTTTCTCCCAGGCACAGGGATGAGGAGTAACGGAAGCTTAAGGCTTGTTAATGGAAAAATAACACAAGCAAACTGCTTATGTTACTAATAATTAACACAAGGGATAAAATGTGGTAAACAAACAAAACAGAGGAAGTCCCTAATTTGACATTAAAAAATCGTAATCGTTGCGAAATGAAAGAAGAGAACTCACCGCGCTTTAGTTTTCTTGGCAGAAGCATTACGCAATTCCTCAAACGGCACGAAAACATCGTTAAAGCCACCGAAAATGCTGGAGTAATCGAGCTTAGAGTTTCCGGAATCGCCCGAACCCGGAAAGTCAAGCACCGGCATGGAAGAAGATCCGGAGAAAATCTCGGAGTACTCATGAGCTTCTAACGAAGACTTCCTTTCAAATCCATTATTCAGAACAACGTCGTCGTATGGACCCTTGGAGGAGAAAGACGAGGACAAGTCACTCGCGGTGGAATGCTTCCTCCGGCGCGGAGGCCTGGACTCCATGAAAATGGAAGAAGAGAAGGTTTTGTGATTCTGAAGGTGGGGGAGCTAGGGTTTTTCGTTTAATTTCTAATTGATTTACTGTTTTCTCTTTTTTGGTGTTCGGTGAGGCGCTGCGGGTTTGTCCGGCAAAGCAAAAATTGTGCAGAGTCAGACAACACGAACAAGACGAATGAGAAAGAAAGTGAGTGATGTGAAAGAACAAAATAATTAAGAAATGTTTATAAGGATGAGTGGGTCCCATCAGTGGAGATTATTTGGCTTCTCACGTACAGCGCGTTTTGCCTTTTCCATTTTCTTTCACTTTTTTTTTAAAAAAAAAAAACGTGTATTATGATCTGCTTAATTCATCTTTTTCATTTTTTGTATTTTATTATACTGAATTTTTAATATATGTTTGTCTTCAATATTATACTTCCTCCATCTCAACTTAACTTTCATACTTGCTATTCATCTATTTTTTTAAAAAATATGTTGACTTATAGGTATGTATGTATCATAAAAATAATAACATTAAATATAATATTTTAAATATTGTATGGATAGAGTTTCTAAAAAATCATGAAAGTTAAGATGAAACGGAGGAGTAGATATTGTGACATATGTCAATCATTTATACAATAAAATAAAATGTGAAACATTAAAATTAAAACAAGCAATTTCATCATGTATATCATATATGAAATAGATAAAATAGAAATGAGTATACCTTTTTAAAAAGTTAACATGCATATTATACGTGGATAATCCAAAAAGAAAAATATACGAGTATTAATGTAGGTAAAGTCTAGTATGCACTCAGTGCATGTGGTGCACCCTAGTCTAAAGAAAAGTGTATATTATTAAACTGAAAAGTACAACACAATATTACTAAAAAGTGTAAGTTGACTAAAAATATTATTATACAGTTTAATAATTGAAAAGTGCAACACCATTTACCAAAAAATGTAAGTCAGTAAAACTGAAAAGTGTAACATGGACTAGGGTACACAACATGCACTCGAGTGCATAGCAGACCAACCCATTAATGTATTATACACATTTTATTTTACATCAATTTGATTCTATATTTCACTTTTCGTATTTATGTATATATATCACCTCCTTAATTATTAATATGTGTTAGTGTGATGTATATATATATATTTTTTATTTTTATTTTTATTTTATCATCCACTCATAGTACATTTAAATTATAGAAGTAATGAAAAATAAAATGAAACACAAAATATGAGACAAATAATTTTATTTAAAATTTACAAGCTTCAATTCAATTACGAAATTTTTTTTTTTTTTAAGAAAGCATAACTCAAATGTTAAGTTGGGGCTCCATTGTATACTTGTATGTATGAGACTATCACATGAATGAGTCTTTTGTTCTTTCATATTTTATTATTTTTATTTTCGTTCTTTTTGGCAAAATATTTTGTGTGCCAATAAAATTTTGATCCAATTTTAATTAATTATGGAACTCATAAGAAGACTGAATGAAAAGCATATTTTATATAAAGAAAAAAATTAAGGGAGAATTACACTATAGACCATTTCACCCTAAGTCTTTGCAAATCAAGGAAATTTTGTTTATAGTTACAAATCAAGCCAAAATAACAAAATGAAGTACAATTATACCCCTAATGTGTTAATACGAATTTAAGTTTTGAAATAATTAGATTTAAATAATATAATTATTCCAAAGTCAACTAATTGAAGAGAATCAATTTAATTCTTGTAGATATTATCCTCGAAAATCGCGGCCTTCTTAATTCAAAAAACTTGCCTAATATCTCAACTACACAATAATTGCTCCCAACTGTGAAAATCTCTCCCCATTGAAGCTGAAGGAAGATAAGCGAAGAAAACAAGAATAACACCTATTGAATTCAAGGGAAAAATGAATTACACGGTTAGATGCTTTTGCGACATTGACGCGAAGGTAGTTACGTCTTGGAAGAATCATAATGTTGGGCGAAAATTTTATGGATGTGAAGCTTTTCCGGTAAGAGCATAGGTTTGATAATGGAATTTACTTTATTTCGATTTGATAGTCAATTTTACATATAGTAAACTATTATGTATACATTGAATTGATTAATCTTTTTTACTATAATCGGGTAGAATCCCGGTTTTTGCCAGTTTTTTGAATGGATGGATGATCCTTTATGTGAGAGGGGAACACATATAATACATGGATTACTGAAGAAGTTGAATGAAGAAAGATCAACCACAACGTCTTTGCAGTTGAAAACTAGGGAATTAGAGGATGAAATAAGAGTTTTGAAATATGAGAATGAACAGTTGTTAGAAGAATTTAATTGGATGGATGCACATTTCTATGGGAAGATGACTGAGAAAATTCATATATCATAAATTTAGAACAGATGAGTCCTGCTTGGTTTTTTGTTTTGTTAAACTTGGTATATTGGTTGTTTTATCATGGATTTAGAACAATGTTTTCGTGCTTGTTTTTTTGTTTTTTTTTTTTTTTGTGTTTTGAAAAACTAGAAATGTTGTTCTACCAATATACTGGAATTTTGAGTTGTTGTTGATGTATAAGTATCAAAGAAAGCATTACAATATTCAAACTTGTCTTATTGCATATAGTGGTTCGAATGCAACAGAAGAGTCCTGCTTGGTTTTTAGTTTTGTTAAACTTGGTATATTGGTTGTTTTATCATGGATTTAGAACAATGTTTTCGTGCTTGTTTTTTAGTTTTTTTTGTGTTTTGAAAAACTAGGAATGTTGTTCTACCAATATACTGGAATTTTGAGTTGTTGTTGATGTATAAGTATCAAAGAAAGCATTACAATATCCAAACTTGTCTTATTGCATATAGTGGTTCGAATGCAACAGAAGAGTCCTGCTTGGTTTTTAGTTTTGTTAAACTTGGTATATTGGTTGTTTTGTCATGGATTTAGAACAATGTTTTCGTGCTTGTTTTTTTGTTTTTTTTATGTTTTGAAAAACTAGGAATGTTGTTCTACCAATATACTGGAATTTTGAGTTGTTGTTGATTTATAAGTATCAAAGAAAGCATTACAATATCCAAACTTGTCTTATTGAATATAGTGGTTCGAATGCAAGAGAAGAGTATATATGAGACAGAATATGCATTCCATGTATGCACATACCATGATATATGCATTTTGTTGATTAAAAAAACTGTGCATAATGATATAAATATGTACACAATTAATTATAATATAAGATAGAATACATAAAATACATACAAACCAAGAAAAACATGATCTTCATTGAATATATAATTATTTTAATTAAACCTACTTAGAAAATTAAAACGGTACCAACAAAAGGAATATATTTTATTAATTTTTAAGTATAAGTATTGTTAAAAAAACAGTCAAAATGAAATGCAACAATGAGTGCGCATATAGGATTATATGTCATAAGATAAATCATATATATCAATATATATATGACGATATATAACGTGTAGAATTTCTCTGAGTATAAATATATCGACATAATTAGTATAGAATATAATATTCATAAATAACTCATTATATTATGAACATGAATTAAGTTTGGATGACTTTAAAAATATATGTGATTTAATTTCTAATTAAAATAGAATATATTTTTCAAAACTATGCGATGTTGTAATTGTATAAAATATAATATAAGTGTTTTATATAAGTCTATGATGTATATATATGCACCTCATAGAAGCATATACGTATTAATATGCAAAAACACTATGCCGAATGATATAAATATGTAAACAAATAATAATAATATAAGATAGAATACATAAAATAAATATAGACCAAGAAAAACATGATCTTCATTGAATATATAATTATTTTAATTAAACCTATTTAGAAAATTAAAACGGTACCAACAAAAGATATATATGTTAGTAATTTTTAAGTATAAGTTTTGTTAAAAAAACAGGCATACTACAATGCAACAATGGGTGTGCATATAGGAGTATATGTCACATGATAGATCATATATATCAATATATGCATATAATAATACATATATTATATTATATGCATAGCTTTGATAAACAATACTTGTAATATAACAAACGCATAAGTCCTATTTATAAAATGATAGTTTACATGTAGTTTAATTAAAAATGTTAAATAATACAGATTTTAAATATTTGTTTAATATTTGTAAATACTGAAATTACACTTTATTCGAACAACATTGAAGATAAGAGATTTTACATATAATAAACGTTATTTCATTATATAATTAATGTATAATAATATAAAGATAATTTATAGTGTATAAATTAAATAAATAACATGGAAATTTTAAATATCAAATAATAGGTGATCCTTAAAGTCCGCCGCCGTTACTGGAATCATGAGTAAAACACCTATTAATTATTTTAATATATTGATTAGAGGGCATATTAGGAATGTCAAGTATGAATTTGTCTTAAATTGTAATATCAATTTTTTTTGTCTTGAATTAAAATATGGGCTAGGATCTTGGTCTATAATGTCAATAAACTCAAAAATTAATTCATTTTTTTAAGGGGAATGGATAAAAGTATTACAGTAGTTTATAACAATATTGGTATTTTTTATTATACAACATGTAAAAATAAATATGTACAAATGACAATAGGCATTCATAATACACAAAGAATAGTGATTCATATTTACCAACTAAACAATTCAATGATAATGATCATATCTATTTTCATTCTTCAATTCTATTATTCACATTTGCATTTATATTAGCGATCCAAATACTCCCTAAGATGAAATTTTCGTATCAAAGGATGATTTTTTAACTCACTTAGCTTTTGAGCATGCCATCAGTCTAATGGAAGTGCAATATATCATTTAAGTGTCGAATATATTACTGATTGTCCACTTGATGAGTCTCATTTCCAAAGTGTAAGAGATGATAATTCGATCCACGAGTGAGGAGAAGTATTAGGACTTGAATGGATTTCAAACTAGTGGTTTCGCCGATTTCACTTTAATTCTCAAGATTTGATCTCAACCATCGGTTTTTTAATGTTCGATCTGTCTAACCAATTTATCTATTAATCGTCGATTTATCAAGTTAACGGTAGATTTTATTTTAAAATTTTATAATTGTAACTAAATCACCATGCATACGATTTCAATTTTATTTTGTAGCCGAAAACTTCATTTTCAACGTCCATTTCATTTTCAGAATATGTTGTATATACACACATAAAGTTAATCAGATGCAGATCAAAAAAGAACAAAATAAAGGAGTAATGGAAATGCCCTTCTTTTGTTTAAAAAAATAATAAAAATAAAGTAAAGTGCTCTTTCAAAAACGATAAAAAGGAAATTGGGGCCATTATTGGCATATGAATGAATGTCCTAAAAAGAGTCAAATGGTGTTGTTGACCACGTTATCATAAATCCAACTTTTGTTTCCATTAGCACATTTAAAGTATGATTGCACTAAATCTTGCATCAAATATGGGGAAATTCATATGATTTGTTCGATTTAGTTACATCATTTGTTTAATGATGATGAAAAGGCACATTATTTGTTAAAGACACAGTAAGTAATGACAAATAGCTAGATTTTAATTTAATTGAGACCACTAACAAGCAAATCAAGTTTGTATCCGGTGAAAATCAACTTTGATATTTTATTTGTTAATTTTTGTAGGTGTGTTATTAAATATTGTAAATGCATTTTTTTAAAAATTTAAATGTTGAAGAGTAAATAAAATTATTTTTAATTTAAATGTTGGAAATATATTTCATACAAGTTTTTGTAATTTAACTAATAACCTTTGATATTCTATTTGTATGTTATTAAATATTGTAAATGCATTTTTTTTTAAATTTAAATGTTGAAGAGTAAATAAAATTATTTTTAATTTAAATGTTAGAAATATATTTCATACAAGTTTTTGTAATTTAACTAATAACCTTGACTAATTTTTTTAAAAATTATGAAATAATTGTGACATATGCTTATAAAAATTATAAAAATATTATTTTTATTAAAATTTAAAAATTATTTGAATCTATTAAATTGAAAGATAAAAATTACGTTTTTTAAACTTAAGAAAAGTCCTAACAAAAAATTTGAATAATTGTGAAATGTTTTGTACTAAAAAAATTAATTAACAAAATAAAAAAAGGCAATAACATAAAATTATACTACTAATTAGCAAATTATAGTTGAAATAGCAATAAATAATTAGCAAATATTAAGGAATACAATAAAACCTTTATTATGATTTTATCCCATAATTCAAAATGCATTAAAAAAATTTCTAAAACAAATTGCAGATTTGAAGAAAAAAATTATTTTCATTAAAATTTAAAAAATAGTTAAATCTATTAAATTATAAAATAAGGATTATGTTTTTCAAACATAAAAAAAGTTTTTCAAATTAGGTTAAATGGTGTAGGTATAAAAAAATAAAATTAATTATCCTTATTTTCAGAAAATAAAAAATTAATTATATATTTTTTTCATGTGTTTTTCATTAATTTTTGTTACCTTACGAAGTTAAGAAAATTTATAACACATAGATAAATTTTGGGAGGTGGCATGAAATTCTTTTGAAAATCTTTTAGATAAGAGATGGGATGTGCTGCTATATATTTTCAATTTAACCTTAAGCTTATTACAATATTCAGATTAATGTATTCCTTTAATAAAATAATCGTTTCGACCTTTCATTTTTTTTGCAAATTATATGACGTTTTACATTTTTCAATGCATATTAATTGCATTTCTTCCAAATTTAACTTTATAGATCACTAAATATTTACATAAATGTGTTCTTTTTTTTATTTCGCACTCTAAAATATATTGATTTAATTATTTAGTTGATATATAAATCTATTTTGTATCTAAATATTATTAAAGTAGGAAGTCTAATTTTAAACTTTGATATTGCAATTTAAGTTAATGGAATAAATTAATGATAATGTCTCATATATTTTTTACATCCTTTTTTCATCATTTTGATAGAGTGGGATAGAGAAAGTGGACAAAACAAACTCGCGTATTTCTCATCGAATAATTAATAGATGATCGATCTCCCTGAAGAGTATGCTTAAGTAAGTACATCCTTCTATAGGGTTGAATAGGAGAAAATTTCATTTTACGTCCTATAACTTAGGCCTAGCCTAATCCAATTTATATCCTTTAAGTTTTTACTTTTTCGATTTCTGTCCTTTTTGGTCAAATTTACGTCCTTTTCGCCGAAAAACTTTAAAACTCACCGGAATGTGAAGAATAAATCGGAATTCCGGCCAAATAGTCCAATTTACGTCCTTTAAGTTTGAAATTTAAAATTTAATAATAATATTTTCTAAAAATCTCATTAAAGATTTAAAAAATCTAAAATATTATTAAAAAACCAAAAATCTCCTTAAAATGAAAAAATATTAAATGTGTAAATAAAATTCAAAATATATCAATAAAATTTTGAAAAATGTCAATACAAATTATAAAATGTGTAAAACAAAAATAAAAAATTCTAAAATTTTGAAAATACAAAAAATAAAAAATATACAATTCAAAGAATGGAAAATGTGTTATTTAAGAATTAAGAAATTCAAAATCTCATTAAAATTTCTAAAAACTCAAAAAATCTTATTAATTTATTAAAAATATGTAGATTAAAAATTACTAATTCTAAAAATTTAAAAAGAATAATAAAAATTATTAATATTTCATTAAAAATCAGACTTGACTCATACTCGTCTGGCATTAAAGTTTTGCTTGAACTCCTAAAAATTTTGGATCCCACGAGATTTTTCAACTCACCGTCGAGGTTGAGTTGAAGTTCCACACCTTGATTGATTTTGGAACCGTCCCAAATTCATTTTCACGATATTTTTAAAATTGTGAAATTTTTTATTTTAAATATTTTTAAATTTTAATTTATAGATTTTTATTTTTATTTTTATGAGCTTTTAGAAAAAAAAATTAAATTTACACATTCAGATTTTTTGAATTGTAGAAATTTTTTAATTACACCAATACTTTTTGGAACGTTTATCTCTTCTAAGACATAAATTTTATAAGGTGTCTTTTTAATTAAAAAATATGTCGGAATTGTAGAAATTTTTAAAAGACATTTTTTAATAGTATGTATTGGTGTAATTTTGAGATGTTTGAAGGTTGTGGTTTAAAGTGAAAAAATATTTTATTGCTAAATAAAGAAATAATGAATCTAATTTGAAATATCCATTTTTAGCAAACGGTGGATCTAAATTGAAACGGGAGAGTACTAAATATTTGACATATTCACATACATACAAAGTGCATTTTTGTAAATTTAATAATACACCAACTGTATCGTCAGGGGATCTTGGAGATAATGATGAGGATTTTCCAAATATTGATATTTCTGAAGAGCATTTGGTTTTAGATGCATGTGATCCAATTGTTGATATAGTTGACAATGTTTACTTTTCCGTCTCTGGCAATTTTGGTACGAATAAGTATTTCGAGGATAGAGTTATACTTCCTCCAATACATAGATAAGTTCAAAGTATTAACGAGACAATATTGACGATGATACATGACGATACAAGAGAATATTTGAGTTCAGTAGTATTTATCCATCAAGGTATACACTTGGTGTTATGAGACATGTGTTTTCTATTGACATACTCTATTTTATTAAGTGTGTTGGTCTACCAAATCATCGATTATTTCTGAAAAATAGGTGTCCCTATAATGCTTATTTGGAATGTTGATCTGAAACCATCCACTTTATTCACCTTCCGAAACCTATGTTTATACACAGACAAATGTTAAAGTCAATTTTTTTCCATGATAGGTGTTTACCTTCCGAAACCTATGTTCATACACAGACAAATGTTGCAGCCTCTAGAGTCAAGAGTAAGAATGAATTGATTTTTTTTGTCTAAATTCAAATGAAAAATATGTAAGTGTACAACAAATGTTGTTTACAAGAAAGTTTTTCGCAATTTGTAATTTCGTATATTGATTATTTTATAAATAAATTTATAATTCTCTATTCTATTATATATATATATATATATATATTATGTAATTTATATTGGTACACCATTTCCTTTTTTTATGTTTTAATAGAATAGCGAATTTATAAATTTATAGAGGAAAATTTATTTTTAGTCCTATAAGTTCGAGACATTCTAAAATAAATTCTTTAAGTTTCAACTTTACAAAATAAGTCATTTACTTTTAATTTTAATCCTTTTTTACATCAATTTTAATCATTTATGTTTTAATTCATTATAAAATGTCACATGTCATGCCACATCATTCTCTCCTCTCTCTATATATATATATTAAAAAATGTAAAACTAATAACACCCCAAAATATTTTATACATAACTTATAATTTTAAATATAAAAATAGATTTATTTTGGATATATTTTCTCGTGGATCAGTGCAATGTCCCAAGATAATTTGATTTTTCTTTTAACTACATTCTAAATTGAGTTCACATACATTTGTTTAACTAATAGTATAATACTATGTGCTAATGGACTCAAATTTTACTCCCGACACAAACACCAAATAAAAAAAAAAAAAAAAGTAAACAGGATATAATTAAAAAACAGTAAATTGTAAACAAAATAATCAATTTCACTTATTTTTAATTTAATCTAAATTTTTAAATAATTATAAATAAATCACTAATATTTAGTATTCCTTGTAAAAAATTGTGCTCAAATTTAATTTGATATATCTTTAATAAATCACTAATTAAAATTTAAATTAAATTACAAATGAGCTAGAAGGATGGGGTGATTTAATTTATAATAAAAAATCATAAGAGAAAGTTCAAATGACCCCTAAAGTATCTGGCCCATTATCCTCATTTTTTTCGTACAGAAATAATGTCTAAACGTCGAACTGTGTCTGTATTTATTCCTCTACTTGGCCACGAACTTTTTTGAATCGAATCGACGAATAATTAATATTCAATAATATAAATTGACCAATCATAGATAAACCAATTAAAGTAAAAATAAATAAATAAAAGTATTATACCAATTTAAAGTTATTTTTTAAAATTAATTTACTATTTATTTAATATAAGAGTTATTTAGTCATTTTATATACATCTATTTTTATATTTAAAATTATAAGGTGTCTATAAAATATTTTGGGGTGTTATTAGTTTTACATTTTTTTTAATATATATATATATATATAGAGAGAGAGAGAGAGAGAGGAGAGAGTGACGTGGCATGATACGTGGCATTTTATAATGAATTAAAACATAAAGGATTAAAATTGATGTAAAAAAAGATTAAAATTGAAAGGTAAATGATTTATTTTGGAATATCTCAAACTTATAGGACTAAAAATAAAATTTCCTCTAAATTTAAACAATACATGTTTAGATTATTTTTTAATTAATAAATTAAAATATATTATAAATTTATTTACGCGAGTCTTACACTAATTATTTGTTAAAGACATAGTAAGTAATGACAAATCGCTAGATTTTAATTTAATTGAGACCACTAACAAGCAAATCAAGTTTGTATCCGGTGAAAATTTAAAGTATAAAACAATAATTTAAATGTAAGACAAATAATTAATTGGTTAGAAAGAAAAATTCAAAACAAAATTAGTGAGTAATTAAGTTAATTAATATAATTTGATTCGTCTTTTTTTTTTTAAAAATAGTTTGTTACATATATATTGTTAGTAATTCGTTAAAAAACTTATTGATCAGAAATTCATGACAACCTTTAATTAGTAAATACAAAATTGTTACTTTTCAATAACATTTATTTGTCGCGAACTTTCACATTATAATTTTCAATCAATAAATATGGAGGGAACTTTCTAGCTAAAAGAGACGATATATTGTCGTCAATTTCTTTGAGTTGAAATATTGTCAATATTTTTTTTCAGCCTTCCGTTAAAAATTTCCGTCGTGAATCCGTATCAAATCAGTGGTAAAAGCATCTTCGTCGTCAAATTCGTATGTCCACCATTTTATTATGCGGTTGAATCTTTCATATACCATTTTCTGGCTCTGATTGTATGTGATTGTGAATCATATTCTTTATTCCATGGGGCAACAAATGAAAAAGTGACTCATATACATATATTAAAAGCGGATTGATTCATCCATTTCACTTTTCGTATTTCACTTGGTGTTCCATTCTACAAGATTTTCAACACGTGTCATTTTAAATGTTATAAGACGTTGATTTCTTTTTAATATGACATATATCAATCATTTATATAATGGATTGAAATGTGAAACAGCAAAATTGAAATTAGTGAAATGATAGATAGTTAGTTCTATGGGTATCTTGTGTGGACATTTTTTTTTTGGGTGCACAATGGAATGGGGCACATACTTGAAGATAGATTCTTTATGCGGGGGCAAGGTGGGATCACGGCACGGGTAGGACGGTCATATATTATTATTTTAATAATAATACAAGTACGGAGTAATATTTTTCAAAATACTTAACATAAAACTAGGATTTCATTAATTTGAAGGATATACAAATGATATTAATAGTATATTCATGAATTTATTTTCATATTTTAGATGTTAATAGTATATCTCATGATACAAAACTCCAAATTATTTTGAGTCATTCTTTTCTTTAAAATATTATTAGAATGGAGCTCCACAAACTCATAACATTAAAATTTTATTAATCTAAATGAAAAATCCTGTCTTATATATAAGACCAACTTTTGCAAATTTTAACAAATTGCTTAATTAGTTACTGTACTGTTGCACTTATTAAGTTGTTATTTCAAACTAATCATTAGATTGGTGAATGAGCTTTGGATTTCAAGTGACCATTTTATGATATTTATCAATCTATAGCTCTGAAACTATTTTTCTATAGCTCTAAATCCGTACTTATTAAAAAACCACACCCTACTATCCAAACACGACCTTATGATATACATTTTGGAAAATGATTGAGCACTTTTGGCTTTGATATTTTGATAAACTTTTGTTTGGACTGATTGTAAGCTACATCTAAATTAAATTAAATTTTGATTTTTTATCCATTATCACTACCTCGTACTGTACTAATTTTTAATTATACTATTATTTAATGATATTTTACGGCCTCAAACGAAACAGTCTTCTTGTGTCTTATATTTTTCATATGTAGTTACACGCATTAAATTATATGGTGTAATTGAGTTCAAATTTTAATTTGGTCCTAATATGTTAGAATAAAAATTTGGGCGCGATTATACACACACCAACATATTGAGTAAACTCACCAAAGAAATTTTTTATCTTAAAGGACATGTAAAATATTATTTATACTCTTGCTATAATTTTTTTTTTAAAATACGAAGATGAGTACACTCACCCATTTCATTTTGCCAGAATCATCCGGATAATGTATCTTAAAGAACATCACATAGTGTTCAAAAAAATTCTTAACAAACACAAAATTAGAAAAAAAGAGATGTTCAAGATTTTTTTTCGGACAAATCAACATTGTTCGAAAAAAAAAAGAGTTGTTCGAGATTTTTTTCGGACAAATCAACATTGCCCGAAAAAAAAAGAGTTGTTCGACATTTTTTTTCGAACAAATCAACAATGTTCGAAAAAAATGAGTTGTTCGAAAATTTTACCTTAACAAAATTAAGATGTTCGAAAGTTTTTCACAAATAAACTTAATGTGTCCAAAAACAATTCCTCAACAACTATCATTTGTACGGAAAAAAAAATTGAACATCTCAGAAATCGAGGAAAATAGTAAAAAAAATGTTACTCTAAACCCTAATCTGCAAACCCTAAACCCTAATTAGATCAAAAAATTAAAAACTTAAACTTACCTTACCGGAAGGCGGCGGCTAAGGGCGGCGGCGAAGAGGGGATGCGCCGTTCGCGGTCGCGAAGGAGAGGTGAGTGTGAACGGGGCGGCGACGGCCGCGAAGGAGAGGTGGGAAAGGGGCAACGACCGCTACGAACGTGGGAGGGCGGCGTCGCTGTCGGCGCGACTGGGGAGGGAGGCAGCCTCTTAGAGGGGAGAGGGTGGACAACGACGGCCGTTTGGGGAGGGGAGGCTTGTCGGCGTCGTTTGTGGAGAAGAGGGAGGTGGGTGCACCAACGTTTGTGAAGTAAGAAATGAGGGAAAGGGGATTTTTTTTTTTTGATCGGTAAAAGGAATTGTATTAATACTGGGTACAAGAGATACCCGAATAATTTAGTGTACAGGGTTTTTCATCAGAGAGGAAACAGTAAAATTAAACTACATAGTGACTCAAACCATGCACTTGAGTGGATCTGTCACCCATGCCTTGAAAGATGAAGTGGTACGAGTGGGATATTTGATTGTGAACCAACTCTAAAGTCTTTCCCTTAGCTCCTCCTTGACCTTTGTGATCGAGAAAGTCTCGTTTCTAAAGAGGACTGCATTTCTCCATTTCCATATGAGCCATACCACGCATAGCCATGTACATGTGGCGGTCTTCTTCCCATTTATTCCTCTAATGAGGCCTCCAAAACCTAGGAAATGATCTAGTAATTCTGGCGATAGAGTTGATGGTATCTTGAGCCAATTCAGACACTCCATCCAAACTTGGTATGCTTGAGGGCATTCCAAGAATATGTGTTTCTCAGTTTCTTCACTCACACCACATAGTACACACCTTAGATCATCGTTCTGGTTGAGAATGTTTCTTCTTCTAAGATTGGATCGTGTTGGCAATCTTCCCCATAAGAGCCTCCATGCGTGAGCCTTGACTTTTGAGGGGGCAAAATTCTTCCAAATGTTCTTGAATCCTTGAATCAGCCCGTCGTCCGGTCGAGTGTTTTGACTTTGGTTGAACAAGGTCGTGTACGTTACTTTTGTGGAGAACTTCCCCGTGTTCGATGCCTTCCATATCCACGAGTCCTCGATTCCGTCTTTGGGTTGGAACCTGCCGATCACAGATATCAGATCGTTAAAAGATATTAGTTCCCTATCAAAGAGTACCCTTCTCCATCTCCAAGTATCCCCCTCCCATATACCCACTTCCCCCACTGTTTTTTCTTTGTCTATGCTAAGCTGGTATAGTCTCCTAAATCTATCTTTAAAAATTCCCTCCCCCGTCCAGTTCTCTTCCCAAAAGAAAGAATTTTTCCCATCCCCTAAAACCTTAGATAGATTTCCATGGAACAAGCCCCCATTACCCTCACCTAACACTTTTAAAACATCCTTCCACCATAATGATACCCTCCCGACCCTCCCTGTTGGGAATAGGTTAAAGCTATTTCCCCTAACAACCCCATATCTAGACCTAAAAACCCTAACACACAAACTGTTTTTTTTCATTTAGGAATCTCCATCCCCACTTCCCCAGTAGAGTTTTGTTAAAAAATCCAATATCTTCAACCCTTAGCCCACCTAGTTGTTTCGTATTGCAGACTCTTTTTCAATCAATTCATGCTACTCTCTTCCCATTACTCCCACCCCCAAAGAAAATTATGTTGTAGCCTCACAATCTCACTCATAGTTTTCTCTGGTATATAGTAGAAAGACATATAGTATGTCGGAAGAGAAGAGATAACTGAGTTCAACAGCGTGATCCTGCCACCCATGAGGGAAATTAATTAAAGTTTGAAATGGAAGAGGGTGTTTTTGAGTTTTTGAGATTTTCACGTATGTTCTCAACTCACAGTGTGTGTACTCATCCAGTGAATGTTCTCAATAGGTTGGTGTGTGTATAACAACACCCTTAATGATTTAATTTTTTTTTTTTTTTAAATTCAACAAGATTTTGTCTTTTTAGAATAAAGCATTCCATGGGCTTTCTGACTCGTCGGCCCAATTATCCCTAAAATGGGCCAAGGCCTAAACCTGTAGCCCAGGACCAGTTAGTTTAACAAATAATTCTTCCATCTTGGCTTGAAGAAAAAGAAAAGAAAACCCCCTCTTTCATATAGAGCGAGAGAAGAACAGAGTGATAGACACGCAAATTGTTGAATCTACACTCTCCAATCTCACAAAAATCAAGTCTATTATAAATTCAAAATGTTCAGAAACCAGTACGACACCGACGTCACGACATGGTCGCCGGCGGGGAGGTTATTTCAAGTAGAATACGCCATGGAGGCGGTTAAGCAGGGCTCAGCGGCGATAGGGCTGAGATCGAAGACTCATGTGGTGCTCGCGTGTGTCAACAAGGCGAGTTCAGAGCTTTCTTCACACCAGAAGAAGATCTTCAAGGTCGATGACCACATCGGTGTAGCTATCGCTGGGCTCACTGCTGATGGACGAGTGCTTTCCCGATACATGCGCAACGAATGCATTAATTACTCGTATACGTACGAGTCTCCACTCCCCGTTGGTCGCCTTGTTGTTCAGCTTGCGGACAAGGCTCAGGTTTAATTTAATTTTTCGTTTAAACCCTAAGTGTTCAATTTCTTATTTCTTTATTCCGTGCTAGTTTGGTGGTTTGTCTGGTGCATCACTGCATTGTGTAATTGAGAGGAAGGTTTTAGGATTTAGGGCTTGTTGTTAGGGAACTTCTCGAATGTTCAATGAAGATTGTTCCATTTAGATTATAATAACAATATTCGTTGGTGCTATGCGGTGCTGATAAAATCAGTGTAATTGAAGGTTTGATTTTTTTTATTTTTTTATTAAGGGGTAATAGTATGAGAATTTCACAATCTATGTGAAGAGACTTTCTATTATTTTATTTTTTTGTGAACGTTCATTGCGTTGATCTACGTAGATAGAATGTATGTAAACAAGTATTTCATCTCTTGACTATATACTGAGAGAGGAATGGCGCATTCAGCTTTTGGAACTGAGCTCTAGGGTTTTAGAGTAAGTGCAGAGAAGGAATTCCTTAATTAAGGTTTTCTCTAAAGGAATATTGGATTATGTGATACTATAAACTAATAGTGATGGACATACAAAAATGAAATTTGACATATAAAGAGAAAAATGAATGAAACTAGAAGTTGAATCTTGGTTTTTGACAAATAATTTTTATTGTTTTGGTGGAAAAAATAAACTTGACGAACTGTTGTGCTACATATGAAATGACGTTGACGTGTTCATATTGCAAGTGTACAATCTTAGATTTCTATACTAAATCTCTTCAGAAAGCTTATTGTGAAAAAATTGTCCTCTTATGCTTTGCTTGTGACTGTAATATAACTGTGTCACTAAGTGCCAGCACAACTTGACCTGTCTCTATGTAAATTAAGAGGGAGTAGCCTTGAAGGATTGGCTGCAATGTGGCCAAACCAATGAAATTTTAGAAGCCCAATTTTTGTTTACACAGGGTAGTCAAGTGTTCAAATCCAAACTTATGTGATATTTAGTGGGGAAACAGAGGAATTTGCTAAACTGGGCTTCTTCTCTTTACTGGGTTAACATGGATTCCTCATCCATGCTAATGTTACCATGGGCATTTGGGTGACTGCATTATAATAGATATTTGTTGTGTTCCAGTGGTTACATATTGAAACACATAACTTCTGTACACATTTTTTATTACTCAATTTTTTAACTGCTTTCCTCCTGTTTCATGATTAGGTGTGTTCTTTATTACTGGGATTTGGGATATGTGAACAGTTTATCACTTTTGAAGTCTGTTCTGTTGACTTTATTGTGTTTAACCTGGTAGATTTGGTTTGGAATTTAAAGCAGTAGGGGTTGCGATAAAAAATAAGATGTGGATTGTGGATATGCTGATTATGCTTAAAAAGTTGGTTTAATGTCAATATTGCGTTTTTCAGATCATTGTTGATTCTGTTTATACTTGGTACACACATACAAGTTGGATGATTGCAGTTTTTCTGGCAATGTTTTTGCAAAGAAATGAATTTTTATTATTTATAAAAATTCTGTAACAATTGAAAAATGTAGATAAAATTTTTCTTTATTATTTATATGTCTTTTGCATATGGATTATGATGGCCTCAAATTTCACTCTATTTTTAGCCTTCCATTGAAGTTCAACCAGTTTTTCTAGGTTTTCTTGGGTTACATATTATGTGAACTTGCATATCTCTTGCTACATTTTTTAGATAAAAAGGATGCTGTTGTCTATTTGCATCATGAAGGTTTCAGTTCCATATTATTTCTATATGTTGAACAACAGTGATGTTCATTTTGTGGTTGCTTCTCTGAAAATCTTCCATCTGTAGAATACTCACATTTGCCAAATTATTTGATCATAGTTGCTAAGATACCAATTGATGATGACATCAAATTCGACCTTAACTAATCTTCTGTTTTCCATGAAATTTAATGCTACACGCTGTTATGTTTGAGGTTACTGTTGAGGCTGTCCCATGAAAGATTTTCTCTATTCTTAATGAATTTCTGTCACTTATTGTAGAAGTGTGTGCAAAGTTCTTTATGTCCGATACAAGTTTTTCTGGGGCTATAGAATTGTATCTACATGCTTGTCATATTTTTTCTTGGTTAAAGTCTCATGCTTTTGTGTGCTGTTCCAATTTTCTGATTCTTCTCCATTTTACTTTTGACAAAAACTTGTTTGAGATGGATTCATTCATGAAACGGTTCTCATCACATATACTCCCTCCGTCCACACTTGAAATGCACTCTTGTTTGTGCGTGGGTTTTAAGGAATATTGATAATTTATGTAGAAAATAGATGTGTAAAGTAAAAATTGAAGGATGAATTAGTGTATTGGGGGAATAAATATTTCCATTTATAGAAGTGTGAATATTAAGTGTGGACGGTGGGAGTATATTTAATGATCCATGGGCTTATGACCCTACCCAAATCATGTTTTGAAACAAAGTAAGGTGTAAACACTAAAGTGGGTCTCCGTCTCATACATGAGACCGTCTCTCACAAGACTTCCTCTTTATTATTTCATGTTTCCTTGTGATCAGATTCCTGTTTTACTGTGAGTCAATAAAATATCTGTTTTACTGGGATTTCTTGTATATATCAAATCAAGCATGTAGGTTACGTAAGCGACCATCTAGTTACTGGATGAATCACAGAGCAATCGTTATCTGGTCTTTCTTTCATGAGTAAAACTTGGGTGCTCCAGTTGACAGTGCAACTGGTGCACAACTAATGGTGTCCAACTAATGCCTTTTTAAAATGCATTTGAGTTGCACGGTGCAATTGGTGCATACAAGTATTTGTCTTCTTTCATATGTTGATTGAAAAAGCTTCATTTGCTAAGGTCTAGGATATATTACTAAGCATAAGTTTCATTGGTGATTTATAGGTCTGCACTCAGCGCTCATGGAAACGGCCATATGGCGTTGGCCTGCTGGTTGGTGGTCTAGATGAATCGGGAGCTCACCTATATTACAACTGTCCAAGTGGCAACTACTTTGAGTATCAAGCATTTGCAATTGGGTCCCGATCACAGGCTGCAAAGACCTACTTAGAACGTAAGTTTGAGAGCTTTACAGACTCATCACGAGAAAATCTGATCAAAGATGCACTTTTTGCTCTGAGGGAGACGTTGCAAGGTGAAAAACTGACAAGCACGATTTGCACCATCTCTGTACTGGGGTTAGGAGAGTCATTTCAGGTATTGGACCAAGAAACTGTGCAGAAACTGATTAATGAATTTGAAGTAGTAGGTGAAGAAGCACCCCCTGCTGAAGAGGCTGCTGCTGAACCAGATGCAGCTGCACCTGCTGCTGGTGAGGAAAGCACGGCTGATCAAGGTGCGGCTCCAATGGACATTTAGCATGCTTTTCTATTCTCGTCAAATTCTGAAACTCCTTACATTTGTTATTCCCCAGTGCAACAATTTAAGTTTATCTTGTCTTGTGCGTTGCTTTGTATTTGTATTCTGATGCGATTTATGAGTGTTCTCGCACTATGGATTTTGTTCATTTAAGCACGTTACTACATTATCTGATAGACTCCCTTTTCAAATATGCTGATAATTTGGCACGTTACTATGTCATTCATTCTATGTCATTGGGATGTGTTTCGGTGACACACGATAACTCAGCTTCCTTAAACTGAATAAAAAAATTAAAAAAAGTATTGAAGTAAAGGGTGGCATTCATCCTAACACAATAATAACGGTTAAATATGAAAATAACCATTCAGGAGGTAATGGTAATGCCTAACACCAAAGGGAAATGTGGGTTCTATGTTAATTGAACGATTTGATATGGTTACTACTCAAAGAATGCATATGTTTGTTTCGGTGAATATGTACACTTGAGGAGTTATCTAAAACAAGTCATGGAGAAGTATGAAGTTGCAGTCACAACCTCATTCGAAGTACAAGCAAGTCAAGTGCATTGCAAATATTCGAAGTACAAGCAAGTCAAGTGCATTGCAAATTTTTATTGGGAAAAGGTCTACAGAGAGAATTGTGTATTTTTTTTAATTATGAAAGAAGAGAATTTTCTGGAATTCAAAGGAACAACACGAGAGAGATGTTGGGCTTTGGGGAAATTGCAATTAATTGTAAGGCTAATTTCAACAACATGACGTCATTTGGAGGTGAGATAATCGACCTTTTGAAAAAATCGAGAAAGAGAAGTGGAGCGAGCACTCATATTTATTTTTTGGAATTGCAAATGACTAATATTGAGATAGAGAACTCAAAGAGTTGTGGTATACACAAACTAACGAGTTTAAAGACACAGTGATTGATAATAGACAAATAGCTTTAATCACCGTAAATCGATTAGGATTGATATGAACAATAATGCAGTTCACTGAAACACAAATTTATCAAGCTGTGGACTATGATATACAAAATTGGCAATATATGATACATCCTCTGTCCCAGTGAAAACTACCCATGAACTTTAGGTACGAAAGTTGAAAAATATGATAAAATAAGTATGTGATTTAATTGATAGAGAAAAATATAATAAAATGTGAAACGAAAAGATTGACATGTCCCCCGAATCGTCCATTTATTTTATACTGTAATATAATATAGTAATATTTTGTACTCCAGTATTTTCTAATACCATATTCATCATATTCATTGATTCTTTATGAATTTCATGTAGCAAAAGTACAAATGTAAATATATTTCGACTTGTGTGTATATATTGTGATATAATGTAGAGTTTATAAAAAAAATTCATTTTAGGAGTTTGAAAGTTATCTTGAACGTAAAATGTGTAAGTTATTATGAAAGGAGAGAGTAATAACTTCTCAAAAGTATATGATTATATCACAAAACTCTCTATTATGTAAGATAAATAAAAACTTGAAAAGAGCATAAAAAGAGTATGATAATTGATTAGAGGTTAAATCACAAAATTTTCCATAATGTAAGATAAATAAATTGAAACATAAGGTTTCAACATTGTTTGCAAATGCTAATCTAATAGAGATTGCAGTTGCAGGCTAATAAAATAAAATATTGGCTTAGAAAAAAAAAGGTTGAAATTACAGATTATCCCCATGTAGAGGGATAGCAAGCCCTTTCGCCTGCATTTGTTTATACATCCATTGCCAGTTCTCCGGATTTACCTCACCACCAAGAGACCGAATAACGGAGCCACCGCTACAAGAGCCAATCTTACAGCACTCTTCCAAAGAAAATCCTTTAACCAATCCGTACAAAAATCCACTAGCAAAGAGATCACCAGCACCAGTTGCATCAACGGCCTTCGACTCCCCTATTGCTGGAACTCGTACAACCTACAATACAATTAGTTTACTAACTATTTGTCTGATTCTATCCAAAATGGTGTTCCTAATTATTTGTCACTTTGCGAATAACAAAAAGTTAACACTTTTTTCCACCAATACCCCTATTAACCATCCTTTTGTAATTATCATCAAGTAGTAATAAATAAGGGTATAAAGTAGAATAGTCTTTTGATATTCTAATTAATAAAAGTTGGTTGTGTGAATGCATACAATGATAATTAGTAAACAATCCGAATCTAAAGAAAAGCCCACTAAATAAACATACCTCTTCTCCATGCATTGCAATGCATCCCTTTGCGCCTAATGTCACTACTGTCCATCGGCAGTATTTCGCCAGAAATTTAAGAGCTGATTCAGGATTCACATTGTCTTCATCACTGCGAATTAAATGGACAAAGTTTATGTATTATTGAGATACTCTTTCGCATCACCAGAGACCCACAAAAGATTCTTTCTCTCTTTTTCTAGCATTATTGCACAACATATTATCCATGACGAATAAATGGAGCTCACCTCACGAGTTCTGCGGCTTCGTCCTCATTAGCAAAACAAAGGTCAATGCTTCCAGATTCCAATAACTGTAAAAGTTCTGGCTTGAATTTTCGCACCATCTGCAGAGAAAAAGACAACTTTACGTTTCACCATAATGTTCAACAAGCCCAAAAACTTTAAGCTTGCGAAAGGTGTTACCTCAAAACTAGCCAGGTCGAGCGAAACACAAACACCTACTTGCTTAGCAATCTTAATGGCAGCTTGAGTTACTTCTAAATTAAAGATTCCGTATCTCATCACGAGCCACTTGAGTAGGTTAACAAAATTTGGCAAGAAGAAGCAAGTTATCAAAAGTTGAAAAAGGTTAAAGTAGTCATATCACCATGTTTGGAACAACCAAAAGGGCATGTTTTTAAATTTTAGTTTACCTTTGAACCTCTCAAATCTGATGAAGTCAAATCATTTGCCTGATGAGAAAGAGCATATGATTATCAATTTATCATATTAAAGTTTGAAGAAACAATGTAAATAACTTTCTTGAGAGTCATTGCAACAGCATACACACCTGAACTTTAACAGCACTAGAGAGGCATGGACGCATTGTACGGTTACCAACTTCATCAACTAAGCAAACACACTGCACCACAGGTTACAAATTGCATACATAAACCACCTTTTGTCAATTATACAAAGAAGCTCCTGCGAATCAGGGAGCCTACCTGAGCTGTGTGCCCACTTTTCAGCCTCAATCTTGACAAATCAACTTTATAGGAGTTCATGTTATCTATAAACAAGTTTCCTTCATCATCGTCCCCACATGCACCAATTATCCCACAAGTAATACCAAAACCAGCAGCTAAACCTCGAATTGTATTTGCAACACTCCCACCTGCTATTGTTTTCAATGAAAAAGCATCTTGTGCTTTAACCTCCCTCAAAATGAACTTCAACTCATCGGCCTCAACCTATATACAGTCAACGAAAATCGATGATATCTAATGAAATTTAGTAAAATACAGAACCTCCATTCTGAATTACAACACAAAACACCATGCTTGCAGTTGCAGGAACAAAACTATTGCAATAATTCTAGTTCAGAGATACACAATTCAAAATAAACATAAGAAAGATTCACACTTTACATTAATAAGAGAAAATGAAAAAATAAAATAAAAAATACGCACTCTACATTCCCAATCAAAACACAAAAATAGATAAATAATAAAAATATAAAGTGAAGAGGAGTTACAGGAAAGGAACCACCGGGCTCTCCCGGGATCCGTGAAAGGAGAGACGAATCAACCCTTGCCACGTGGTCAACAAGAGCAGAAGGCTGCAGGCCGAGTATCACCGGAACCGCCTCGCTGGAAATTTGATTAGTGTGAATTTCAATACCCATTAATTGGGAGTGAAAAGATGGAAAGATCGGGATGGAAGGGGGCGAATTAACCTAATCCTTGTTTCTACTTTAATGACGGCCGCCCCTTTCCACTCTCCCCTCCCTTTGTTTCCTAAAGCATCTATTTATAAGCACTGCCAAGCCCAACCCACCCGCCATCCCCAAGGTCTGTGACTCACTGATTCCATGGTTGATAATCACTATACTATTTTTAATTGTTTTGATATCCATGGGTCGGTAGGTGGGCTGACCCGTTATATTGCTGGGTCCCCCACCCATCAATTTTATTTTATTTTATTTTGAATCTAATCGAATGAAGAACCGGTCACTAATTCGGTCCAATTACTCATTTAAAATCGTTGTGAACAAAAGAAACCTAGTCAAAATTTAAAAAACCAGCCACAATTAAATTAGTGAACCAGTAAAACCAATCGAATTATATATATATATATATATATATATATATATATATTTTATTAATTCCTTTATGATTTAAGTTTAGTTTTGATTTTTCGTTTTTCATATCATTTTCACGACCAAAAGTTTGACTCAAAAATTTCAGTTTATGTTATAAATATATAAATGTATTTTTTTAAATGGAAGTCTTGTATGTACTCAAGTACATCGTGTATTTGAGTAGACTTTAACCAGTCAAATGTTGACCGTTGATCGGTCAACGGTCAAACTTTAACTTTTTTATTTTTGAAAAAGTGTATGTTATTATAACTAAAAAAATGTATCTTTATTTTTTTTAATGAAAAATGTATGCTACTATATTGAAAAGTGCAACATTGTTTTTAATGAAAAATATATGATATTATAACTGAAAAGTGTATGAACTATTAATGAAAAGTGTAT
Source organism: Galeopsis tetrahit (assembly GCA_963675135.1). Lineage (NCBI taxonomy): Eukaryota > Viridiplantae > Streptophyta > Magnoliopsida > Lamiales > Lamiaceae > Galeopsis > Galeopsis tetrahit. Next base: position 66,521,305 of record OY776131.1, read on the forward strand.
GTTATATATTAATAAAAAGTGTATGTTATTATAACTGCAAATTATATGACCTATTATGAAAAGTGTATGTTATTATAACTGCAAAATATATGATATTTAATGAAAAATGTATGTTATTATAACTAACAAGTGTTGTTCTATTAATGAAAAGTGTAAGTTATATATTAATAAAAAGTGTATGTTATTATAATTGAAAAGTGTATGCTAATGATACACATTTTGGTTATTTGCACACTTTCGTAATCTAGAAAAATTGGTGCTAAATTTTTTTTAAAAAATTATTACTCCGTATTATTTATACACATTTTATTATTTTTTACTTGCACTTTTATTACTATTAAGGGCATGTTTGATAGCTTAGATTAAACCTAGATTAATTATATATCATTTTTATTGGTTGTTTGATAACTTAGATTAAGGGTAGATTATGCTTTAAAATTTAAAAAGTTTAGTTATCATCCTAATCTTAGATAATCAGTCTATGCTATCAAACATGCCCTAATGATATTATTAGTAAGTGCATTAAGATATTATTAGTACTTGTACTTTTTTTATAAAGTATAAAAAAGCTGGTGCTAATTTTTTTTAAAAAAAATTATTATTTGTTGCACTTTTAATCCAAGAGCAACCACTCGGCCCCAATGACTTTTGTTAAGTATTGTGTTATTTATCCTATATATACGCAAATATTTTCTATATTTATCGTATAATCCAAGAGCAATCACTAGGCCACGATAACTTAAGTACACATCAGCCCAACTCCTTTTTTAATTCGATATGAGATGTTGAAGATTTAAAATATTAAAAAAAATTGATAAGGTTATATTTTGACGGTTAAATCACCCGTCAAACCGGTCTGATGAGAAGACCTATATTGCAAGTTCAAAATACACGAGATAGGGCGATTTTTTCTTTTTGTATACTTTTTGGTTTCAGTTTGATTTCAAGGAAAATCAATTTTTTTTTTTTAATATCCGTCCCGTTCCGAAATATAAAATGTACATATTTTTTTTTAGACTTATATATATATATTCAAATATTGTTTCGATTATATATGTTTTATTCTTTTAAATCATTTTTAAATAATTAATTTTATAATATAATTGATTCTTAATAACATAATTTTTATATATATATATATATATATAATAATTAAAGTATAAAAAAAAAAAAAAACCGGGTCAAGATACCCGATATCAATAGGGACAGGGATGGAGATTTAAAAAAAAATCCACGTCGAGGTCAGTGCCGGAGGAGGCATAACCCGATCCCGCCCCATTGCCACTCCTAGCATGAGATCCATGTGTTTCATATTTCACTCAATCCATCTTTTGAAGGATATTTCATACGTGAAAACCATGAAATTTATACTATACCCTTGTTTAGATTATGCAAATTAAAAGAAAGTCAAAGATGGAGAAGCAAATTGTTTTTCCTCCTACAATGGGGGCATATAGTTCATTACTCATGTGAGGTTTATCTCAAGTCTCCTAAACTAGACGAGTGCGACTCGTCTTGTGAAGATCAGGTAGATTCTACTCTACTACTCTACTCGTCTGTTGGGCAGATCAGTCGAGGTACTTAGTCGATAGAAGTCTTCTGAAGGACTCAGCTGTTGGGCGTATCAGCTGGTGGAGTCAGACAAGTTAGCTCAGACCAGATCAGATGAGTTGGAGGAGTCCAAACAGATGAGATGGGTGTTGCGAAGGACAAGACGAGTTGGGAAGACCAGACAAGTAGAGGTCTGACCAGACTAGTTGAGTTCTGATAGCAGGGTTAATTTTTGGCTAAGTATGGAGTCGTCTTGTCTTGCGAAGACAAGTGAAGGGCAAGGAGGTCAATTCAGATTGAGTCACGCTGAAGGTGTGAGTTTGTTACACGGTTGTAACAAAATCCACGTGGAAACAGAGCACACTTTCAACACACGCTGCAATCACCCTTGACAACCTATAAATACCCCATTACTTGTAATTGTAATTCTTGACGCGTACGAGCATTCGTTTTGAGAGTTGAGAGTTCACGAGTGAAGTGAGGATAAATCCCTTTCCGAGTGATGAGTGTTTGTAAACATCTCTTGAACTAATCAAATTGAAGTCGTGTGTCCAGTGGATGTAGATCACGTTGATCGAACCACTTAAATCTTCTTGTGCTCTGTTTTTCGTTTTCGTTTATATTTGTGAATTGCCATGCTTTCGTTGGATTGATTATCGGCCGATTATTTTGCTTGTGATTGGAGACGTCTAATCGGAGTTGAATTATCATTGACAATCGTAACAATTGGCGCCGTCTGTGGGAAGCGAGAGGATCGAGAGGAACCGATTGTCAGCCATTAATCAACTGCCAGTTCGAAGATGGAGAATTCAACCAAGTATAATATTGAGAAGTTCTCAGGCACGGGTGACTTTGGGCTGTGGAGAGTCAAGATGCAGGCTCTCCTAGAACAGCAAGGGTTGTTCGACGTGCTCGAAGAGTCTACAGCCCCAGCTGGTGAATCTGCAACAGTTGCTGCTGAAAGGAGCAAGATGCTCAGGAAAGCTCGAAGTAATATTCTGCTCTGTCTTGGTGATAAGGTTTTGAGAGAAGTTGCTAAAGAGAAAACCGCGAAAGAGCTCTGGGACAAGCTAGGTAAACTTTACATGGTTAAAACCTTAGCTAACCGTCTCTATTCGAAACAGAAGCTGTATGCCTTCAGAATGGTGGATGACAAACCCATTCCGGATCAGCTTGATGAGTTCAATAGAATTCTTGATGATCTAGAGAATTTAGATGTCAAGTTAGAGGAAGAGGATAAAGCTCTGATTCTATTGAGTGCTCTCCCTAAGTCCTTTGAAATCTTAAAGGATACCATCTTGTATGGTAGGAAGGAAAGTATTACATTGGAGGATGTAATGCTGGCTGTCAAGTCCAAGCTGCTGCACAACAAGACGTCTCAAGTAGACAAGGTCAGTAGCGGAGAAGGATTGACAATCAGAGGTGGCCAGAAGCGATCTGATGCCAAGAAGAGGTCTAGTCAACCCAAAGGAGCTGATAAGGGAAAATCAGTTGTGTCCAATCAAGGTGAAGCAGTGTGCTACCATTGCAACAAGCCTGGGCACTATAAGAATGCTTGTCATAAATACAAGCAGTTCTTGAGGAAATCTGGTGCCAATACCTCTAATGACAAGAATCAAGCTAATCAGACTCAAGTTGAGAAGGAGCATGAAGGCTATGAGTCTGCTCAAGCACTAACCATCACATCCTCTACAGAACAGCAAGCATGGATCCTTGATTCAGGGTGTTCTTTCCATATGACTCCAAGACGAGATTGGTTTCATGACATCAAGCAACAGAAGGGCGGTTCTGTTCTGCTTGGGAATGATCACACTTGCAAAGTTGTTGGAGAAGGTAGTGTTCACCTGAAGATGTTCGATGGGGTAGTAAGAATACTCAAGAGTGTTAGGTACGTACCTGAACTCAAGATGAATTTGATCTCACTTGGGATGCTGGATTCTATGGGCTATAAATTCCAGTCGGCTGATGGAGAGCTCAGTGTGTCAAAAGGGGAGCTGACTGTCCTGAAAGGTGAGAGAAGAAGTGATCTCTACTTTCTTAAGGGAGAAACAGTAGCTGGTAGATCAGATGTAGCGGAGGTGCAAGACAACTCGATGTTGTGGCACAAAAGACTAGCTCACGTAGGCGAGAAGGGCCTAGTGGAGTTGTCTAAACAAGGTCTGCTTGGCAAATACAAGATCACTCAACTCGACTTGTGTGAGTCTTGTATCCTTGGTAAGTCCAAGAGACTTAAGTTTGGTAAGGGTGTTCACTCTACCAATGGGATCATGGACTATGTCCATTCTGATCTATGGGGGCCAGCGAGGAATCAGACGAGGTCTGGTGGAAAATACTTCCTGTCTATCATAGACGACTACTCAAGAAAGGTGTGGGTGTCTATTCTGAAGTCGAAGTCAGAAGCATTTGAGAAATTTAAGGAATGGCTCATTGAATGTGAAAATGTCACAGGCAAGACTCTCAAACATTTGAGAATTGATAATGGTATGGAGTACCTATCAGACGAGTTCAATGCGTTCTGCAAATCGAAAGGAATAGTACGGCATAGGACTGTGCCAGGGACCCCTCAGCAAAATGGAGTAGCTGAGAGGATGAACCAGACACTACTTGAGAGAGTCAGGTGTATGTTGAACAGTTCTTGTCTGCCGAAGGTGTTTTGGGGAGAGGCTGTGTCTACTGCAGCCTACTTGATAAACAGGAGTCCTTCCTCGGCTGTGCAATACAAAACCCCAGAGGAGTTGTGGTCTGGACGTGCAGCCGATTACAATCATTTGAAGGTGTTTGGATGTCAAGCTTATGCTCATGTCAAGCAAGATAAGCTTGAGCCTCGAGCATTGCGATGCGTGTTTGTTGGGTATCCTTCTGGCGTGAAAGGATACAGGTTATGGTGCCTCGAAGCTGGGATGCAGAAATGTATAATCAGTAGAGATGTTACGTTTGATGAGAGTCGGATGCCTCTATCAGAACAGACTAGTACGAGTACTAGTGCAGCTGATAACCAACCAGACGAGACACAAGTCGAGGTGGAGCAAGTTGACTCCACAAGACCAGTTGGAGATGATATTGATCCAGATGAGGAGGGCGATCCTCAAGGCGAGAATGATCTTCAACATTATCAGCTGGCACGGGACAGAACCAGACGAGAAGTCCACCCACCTCAGAGGTATGGTCAAGCTGACATAGTCTCATTTGCATTATGTGCAGCTCTTGAGGTGGAGTCTCTGGAGCCAAAGTCTTATACAGAAGCCATTAGCTGCCACGACAAGGAGAAGTTGATAGTTGCTATGGAGGGGGAGCTGCTTTCTCTGAACAAAAACCAGACATGGGAGACTGTTCAAAGGCTCAAGAACAAGAAGTTGGTTGGGTGCAAATGGATCTATAAAAAGAAGGTGGAGGCTCAGAGGGGTGGCAGACTTAGATACAAGGCGAGGCTTGTAGCTAAGGGATTTACACAGAAAGAAGATATCGATTTCAATGAAATCTTCTCACCTGTTGTGAAGCATTGTAGCATCAGAATCTTGTTAGCTATGGTTGCTCAATTCGAATTGGAGCTACATCAGATGGATGTGACCACAACTTTCTTACATGGATCTCTAGACGAGAGGATCTACATGAAGTTACCAGAAGGGTTGGACGTAGAAGAAGGGGAAGACAAGGTCTGTCTATTGAAGAAGTCCCTCTATGGCCTCAAACAAAGCCCTAGACAATGGTACTTGAGATTTGATGAGTACATTTGCTCAGCTGGTTTTACAAGGAGCTTGTACGACAGCTGTGTCTATTTCAGACGGGTTGGGACTGGAGTTACCTATCTTCTGTTGTATGTTGATGACATGTTAATAGCAGGCGAGTCTATTGACAGTGTTAATCAAGTTAAGGAGATCCTCAAACGGGAGTTTGAGATGAAAGATCTTGGTGAAGCCAAAGTGATTCTTGGGATGGAGATCAGTAGACTAGACGGGTCTATTCTGCTGAGTCAACCTACTTATCTTCAGTAGGTGTTAGAGAGGTTCAGAATGCATAAGGCAAAGACTGTCTCTACTCCTATTGGCCAACATCATCGATTGTCCAATCTGATGAGTCCCAGGAACAGCCAAGAGCGAACTCAGATGAGCAAGATACCTTATGCCAGTGCTGTAGGGAGTTTAATGTATGCTATGGTGTGTTGTAGGCCAGACTTGACGCATGCTATGAGTGTGATCAACAGATATATGAGTGATCCAGGCTTAAGCCATTGGGAAACGATTAAGTGGGTTATGAGATATGTTCTGGGATCAGCACAGACGGGTCTGAAATTTCAGAAGATGCCAAGTGAGGGGGATGCACTTGTGGGATACGTGGATGCAGATTACGCAGCCAATGTTGACACTCTAAAATCCTTAACAGGATATGTGTTCACTCTATTTGGTACGGCAGTGTCGTGGAGGTCTATTCATCAATCCGTAGTTGCATTATCTACTACTGAAGCGGAGTACGTGGCCTTGACTGAGGCAGTCAAGGAAAGCATGTGGCTGAAAGGGATTCTTAAGGAATTTGGTTTATCTCAGAACATTGTGACTGTCTTCTGTGATAATCAAAGCGCAATTCATCTCGCAAAGCATCAAGGGTATCACGAGAGAACCAAGCACATTGATGTGAAACTGTACTTTGTGAGAGACATTGTGGAGAAGGGGAGCGTCCAGGTGGTTAAGATAGCTACTGAGGAGAACCCTGCTGATGCATTTACTAAGGCATTACCAAAGGAGAAGTTTGGTTTATGTCTTAGGTCAGTTGGTTTGCATTAGTGACCTCTGCGGAAAAGGCTACTAGTCTGGTGGCGGCATATTAGTAGTAGAGTCTGTCCTTTGAGAAGGATAGATCGGAGCTGTTAGTTCAAGGTGGAGATTTTGAGCTAAAGGTGGAGAATTGTGAGGTTTATCTCAAGTCTCCTAGACTAGACGAGTGCGACTCGTCTTGTGAAGATCAGGTAGATTCTACTCTACTACTGTACTCGTCTGTTGGGCAGATCAGTCGAGGTACTTAGTCGATAGAAGTCTTCTGAAGGACTCAGTTGTTGGGCGTATCAACTGGTGGAGTCAGACAAGTTAGCTCAGACCAGATCAGATGAGTTGGAGGAGTCCAAACAGATGAGATGGGTGTTGCGAAGGACAAGACGAGTTGGGAAGACCAGACAAGTAGAGGTCTGACCAGACTAGTTGAGTTCTGATAGCAGGGTTAATTTTTGGCTAAGTATGGAGTCGTCTTGTCTTGCGAAGACAAGTGAAGGGCAAGGAGGTCAATTCAGATTGAGTCACGCTGAAGGTGTGAGTTTGTTACACAGTTGTAACAGAATCCACGTGGAAACAGAGCACGCTTTCAACACACGCTGCAATCACCATTGACAACCTATAAATACCCCATTACTTGTAATTGTAATTCTTGACGCGTACGAGCATTCGTTTTGAGAGTTGAGAGTTCACGAGTGAAGTGAGGATAAATCCCTTTCCGAGTGATGAGTGTTTGTAAACATCTCTTGAACTAATCAAATTGAAATCGTGTGTCCAGTGGATGTAGATCACGTTGATCGAACCACTTAAATCTTCTTGTGCTCTGTTTTTCGTTTTCGTTTATATTTGTGAATTGCCATGCTTTCGTTGGATTGATTATCGACCGATTATTTTGCTTGTGATTGGAGACGTCTAATCGGAGTTGAATTATCATTGACAATCGTAACAACTCAAAGTAGTAAATTGGTGTCCCTTTAAATGTTAATAGCCAGTTTGATAGTGTAGATTAACTTTAAAATAAATTGGTAAACAAATTCAATATAGATGTTTAATCAAGTTTAATACAGTATAAAATTTATACACAACATGTAACAATATATTTAATTGTGTGCATACCAAATGAACGAAGTATACACAATTTGTGATTCGAGTCGAACACGCAAAAGGGACAATTATAATGTGACATAACTTGATAATAATAGACTATATAGGAGTATTTGTTGTAGGACGCAAAAGGGGCAATTCTAACGCCAAACGCATTCACCTCCCATTTACTAGATCATGTCTTTAACCTCCCATAAACATAATAATTTTGTCATTTTGGACCTGGCGAAGTTTGCCTCAAATAGTTGAACTTATCTTTCCAATCGAAATTCAATGTATTGAATATTGGGTGAGTCTTATCTTCACATTGTTACAGTAAGTAATACTTTTAAATTTTCAAAGTAATACTTCCAAATATATATACTCAATTTTTTTCATATATAAAATATAAATGATGTCAGGTATAACTATAGTTCATCGTGTTGCACAATTATATAGTAACGTGGAAGAAACCACCTCATCTCAATTAAATAATTATCATGGCCAAAAATTCAAAGTCAAATATAAGTGCAATTAGGTGAATCCCAAAAATTATCAATTCTCAAAAAGTCAAAAGTTTTGAATCATATTTAACGAATCATTCAATTGCATGGCCTGCTAAATGCTTTCAGTGGAAGTTACCAGTGAATAATATTTTTAAAATGGAATATTATATCGTTACAAATTATAAATATCTATTATCAATTTATACCAATTTTTGGTACGATTCTATACAAAATTTATGTCATAAATTGTGTGTGTTGTCACGAAATAGAATTAAGTTGTTCTTTTATATTATTAGTGGCGAATTATTATTTCAATATATAACATTTTATACATAGGAAAGTTTATTGAAATTATTTCCTAGGGTGGAAAAAAGTAATAATTAAGTATATACAGTTTTGTCAATTGAATAAAAAAAATGGTGAATGCTAAGGTGTAATCTACTCAGCCTCTGAGAATGGAGGAATTTTCGATAGAAATCCAAATAAGAAAAAGACAATATACATACGATATTCCCCTCACAAACAAAGCCTGTATTTCTACAGTACCTCATTTTCACTTTCCCATTTCTTCCAACAAACTTTTAGTTTACTACTGATAATCATGTAATATATTATTAATTTATTGCATGTTTTAGAGATAAATGTAATACCCCCTTTGTATGAAATAGTATTACTATTATGTCTTAAGTTTTTTTTTTTAAAACAGGTATTATGTCTTAAGTCAAACAGTACTACTTTAGATCTTTTCTTAATTGATACCTAACCATGTAGAATGTAATACTATTCGTTACATGCGTAATGCTTTACCCTTCACAATGTACTACCATTTCTTTCATTTGATGGTAACAGTGCTTTGTTTTTCTTAATTTCTCTGTTTCTCTTTCTAAAAATAAATAAAATTACTACTAAATGTACTCTAAAGCACTATAGTTTAGCAAAAAAATTGTAAGGATTGAATATTTTTTGTGAAAACACAATCTCTCTAATACGAAATACATAAGAAAACTGCCATGATTATGATTCGAGTATCTTTACAATCACGCTTGTTTGTCTTCTTCATAAACTTGGTTATACTTTTGCTCATCTTTTCTTTTAATAGTGTTTCCTTTTCCCCTAAAATCAGTTGCTTTGCTTATGTCTACTAATTATTTCAAAAAAATTAAGAAATATCATGAGTTGATGAGAATTGAAAATAAAATACTATTAAAAATTGAATATCTTATGCAAGAAATAAAATATTAGTACTAATTTAAGAAAAGAAAAAAAAAACGTATGATGATAATCGAACGTTGCCACTAGCAGCCGCAGGAGCAGCAAAGGGATACATAAATCCAAAGGCAGATACAGCAAAAAGTGGGCGTGAAACATAATTGTAGGACCCTCACAAATCACAATTATTGTGAAATTCTTATAAAATATTAGTAAGATAATAAAAATGTAAATGAAAAATTCTCTTTAGGGTGTGTGTGGGGTGTGGGTGCAAAGCTGAAATCACGGGAGTGAATAATTTTTGGTGTTTGAATAAATAAAACAAGTAGTGAGCCAATCATGCATGTCCAAAGATTCTCTCCCACTAACAATAATGCAATAAGACTAGAGTTTATAAAATACTATCAAAGTATTGGCTATAACCTATTCTACTCCTCCACATCAATTGAGTATGTATATTGCTTCACATGTACCGGTTGATACTTTGCAAAGTTTGGCAACTTGTTTGAATGCGCTTCAATTGATACTTGCGACATTTTGAACTAAACAAAAATTTTAGAGCAATTTCTTGTTAACTATTGCAAAATGCTCTCTTTAATCAATCAATCAATGAAACAAAACCACTTCTTTTGGGTTGCTAGCACTTGTTTGATAATACAAGACAGTCCAACAATAAGATCACTGAAGAAACGTAAGCTCCAACAATAAAGTTCATCATGTGTTGAAATAAAAATTATTCTCAAGATTCATTACAACTAGGCATTTCAAAAACAAGGAGCAATACACTTCCTTGCGGGTGTTCGACAGCATTGTCACCATAATAAAGCACGGTGAAAAACGGAGCCAGGGATCAAAATGTAAATACACCTGAGAACAAGTCCTCAACATTTATTTGTGTCACAAACAATGAACAATATCAGATATTCGATAAGGGTGAAAGAGGAATCATGGGAAAGGCTTTTGGGATTTATTTTCAGGTAAGATGTTATCTGGAAGAACAAGCTCAGGTGGGGTTTCACGAACAACACCGAGCATTGAGTCGTATTCCTCATCACGACGAGCAAACTTCTTGCGCAGCATCTTTTCAAACTGGATCTCATCAAAGGACTTGACGTTTTCAGCAGCATGCACCTTTGCAAGGTTGACGTAGTTGGCGGCTGATTGGATGATGAATGCAATCTCTTCGTCAGTCAGTTTCCTGAGGAACTTGGCTGGGTTGCCTGCCCAAATCTGTAATAAACGAGCTACAAGTGATATAATTGTTGTCACACTTTAAGTTGGGGTATGAAACTACAAAAGTGAACCAGTGTTTTTTTATCTAGTCATTATCTAATACTATCATCATCAACTTACTGACTGTCCATAATAATCGTCCCAGAATTTTAAAAAAATAATATAGTTTTTTTAGTCCTGTGAATTAAACCTACCCTGTCGACTTCCACGAATTGAAAATAGTCATGTAACTTCCAATTTTTTACATTTTGGTCCCAATAACAGCTGTAGTAGGTGAAACATCAGGTTGAAGCTGACATGGTGAAGTCTAATTTGTCCATGTTGCAAAGACTGATTGGTCAACCGGATGTTTCAACTCTTGCAACTGGTCACCAGATCAAAATTTCGAAAAATTGAAAGTTTCAGGACTATTTTCAATTCATGAAAGTTGACAAGACTAAAATCAAAATAAGGGTAACTTATAGGACTAAAAAAACTATTTTCCCAATAAAAAAAGAAAAAGAGAACTGCTATCTTGACCCACTCTCACTACACAAAAATTCCCCCTATTCATTCTGCGTGTAAACAGAAGTTCTAACGGAAAGGCCACTGCACCTACAAGGGGTTAGGGACAGATTGGTTGTATTTGTCAAGCATTTTCTAATCTTTTATTTATCTAAAATTTGACTATAAATATGTTACATAGTTTTAAATACAATATTCTTACATTCTCTAGGACAGTGTTACAAAATCTACAAAGGGATCAATAAAAAAGGAAATCGTACTCATTATTTTCCATTGTAAGAACCTGGTTCACGGATATGAGTTATGTGAACAACATTGATCCTACCCAACAAACCCTAAAGGGATCCTAAGTTAGAGTCATTTTTATAAATGGGTCAAAATGGGAGTTCACAACTTCACGTAAACCAACTTCACACAAGTATTACTCTTTACTTTTTCTTTGAATCTAAGAAAAGTGCACTGTAATAGGGAAATGTAAAATTACGGTAAATTATATTTAGGGCATTGTAAAAAACTGTGATGATGATTGCCTCCAAAAATATTTATTTAAGTGTTACCAAAATAAGATTCCGCATGCATTACCAAAATAAATGATGTGGAGAATTTGTAAAATAAACTTCAAAAGATATTTGAAATAAGATTTTCGGTTCTTGAAACAAGCCCACAAGCAAGAAGTATTAAACATCTAACGAATGCAAAGTTCAACCAATCTAAAACAGTGAAGAATTGCCAATCACAAATGTTCAATCAGGTGGAAATCCTTACTGTTTTAATCAAGTTGAAGGAATATGAGAAGCTCAGGGAAACTCCAGCAAATGAATTCAATTTATCCCCACTGAAGGATCTCAGGAATACGGTTTTAAAGATATGAGATTCAAGGCTCAATTGCAACATAAACCAATTCAAAACTAATAGTTTGAATATGCATAGAGGTGGCTAAAGAATGATAAATTAAGAGATTTGATCTCAATTGTGGTCTCGATATCACGTTATTTGCAGCAATTGAACCAAGATACAAAGACATATCAGGAAAGATTGACGATAATAACAATGTAACAATCATATTTTTTAATATAATAGATATGCAGTGGAAAAATACTGTCCACCTTTTCAGTTTTTGAAAACTCAATACATCCACCCCTTCAAATACCTATAAACCCTACAAATAACATTTTTCTACATCACACTCTCGCCAATGACTCATTAATGCAAATATAATTTTTTTTTTTATTCCCACTCCTATTTTATTTCTCACTTTTAACACCCTTTATTCTCACTTTTGCAACCTCCAATAAAACACACTAACATTGCACACTTACACATCAATTTGACATACAGTTAACCCTGCGCTATTTAAATCTCAAAACAAACTAACACCATTATTATTTATCAAGATTTTGAAATTCAGATTCCAAAATTCCTCTAAATCCCAAATCAAACATTACCCTAAAGGATTATGAAAATCAAAAGGCATACCTCCCCAGAAGGGATCCTTGTATTCTGTCTCACAAGAGATCCTGCAGCAACCATGGAGTGTTTTTCAACAACTACACCATCAAGAAGGATAGCTCCCATTCCAACAAATGCCTCATCCTCGATTGTGCAGCCATGCACAACTGCACTATGACCTGTTTGTTCAAATTTTAAGTTAATGAAAATAGAAATCAGGATGAAGATCTGATATGCTAATTATGGAAATAATTCCATCTCACATCTGAAAAGAAGTATATAAAAGACCAGAGCGAGAACAGAGCTGAGTTTAAGATGTCAAAGAGAGAACTCACCAATGGTGACATTATTTCCAATAATAGTTGGCAGTACATTCCCGCTTATATTAGTTTTTGCCACATGCACAAGGGAATTGTCCTGTATATTAGTTCCAGATCCAACACAGATGCTGTTCACATCGCCTGTGTCCAAGAAATAGGCAAATTAATTGAATTCTATCACAAAAATGATATTTCTTTTTCATTAAAACTATGCTATCTTTTCAAAATGTTATTTCCTGAAAAAAGGCTTGACTAGGCCACTAGTCCATTAATAATTAGAACATTAATGCTGACTTTAGGGGATTAAATCTACAAAGCTAGAGATGGCATCTGAGATTTAGTTGGCACTTAGCACGGGAAACTCTAAAAGAATTCGAACTCATAATAGAGCGAACTATTCTAAACATACCATAGTGGTAGTGTGGTACAGTGGTACTTTGAAAATTGGGAAATGGGGGATAAAAGACAAAACTTGGCACAAGCAAAGGGAGTAAACTTCACTCAAATGTTTATTAAAAATTTCAGGAACTCATTTTAACATAAAATCTAATTGAGAGAAACCAAATCAGCAGCCCATTATTGTGTGACAACCTGGAAAGGCCAACTGGTTAAGAGAATACTATGAGTAAACAGAGAACTTACACTATTTAGACAAGTTTTAAAAGTCACACTTATTTAAATATTTTAAACAATTTGTCAATGAAAATAACTTTTAATCACGTTATCTTCTCTAATTATCAATTCCCACTGAGTTTATACAGTTACAACATGATTTTCCAGAAGTGATCAACCTAGATAATAATGTTCCTAAGGAAACGTTCATTTGAAAACCAAATTAGATGACAAAGTCAATGACAGTAACTTTTGGAGCTTCGCATGCATACAGGAAATGTGAAACTGCACTTCATTTTCATCATCATCATTGAAGGAGATAATGTTATTCAACAATATTTGGGATTTATTAATTAGGCACTTACCTCGAAGGACGGACCCATACCATATTGATGATCCTTGTCCAACCTGAACATCCCCAATGACAGAGGCACTTGGTGCAATAAATGAATCCTTATCCACCACAGGAGATTTATCAAGGAGGTTCATCAGGGTTTGATGCCTAGAAACTGGAAAAAAAAAAAAAGACCTATGAGATGAAAAAGGCACAAATATAAATTCAAGCAAAGAGGAACAGAATATTAAAGATGTTTGAGTCACAGTATCATAATGAAATGCAGTTGTTTAAAGCATAAAGTAAATAGCTAAGAGGGGTTCATTATGATACTAATTGATAGAAGAGCCTATAATGTAAAGCAGTTCTAAGATACACGAGGGAAATTTAAATTCTGGATGGGAAAGAAGATCCAATGACAATCATGAATTTATGGTTATTACTGTAATTATCAAAACCACATAATTGTTAATATGACAAAGAACATAACATGTATAACCCACCCACACACCCTCCCTCTTCTTTTTTGGAAAAAGTAACAATACAGAAGAAATAAGATCAAAGTGCTCCTTTACTCATCTATCCACATTTTCCCATTCAAAACAGACTTCTGTAATAAAGACAGATGTTTGGGTGAGGAAACCAAGCCAATCATACGACATCCATTGCTAAAACATCAATGTTATATTACAATCTTAGCTTCTTCTTCTTTTTGCACTAGCCTGAAAGCTTAATTCCTATATTACTAATTATCAAAAGAAAAGTGACAAAATGTCAGCCTTACTACGTATTTCACTTCCTCAAGTCCCATCCTATGGAAGTACAGCTGTAAAATATATTCACACAAGTAATTCTAGTCATAATTTGTATTGCAAGAGGAATATGAAAATAGAATCATAGCTAAGGAAGATTTTAGGGTAAGAAATGTGCAAGATCCAAATGTCAACGGACATATATGAGCATGCAAATTTGTAACCAGTCTACGTAGCAAATGTGATTTTATATGTGTTGTGACACCATCACTAAATGGCACAAAAATTGCTTATGAATAATTCCCCTCTTATCTATCTATTCTTCAACAACATCTATACACGTTTTAATCCTGTCCAATTCTTCCTCCTACTCTAAAAGAACATCCCAACAGAAAAACTCGTACCATTAACATCATATTACGAGGCAATTAACTTTTTCAATAACTAGGATATTATAAACATGATTGTACATATACACCTATAATTTTGGCATGTGGACTAAGCTTTTTTTTATGAGACAAATGGTATATTAATGGACTACAAAGCTTGAAATGCAGACATTCTATATGAATTTTACAACTGATTAAGTCAAGCTACATTCATTAGTTTCTGTAACACACCAATATTGATGTCGATGACAGAGAAAGAGATCCTTGGGAACCAGTTGCTCAATCATAATTCTGCTAATTAGTACCAACATGAAAATAGCAACCCAAAAGCAACTTTTAAGTCGCTTCAAATTAACTTATTTTCTTGGCATTAGCTTTACACTATCTTAACATAATTACAAGATGAGAATTTGACATTCATTTAGGTTTTATTTGTTCATTGTCTACATTTACCACAAGACTTCATGGCCATTATATTATTTACTGTTCCTCAGTTAATTTAAGATTATTTCTTTAACCCCTAAAATTCAATAAGCATCCCAACCACTGTTAAACCAAGAATAATTTAAGGTTCTAAATTCTATCTTCTTCTCTTTACCCCAATCATAATAGATTTCCATAGCACATTCAATTCGCACCTATGAACAGCATTTACATATTCTTTCTTAGCCAGCGATTGTTCTTAAAATAATCATTCCCCACCAAATGACAAAGAATAAGATCAACACAACACTGCTCATTCCCCGTTTTCTTTCAATCAAAACATTTCCCCTTCTTTTCTGAAAAAACAATTAAAGAAAAAAAAGAAGTTACCATGTTCTTCGATGAAGTGACCTCCTTGGAAAAGGGAACCCACGCGATCTACGGCTTGACCACTTTTTCGAATCCAATGCCCTAAGGTGTAGACTGCTCTTCCTAAGGTCCCCATTTCGATTAAATTGTGCGTATGATCCCCGGATTAGCTGAGATGAAAAGGGCCTCCGATTGGCGGAGAGAAATGGAGGTTTTCAGCTGGGAATTTTACAGGGAGTGCGGAGGAGGGTACGATAGGGCAGACAATGAGAGTGAGTGACGTCGTTCTTGAAGGGTTACTTTGGGGATAATAAAATAATATGCATTTTTCTGTAATTATTATTACACCCTTTGTCACATGGTGATTTGCATACCGTGAGTGTGACCAACTTACTTTTTAATTACCTACATAAAAAAAAAAAAAAATTGATGTAAAAATAAGGTTGTAGAAATCAGAAATCGATAATTTGACGCCATTTGGCGCCTAACGTCTAAGCAATCTAGGCGTCGATTAGGCCACGTCTAGATGGCTGCCTATATTTTTTTTATATAAAAACAGTTTCACTAGAATTAGTAAAAAAAAAAAAAACATTGCACATTATGTCAAAGTTACGAGTATTACTTAGATTCTTTTTTTTCCTATAATTTTTTTGCGCAACTGTCTAAATCGAAATCCTAAACAAAAAAAAAAGACACCTAAATCGATTTTTAAAAAAAAAAGCCTACCTAGAGAAGTAAAATCAAGTCGGTTAGGGGCCACCTAGAGCCTAGTCGACCGCCAAAATCGATTTTTGTAAAACAGTGTAAAAGAAATTAATGATGTGTAGAAAAAATGTAGACCAACTGTAACAATTATGAAATACAGAGTAATCATTATTTCACAAATAATTTTCTATCAAATTAACTAATACTATTATAAAACCATGAAATAATCTATCTATCAATACAAATGTAAAAAATTAACTAATACTAATATAAAAAAATCATGAAATAATCCATCTATCAATACAAATATATAAAAAAAAGATCATAAAAAAATAACAATTCTATATTTATAAAATTAAACCTAAAATAAATTACTGTCGACAGCCCAGAGGTTAAAGTAAAAGGGAAATTGACGTACTAGGCTAGGCTGTAATTTGTAAATAACTGTTTGGGACTCTCATATCATTACATTGCTTTCTTCATACTCTATTACTCTCGAAGAATCGAGGTTTATTCTGTCATCATTTGGGGCGTTTTATCGTGCGTGTATACATGTATGTATTATCCTTTATTTTGACTATTCATGTCGATTTCGCTCTCGCTAATTTGATCTTGTACTTCATATTTACATATTTGAATGGTTGATTACGAGATAACTAACTGACCGTGAAGAGCCCTTCTTGTTTTTATTTGTACAAGGTCTTTCTGTATTAGTTTCATTTTTTCGAATTAATTGGAGTAATTGGGCCAATTGCAGTAACAGTGACACTGAAAATCTTAAATGAGCAGTACATAAATTAACCTGATTATGGGAGTTGTAGAAAGCATTTCATTCAATTTTGAATAATCAGGCAATTCTGAATGCGTTAATGTTTTCCTGTGCTATTTTCTGCTTCTGAGAAGTGAATTTTTTTTTTTTTTTTGTGTGGGGGAGGGTTTCTTTCAAACTTTATGGCACAGTCCGCTGATTCCAAAAGAACTGATAAGAATAATTCATCCTTTTATATATTGTTGTTGTGGTTGTGCAAAGTCAGCTTACTTGTGAAAATGTATTTTCTTTTTTTTTGGTTCACTCTGTTAATAATCATTTATGTAACTTTGGATTTTACTGCAGTTTTGAAAGGTGCAGATAATGGAAGAGGTGGGGAGGGATGATGCTGCTCCAGTTTCACCGTTATCTAAGTGGAGGAATGATTTCTCCAGGGCTTTTCAGTGTTATTTAGATAGATCTGCTCCTAATACAGTAAATAGGTGGCTTGTGACACTTGTTGCAGCAGCAATCTACATTTTGCGAGCTTATTATGTGCAGGGTTTTTATGTAATTTCATATGGCCTGGCAATCTACATCTTGAATTTGTTGATTGGGTTTATGTCTCCAAAGGTTGACCCAGAGCTAGAAGTGTTAGATGGGCCTTCTTCGCCGACGCCAACTATATACTCTAATGAATTTAAACCCTTCGTTCGTCGCCTTCCTGAATTCAAGTTCTGGTGCGATAAATATGGTCTTAGTATGCTAAGTCTTACTCTATTTTGTATGTTTTAGCTTTGAATTTTATGTATGTCTCTCTGGCAACATGCATTGATTTTTTTGATGCTGAATATGTTTCATTATACATTCTTGGGGGTGTTTGTTTATGGATTCCATTGGATTTGAAATCCAGTGGTTGGATTTTATGAATAGTAAAAATTGAATTTGAATTTTGTATATGTTCAGGAGTATAGACTTTGTAGGAAGTATTTTGAAAATTTAGGTGACAGATGATTAATTGAGTATTGTAAATTGTATGTAAAGTAGGGGAGAGTGTGTGTAAAGTGGGGAGAAAGAGTGATGAGTAGGGTATATAACAATAATTAAAAAGTAGGAAATAGCTGATTGAGTGTATATTGGTAACGGTGTTTCTTAAACAAAGGTGTATCATAGGTAGAATTATATAGAATTTGAAATCCTATACCAAAATCGGGTTTGATAAACAGGAATTTGGATTTGAAATAAAAATGTGGAGTGCCACACCATAAACAAACATCCCTTTGAGGTATTAGCTGCAATTTTAAGTGTTGTCCATTGTGTGCTATTTATGATATTCTAGCAGCATTATAATGCGCTACAGAATATACAGAAGGAGTGTGAATTGGAGACAGTATATAGCTTCTTTGCTTCTGATATTGATTTTGTATGTGTACTTCTGTGGCTGTGTTAACCTATTGCTGTTCTCTCAGTTGCCACTGCCTTGTTTCCCGTCTTTTGGTTTTGTTGTCTGCATAATGTTTTGTTAACATAATAAAGAAGGATCGTTGTGATACTGACAATTGGTTATCACAATCATTAAAAAAAATTACATTTGGTTTTGGGCCTCATGATATGAAGTCATAGCAAGCTGTTTTTTAAGATAAAAAGAACTTGCTGATTCTTTTCGGAATTTGATAGCCCTGATAAATGTTTGGCTAAATAGTCAACATAATTGAGCCACAGTGTTAACTTCATGTATGAGCAATAACTAATAGGAGTGGACAGCTAAATTTTGATGCAGTGTGAATTTTTCTTGAGAAAGATATATGTACCCGGTACACTTTGGTGGAAATAGTTAAGTCGTTTGGATCTGAATTTTTTTGTCTAAGTGGCTTATACACATACATTTGTGTGTGTGTGTGTGTGTATAAATGAAACTTTGATGCATTTTTTCTTTTAGCTTTGTTGTTTGATTAGACTAATACTTATGTGATTGCCTTATTATTTCAGGTATGCAATTACAAAAGCCTTTTTTGTTGCCTTCCTTATGACCTTCATCTCTATATTTGATGTCCCGGTATTCTGGCCCATTTTATTCTTCTACTGGGTTTTCCTGTTTTTCCTGACGATGAAGAGGCAAATTACTCATATGATCAAACATAGATATGTCCCATTCAGCTCTGGGAAGCAGGTGACCATCCTCTGTTTCATTTAGTATATGTTCATTTGAAATGTTTCAGCAGTTGCACTTATCATTTTCCTTCTTTTACCTCTATAGGAGCACTATTTTTCTCTCTCTTGAACATAATGATTTTCATATGCTTTATTTACATTGAATCAGAGATATGCTGGTAAAAGGTCTGCTGAAAGTACTAGTGGTTCATCGAAAGACTGATGTTGGAGGCCCACATCGATGCAGAGGACTCGTAATCTCATGGAAATTTCAAAAAAAAAAGTGTACTTCATATCAATGTAACTTGATAAATAGATAAAAATGAATCAACACCCCTTGTAACTATTGTAGTTGGTATAGATTGTATGATATATACTCTATCCTAGTGTTCTATACAATCAACTTTGGCCAAAATGTATGAGTTGCTCTCTTTTTGGTATCCAATAACTTTTGGCAAAAGGTATACTATATTTTGTTGCATTTTCTCTTGTCAAGACCAAGATATCTTTGTTTTTTGCACATTTTACCGTGTTTATGGCTGTCAAGGATAATGAGGACTAATATTTGGATGTTTTCTTCCAGAAAGATCTCACCGATGCACCGGAGACGTAATTCAAAGATGAAGTTTGTCATGGAAGGTTTGGAGGTATGTATATCACATGACCGGATGACACGCCATTTGCAATTCAATTTGGACCAGTTAAAATATTTGAATCGACCGTATATATAAAGACGGGTTCATATTGATTGGATTTTTCATCCAAATTTTCAAGGAATCAAAGATAGTGGGTGAATAGGACATGTTTATTTTTGTGTTAGTTGTTATAGGAATGATTAGTGATACAAATTTACCAACTAATGAAATGATGATTTACCTACACTAATGCTTAAAACAGGGTGACTCCATAGTGAAGACTGAAGAGCAAACAAGAAATTCAACTGATTCTGTATATTCTGCTCCATATTCGGACTTTTTTGTCTTTGTTTCGAAACCAAGCGATCAAATCCTAAATTCAAGAATTAATATGCCTAGTTACTGAAGTTTGAAATTTATTTTTTTATTATATATATGCCTAGTTTGATACTCTCTCATTAAAATGTTTAATTCAAGATACAATATTTAATATTTGGTCAACTAAATATATAGGGAAAACTTTGTAAAACATATTAGCCATTATATTGATTTATTGATATTACTTGTTTTATATAATATATAAAAACTGCATCAGTTATATCATACAATTGCTACTCTCGTCATTTTATTTACATATTCAAAGCTAATGTGCATTGGTGTTGTAAAAAAATTAGTAGAGTGAAAAATTGAAATTTAATCATTTAATTCTCTTAAAAATGCAAAATGATACGATAAATTTTCTCATCCAGAAAGACAAATAAAATGAACGGAGAGAGTATAATAAGGAATCATCCCCATATAATTTATACATCACCTCTCTACTATTATAATTAATCAATTGTTATAATATTGTAAGTTATTGTATGAGTAGATTGTATTATTCACTTTTAATTAATATGACGATATAAACTTTTAACAACTTTTGAATGCTCACACACCCTACACAAAGGTGATCATAATTTGAAATAATTACAAAGTTAATTAAAAAAAAAGTACATTAATTAGGCATTGACTTAGCAAAAGAGATGCCAAAAGATTCCTTACTCATTTGGTGCAACAACTTCCAACAACCAAACAAATTGCTAAAAAAAACCAGTGCAAATTAATAAAAACATCAATTGGCGTGCTTAAGGCAGTAACGTGTTTACTTATAATTAAAATATGTATACATCAATTTTAATATAGCTACTTCCCAACGAGCACTTTGATTTGGTATTTTTTACAGCTCATTTTTATGTGATTATTGGTTCTGAATGGCCAGCTAATTAGTCATTTTTATGTGAGTATATATATAAAAAAAAGCTACAAGGCTTAAGCATTTGAAATTGCAATGAGTGGAAGAATTTATGTTGTGATTTTATTCTTCTGGGCTCTTCTCATCATCGTCACTCCAATGCTCGTTCGATTATCTTCTTCTGCTAATCTCAATTTCAAATCAAATATGGGTACATATATATTGAATTAATTATATGATATAATTCTTTAATTAAATATCGACTAATTTCGTTTTCATCGCAGGTGAAGAAGGAAGGGAAAATGTTAAAAAGTTATTATTGGCAAGAAGGGCACTTGTGGCAATTACAACTAAGTCGCCGGCACCAGCCCCGTCCGGCGGACAAGATTCAGTTTCAGATGACTCCGGGAGTACTTATTATTATGATCGGAATTTAATATGATCGGAATTGTAAATAATTAAATATATTAGTGCATAGAAGCAGGGTAAGTCTTGTGTAACACCATTTGATGATGGAGTATAATTCAAGCTGTTTTCCTCCATTCTTTCTCTTTGCCATTGTTCTATTTTTCGTCTCACCGTAGAGCAACATTGTATTATATGTGGAGTTATAGTTTTGGGTGAGACCGACTCACAAAATGAGATTCGTGAGACGAGTTTCCCTTGACCTCATATAAAAAATAACAAGGTTGGTGTAAAAAGTGATAATCATTTTTATCACTTTTTATTTAAATATTATTAATTTTTCTACAAATATAAAATTTGAAAAAATAATGAATTGTCCTACCTAAATTTTTTAAATATGAATCAAAAGATATTCATGTAACAATTTTTTTTTTTCTAAAAATCGGTCTCATACAGATTTTTGGCTTATATGTGTAATGCAACAATCTTACATTTCATCGATATGGGTTGAGAAAAAAAAAATTAAAGTAGCACTACTAAGTGCAAGGTAAACAATTAATGAAACGTTTTTACACTAAATGACAAACATGGTCACTTCAAATTGTTTGAAAGCATGAAGCTAAGTTATTCATTGCTATTTTTATTATGGATTAGTGACGGCAATATTTGAGTTTTTTTACCTGCATTTTTTAATATTATATAAAAAAGAAATCGCAATAGACCAACCCTTAACAAAATGCTTGTGCCACCTGAAATTAGGGATTGCAATATGAGTAAGATTACATTAGGATTTTAGATGTAAGATAGATGCTAGTGATAATCACTTGATCACTTTTGTAAGACAGGAAGCCCATAGTATGGGATTACGAGTATCCTTCAAGTGAAGCATATTTCTGTATGCAAGTAGTATTTTTTACTCATCCTTATATATAGTTAAACAATCAAGTATGAAAATATACATAGGATGAATGGAATAATTATGGTTATAACGAAAAAGGCATCCAACTTTACATCAACTATTTATTGTCCACCACATGCATCATGAGAACAGTCGGGTGGACTTTTAAGAAGTTGACACCTATCTATTCGGCCATGGCTATGCACTTCATTCATTCACACCTATTTATCACGCGGGTGAACAATTTTTTTTCAATCAAACTTATAACATACAAACTAAAAAAAAAAGTAACGATTGAACTCAAGTATTAAAAGATAATTTTTAAATTTTTTTAAAATAAAGTAATTAAATTAAGTGTAAAAGTAATGATATTTTATATAATTTTTTTAAAGTATGCAAATAATAGAGAGAGGAATAAGATAAGTGTTAGATTAAACAATTATGGAAAGGGATGAGAGTTTTCAGATTTGAGAATATATAAGGACATAGATGCAAACATGTAATCAAATCTTGGTTCATCAATTCTAATAGTATGACGCATATATTGGGTAGGGATAGGGGTAGGGGCAGGGTAGACAAGTGCAAAACCGAACCGTCAAACCGGTCAACCGGTCAAACCGCCGGTTTGACAAATCGCCGGTTACGGTTTACAAACCGAACCGTAACCGAAAAATGGCGGTTCGGTTACGGTTCGGCATTTTGACAAACCGCAAACCGCCGGTTTGGCCGGTTTTGGCGGTTAACCGACGGTTTGGCGGTTTTTTATTAAAAAAAAAATATATATATATATATATATATATATATATTAATTTTTTTAATACACAATTCTTCTATTTTTAATGTATAAATTTAAGTTATATAATTTTTATTCAATTCTAGTAATGTATTTTCTAAAAAATGAGTTAAAACGAATAAAAAACGAACGAAAACGGAGTAAAAACGAGCGAAAACGGAGATAATATTTAAAAAAAAAAAAAAAAAAAAACCCTAAACCGCCAAACCGGCGGTTTGAAAACCGTAACCGTAACCGGCGGTTCGCGGTTCGGTTACGGTTCACCGAAACCCCAAACCGTAACCGGCGGTTTGAAACCATTGCCCACGTCTAGGGCAGGGGCAGGGGACATTAAAATGATGCATTAGTTATACCGTTAAAACGTTGTTGACTTTGTATCATGATTTCACTACTTCTCATCTTCAATTTCTTACATTCTTCTTAAAGATAAAAATATACTCTTTACATTCCAAAAAAATTATACGGAGTACTTAAATTTTATTTTCGCCCATCTCATATTAAGTTTGTGTTACTATTTTCAGTAATACAAATTACCCTTGTATTGTGTAGTAACATTTTTATCTTATAGTAACTTATTTTGATCTTATATTAAAATATATTATAAAACACATTCTTGCGATCCACAAACATTTTGAATGACTCGAATTTAACTGGTTTGTTTTTATTTTAAGTATTACTTTAATTAGACACATTTCAAATGTTGTTATTCAACAATAAATTGCAAGTTATTTGTAACCTAGTGTGTGTATATATACGGGAAGGTATCGTTGAAATGGACCCAACATCTCTTATATGCGTGCTACTTTTGTTTATTTGATAGATGACATC
Organism: Galeopsis tetrahit; assembly: GCA_963675135.1. Lineage (NCBI taxonomy): Eukaryota > Viridiplantae > Streptophyta > Magnoliopsida > Lamiales > Lamiaceae > Galeopsis > Galeopsis tetrahit. Next base: position 66,545,196 of record OY776131.1, read on the forward strand.
CTCTTGTTACTGTATATTAATGACCAGGCCCAGTTTGGACAAATACATCTATCACACCACTACCATGCAACTTCAATGGCTTTCAATCCTCAACTAACATACTACTAAACTAAAGTAACTACCTACCAAACAATTAGACAAAAATATATATTGACCGTCCCACAATCTAGTTTTTTTTTTTTAAATAACAAGCAAAAACTTTTGTGAATTCATGTCATTTTAATCTAATTTTAACTCATATGACACAAAAAATGGAAAGCAGAGTATAATAGTAATATAAAATGAAGTAATATTTTTATTCACAGCTGCTGAAATAAATCTGTTGTAGCCTTCCGCTGTAAGCCCACGATGACCACTGGGGCCTCTCTGCTGAAATAAAGGACTTCATGGTATTTAAAAAGAAAAAAGACCCATTTTGATTTAATCAGATAGTTGGAAATTTCTTTTTAAAAAAAATATTTGGAAATTTGGTTTTGGGGATAACTAGAAAGATTTTTTTTTTTTGAGAGTTTTACCAGATCAATACATAGTAGAATTACAAATTCTTCATGCCCAAAGTCTTGATCTTCAAACTAGACAGATTCATATGGTATCGCTGTCCCTCCAATCTCGAGGAAGAGAGAACGAGTGTACCCTTTGCCTCTCCATGACTACTGGATCTCTCCTATCAATAAAAGAAACAACCCCACACTAAGGTGTTTTTCTATAAAAAAAAAGAGACTAAAAAATAGAGACAAAGCTCCACCAAGTACCTATATCTAAGGCCCATAGGCCTACTCAAAAAAACCATTTCAAGCACACAAAGCTCCACAAAGGGATACAAGGCTCCACAAAGGGATACAAGACTCTAAAAAACATAACAATAAAAAAGAAAACATAAGAACTGAAAAAAAAACTGAAGAAATTAAACGAAATAAAACGGGAATCAACGGGGCACTCATCCTTAATGGTCACCGTAGCTCCATTAGGATAACCGTCCATTGACCCCAACTAAGGTCCAATAAAAACCTACATAAAACGGGTGGCAATAGATCTGCAAAGGGGCAGTTGACTGCAACACCGGCGGCGGCGGATCTGGATCGGGCGGCGGGGAGTGAAGAGAGCACCAAACTGATGTGAATAACGGTGAGCGGCGGACGAAGATCTACATAGCTTTTACATCATTTTTAGATAGAAGGGGAGAGGGGGAGGAGGGGGAAGCACTGTGGAGGTGGGCGGCTGAGTGTTTTTGGAGGAGAGAAGGGAGAGATTTCTAGGGAGATAACTAGAAAGATTGAAAGAACTCATTGGGGGCATTTTAAGTGTTTTATACAGTAAAATAAAATGTGAAACACCAAAATTAAATTAATTTCAATTTCGTTTTCAGTATACAAACTGCTCCATAATTTAATATTACATTGAAAAAATATATTTCCCTTCCCAGTATAATTTTCCTACTTTTATTTTTTTTAAACTTTCCATATAGTAAATTTTTTATTCTATTTTAGCATATAATAGAACAAAGGAAGTAGATAAAGATCATACTGCTCTAAATAATAATGTAATCACACGTGAAAATCAAGCAATCTAGATTTTTATTTATTCAGTGCTTCCATTGTGACATGAGTGGCAAGAGAGACAACACACAAGAGGCAAAATAAGTACAAAACAAAAAAAAAGAAAAAAAAATCAATGTGATGATATGGAAGCTCCACTAATAAAGTGTAGATTTCACACAAACTGGTCCAGATACTCCTCCACAGTGGTGTATTTCACATGAGGATACAGTTCTGAAGCTTCTGCACCAAACGATGCCTCGATTTCAAAATACGTTTGGTCACCTTTCACCAAAATCGAGTGGTTGATCGCAAGTATCACATTCACTGGTATCGGCGATTCTGTAACCAAATCAAACTCATCCAATTAATCACAACAAACAATTGAAAAGAGTCTCAGATTATTATGAAAGAAATCTAAATCACCTTCGATCTGCTTCAACAGTTTTTCCTCTGTGATATACTCTTTCTCCAGAGTTTTCCCGATCTTTTTCTCCCATAACGCAACAAGCTCATTGAATGAGTAGATGTTCTTAGGAGGCTTGATGAAAACGGTCTTGTTCAATGTCCGGGGATCATCCACCGTTTCGATGGTGTAGGCTGCGATATCCCCTTCCTCATTGAACACAGCTGTACATATATATATATATAACAGAGGATTCATGAATCTCGATTGATGGTGTTATTTGTATATCAATGGAATGATTCGGACGAACATTACCTTTAGCGTTTCCGTCGCCGTAGATAACAACTTTGTCTTTAGGCGGCGGAGGTGCGAAGGCGCCGGGCTGCACTAGCGTCGGCAGCGAGAAGCCGGCGAAGTAGTTGGACGAAACATAAGTGTACGGAATGGCATCTGCTTCAATGGCTCTCCTGATTTTGGACTTGGTTTCGAATATAGACTTCACCGGTTCGACAGGGCGGGCCAGATCCGGATCGTTCCCGAATTCGGATGGGAGGAATCTCTGAAATATCAAATTAAAATTAATCATTCTTCATTTTGAATTGAATTTAGGGGGAAAATGAGATTAGAAATATAATAACCTTAACATTTCCAGCCTCTTTAATGGCGGCAATGATCTTATACTGATCGGCGATCTGGAGGGAACCAACAGTTGATATAACCACATCCACTTGTTTTATCGCATTCACCAAGCTCGCGTGATCGTTCAAATCACCCTACACAATTTCAACAATCATCATTTCTACACAAAATTTTTTAATACAAAAAATAACACAATTTCTTCATATATAATTAATTACACACAATGAGAATGGTGACACCAGAACTTTTGAATCCTTGGATGAGTTTTCCTTTAATAGGGTCGGAAATGGTGCTTTCTCTCACTAAAACGAAGGTGGGGTGGCCGGATTTTGCGCTCGCTTCGACTATGAATTTACCGATGTACCCTGTTCCACCGATGATCAGAATCTTGCTTTTCTCTGCTGCCATTCTGTTGAAACAAGTATGAAGGAAATGAAGATTGTGTAGTGAGCACTAAGCACAAAATTGCATGCCTATAAATAACCAATCCCACCACTATTTGATAACGACCTCGTGCCTAGAATGTTCCAACACCACAAAGCCATTTCACCAAACCCCAAAGGCACAGTTATTTCCACCCCACATGTTAATTAATTAATACACACATCGTTTAAATTGATAAAAGGGTACTGTAGTCTTTTTCATGTGTAATCTTTTTAAAATGGTGTGGAATAAATTTGTGGGATTCAAATAACCGTGACCAATTCCAAAATCAGGGTCTTTGAAATTTTAGAATGTAACGGTCCAAAATCTACATATACTAATATGGATGTAATTACATCAAATTACGATTTAAGCCTTGTCCTGAAGAAAAATATATGTTTGAATTTATTTAGTAAAGTTTGTCAGTATGAACAAACAAACTCAAACTCAATTATATCAATTCGTTAAACTATGGCTATTATAAATTATTGCGGATAATTTAACTTTAATTTTTCACATTTTAATATTTATGATAAATATATGTAATTACATTTATTCAATTAAATTATAAAAGTTAGTAGATGTATAGTAAATTATTAATGATCTTGTTCAAAAATATTAGTTGTTATATTATAAAATGATAATTACAAATTATTTGTATGTAAAACGTTGCCGAATGAAATTTGAGATTTTTCAATTTTTGGTTTAGTACTAAAAACTCTGTCCTCATGAAATCATTTATGATTTTTTTTTTTTTAAGTAACTAATTCAGTTGTGTTTGATTTGGGAATACTCGTTTGTTCCTATAATACACACACATTTATATTTATATAATTGCATTACTTTATTTGCTTCATTTAATCAGTTCTTCGTTTTCTTTTTCACCTCACACTAATTACCTCTATCGACATTTTCCCTTATTTATTCTCATCGCATCTATCACCATTCCTGACCAAACAACATTTCCTTATTTAGTTGGGCCAAAACTCTATTATTCGTAGCATGTATAAACTAAAGTAGTGTCTTATTTAATTATGGAGTATGACTTATCTGCAGTCGTTCGATAGTCATAGAGGTAAAATAAGCGACACTACGTCAAATGCAGTGACGGGCAAACTCAATCGAGAATGACATATGTAAAGAATTTCGAATTTAAATCTATTATCTAATCTAATTGAAACATTATTTATTCCACTAAAATTGAGAGGAGTTTTGACTTTAACTTTTGGTTAAACATGAGATGAACAATAAAAAAAGGTGATGATTGAAGTGTTTTTAATAAAATATTGTTAATAGTATTATTTTTAAAATTAAAATAAGAATAATAAAATTAAATCGGGGATAATAATTAAGTTGTTAAAAGTTGGAGAAAATGAAAATCCCAAATGCGGGTGCCTCGTGAATTTTTTTAATTTTCTTACAATAAGTATACTATTAATTTGGTATTGAGTAAAAAAGAATTATGTGACATCATGGTGATGGGAGGCTGATATGATTAAGTGTATATGGACGTGATAGTGGTGGTTGTTCATGCATCCAATGTATGTATATGCATATATAGGCTATAAGAATGCAATTTTACCACAATCGGGGTTTGTTAATTATTAGTGAACTGGTAGATGAATTGAGACGTGATTATGGTCAAGGTTGTGCCTATATAATATGGTGGTTGTTTTGGAGGTGAGGGACCGGCACTGATAATGAGAAATAGTGGTTTAGTTGAAATTATTACTACTATTATTCTATGTTGAATGTTATTTTCAGTTGAAATTAGTTTTATATTTCAATTAAATTAAATGTTACTTATTTTTTTACTCTTTGTTCAGTTACATTGTATGTGATACCAAAACTTACTTAAAATAGAAGTTATATTGATAATGGAGTAATAATTAGTGAGTAAATTGTTAAGTAAGAATATGTGTGTATATACTTCCCCAATTCAAAATTAATTCTAAAGTCTACCGGAGTGGGGAGAGGCTGGATTTGAACCTACGTGAACTTTGGATAGTATTTGGGTAGTTCCGGAAGGGTAGTGTAAGCAAAACTGATGTGCCAAAAATTGCACGGTCGGATTATATATCCTCGGGATCAGATATCCAAATTCCCGAGTGCTTAGACCTGATTTGGGTACACTGCTTCCGCTGGAATGATCCTCCAGGGACCTGCAAAAGACACACCGGAGGGGGCTCCGGTGCGGACGCTCCGACGCTCAAGTCAGTATAAGAATCTTCGTATATCACAAGGACTTCAAAGTCCTTGATTTATCAAATCAAGCTTTCAAAGGATCTCGCAATTTTTAATAATAGGAAATATATTCAGTCTTGTAAGAGTAAAAAGTCTAACCTGGAAATCTCCTCGAGTTTACCTATTTATAGAGATACTTTCTGGAGAGGAAGTCAAGTCTTCCTCTTATTTCGGAGCTGCCCATAAGACTCGGCCCTGCTGAGCGGACGAAGTCCTCCTTTCTCTCCATTTCGATATTAAGGGGAGGTTACAGCTTCCTTATATTTCGGAGCTACCTTTGGACCCAGCCTTGCTGTGTTGACAAGGTCACCACTTCTCCTCTACATCCGGAAAGACCGGGGCCACTCCCCCTAGTGGACTCCTTCCACTAAAATGAAGGAGGGAAGAATCTTTCTTTGGTCAGTCTTAGTCCGGTTCATGTGGAGATCTCCTATATTCTCGGTTTACCAATTCATATCAAGATCAGGTCATCCAGATAAGTCTCTCCGGGAGGACCTCCAGGAGCTCCCTCCGGAGGGACTTCCAGAAGGGATTCTTTATCCAGAGCCCCTTCCATAATCCCATATCTTCTCTTTTATCTTATCCTTTATACACGTGACGACTTCTTATTGAACGACATTTTTAGGCCGCATCATCTACTCCCCCCTACTCTCGTAAAAGGAGTATATCTTTTGTGAGAGTAGAAAATTCAAGTGAGTCTAGCACAGAGGCGTTTCTGGAGAGACGTGTATTATTCTTGCTTTGGAGAGGAATTTCAAAAATGCTCTCCTTCCGAAATTTTTCCCGCCCCCAGTTCTGAAGACGTTTCGATTTCTGCGCTTGGGTCCCACACAGTCGCAATTTTCTCTCTCTTGCTAGTTTCTCGAGGAGAAGCCTCGATCCTAACCCCCTTATTGGTCTTGTAGGTTGCACCATTATCGTCTCTTGGTTACATAACCTTCAAAGAATTTTCTCAAGAAATTCAGGGAACCTCTCACCCTTTCAAGGGATCACCTCTAGTTTCAGGTGGCTCGAAGAGGTTTTCCTTGACTTCCAGACTTATATTTATCCTTTCTTTCGTTTTTTAAACAGGGTCTCGGCAAATGACTTTGGCTTGCAGAATTTTTGTTTTCTAAGTAACCATCTTGGGTCTTGGTTATGGGGAGATGCTCCCCAGCTCTCTTTGGCCTCTGGGCCTCCAAGTGTCTATCACTTTCGTTTAAAAGATTTTGATTCATGAAATATTTCTTTTCATTGAGTAACCCTTTTGGGTCTTAAGTATGGTGAGGGGCTCTCTGTAGCTCCTCGGCCTCTAGGCCTCTGAGTGTCTCTCACTCTCATTCTTAAAAGATTTTGATTCATAAAATCCTCTCATTTCATTGATTGACCCTTTTGGGTCTCAAATATGGTGAGGGCTCTCTGGAGCTCCTTGGCCTCTAGGCCTCTGAGTGTTTCTCACTCTTATACTTAAAAGATTTTAATTAATAAAATCTTCTCATTTCATTGATTAACCCTCTTGGGTCTCAAGTAAGGTGAGGGCTCTCTGGAGCACCTCGGCCTCTAGGCTTCCGAGTGTTTCTCACTCTTATTCTTAAAAGATTTTTATTCATAAAATCTTCTCATTTCAGTAACCCACTTGGGTCTCGAGTAAGATGAGGGCTCTCTGGAGCACCTCGGCCTCTAGGCCTCTGAGTGTTTCTCACTCTTATTTTTAAAAGATTTTAATTCATAAAATCTTCTCATTTCATTGATTAACCCTCTTGGGTCTCAAGTAAGGTGAGGGCTCTCTGGAGCACCTCGGCCTCTAGGCTTCCGAGTGTTTCTCACTCTTATTCTTAAAAGATTTTAGTTCATAAAATCTTCTCATTTCAGTAACCCACTTGGGTCTCGAGTAGGATGAGGGCTCTCTGGAGCACCTCGGCCTCTAGGCCTCTGAGTGTTTCTCACTCTTATTCTTAAAAGATTTTAATTCAAAAAATCTTCTCATTTCAGTAACCCACTTGGGTCTCGAGTAGGATGAGGGCTCTCTGGAGCACCTCGGCCTCTAGGCCTCTGAGTGTCTCTCACTCTTATTCTTAAAAGATTTTAATTCAAAAAATCTTCTCATTTCAGTAACCCACTTGGGTCTCGAGTAGGATGAGGGCTCTCTGGAGCACCTCGGCCTCTAGGCCTCTGAGTGTTTCTCACTCTTATTCTTAAAAGATTTTGATTCACAAAAATCTTCTCATTTCATTAATTAACCCTTTTGGGTCTCACATATGGTGAGGGCTCTCTGTAGCTCCTCGGCCTCTAGGCCTCTGAGTGTTTCTCACTCTTGAATTCTCATATCTCATATATGCTCAGTGATCTACAGATCCTTCATCATTTCATTACTCCTAATTTTCAAACTTAGTCATCCGGCTACTCAGGGTGGTTAGCCCTCACGCGTTTCAGAATGCTCAAAGTATGCTTATGAATCATATCTTAAATTGTTAGGAAATATGTGCTCATACAAATTTCCAAAAATCTCCAAATGTTTCCATCACATCTCATAAAATCTTCAAATATTTATCAAAGATAAACATACATTTTAACATAATTTAGAAAAAATTAGACTCATCACTAATCAAAAACACGTTCTTAACCATGCCTAAATTCTCAACCATTCTCTCGATTCAATCACGAAATTCTCCTAAGTAATCCCCTTAACATTTCTCAAATCAATCATTTCTCTCCTAAGTAATCCCCTTAACATTTCTCAAATCAATCATTTCTGAAGCCTTAGCAAATGCTCATATGCTTCGAGGTTTTATGCTCTAAACAACTACGTCTAGGTAACTCATATCATATCACAAAATAAAATCTAAAGTAAAATATACACTTTTCACTTACGTGGCTCCATATCAGCATCTCGGAGGTAGTAGGCCTAAACCCTTCATCACCCCCTTTAAGCATCGAAGTGTAAGGCATTTGCAAGGTCCGTCATCATGCTCGTCTCCGAATATCGCATCTCAACACCCTAGATGATCTTAATCACCTAATAGATCGACTCTTGGGTGTATCCTTCTTTACAGTAGCCTTGTAGCCCTCATGACTACCTGCTCATCCTTCATGGGTTTCTTTTATCACGTAATCTCCTTCGGGAGATATCTTAGATAAGGATGGGTCAACGATCGTTTGTATAATTGGCCACCCAAGATGTAGTATCTTAACCGCAAAGCTCGAGCTTCTCCAGAAGCTGCAGGGGCTGGTCCTTTATTCAGCTCTTCTCAACTTTTGAATATCAAATTTCAGCACCCTGGGGAGGGTTTGGTCAGCTTCAGCAGCTAGGCTCGGTGGAGCTTCAATCATACCAGCTTAATCTGAAATCTGAAGTCACATCTAGAATATCGAGGCATGTCAATCATACAAAATTCATAGATAAGTATGTTAGCCCCACATTCTGAAGTCACGAATCATTATTAGTCCTTAGTCATGGATTCTAGAGCATATAGTAACCACCTAAACTCAACGTGCTACTCATGCTCTCTAGTATCTCAAGTCAATTTTCAAATTTTAACATCACATCTAGAGCGTCTAGACATAATAATCATGTAAAAGTAGGAGGGTCGTACTTGATTTAGGGAAAATAAAGTATGATACGCATATCAATCTCATAATGACATACTTATAACAATATCGAATCAACGAATATCATAGCTTATTCATGTCACACTCATCATGACATACTCATTATAAAATCAAGTTAGCATAAAAGATCTAACCTTTTTTAGCTTTATCAAATTTTGTACTAACCGGTGGTATCGATATACTCGTTATTTGGGGATCAGCACCATAGCAGGCTAAATATCATAATCCAGCTACTCGTTTGGTTCTCCATAGTTCTCTGCTCTTTCGGGCTCCTCCAGGACCTCTAGGTTCTCCAGGTTTACTCGTATATCAATCCCGAATTGATCCTGTAAAGATACACCAAAAAAAAAGGGGCCTCCAACATAGGCTCTCAAGTGCTCAGATAAGCTTCATAAGCCTCAATTATATAATTTAAAAATGAAATAAGGGAATTTCAGATCTGGATGATCTCCAGCAACCTCCAAGACCTCTGTAGGTTCCAATCTCAGTTGGGTATATTTCTACAACCTCCCTCGAGGCCCAGATCGGTATCCTCCCGCAGCATTGCGGTTTCCTGTTCCTCCAGAGTTTCGGAGAGCTTCTGGGCTGGACCTCCATGCTGTAGATTCTCTCTTCCTCTCTCCACTAGCTGGTTTCACCTCCAGCCTCTTGGATTGCCTCACCTCTTCGAGGGTGAGATATTTTTCGGCTCTGAAAATTCTCAAATTCTCTACCCGCTTCAGGTAATCAATCATCCTCTCACTCACTCTAGTTTTCGGACTTATCATTTTGTCTGTTTAGGGCTATTGGCCTTAATCTCAGAGACCTAAATAGGCTCAATCTTCACTTTCCATTTCCGAGTTTATCCCGAAATCCTCCAGGACTTGGATAGAATCAACCTATAATCTGAAATCTTCTGAACCTATCCAGAGATCCTCCAGAGCTTGGATAGACTTAATCTGTAATCTGAAATGTTCTGAACCTACCCAGAGGTCCTCCAGAACTTGGGTAGATTTAATCTATAATCTGAAATCTTCTGAACCTATCCAGAGATCCTCCAGAGCTTGGATAGACTTAATCTGTAATCTGAAATCTTCTGAACCTATCCAGAGGTCCTCCAGAGCTTGGATAGACTTAATCTGTAATCTGAAATCTTCTGAACCTATCCAGAGGTCCTCCAGAACCTGGATAGGCTCGGTCTGTAATATGAAATTATATCTAAAATATGGAAACATGTTAATCGTGTGCAAAATCATAATCATCATCCGCGTCTAATCATTAATCATCATCAACGTCTAATCATCATCAACGTCTAATCATTAATTCTACCACATAAAGTAATCACAAGACTCAACATGTGAATTGCTTACCCATGCTTCTACGATTTCAAGTAATTCTTAATTCTAAGATTGTTTCTAGAGTATCAATCATGTAAGCTTAGGAGAATCATGCTTAATTCAATGGAAAAAATAAGTTCGTGTCATATATGTCAATATCATTAAAATATGCTCATAGCAATATCAAATTACTATAAAAGATCTAATACTTTAGGCTCTATCAAACACATGTACTAACCTGTAGCACCGATGCACTTATCATATATTTGCCTCGTACTCCCATGTTTAGATTTTGGACCTCGAGGCCCTAAATACTCTGCTGCTCGTGGAGGGGCACGAATGTTGTCGTCCTCTGCAGTGCCTGGAGGTATCTCCTTGCCAGGTCCACTCCCGAGGGCTCCAGACGTGCCAACGATATCACCCCTATAGAGATAGGGGTGCCTCGAGCCTCTTCCTGGAGTCTTCGGAGCAGGCAATTGCACACTCCACATATATGTTCGACAATCCTTATACTCATAATTCCATGATAATAATACATCACTGTGTGAAGTTTTATCAATCAAATATAATTTAGAGCAAAATCAACCTGATCAGCACAGTCCATACGTAATGTCATATCCCCTTAGACTTTGAGCCAAGGACAAGAGTTATCAATACCAATCATTTTAATTCTCATAATTGTTATTTCAGTTTAAATCTCATCACTAGCGGAAATTCAATGTTTGGATGTTAGAGAAATCAGAGTGAGAGGAAATTTCAATAACATCATAAATCGTATTAACAGTAAAACCACTTCATTAAAATAACACAATGAATTTATTTCAGGCATCACCGTAGCATTCGTCTCTCATTTTAACATATATTAGGATATGTTTAATAATATCATCATAAGATAATTCAAATTTACCTTACTCCCATCATAATCAACACAATCACCATTAATCTCCAGTCGGGGCTTAGCAAGATGCTAATAGCTTTCTACCTTGTTTGATTTCTTGTTTTATTTTTCAATTCCAGAAATGAACATTTTCCACAATAAAGGAATTTTCGCAAACGAACAAGTTCACACTGCTAGCAGAACTATATTGATTATGGACATTTAAATCAAGACATTAATATAACCTTCAATTCTTTCTCAATCAAGACATTAATAATGACATCAGATATCACAATTGAGAATTCTGCTCTCAAATCTCACTCAATGGTCCATATTAATCATTTATTGCATCTGAGATGTTGTCTGTAGTGTTGGCACAGTCCAGACAACAATGAGCAGCGGAATTTAAATAAACACTTTGCAAAGGAAGTATTTCAAAATTTGTGTAGATTAAGAATTAATCTACACGAATCACTTATATTAACTTTTAATATCAGTGACACAAATCAACAACCTCGTAAGGTTTTGAACAACTACAACTCAGATTGAGTTTGAAAAGTTACTAGAAAAATACGAAACTATCTCCCTTATAGATCTAACATATTTTCCTAGCAAAAAACTATGATTGAGTACACAAATATTCGGGTTTATAAGAGTGCACTAATCTACAAGATAGAACAAAATATTTTTCTAACTAGAAGCGTTGCGCATTCCATAGATAGTAATCTAGTTTAGCTTTCTCTCTTGTTGTCTTGTATTGAGGCAGGATCTTTTTTTTTATAAGCTTCAAATCCTACTGCCCCAGCATCATGTAGATCGATTTTTACATGATCTACCATGGAGAAGAATCACAGATTTTCCTAAAGCTAAATGCACTAAGCACTCGATAGCTTTAGTAATGAATGTGTCTTCTTTCTTCTCTCATATTTGCGTTGAAGCTGCCTCTATTTATAGGAGATAAATCTTCATCAGTCTTCAACCTCTCTCAACCATACACGCATGATCAAGAGAACTTCTCACCAACTCCTATAATTAAGGAAACCTCTTAACTTCCATGTAGTGGTAATTTTCTCACTCCAAAGGCAATCTGCATGATCTGGACACGTTCCACGTCTTCTAACTGCCTACAAGGAATATTACACACAACATAGAAAATTCGGAGTTAGGTGAATTACGATGTTGACCAAAGTGATGGAACATTCTACACATCACTGGTACAACATCAGCAGCATTAGTCCTCTATTAATTTACAACGTTTTCAACTACATGCAACCTTCATAGATCAGTTTTTACATGATCTATAACCTCCTCCACAAACTCCTTAAAAGTAGGAACCACCATGAATGCTCTTAACTTCTCACTCCTTGTATTTATGCAACCGCTTGACCTGGTAACTTCCACGTCTTCAATCCTGCATACAAGGACATTAAGAACAACATCTAAAATCGGAGTTAGTGTTAGGAGAAAGGGCAAATTATGATGTTGACCAAAGTGATGGAACATTTTATACAACACTCGACAAACAGAGTTGCTAGGAGTGTTGGATCAAAATAAGCATCACATGTACAACATCAACAACTTTGACTATTATTATTATCTAAATAATTTTTAATGACTTTAACAACATGATTGATATGATCGAATATCAAGTATAATTTTAATTATTTGTAATTTTCGATTTTTTCTTTCCATAACCTTGTAAACAATCGTTGTGATATCTAAATCAACATGAATACAATCAAATGAGACTTAACATCTCTCTCCATCATTTTCTTCTTACCAAAACATTTTGGGGGCTGGCTTGATAGACTTAATCTGTTTTAATAGTTCATTGTAATAATTGAACGATTTATAAATATTATCCTAACAATTATCAGTTAATCATAGCATACTTTTAGTTAAATGAGTCATTAATGAGCTAATAAATTAAATTTCAAAATAATAATAAACTCAAATCTAAACCTTAAAATATTTACGTAATAATGACATTAATCATTATATATATATATCTCTCTTTTATTGTTTTTTCCACGGTTATACACACAGAGTTATTGAGCACACCCACTCACTTAGCCCACACATCGTGGGATGAGTACACACCCTATGAAAAAAAAAACACCCATGTCTTCCTAAACCCTAATTTTTAATCTATCAACTTCCTCACTCATTTTACCATTCACACCCACCTTTCTCTCTCTCCTCCAAACTCCTCAAGCACCCTCACCCAAGCCTCGCCTTCACGATTTGACGAGGGAAGGTCGTCCATCGCCCTCTCCACACGCTCGCTGCCAGCACCACCTCCTTCCCCACGCTTGTAGCGTCGCCCTCTCCCCACACTCGCAGTGCCGTCCCCTTCTCCAAGCTCGCAGCGGCGCAGCGCCACACCCTTCCCCAGGCGCTGTCCACATCGTCATGGCAGCCACGTACTGGTGATCGGGAAAATCAAGTAGGTTGGATTTATAGTTTTTTTTTTTAATTTGTTTTAGGGTTTTGGAGTTCGAGGTATAACCACAACTTTGTTCAAATTTTTTTTCGATTTTTTTTTCTTGAAATCTAGTTTATTTCTCGATTTTTTTTATGTCCGGATTTTCTCTTTCGAATTCTTAATCAGTTCTCAATTTTTTTTCCCGATATTTTGCTTATTGTTCGAATTATTTATATTAATTTATGTTCAATATATTTTAGTGAAATCTTTTATACTTCTTAGACCATGTTTATCCATGCCCGGTCATGACCGGGTCATCAAATATAAAATTCATTTCTCACTCCTCCACCTACCCATTTTACACCACAACCCAAATTTATCTTTTTTCACACTTTATCCATAACCACCCACAACCACAACCAACATTTAATAAATTATTTATTTTATAATATAATAATTATATCTATTATTAATTCTTTATAATATTTTCACAATATTTAAAAAATATATACCGTTATTTAATATTAAAAAATTCATAACTATAATAAAAAATTATCATAGACTTTAAAAAAATTACAACATTCAATAATAAAATTTCCATTACAAAAATTGAAATACAACTGAAAATAAATAAATCGAACTACAAATAAATGCCTAATTACAACAAAGCAAAAGATGCAAATTACATATTTAATTATAATTTTTGCCATATATGCTCAATCAAGTCGTTCTTTAAGAGCGGCATGGGCTTCTCTATTAAGAAGTTGTTCCCTACTAGTCATATAGGAGGATAAACTTAAGTTTGTTACCGTTTCACTTAAGCTTGTTACCGTTTCACATTGCCCTGTTACCGTTTCACTTAATCTTGTTACCGTTTCACATTGTCCTGTTAGCGTTTCACGTTGCCCTGTAACCGTTTCACGTTGCCCTGTTAGTGTTTCACATGACAATTTTGCTCTTTCACACTGATGATTTTAAACTTGAAAACTCACCACGAATTCATTTCATAATTAATTGAGATTACATGAAATTAAATAACATCACACAAATTTAAAATACAACAAAAGCATAAGGTAAAAGTACTTGAAAATAAATGATAATTAAAACAATCTAGAAGAGAAAAAATATAATTAAAACAATTTAGAAGAGAAAAGGGAGTGTATGAAATTGTGATCCAAAATATATCAAGATTGGTCTCTATTTATAGAGAATTTAATTTTATGAATTTTAGTTTTTTTTTTTATTATTTATTAAGTAGATAAGTGAAAATCAGAAATTATCTAAATAAAATATAACCGACGAGTAAAATTTTGACAAGTGTCATATTTAGATTTTTTGGGGATAAAACATTGGCCCCACACACACTCACACACACTCGGTAGTTGACGCCCAGGGCGTCAACTAACCGATAAACATAGCCTTAAAAGTTTGATTTTTGGGGTTTTGATGATGGGTGAAACGATTCTGCCGTGAAATAGCGTGAAATAGAATGGTGGGTGTATTCATCTCCTTTTTTTTTAAATTTCAGTATAGGGTACGAAGAAGAAGCCAGAAATGAAATATAAAAAAAAGCCCAGAAATGAAATATTAAAAAAACCCAGAAATGAAATATTAAGGCCACGGTTATATACACAGGGTTATTGAGGACACCCACTCGCTTAACACACACATTGTGGAATGAGTACACACCCCGTGAAAAGTAAAAAATACCCTCTTCTTCTAAACCCTGATTTTCCTATTAGTCTCTCTCCCACTCCTCTCACTTTTCACGCTGCAAACCCACCTATTCTCCACCACCTAAAAACGTCGTCGCCCCTCCTCCCAAGCCACCGTCTGTCGTCGCCCTCTATCAAGCGGCGCTGTCCATCGGCTGTTTGAAGAAGAAGACGGCCAACGCCGCCGCGGTTTGAAGAAGAAGGCGATCCCAGTCAGCCGCCTCCCCCCGCCACGCCGCCGCTCGTTCGCACCACCTCCTCCCCCAAGCCACGCCGCCGCTCGTTCGCACCACCTCCCCCCCCAAGCCACGCCGCCTCTCCTCCCTTCCAGGTAATACCCTCTTCTTCTAAACCCTGAGATTTAGGACCTTTTTCGTTTTGTTCGGTTGAAAATTTTGAGTTTTCATTCTGTTTGTAATGAGAATGTTGTTTGGGTAATTTATTTTATTTCTTTCTCATGTCAAAATGTTTACAATTGTATTTTGTGATTTGATGGGAGAAATTTGGACGTCGTGGTGGTGGTGATAGTGTTGGTGGACGATTTTGGTGTGAAAGGTTGGTCCTACTCATCTGCCGATTTTATCAAAATTTCAGCAAAGGGTTTCCATATACCCTTTAGTTAGAATTTTTTTTTAGGTTGGTGTCCTCAACAACTTTGTGTGTGCCTATAAAAAAACCCAGAAAGAAAATATGAAAAAAGCCCAGAAAATCCCCACGCTTACTGTAGCTTTGTAGATAATACACCCCCTCCTGCAAATTCCTTGTTTCAGAAACTCGCTTTGCCGCCACCGCCACTCAGTCCGCCGTGCCGCCTTTTCCATCTTACAGAGGATGCCCACCGCATAGGGAAATCTCTGCCGCTGCCTCGAGAACTTTAATTGGTAAAAGTATGATTAGTTGAAACAATTTTGATATATATTTAACTAATAAATTGAGTTGAAAATAATTGATTGTAATCTCTGCAGTGCCTCCAATCGTTTAGTTATACATTAATTTGTAAGTCAGAATGCCACTGTAATTTTGCAATGTTTTGATAAATATAAACGAAGAAAACTAGAAAATGTGAACGTCTCTACCAAAACTGATTGATAAAAACTCCCCATTCCGCTCAGTTCTGGAAAAGTGGAATGACCACTGGTCAAAGTCAGTCGCCCACCCCACTATCTTTTGATTCAAACATTTTTTTCTTTTTCATTGGAGGAGAGAGAGAGGAAGTTGGGATTCATCAGTATTCAATTGTGACAAGAAATCTTGTTGTATGTGCAGTGGTGTTTATCAAAGATTAACGTGGGATTCAAAAAAAATTCCAAAACATCATTGTTAGTTTTCTGCTTGGGTGTTTGCTGATTAATTTGTGGTTGAAATTCTTGTTATTAAAATTTGTTAGTTCGCACGCCTATCAAACGGAGTCTTAAAAGTTTGTGCATCATTTAAAATGAATAGTCTAACCGTTTTTTCATGGGCCAGCCTGTTACTATTAAACCCTGAGGCCTAAACCCCCCATCTATAGGCGCATTTCATCAAACAGTTCCATATTTGCTCTTTATTCTTTCGTCATTGATTCTGTTGCAGGATTATAGATCAATCCATGGATGACATGGACCTCGACCTGGATGAGCTTCCGACCAAGGGCCGGAACCGGCCATCTCGGTTCGCGCCTAAGGGCTCCCTTAAATCCAAATCCAAAACTGAACCAACTGAATCACGGCCACCATCAAAAGTGGATGTTGATGTCGGGCCTGAGTTGAAGCCCGAGTTTGCAACCAAGAAAGAAGTTGTTGGTGCGAAGCCTGAAGATGCTAACAATGCAATTGATATTGACGTCGAGGTGAAGCCTGATGTGAAAGAAGAGGCGGGAAATGATTTAATGGATATCGATGCAAGCAGAGTTGATGTTGAGCCTGAAGATGAAGTTGTTAAAGAATTCGATGTTTATTTTACTCCTTCCATTAATCCTCAGACTCAGGTAAGTGAGCAATTTATGTCTTTGTGTTTCTTGATGGAATTCAAATGACAACGGAAATTCTTACTATTCCTCAGATGTATGTGTTTCAATATCCGCTTAGGCCACAGTGGCGGCCATATGGATTAGACGAACGATGCGAAGAGGTATGGACAATCTTTTATCTGCAATTGATTTTGTGTTGAAAATCTTTGATGTTATTGTTTTCTCATGATAAAAGAACTCATCTGTAAGCTAAATCGAAAATTATGTTAATATTTCAAGAAGTTGTGGATTATATTTTAGGTGAGAGTGAAACCAGAAACTGCAGAAGTGGAGATTGATTTGTCTATTGATACAGACTCCAAGAATTATGACTCTAACGCTGATCCCAGAGTGCAGATGAAAAAACAGGTTCACCTTTGTGATATCTAATTATTTAAAGTTTTTTGTTTACTTGAAAGTGATCAATTTATTTCATTGCATAGAAGTGAGTAATGTGGGTCAATCCATTTTGTGAGCCAAAATTCGGAAGACAAGAAACTTTAATTTGGCCTTAGGCTGATAACTTCCATCTTATTGTCATTTTATGATTCTCAGACCTTCCCCTATTGTTATAGTCATATATTTGCATTTGATATCATGCTAGACTCTTTCTACATCATGGAAGCCACCTTCTACAAGTGGGTGTGCTGTTGGCGTTCTCTCCGGAAATAAGGCACGATCTTTCATCTCCTTTAAGGCCCAGTTTATTTTCTTTTGGATCTTGATGTCTCTCGCTGAAATGAATTTTAATGTTTTTCCTTTATACCCTTTTGTCTTTCATGCAGTTATACTTGAGTCCTATTCATGCAGTAGTACAACTCAGAACATCAATGTGTCATCTCGATTCTAATTCTAAGCAATCTAAAAGGAAGACTGCTGATGCAGTGAAACTAGAAGAGCCCCAAGAAGTAAAACCTTCAACATCTAAGAAACAGGTTAGTTGTCTCTGGCATGCTTGACAAAAAAAATTATCGGTAAGTTATATGATTACAATTGTGGATCATAAAATGTATTCTGTTTATAAAGTATTTTTTTCCTCTTTACCATTGTATTTGAAATGTCATTACATTTTAATGATGTCAAGAGTTATGAAACAGCTTTCTCATGGTCCTATACATAGTTCTATTTTTATTCCTATATACCTTACCATTAGAGATGTCCTTATTTGTGTCATCAATATAACATTTTGCTTCTCCACTTAATTCCTTACAGACCAAAACTGTGGAGCAGACCAAGGATGTCGGAGCGGTATGTATATATTGTCTCTCTTCTTTTTCTTGATGATAATATATCTGTGTCATCCTTAATCTATAAGATTAGGTTATTCTTGAAGTAGTTGATTCTCTGTTGACTTTCCATAAAATATATTTCTGATAGCTAAATGGATGTTTACCTGAGTTAACTAATATAGTCATAGTTCACATGTAAGGTGTATGTTAAAGACCTTTGTTGTTTTTCCATATTCAAAATACAAAGTTTCTATTGTTAGTACTGTATAGTTGTAAGATTTATGTATCTTATTATTTTTTCTATTCCCTTGTTCAAATATGTTGGTGCCACATTTTAGAATTGGGATTTCAAACAAGTCTTCTGCAGACGGCCCCTGGAAAATCACCCTTAGAGTGAAGTAAATGATTAACCTATTCAATCAGCGAAATAAAGGCCTTTCCTTAATGATCAACCTCATATTTGCTTATTTTAGATGTACTTTTAGAGGTTGGTTTTCTTTTGTTTTCTTTCTACAATTTGTTTGATCGACAATTTGAACCTCATTTACCAATAATTAGAGCCAAAGATTTTGCATATACTGCTCACAGGTAGGATGAATTGATACACATGTAGGTCCTTGTAATTTGCTGCTATTATGGAACGCTCTCGCTGCCTGTTTTTTCTTAATTAAAGTTTTCAGAATATTCTAATTAAAATTTCCAGAATATTCTAAAAGTCAAATAGTTTCAGACTTTTCAAATCTATTTTTGTCACTGCTCTTTGTTCCTGTCAGGAATGGGTTCCTCTCAAGTACCATAGTGTGAGGAGTAATCTGGCAGAAGGATACCTACAAAAAGTAATGAAACGAGAAGGGACACAGATTAACTTCTCCATGAGCTCGTATGCATTTACAAGTCCATTTTTCTGAATGCTTTAATGGAAGATGTTTCTTAAATTATGCTAGCTTTGAAGAGACTATATATTTGTTTTTAAATATATTTTTTTTCTTCAAATTTGTAGGCATGACTATCTGCATAGCTTGTGTCCTGCCTCCTCCAGTGATAGCCTGAGTTCCAAAGCCCCTCCAAAAAGGTATCCAAATTGCAGATGGAGGATATAGTTTCTGAATTCTGATTTTTGTCTGTTGATTTATTAGCAAGGATAACAATTTGAAATTTGCTGTCTCTAGCCACTTTGGCTATGTGCATTAATTGTACTTGTTGTCGCATACTAAAGGGTCCATTCATTCTAAAACTATTGTCTTGAATAGGTTACAGTTCTATACAGATCTTTTTTCATGACCTTTTTCTTATGTTCATTTGTTTAATTGAATAATGAGGGCTTGTTTTGCTTGAGAGTTGATTCAGAAAACATCGCTTTTGTATGCCTGATTGCTATAGCATCTCTTAAAAACTCGGAAGGGTGAATGATTCTTCAAATAAAAATAAATTCTTTTAACTGAACCTTATTGAGTTGGATGGATGAAAGACATGACCCTTACCTTCAGTTCTTGGATCTTATTTCAGCCTCCTAAGGTTTTTGGTTTTCACTCTGCAAAGGATTCTAGTGAATAGTGAGAACGTATCATAGAAGTCTGTCATTTATATACTACATATTAATATTTTCTTGGATATGGAAATTTCATGCCATCACATTTCTTGACGTGCATTTTGTGATATTACTTTTTTCCCATCTATCTGTTCATTTGTCCTGCTGCTTTATTCTGATAAATGCTGCCATGTTTTTTTTGTTGCTAATTACTGTTAGCATGCCTGTTTTACAGAAATTCCAGCATCATGTCTCATGTTTCTGAGTAGATTTTGGGCAATTGTATGCCAGATATCAATGTTGATCTCATATATTGATGATATTGCAGGTCTTTGCTGGCCTTACCGTTGAAAGAACGATTCCAAACTTGGCTCTGTGAGGTCTGGAACTAATTATCTCGATATCAAAACTGTACATTGCAGACTTTTTCTATTGTTCAATTTGCTGCTTGTCAGCTTGCTGAAAAATTCATATCTGTTCATAGTTAGGACTATTATGTTACTCTAGGCAGCTATTCTGGTTGTTACTGCAAATCATATTGCGTCCATAACAACGGTTTCAGATATTATTTTTACCTGTGGCAAACTAGGAGTACTTATTACTCCCTCCATTTCACAAAGATAATTAAAATAGGGCTCTAGATCCTTTCTAGTTCTTGCCCCCATTTTCTTCTTTGTTTTCCACGTCTGCTCTCTTCTCCTTTGTCATGCACTAATATAAGTATATTATATTTCCAACAATTGATCGATTTGTGATGTTGGTGGAACAGGGCCCTCAACTTCACAGATTTGATGCTCTTAAGTACCTGGCCCCAGATGAACCTCCTGAAGAAGTTTTAGCTGTCTTGCAGGAACTTGCTCGCTTAGTTCATGGACTCTGGGTTCCTAAAAGTTCTCTGGTCTATGGACCAGAGGGAGGATCCCGTGTTTTAGCTAGGGATTATGTTCTTCTTCTATTTAGCAAGAATGTGATCATTAAAGACTCTGAGTTACATAAAAATACTGTTATGAATAAAGCTATGAAAGAAGTTCTAAATGTAATGGCTACAGAGAGACCCTGTTTTAAAGATTGGAAACTGAAAGAGTCTCCTGATTTGAGTTTCATAAAACTCAATCCCTCTGTTGTAAAGAAACAAGAGGAAGAGTGGGAAAGCTTTGGGAAGCATATTATTGAGCATATTGGTATTGGTGGGAAAAAAGGGGCTGCTTCGAAGAATTCTTCAAAGAATAGTGCCACCGTCCCCCCCACAGCATCAAAAGGTTCCAACAAACAAGCTACAAAGACGTCAAGCAGTAAAACTGGGATGTCTGAAGAAGTTCGAGAGCAAACACTTAAAGCTGTTCAAAGACTTTTCAAGGATACAAAGGTTTGCAGGTGAGATCATTTCTCTTGTGAAGCTTTTATTTTCAAATTCTTCTAACAATTATAATTGCTTGATTGAAACGAGTGGAAGAAGGTGTTGTTGCTGCCATCTTTTCCCACTTAATGCACTGATCACTCTAAAAATTCTTTTTTTGATAACTTATGTGATATGCTGCCGTGTTTCATATTTCCTTCATTTTGAGTTTGAATGCATTCTTACTTTCTTAACGTTGTGCAATTCTGTAATTTTAATAGTATCATTTTGAATCTTCAAATCTCACTGGAATGCCTTGGACACTTTGAAGGTCTATGCTAAATGTATCTCTTTTTTTTTTTTTTGTATGATTACAAGGATATGTTTAAGTTGACCTGTTTCATGTTATACTTTAGCTTCAGTTGGTAAATAGTAAAATTAAAAAATGAGTTAACTTCTGTTGCCATGACATAGTTCTTCTTTATTACCCAAAACTTATTCTAAGTTATTATAAATTCCCAAAGAAATTTGTTATATTGCAAAAAGTGATATTTTCTCAAGACTCGGAATTTTAATTCCTGCATTTCTTACTTTCTATTGAACCAAACGAATCATGAGGGGAAGAGGGCCTTCATGTGAGATTTAATTTGATCTTTTGTATTTTATGCTATATCAGTTTTCATCAAATAAGACAACAGTTAAGGGACATGGCATTGGAAGTTTCTGGGTCTGCCCGTTCAACGGGATTTACCCGAGGGGCAGTGGCTGCAGCAAATAGTATTGATGCTTTTCCAGAGGAGCTTCAGGAAATCATCAGTCAAGTAGCTGTTAATATTCACGGAATCTTTGTCCCGATATCCTCTACAGATAATATAAAATTTGATCCATTCAGGTTATATATCCATAGTAGATATTAAACTTATTTTACTGAATAATTATTTAATACTACCATCAAAATATTATTTCCTGTATTAATGCTCAGTACTTTCCTTTGCAGGAGAGTTGTTATTGATCTTTTTTGTGCTGAAGGACCAAATGCAAAGCTTAAAAAGGCTACCATACACGAGGCTGCAAAATTGAAACTTGAAAGGGAAATAACTCCGGTTGAGTATAACAAGGTAATGAGCTTTTCTATATTGATGAAACTGAAATGACTCGTTATTTAGCCTGGTCATGTTAATCAGTTGTTTTACTTTTCAGAATCAATTAGGAGTGTTTTTTTTATCAGATTAAATAAGTTGTCAAAAGCAGAGAATCTATAACTTACTATCAACTTTTACCGTTAAGCAATTTCTCCATATTTTTTTGCAAACAGCCCCTTTGTGAGTTTCTGAAAATGATTGCCTCTATGATGTACTAGTTTTTTCTTATTTTCTTACATGTGGTTTTGTTGCAGGTTTTGCAGGAACTGTGTGTATCTCAAGGCGGTGCTTGGGTCCTCAAGAGTGCTGATGTTAATCCAGCACCATGATGTTTAAGCCGACGAGTTCATACAGTGTACAGTAGGTCATAGATCAGTAAGAAATCATGTAAGTAAAGTAGGGCTGGCTAAATTGGTAATTTCGACATCAAACTTAATTTCTACTGGAACCATTTTTTTTGAAGCTGCGAGATACATACTAGCTTAAGTGAAGGACAGCAGAATTCACATTCTAGCTACAAGGTGCATGAATTAGACATTAGATTGATTGTAAAAAGTTAAACATCAAATCTGCATGATGGAATGCTACCTCTTTTTTTTTTAATCTCACCTGATTACATTGAATGAGTTGGTTTTCAATCCAAAAATACTCCTGGCCAACAAGAAAAAGCTTACACCTAAAATTTGACGATATTTTTGGGCCTGACTGCTTACAAATCGACAAGTTTCTACATCTTTATATTTTCTACTTATTAAATACTCCCTCCGTTTTAATTTACTGTTGCTCTTGGGAAAAAAATGTTCTAAAATCTGTCCTTTTTTTTTTTAGGAGATATTAATTTGTTTTGTTTTATTTTTTAACTTTGCTGTTTTCTTTAATAACATGTTAAATTATACTAGGAGTATATTATGACCATAAATGATTCATTAATATGTAAAGGGTGTATTAATTATTTTATACAAATAAGTGATACTTAATCTATATGAAAAAGAAAGAAAAAAACGACCATTAAAGTTGAATGGAGGAATATCTCAAGCCAAAGTAAAGCATTCAAATATTTATTTTTATTTCTATATAAAGCCAATTTGTATTTCAAATCTGAATTCAATCATAAAAAGCATAATACAATACAATTTCAAGCAAGAGATACAAAACAACATTATGGTTTATATATCTTATTTTGCTTGAAGCTCAATATATAATGTTACACTTTTTTGGTATGTTTTGAAATTTTGGATTGCTGAAACTGGAAATTAGTGAAAATATAGGCCACGTGACCCTGCAGCTTCACCGACCACATGTTTTGATGGTACGTAATGGATGATTAATCATTAATCGGAGTATTTTTACTGCAACTTCAGATTCTTCATATACCTGCAACAGTGCACATTATTAAATATATTAATATTCGATGAGATAAGAGTTACGTACTATTTTTCATTAACTACAATATTGTGATTGTAAAAAAAAGTTAATGAAGGTCAGGTTCAATGATTCTAGACGCTAATGTGAACTGGGATTTATTAATAAAATGTTTGTATAATTTTAATTTGTTAATTAAACATGATAGGGTTTTTGAATTGAGGAAAATAAATATATAATCATGTGATGATGAACCTTATCGTCAAAATTGATTCCAATTAAAAATGATTCAGGGTTTCTATGTACTATATTTATATTATCTCTATAATAACTAGAAAGATTAGATTTCATGTGGAGTCCTTCAGTGTAATTAATACAGTAATTTGAGTAACTTACTCCAAATAAGAATGAAACCCTAAGATTAAAATACAACATTTAATTTATTTTATATGTATACATATATATATATACACAATATTTTTTAAAAAAATCAGGCTCCTAAAAATTTGTATGGAGGACTATATCTTACTTCACAATAATTGATTTACGTAACATTATTTTTAAATTTAAGAAAAGGAATTTTGGTTGAAATTAAATTAATTATGAGTATTAATGAAATAATAACCTGATGTTTTGATTGAGTATATTGTATCCTCCTCCTGCTCCTGCTCCTGCTCCTACTCCTACTCGTGTGGTGTAATTAGGAATGGGGACTTGATCAGTCTCAATGTGCATAATGTCCTTCACTAGCACTTGATAATGCCTCCGAACTTCTTCAGCTGATTTCCCACTCACTGCCCTTGCTATGTTGTTCCATCGATCCGGTGTGTCCTTGTCGTAGCGAGCCAACGCCTCCTCGAATTGCTTGTTCTGCTTCGAACTCCAACGCGACGATGATGTCATCGAGCTCGATTCCATCACTAGCTTGATTTGTAAGGAGTGTGAGTTGCTGATATATTTTATTTTCTCAAGTGATGAGGGTTTATATATATAGAGAGAGAGGAGGAGGATTTAAAGGTGATGGAGGGGACAAAATTTCATTTGGAAATAAGGGAAGGGAGGAGGGGGTGTTGGAGGGTTTTTTTTTTTTTTTAAATAAATATTCTGCTTAAGGCTCACAAAATGAACTAAGACCAAGAAGAAGGAATTAGAGGGAATGTATTTTTTTCGGTGAATTAATTTAATAAATTCTTGGGAATCCTTTTTTTTTTTTCTTTTCTTTCTTGGGCTTAATAGCCGCAAAAGGAAAAAAAAGCACTAATTTAACATTATAATTGCAATTGTGATAATTTTTTTTCATAAGTACGTTCGTATATTGGTCATGACCTAAACTGTTTTGAGATATTAAAATCATGAAAAAAAGAAAAACAGACATTCAATAATTATAGTTAAAATGCAATTAATAAAAGTAAATGTGAATTTTTACTGTAATTAGTGTTTAAAAAATATATAATATGGCGCAAGCTAGTTGATGTAACCAGCTGGTGAGGATAATTAGATCCCCTTATCGCAAGACCGTATTAGTTAAGATAGATGCGCCAGCTTCATATATCCCATAAATAAGATATATTCTTTCTTCTCTTTTTAGAATGTATATGGTTTTCTTTTGTATTTGTAGACATTTTCACCTTTTGTTTTGCCTAGTGTTTGATGTGCAAATTGGGGGGAAAGCTCATCCTTTGCCTTTGTTGTTCCTATACATTTTTATCGCTTTCTTGTCTTTATGTACAAATTTATAGAGTTTCATTAATCTCTTCATAGGTGCAAACCATTGTACAATTCGAGATCAGTGTACATTTTGAGTTTGTAGTACATATTTACAATTCTTAGATAGTGTGCAAATAAATTGTACCTAGAAGTAAGTTTTTATTTCTTTTACACTAGAATGCAAATCGTGTTTACAAATTCAACCTAAAAGTAACTACCCTTGTACTTCTATCGGGTAGAATGCGTTACACATTACACACTTTTTGGTAATTCTACGGTGAATTGTAAATTAGTGAAAATTTCAATAAACTTATAAATCTTAAGTTAAATTTTCAATTCAAACATTGAATCATGTGGAATTTCATAACAAGAAGAAATTGTATAGAGTGTATATTGAGATGATACAAAAATATAGAAATTGATATACATCAAATTGAATATCATCTCTCCTCTTATATAGAGTGAGATTTACAAAAGAGGAGTTACAACTAACAAATGAGTTACAACTAACAAATGAACTACTCTAACTAATAATCTTACTTGATTTGTTTTTTATTCTTCACACCCTCCCACAAGATGAGCATGGATGGTAATCAAGCACATCTTGAACTTGTTGTTAAAAAAAAGCTCCAAACCATTACGAGTAGCACGATGTGAGTGCAATGATATCAGCAATGAAGAGGTGGCCTTCGAGAATAGAATCTCACACCAGATTGAACATTTGAACGTTGATGT
The DNA here is from genome assembly GCA_963675135.1 of Galeopsis tetrahit. NCBI lineage: Eukaryota > Viridiplantae > Streptophyta > Magnoliopsida > Lamiales > Lamiaceae > Galeopsis > Galeopsis tetrahit. The sequence goes on from OY776131.1 coordinate 66,571,390, forward strand.
AGAGAGTAGACAAACGATGCAACCATGCATCTAATCAATGGTGAAATTTCCACCAATATTTCAAAAAATAAAATAAAAATAGAATCGTGATATACACGAAGAGAAAATACTAGATTGAGTATAGAACTCTGGAGAATTCTATTCCAAATCAACATGAAATCGAATATAAAACTCACGAGCATAAAACTCGCAAAGAAATGAGTATAAAACTCAAAAAATTAAAAAAAATGAGTATAGAACTTCAAGAATTCGAATTAAGATAAAATCGAATCCAAAAAAAATCACGAGCATAAAACCCGTAAAGAAGAAATCTCGAAAAGAGAAAAAATAGGATATAAATCCAAATCCAAATCCATCAAAGATTTGACAGAAATGAGTATACAACTCATGAGATTCATTCAAATCGAATTGCGTAAACATACCTAGATCGACGAACATGTTTAATCGATCATAAATTAATCGATACACAGCTCTGATACCATGTGAAATTTCATAACAAGAAGAAATTGTATAGAGTGCATATTGAGATGATACAAAAATATAGAAATTGAATTATATCAAATTGAATATCATCTCTCCTCTTATATAGAGGGAGATTTACAAAAGAGGAGTTATAACTAACAAATGAGTTACAACTAACAAATGAACTACTCTAACTAATAATTTTACTTGATTTATTTTTTATTCTTCACAAATCACATGCGTAACTTATGTAAACAATTTATTGTTTTTATTTTATTTTATTTTTATACTGTATTTATTTTAGACATTCAATCTGTTCTAAATTTTAATTTTGGGCTCGTCAATATATTATTTGTGTAAATTTTGAAGAGAAAAAATATATAGTGAAAGATAAAATGAATACACGTGCAATTTCTCTTTCACCTGTTTATTCTCTAGGAAATTTACAATTAATTTACGGTAATAAGATATAGAAATTTCGAGTTTATCACACAACAATTTATCAATAATTTGGTGTACACACAAATATACAATAATAGTGCGTTTTACATGTTGGATATGGATTTCATTTTTAGATCTAATTTAATCTATGAGTTTATTTACATGTAGAGACAAAATCCAAGAGTAAAAAATAAAATGGAACAAAAATTTAAAACAAAACAATTAAGACCAAAATCATTTATAAAATTCCTAATATGCCCTACATTCATGTGTAATTCGAATAATACAAATTTAAAATAGTTCCATTTTAAAAAATTCAATTGTTCCCATAATTTTAGATGCCCTTCCATTTTCGAATTAAACTCTAATTGAATCCTTCCATTTGATTTTACAAATTTAAAATAATTCAATATAAAAAAAATCAACATTTTCCATAATTTTAGCTGCACTTTCCATTTTCGAATTAGACTCGAATTGAATTCTTCAATTTGATTGTTATAAATTATAATACATATTTAAAATAATTCAATTTAAAAAAATTCAACCTTTTCGATAATTTTAGCTGCTCTTTTGAATTAAACTCTAATTGAATCATTCCATTTAAAATATAATTGAATATATTCCTAAACCCACGTTCACCACTAATAACTATTACAGAATTCATGATTCTATATCCGCCTAACATTATGGAGTAATTAATCTTGTTTCACGATATCCATTAATTTTCAGTGTTACAAAACTGAACAACTATCTTTATATATTGATTTATTTACTTTAGATCACATATATCCAATTCGAAATGAAGAATATGGTGTTGTCAAACAACCTACCCGGTGAATTCACTACAGATTGCATATATTATGTACGCACTGCACATAGTTCATAATATGCACAGAATCAAATTATATGCACTTCTGGTGTGCATTCCAAGTACACATATGCAATGCTAGGATCTGTATGTATGTACTTTATTAAGGTTCCATAAAAACTACCATTGAAATTGGAAACAATGTATTCATAGTTTTAAGTATATGCATGCATTGAAAAACAACATACTCCTACGTTTTATCCGGGTCTTATGTTACATTATAATTCACAAACAGATTTAAAAGAGAAGTTACCTAAGAACTTCTACCAATCGTAAGTTACAACAGAGGTACCATATGCATAAGTCTTACATACAGATTGCATATATTGTATATGTGCATTGCATTTATTTCTTAATATGCACATAATTAAACTATATGCATCTTTGGTGTGCATTGCTTATATATATGCACCGCTAAGATTTGTATATATGTGCTCTACTAAGGTTAAATACAACTACCATTGAATTGAAATTGGAAACAATGTATTCATAGTTTTCAGTATATCAATGCATTAAACTAACATAAGGAAATCAACGTTTTCCCCTTTATACATTTTGTTCATCCATACATTTGCAAAAACCCAACAAAGAAACAAAGAAATAGTATCACTATGTACTTCACAATTTTCAATGGATCTAATTTTTTTTTTTTTCTGCATTCTTCATCAATTCTGGTTACAATTGTGCATTCTCAACTTTCAATTCATTGACCTCGTCTCAAGCTTCTTAAAATTCACCTGCAAAATATGTGTGGTCAATCTCTCTTCATTCAGTTTATTTAACAATCCATTTAAAAAACTGGCAGAATTCAGAGTTCTAAAAAATTAAAAAAGAAGATGTGTTATTCAGAAATATATGTAAAATAATTTACATAATAAACATGCATAAGATGTCAGAAGACTGTAGTAATTATTACATAAGAAACATAAAATAGATATATGAAACAGAAAATCTCACCGAAAAAGATTCACAACCATAAAAATCTTCTGCCAACATTATGAGTCTTCCAAGATGTTATCGTAGAGTTTTTCTGGACAACGACCCCGCTCCTCTAAATCATAACAACAAGATCAACATGAATAAGTTGCCAACAAATGTTAGCGGATTCAACGAATTAAGATTCAAAATCACCTCTTGACGACATCAGAATCAGTAGATAATCCATTCGGAACGGCGTCGATCCTCTCCTCCCCCTTTGGCGGATCTACCGACGCATCTAAATCGACTTCTGCAACAGCATATCAAACTTGTAATATCGGCTCCGCCATTGGCAACGATTGAGGGAGGTCGTCGGCCTGAGGGAAGTCATGGCCGGTGTGCCGCCCCGAGAATGGTGGTGGAGTATGAGCGACTGTAAATGGTTTCACTCTCACTGTGTGTAATCGCACACAGTGGGGCTAGGGTTTGTGCGTGAATTTTTTTGTTATTAATTAAGAAACATAAGAATAGAAAATAGTTGGGAATGAGAATTTCAAAATTAATTATAACATAAGGGTATAATCGTACATCTAAGTGGTATTTTATCCTTAATTGAATCTCTAATAATAATTGTCTTTAATTTTAAACACTAGGGGTGGATTGTCTTATAGTGTTATTTCCCCATAATCTATCCACGAAATGGGCTTAAATGATTATGTGATAATTATATTAATTGTTAGTGGGATTGTGAAGGATAACGTTTTAAAGTTAAAATATTTATTCTAGTTGTTTGGAATCAGTCGTATGGGTTTATGCATTATCTGCAGATTCTTTCCATTGAACAAGCTGAATCGATTCCTTTAATATAATCCTAATTACGAAATAAAATCTTCATTTGTCTCTTCAAAGTAAAGGGAACATTCATGCATGACCATATTGATTCCCACTCCTTTCCCTTTTATTTATAATTATTTGACTATACCCTCCCTCAACTCAGGGATCTTTTTAATTATAACTTTTAAAATCTAACAAATTAAACAGAATTTTAATTTTAAAAGCAGAATAAAAAAGTTAACAGAAGAAGGGTTTTTACTCGTTCAGTACCTGTAGTTACTTGTATAACAAATTTCATATGGTCAAATGTCTCCTCCCTAAATTTTATGCTCCTGGTGAATTTTATTGTAAATTTCTACACTTGCTGTGAATAAAAAGGTAATATAAATTAATTTTATAATCAACTAGAAGTGTAGAATAACTAGCTACACTAGTGAGACGACTAGTTTTTTTTGGTCACTTGACATATAAAAGGATTTGAGAATAAGTCATGATGAATTTATACTAAGTAAATTTATGAATTTGATTTTTTTTTTTCCCAATTAATACTCAATTAGTTAGAAAAAATATCTTTCATGACACTATTTTGTTCTTGAAACAAATTAAAGAAATGCATGGGAACTTGCTCAACCTCAAGTCGTTGACTGTTATATGCTTAACTTTGGAAGATTAATGTTGTGTATTGGTTCGTTTTCAGATGAGGAATCAGATCGACCATATATACTTTTGTCGACAAATTGTTGTTGACGAGAGTGTTTATTTTTTTTATCAATTATTATTAATTTTTTATTTTAATTCTTCAATAATAGTTGGTCGAAATCATACACTCTCGTTAGTGTATATGTTTGACACTGATTTGTAAAAAATTATAAAAAAAATCTAAAATTTTGAAGATATTTTTTGAATTTCTAAAATTTGTTTGGTGGTGATGGTGGCGACAGCGGGCAGATAGAAGTGGTGGTGGCGACAGCTGCAAAAGTTAAAGTTTAAATGTTGAAAGGGGCTTCGTTAGTAGTGGATGTGTATTTAATAATGGTATTTTAGATTTTTTATCCAATTATTAAATTTATAAACTGAAGAGGGGAGTGTCCTTAACAAAGCTGGAGGTGCAAATAGCCGTACCCATGTTTAACTGAGCCCACTTATTATAAATGGAAGACTAACGGGCCCAATATTGGTGGATTCGGGTTATAACCCGGTTGCAAGTTGGATGAGGGGCAGGGGTTAACGAACGCATCAGGGTTTTGAGCATTTCCCTCACTTATCTCGAAGGTCCGCCATTTTCAATCGTTGAGCAGGTAATATCAGTTGTTCCTAACTTTACCGAGATCTTTCGAATTTCCGGATGAAGATTCTAAGCTCCTCTGTTCTTTTTTTTTTTTTTTTCTGTGGGATACTTTTAATTGAGTAATTCGGGGTAGAGAGGGATCATAGAAATTTCAAAATATGTTTCTTACATTTTCCGTGCAGAAGTTACAACAAGATCTGGAAACCTACCAAAATCAAACAAACGTTCGTCCAAGATATGGATTTTTCTTTTTTATGTTTTGTTAATTTCTCATCTGTTTCGTAGATTCGATTAAAAACGTTATAACAATGTACGTAGCATGTGTTTCTTATATTTAACTTAGCTTATCATTCTTGGCCTTCATCCATTTGCTGTTTGAATTCTTAATTTATGTGGGTTTCTAAATCTTGTTTTAATGTGCCTAGCCTTGTTAACATGTTATCTTTGTAGCATGATAGCATCTTGTCATCTAACCATAATTTTGGTCTACTGCAGGTGCCCTGATTCACATGTCTAATTAAACAGTTCTGTTGTCCTAGTCACAGTACTGACATAAAATTAGTGTTAATCTGTAGTTGGAGCTGATATTCTTGGAATTCCTATATTAGCTGTTGCCACCACCTTAGTTGAGGCTAGAGAGAAAGATAAGACATGAATTTGAGACGAATCTTCAGCAGACACACAATTAATGGCATATCAAAGCTCAATAGTAGGGTAATCCCGATACACTCATCTGGTTACAGATGTGTTGCAGCCAGTAGCATCTCCACACCTCCTTTTCATCCATTAGGAGGTTTATCTTTTGTCAACTGTGCTAAAGATTCAAGATTCGATAAATCTTTAAGTAGATGTGTTCACACTTCAGAACATGTAAGTACAGATGACTTGTCGAGTGCTTTGGAATGCGAATCAGAAGCTGATGCTACAGTTAATGAGTTCTTGTCCAGATTTGTTTGGGTGATGCGTAAAAAGCTCTCTGAAGCTTATCCTGATTGTGACAAGAATACAATCAATGGGATGCTTAAGATCATTGTTGAAAACGTTGTATCAGAGATTGAAAAGGGTGGCCTTCAACAGATGACTGGGGCTGTATCATCAATTCCTTCAGAGGATTTAAGTGAGGACTTGTGGAGGACTGTTTGGGAGGTCAGCAATGTAGTGATGCAAGACATGGAAAAAGAGAAGAAAAAAGAGAGAATGAAGAGTTTTCTTCAGTCTGAGGAAGTTAAACAGATGTATCGATTTGCTGGTCAAGTGGGCATTCGTGGTGAGCTTCTGCGAGAGCTCAGGTTTAAGTGGGCCCGTGAAAAAATGGAGCAAAGTGATTTTTATGAGAGCCTAGAACGCCTTTACAAGGAGTCAAAGGAAAGTGATGGATTAGGAAAAGAAAATGCTGGTGGAAAAGGGATTGTGGGGACTGTCTCTCTTCCCAAACGACATGGGAAGATTAAGTACAAGATTTATGGGCTTGATTTATCTGATCAAAAGTGGGCAAAGGTAGCTGATAAGATTCATGAGACTGGAGAAGTTATGTGGCCTCAGGAGGCAAAGCCTATTTCTGGCAAATGCAAAATTGTTACTGAAAAGATCCTCTCCTTACAAGAAGAAGATGATCCTACTCCGCTTTTACGTGAATGGTTAGATCTTTTAGAACCTAGCAGGATTGACTGGATTGCCCTTCTTGATAAATTGAAAGATCATAATTCTCATCTATATTATAAGGTATGAATCTTTGGTCTTTGCTGGAAATTTTATTTGGCAATAATAACATTTGCTTAGTTGCTGATATATAATTATTCAACTCATGAATACTTTTGTTTAACTGGAATTTTTTTCAATACATTGTTATAGTTGCTTGCATAATTTTTGTAAGACACGAGTCATAGAGGTATTTTTGTAACCTTTTTATTGTGTTTTGCTAAAATTAGATACGGGCTACTTGCGCAATCCCGTATATATATAATATATATACATATTTATTTATTGGAATCATTTCATGATAAAAATATCATTTTGGGAAGCAAAAGTTTTGGTTCTCTTTGATTTAATTGATATAATGTGCCAGTTGAAATTGTGATGAAAATTTTCATCTTTTTTTCCTTTACGAGTTTTATGAAGTAATAAATGGGTCCCTTTGAAAGTAATATCCATCGAGTCCTTAAATCATGAAAAAATAGCTTTTTGTGTGCATCATTTGCTTGTAGTTGGAGAAAGGCCTAGTTGTTGTATGTGTCTCTTTTCTGAATTTGGCTGTATACAATGCATATTATCCTAATGATTGCGTAGAGAAATGGTCGACACACAGAGCAATATACCTAGTTGCTGAAATACACGTTCCTTTAGTTGCTTAGTGTATTTATTCATCTCAAAATTGAATTTTTCAGAACAATACATTCTTTTAGTTGCTGGTTTATAATTTTTCATCCCAACTTTGTATTTATTTAGGAAAGAGACCCACTCTTAGAAAACTTGGTCCAACTGAATGTTTAACCTTGATAAATTTCAGATTAAATACCAACTTTCTCGAGGTTAATATCCCAACCGATTAACTTTGTTGGTATGTTTTAGATTGCAGAATCTGTACTTAGCGAAGAGTCCTTCCAGGCAAGCATACACGACTATTCAAAACTGGTTGATGCTCTTGCTAAAGAAAATCGTATGGAGGATGTCGAGAGAATTTTAAAGAAGATGAGCGAGAATGGCATTGTACCTGATGTTATCTTGTCAGCATTATTGATTCAAATATATTGCAAATCGGGAAATCTTGATCGAGCAAAAGAATCATTCGACAATTTAAGGGCCCAGGGATTTATGCCAGACATGAAGGCTTATAATTCATTGGTCATAGCCTACGTGAATGCTGGTAGACCAAAAGAAGCTGAGGCTATGTTTAGAGATATGGAAACAAAAGACATAAAGGTCACAAAGGAGACGTATATGGCCTTGCTTCGTGCATTGACCCAGGCTGGAATGGTTGATGGGGCAGATCGTATTTTCACATCTACACTATTTTATAGCTCCCATAACCTCGAATCTTGGACACTAATGATCGACGCATATGCCCGAATTGGTAATCATGATCATGCTAGGAACTGTTTCAATCGAATGATGAAACTTGGGCATAAGCCAGATGATGCATGTATTGCTAGTGTGATTTCTGCATATGAAAAGAAGAATATACTTGATGAAGCCTTGAATCTCCTATTAGAACTTGAGAAAAATGGATTCGAGCCTGGAGTTTCTACGTATACAGTTCTGGTTGATTGGTTCACTAAGTTGGAGCTTTTTGATGAAGCAGAACAGATTTTGGATAAAATTTCTGAGCTGGGGGAGGTTCCCCCCTTTAAGCTCCATATAAGCCTTTGTGACATGTATATTAAATCTGGGGCTGAGAAGAAAGCTCTTCAAGCTTTAGGAGTTCTGGAGTCAAAAATTGAGCAATTGGAGGCTTTGGACTTTGAGAGGATAATAGTTTCACTTAAAAAGGGGGGCTTTCAGCAAGATGCTCAAAGGTTACGAGATTTGATGGGAGCTCGGGGGTTTGTGTTGTCTGACCAAGTGGCGGTATCTCTGATGTCATCTCAAGCTATGGGACATATTACTAAACGTAAGACGGGCACGCTGGGAAGCCGGAAATGATGAAATGTATGCAGTATCATTCCTCAAGTTGCCTAAGAAGGCAAAATGATGATAGATCTAATGGAGATTCATAGTAAGTGGCATTTTTCACGTAGTCGTTTTAGTCGATTAGATTTCTTATCTTTTATTCTTTTGGTTGCCAGATACTCCTCCTATTCCAATTTAATTGTCGCTTTTGGGCCTTTCACATTGATTAAGAAGGTTGAAAAAAATATACTGTACTAATTTCTCTAGGAAAACCAAAAGTGACATGTTTTGGAGCAATTTTTTCTCTAAACCGACAGTTAAAATTGGAATGTAGGGAGTAATTACTTTGGACTCTCTGGTGCTTGGTTCTGAAGGTATCCATTGAACATTCTGTTTATCTTTGTGCTTTATATTTTCTTAACATTTTTCAAAAAATCCCATTTCTTATGTTTGATTTTTGAGACAGTATATGTTCAAAGACCTTAAAAAACGTGTACATTTTAGTAAGTGCGGATGGTTTTTGCTGGGCATAATTCGTAATATCTGTCATAATATGCTGCCTGTCTAGTGATATACATCTTCCTACATTTGTTCACAAGATCTTTGTGACATATATTCAGAGCTTGTTGAGAGTATCATTGCGGTGATTTAAATTGCAGTTGCATGAAACTACCTAAAAAGCATTCACTGCACTACAGATTAGAAGTTTGAATTAATCTTGATGAACAGATCTCTATTCTAATAGTAATCTCCTTGGATAAAGTCATTTAGTCGCATCGTTTCTCCATTTTGTTGCTCCAGTACAGCTCGAACAATATCCGTGATTGAGATCATGCCTACTATCTTCCCATCTATTACAGGGGCATGCCTAATGTGATTCTCTACAAGCATAAATATTCAATTATTTTTCCTTAAACACTATCATACTCATATTCAATTTGCTTTCACTCTGCACATCTATCTATGAATTTGCTTATTATTCTACGGGTAATTTAAAAAAATGCCCTATAACTTTGATGATATTATGAAAAGGTCCTGTAACTTTTGAACTATACAAAATTGCCTTATAACTTTAATAAAGTTGGTATAATGCCCAATGACCGGTTGTATCAAGTTATTGGGCATTTTTGTCGATGTTTTTTGCTTGACATGGCTTATTATTAAATTGCAACGTCAGCTCTTCCGTTTGTGGGGCAGTTTTATCAATAAATTTGAAGTTACAAACATTTTCATATAATTCAAAAGTTACAGAGCATTTTCATAATATCATCTTTCATAAATATCGTTGAAGTTACATGGCAATTTTTTCAATTATCCCTTATTCTACTACTATGTTTTGTTCTTGTCTTATACTCTTGAAGTCTTGATTGGTAATTGTAGGATAATACATACCTGTCATTAGCTGCATTGCATGAAGAATGTTTGTATCGGAGCTTACTGATAATAGCTTATCCTGTTCAGGGTTAAAAAAACATTAAGCAAAGAGTCATGAGAGATTGCCAAATGCATGAAGATAAAGAGCATCAACTTGATCAGTCATGATCTCACCAACTTTTGTGTATTTAGATGACCTATCATGTACGATCACCTTCCTCAAATAATCTGTTTTGACATTAAACATAACTCATGATTTTACGAGGTTGATTTTGAATTTCAAGACCACTTGCATCAGGTTGTGATTTGCTTCCACATTTGTCAAATCTTAGTATTTTTCTTCTGGATATTAGTTTAGCATTTATGAACATGTTGAAGTAATAATACCTTGTTCGGTGAAAATTCCTGCTATCAGGTGTTGTTCCCCTGGCTTTAGGACCACCAATGATCCTATGTTGTTCTGTGCCATCTGCATGTTTTTAACTTTTTCAATACCAATATGAGAGGTAAATGAATTATTTACTTAGTCATTGGGGCTAAAGAAAGAAACTTACCTGCTTCACAGCGTCATAGACACTGTCATCTGCTCGACACCAAAGCCAAGACCCGACCTTTTCGTCTCCCTTAGTCAGTAGTACTTGTGCTACAGTTGTATTTTGCAACCCCTTTTCTGGCAATGAGTCTGATTGTGTTACCGTTGCATCATTAATGCCTTCTTGATTCTTTGTTGGACAGGATTTTATCACTGTATCCGAATAGCCTTGATTCTTGATGTGAATATTATTGTGGCAATATCTGAGTACTCGAAAAAGTCCTTGCATCTTAAATCCTACAATTTAAAATTACGGTCAAGTTAGAGTAATAGTCTTGACTTGTTTAAATTTAAAGGATCTTAAGTAAAGATCTCTGTGAAAGTTAATTTTTGTCATTTTTACTGATTTTTTACATTGTCTGCACATTTCCACGAACCTGGAAGTTTATGACGAGAATCACCATAAGTTTGATGCGAAGAATTCACTACTTTGAAAAAAGTATATACAGTAGGGCTTGTTTGTTTGTTAGCACACAAGTTTTTTGCAAAGAAGATATGTGAAATGCAATGGATTACGTTTTTGTAATGTATAGTTTGTGTGATTTAAGAGCTTAAATATATAGAGAAGCTCTAGAATGTAAATATTAATGGTAACGATATTGAAGTTGTACGTGGTACCTTTCACCTGAGAAAGTGCTTCAAAATTGGAATGACTGCTGAAATTAGTGGCAAGAGAAATTGCAAATTTGCAAGCATTTGAAAAAAACAGTTTTGCTTGTTGGGATTAATCTTGATTGTGTTCTTTCCTTGGATGGTTTGTCCAAGTTTAAGTTACTTTAACCTTTGATTAATTTGTTAAAGGAAGTACCCATTTTGGGATTGGAATAAACAAAAGAGTAAAAATTTAATTGGACAATTGAGATTATATACAAATAACTTAAAATTCAATAACATATATACATTCAATTGTATATAAAAAAAGGTAGCCCTAATTAATTTGTTAACGAAAGAAAGAAGCGTAGAACAACTAATTGTATTCTTCCTATAACTTTGTAAAGAAAAGCATCAACATAAAACACATTGAGTTCAAGCAAACTCGATTCCTGAAAGGCTAAAAGTAACATGAAACAAAAAACCACCAAAAATTCCCAGTTATAAGATGTCCCAATAGCCTTTTGCTTCACATCAAAAACCAAATCTCAAAACAGCCACTACCTTTTCTTTCTACCCCATCATTTTCCAACATTCATGGCAGATCGAAAGTCGTTGTTTTCACGATTTTGGCCTCCATCCTCTTCACCCCGCAGACCTGCTAAAAAAACCATCGCACCCCCACCACCAATCCCTGCCTCTCCTCCTCGCAGCCGCCGTCCCTCACCCACCACTCAACATCCAACTGCTGAACAACCAAGTACTACAGTCTCTGAACCAAGAAAATCACCCTTAAGCCAAGAACAGCCAACTATTACTTCCACAAACCCCATAGATGAGCCTAAAACAACATCACCGTCTTCCACAGATGAGCCTAAAATAACCTCACCATCTTCCACAAACTCTAAAGATGAGCCTAAAATATCACCATCTTCCATTATTAACCATACAAATGAGCCTAAAACAACATCACCGTCTTTCACAGATGAGCCTAAAATAACCTCACCATCTTCCACAAACTCTAAAGATGAGCCTAAAACATCACCATCCTCCATTAACCCTACAAATGAGCCTAAAACAACATCACCATCTTCCATTAATCCTACAGATGAGCCTAAAACAACATCACCGTCTTCCACAAATCCTACGGATGAGCCTAAAATAACCTCACCATCTTCCACAAACTCTAAAGATGAGTCTAAAATATCACCATCCTCCATTTACCCTACAGATGAGCCTAAAACAACATCACCATCTTCCATTAATCCTACAGATGAGCCTAAAACAATATCACCATCTTCCACTAAACCTATAGATGAGCCTAAAACATCACCATCGCGTGCAACTACTCAATCTTCTACCCCGTCAAAGCCCGCATCTCCCGATCGTCGGGTGGTTAAATCTCGATCACCCCCTCAGTCTTCGTCTCCAGCTCCTCAAGCACAACGCGTGGGTTCTCAGATCCCCAAACGAGCCTCAAACCCTCGTTTGAAACCACCTTCTCCCCAAGTAGGTTCCTCTAGCTCCCCTAAGAGGACGCAACCCAAATCCCCATCAAAAGAATTATTAAGACAACCTTCTCAAGCTATCTCTCCAAAGCCTGCAGCATCTCAACAAGACCCTCAACTGAATTCAGAGGTTGAAACTGATAGTGCTAATGACTTCAATGGAAAAACTTTGGATGGGACAAGCTTGAAGAATGACGAGGTGGGCCTGCCTTCTCAATCATCGGAAATGGGCACTGCAGCAGCAACCTCTGAGCAAAGTCCCAAGGCACCAACACCAAGCAAAAGTTTGAATGCAAAGCCTGGAGAAACTGAAGATGTGAAGGAAGTAGTGCAAGCAACAGACACCGAAGCTGATGAAGAAACAAAGAAGGGAAAATCAGGCTCTGAAGATCAGATCATTGAGAAAACAGAGATCCCCAAGAAACTGGACCAGCTGCAGAGAGACGAGCAAGAAGCCCTTCACACAAAAGAGACTTCAGGTAACACCAGAAATTCTCAATCTAAGATAATTAGAAGCACTCATAATAAATCTGCTCTATCAAATGGAGAACATGTTCTGTTGCACAAAAACATCAAGGATAATATGTCAAAGTTTGCCAATCAAATGGCCAATGGAGATCCCAATGGAGTCATTTCTGATAAAAATGTAAGCGTGATAACGCTTGCTGGAGAAAATAGAGGGGCATCGATGAAAATGGAGTCTAATTCTTCAAAAAGAGAAGGGGCAGTTCACATTCATCGGGGCTACAAACTCAACCCCGATGAAAGTGCTGAAGCAACCACTGATGGGGAGGGAAGTTCTGATCGTAAAAAGTCAGACGATGCATACTCCACAGATGATCAAGCTACTGAGACATATGTAAACAACAATGCACAAGGAATCAATAACTCCATTGTGTTCAACAGTTCAATTACTGAAGGAAATCCGGGAGTTCACATGGTTATTACTCATCTTCCAAAGGAACCAAACAAGTCAACAGACAAAGCACATTTCCCAGAAACAAGAAAAGCTGAATTCAACACGACTCGTGCAGAGAAACTTACCTATCAGCCCACGATAAGAAGGAGGTGCCTGAAAGGTCTTTTCTTGGAAACAAGTGATTCTGATCCTGAGAATCCTGAAAAGCCTCGACGCCATGGTTGTCGTGTTGGCTGTGAGAAAAGGGACAAAGAGAACAACGTAGATGTTCTGTAAACATGAAAAATAACATACTACTACACTGCAGATGTCAAATATGTGTACTAGGTCAATGATGTCAAGATATAATCATAATAAAGACATCTATTATATAAAAAGAGAGAAGAGGCACGAGATGTTCTTGGAAGTGTTATCATGCTGTAATTAACAAAGAATTACTTATAAACACTTGATATGTAAATAAACAAGGGTTAATTGCTAAATAATCACTTATTTTTTCACGTTTGTTCAATTACATTGATACACAAGTTTTTAAACTTGTGGAAAATAATTATGCAGCTTGGTTTTTTACGTGAACAACGAATGTGCAAATATTCCAAGTCCAAATTTGTTTAGGCATCACACAAATTATCAATCTTGAAACCACATTACCAGCAAATTTAACGAAAAGCCTAGTCCGATGAAGGATGACCATATGTGCATACTGCATACCTTCTTTCAGATTAAACAAAAAAAAAAAGGGAAAGAGATATTTTTTCATATATACAAACACTCTGATAGCTAATATGTTTTCAACACAAAACCCCTACTCACATACTGGTTTTGTGTCAAAGCTGCTTAAACAGATAGCAAAAGCTTGAAAGGCAGAAAGGGGATATCGATAATCCACAGTAAATATATCTTTCCCTATCTTTCCAAATTGCAAGATCACTTTCTCTTGTTCTGAAGCTGGAACATTCTCTGATGGTCCCACAGCAGCTACGAGCTGGAAGTTCTTTACAGAAGCCACCGTAACACGTCCTCTGAAGTTCAAACACCAGCATTGAAGCTGCTCGTGCCATCTGGGAGTCTTGTTTTTTAGAATAAGTGGTTCACTAGCATTGCCTACGGACTCTTTTGATTTCTTTCTAATAAAAGGAGAATCTTGATTTCTAAATGTTTCATCAAGATTAAATGTTGGGGGGGTAGGGGCGACCCCACCTTCTAAAATTGATGAAAAGGGAAGTGTGTTCATAGTGCAACGCATTCTTCTTGGCCCTCTAGTGCGAAGAACGTTGAGCTCGTAAGCTATAGTGGCAATTTTGTAATTGCAAATAGGTAGGCTTGGTGAGACTTTCTTTGTAGAAATTCTTTTCCTTGACCAACCATTAGATTGGATTGCAGAGTTGTAAAGAGGCAGAGAATCATGAATGAAAAACTTGGAGCCAAAAAAGTTGGACCTGATAATATAAATAGATTTGATTAAATGAGAAAATTATAATAATGGGAGAAAAGAAAGCAAGATTTAAGAAGGTACCTCAATTTCCCAGCATAATTATCACTGGACTGAGAGAAATCATTTGCAGCCAAAGATATGTAAAATTCTGTTTTTGTGGCTTTCTTGATCCTTTTTGCTGCTAACAGCAATTTGCTAGCATCCCCTGAAATAGCTGTCATTGAAGCTCAAGCATTAAGAACCAAACCTAATGAGATGTGAATTGAGAATCTCAATTATAAAAAAAAAGTGAACAAATATCAGCATATACATTACATACTCTTGGGTGTTTTAATATAGTTTGAAATTGCGAAATGGAGAAAAAGAGCAGAAGCCAAAAAAAAAAAAAACTCTATGTAAATCAGGAATAATCAAATATGATCTCTCTTAGAGTATCAATAATTTTATTAATTATCTAACATTTGTCATTCAGAATAGAAAGAACTGATCATCACTTACCTGGGCTCAATCCAAGGTACAATATATAAGTTGATGTTGCCCTTTCCCTTCTGATAAAGCACTGAATCTGAGAATCTCTTGGTCCAGGCTAATACAAATGTCCAAGAATTAGAAACAAAGAGACAAATATAATATCAGAATACATTAAGAGTATGTTTGATTTGGGATTTCCAAGAAACAAACACACACCAATACTATTTATCAAGTTTTTTTAAAATCCACTCTAAATCCCAAATCAAACATACCCTTAGAGCATGACAGAAGAACGTCGATTACCTGCTTCAGAGACATAGGGAAAGTGATTAAGCTACATTCTTCAGGAGTCCTAACTACCTCTTGAACTACTTCCCTCCAGGACTTGCAAATTGCAGCACAAACCACAACAGCTCTCCTACCGGGCCATGTAGTCTCATTGGCCTCTACTCTACTAACAATATCAAGAAGCAACTCGGGTGGTAAGCTAGCCCATGGGCTTTGCTCTAGCAATGGGTACAAAGACGACGATGATGCCTCATGGGTAAAATCAGAATATTGTCCGCATTGCTGTTCGATTGCTTGCTTTAGTTTGTAATTTGTGCCATTTTTTCCCCTAGGGTCTCTAAAAATGCATCCTAATGGCATTTTGCCCTCGTACTAACTCTAAAAAAGAAAATTCAGTAATACTTTACACTATTAGAGATGTCAACATGCAAAATTCAGTAATACTTTAAACACATTGAGCTTTTGTTTTTTCCAAATTCGCCTCACATCTCACCTGAAAACCAGAGGAATGAACAATTAGGCCCAGTAAGAAGCTGAAAATGTTAAACTGCAGATGAGGAAATTCTTGATATTTGTAAACCTCTCTTTTTCACTAAATGTCACAAAGATCTCGAGGTTTTCATTGTTTTCACAAGTATAAAAATTCAAAACTCAAGCATATGCATATAAACATTATTCAAGAAGTATATGCTTTGCTATATAAATAAGAAGCACTATGACAATTCTCTCTTCTACCTTAGGTTTCCTATCAATCAGAAAAAATGGGGAGATGATTTTCTTTGTATCTGAAGGGAGAAATAAACATAAACTGTGAATGCAGATGAAGTCATTTTTCACATAATAAACCATATCCATGGCGAGATCCAAAGCCTAAAATAAGCCTAATCACGTTTCGTTGTCTCCCTAATACAAAACACAATCACACACGCACGCACATTTATCCATATATCTACATGAGGCCACAATTTCTCCACAAAAAAGGGCCCCAATGTCTCTGGGGAATTTAAACAAACACATTTCGATGGATCCGAACGGAGCCCAACAATTACTTCACGACTCCCACCATGTCCCCCACTTGGTAATTTCTTATTTTAATCGCAAATACCAAACTTAAATGAATCTCCCCTCATAATATGTGCTAAAGTATTGGTCCTTTAGGTTTCAGAGGAGCTACCTTAACTTTTTCGGTGTAAGAAAAAGAGACTCAAAAGAAATGCGCGAGGTGCCGCTGCGCCACCGCCACTGTCGACAGCAGGATGGCCACAAGCGAAGCGATTCTCGGATTCTCCGAACCTCCGTTCTACGTGTCTTCTCTTTTTTGAAAGTTTGTGTTTTGTGTTTATACTAATGTTTTTTTCTGCTCTTTTTCATGGTTGTTAAATTAACGGTCGGTCGTGTTTATGAAAGAGAGAGAAAGCGAAAGGGTTAAATATATTTGAGTGATAAATGTGTTTCGAAATTTCTTATATCCAATATAATTCAATTCAATTCAATTTTAAATTATTTAATTAAATTAAATTGTTAATTGAATTTTTCATCAACTTACTTTTTCGACCTGTAATGCTCACAATGTTCATTAACTAATGCTTCTATTTTACTTGTGTTTTTACCGTTCACTATCTTATTATTATACTGTGATAATCAATAGTACATCACCAACTAAATAACAAAAGAGTTTATCAATTTAGGGTCTTCAAAATATTAAAAATTACATTTAAGAGTTTAAAAAATTAATTTTTGTTAGTATAGATGTCCTAGAGACAATCATTATAAGGACATTGTACTTGATCATATTCAGTTATTTAAGTATTATTGACGTTAGTAATAATATTCGGCGATACACTTATAGAATGTTATGTTTGACTGTTTGCATTTATTCTTATATGTGTTCCCATGAACCAATGATGTCATTGAGATGTGAGATCTCGATTGACTATATCATGGTTCTTAAAGTAGCCCCAATCAAGGATCATCGAGATTGGGATATCGATGATGCGATTGAGATTGGTGTGCGGTCTGCATCATATTCTTAGAGGATGTAGTGGTTCTCACAACTACGAGATACTAGGTATCTCGTGATGGATGCACGGATACTTTGAGAGTATTGACTTGTCCAATCGAGAAACCGCGACAAGGAATCAGTGGGAGCATTCAGTTACTCTCATGGTGGGAGTCAATCACTAGGTGATCGTCTTCCAGCCAGTGGGAGCGTAATTAGGGATATCTCGCATACGCAGGAAATCTCGAATAGGCCAAATGAGAATGATTTAGACATCATTCAATCTCCTGCTCAGGATACGCTAGAAAGCGTAGCTCCTGAAAATTCTCCAATCGTTGATCAGATCATCGTTGAAGAACCTCCTCACGGTCATAATGTACAGCCTGCACAAACGTAACTCCGTAAGCCTACTAGGAATCGTCGTCTACTCGTCGGATTTAGTTTCCTCTTGGAGAAGCATGATGACGTGGAAATCCCGGACAAAGATGGTCCTACGACTTATTCTGAAGCGATATTAGATATCAATTCAGAGAGGCGGACTGAAGCAAGCCTCTATGAGTTGGAATATCCGTTTTGATGAAGTTGTCAAATCGTTTGACTTTGTCAGAAATAAGAAAGATCCTGCTAATGCAATCCATAAAAGATTGGTTGTCCAAGATCTTCATGATGAAGGATCTGGGTGAAGCCTGCTACATCCTTTAGCATAAAGATTTATAGAGATAAATCTAGCAAGAATGTTGGGGCTCTCAAAATCCACCTACATAAATGAGGTGCTAAGGCGTTTTCTATGTAGAACTCTAAAAGAGGTTCTCTGCTTGCGATTTATGGGATTAAGGATTGTCCTTCTGAGAAAGTTGAAATCAACTGCATGAAGAGTGTCTCATGTGCATCGGCTAATGGGTCAATCATGTATGTCATGAATTGCACGAAGCTCGATGTGGCCTACGCTATTAGCATTACTGGTAGATACCAGCAGAATTCAGGTGAACTCACTGGATTGCTGTTAAGAACATCCTTAAGTATCTTAGACAAACTAAGGAATGTTTCCTAGTCTATGGTGGACAACCACAACTAGTAGTGACTGGATTCACTGACGCTAGTTTCCAGTCTGACTGCGATGACTACAGGTCACAGTCAAGTAATGCATTTACACTCAATAGCGGAACAGTGAGCTGGAATAGTTCTAAGCAAGAAACCTCTGCATATTCAACAACTCAAGCTGAGTACATTGCTGTATCAGAAGCCACGAAATGGGTTGTCTGGATTTTAGATTTCTTGAAAGAACTAGGGGTAGTTTCGAGTGTCAGTCGTCCAATAAAGTTGTATTGTGACAAGACTGGTGCGGTTGCACAGGCAAAGGAACCAAGATCCAGTAACAGAAATAAGCATGTACCTAAGCGTTAGTATTTGATCTAAGAGATCATGACAAGATGAGAAATAGAATTTGAACGAATTCCCACCGAGAATAAATTGGAAGATGCTTCACCAAACACTTGGTGTTCATGTAAACACGAAAGACTTTAACAGTCTTAAATGTTAGACATGTAGGTGATTGACTCTAGTTCAAGTGGGAGATTGTTAGTATATATGTCCTAGAGACAATCATTATAAGGACATTGTACTTGATCATATTCAGTTATTTAAGTATTATTGACGTTAGTAATAATATTCGGCGATACACTTATAGAATGTTATGTTTGATTGTTTGCACTTATTCTTATATGTGTTCCTATGAACCAATGATGTCATAGAGATGTGAGATCTCGATTAACTATATCATGGTTCTTAAAGTAGCCCCAATCAAGGATCATCGAGATTGGGATATCGATGATGCGATTGAGATTGGTGTGCGATCTGCATCATATCCTTAGAGGATGTAGTGGTTCTCACAACTACGAGATACTAGGTATCTCATGATGGATGCACGGATACTTTGAGAGTATTGGCTTGCCCAATCGAGAAACCGTTTGGTGTATTCTATTTACGTGTTTACGTGAATATCGATTTGTGGAGCAATGTAATGTCCTTCGACTTGAGGTCAATACACGCGACATGTATGGCGTGATGGGCTTTGACCATGACCGACGCTTGCACTCCTAACGGGGTAGATTAGACATGTGTTGGGCACACCATAAAGTACATGTGCGCGGTAGTTGAGCCAAGAATATGATTCATTCCTTAAATAGATTTAGAGAGAATACTCGTATTCTCATAACTAATTGGATCGTTAGTCATTGGCCAATGCACGTCACATTTGGAATGGTGTTCAAATGCAACAATGTGATCAATTAGTAGAATGAGATAACGTGATAAAATTATTGGAATAGACACATCATCATGTTCTAGATTTAATCGGAGTATTCGTGAATGAAAGGATCATATCATTGTGAGCTTCACATTACAGGTTGTTGCTATTTCCTCGCAACGTACCTCACATATTGAGATTGTCTGGTTCATTGTCTAGGGTTCTGCTAAGACCGTTATTTTGACTAATCGCTTGATATGTGAGGGCCTATGGGTCACACAACAAGTAGTCCTAATTTACGAATTAAAGTTGGATGAATTAATTCTCTAATTAAATTAGATTTAATTAATAAGATGATATATTAGATATATCATAAATATGGTAAAATATATATTTGGGCTCAAGCCCATATACACAGATAGGGTTTCTGTTTTACTATATAAATACATCTAGGGTTAGAGGTTCTGGTTGACCACAATTTTATCACTCATAATATTTCTCTAATTTTCTCTATAGAATTCTCCTAGTGAGTTCTTTTAGAGAATTCCAATCTGGATCACAAGTTCGTAGACGAGAATTACGTGAATACCGTAGTTGAGGATCAGCATCTCGCATACGAATTACTGTAAGGATTATTAATGTTTTAATTATCCGTCAATTATGTTATACAGTCAATTATGTTTATGATATAGTTTGAGAAAGAGTCGTCTCATTGGTGTTCGACTGTTCGTACTCCAAAACCCAACAATTTTTTTCTATCGATTCAGAAGAATCTGAATACTTCAAAAAAAAAAAAAAAGAAGAATCTGAAAAATATAAATTTATGAGTCAGAAATTTCAAAGATAGTAACTACAAATTTAGAACTCACGACATTTTAAGAGCATATTTGATATTTCCTGATAAATAAGGATATAATCATATAAACTATGTCAAACATGGTTTTAATATTTTCGAGTCTTTCTGATCACAAAGTGATTAGTTTTTTATTTTTTAAGTTTTAAATCGATAGTAAAAAGGTTTATTAATTCCGAACTCTGAATTGTCATTTACTGTATTAAAAAAAAAAAAAACAAAGTAAGCAAAGAAAAAAGAATGTAGGTTCATTTTTATCCCCTAACAGTTCCTCTTCCGGTCCGGTGAAAGCTAACCACGAGCTTTAGAAATGTAGGTTAAGAAATATGATATATACGGTAAGTGATGTATTAGAAGTAATTTGATTGAAAGAGAGAAGAATATATTATATAATGAAATGTAAAAGTGCATAACTTCAAAAAAAAAATGTGTAGCTTTTGGAACAAACTAAAAAGAAAATTTTGGTAGTTTTTACCGAAACAGAGGAAGTAGTTAATTATATATGAATTTAGGTTCTGGTAGATTCATTCATGATATAACACAACAATAGTCAAGAGTCGAAAAAATAAAACATATCATAAAAATCAACAAAAATTAAATTTAATACATATTTGGTTTCTTGTCATTTATAGGATGATAATTTAATTTATTGATCATGCATGCCCATGAAATTCATGTATCATATTTATTTTCAATTAACGGTCTTAAAATTTTCTTTATTTTAGTTTGAAAAAATGTAAGATGCTAAATTAAACAATTTCACATTTTGCGAGTGTTTGATTAATGTTATGGTCGATCAATTTCCAGGTAAATTCCAATCGCGCTTATAGTATTAAATATACATTTGTCAACGCAATTTATATTAATCAATTTAGAAATTTTGTATATAAGTATGTATTATTATCAGGCCAGTTGATTTATTGTGACAATGGCTAGACTTTTAGCATTGACATACACCGAGAATGTTGCAAATGAAGTCTTTGTGGGGTGCTTCCTAGTTATGATGGCGATTTCGATTATGTCTCTGCTCATCTTTGCTTGCGCTGATAAGTCAAGCAAGAAGAAGGGTGACGGCGGAGGTGGCTGCTGCTGTTGCGTTGGTGGTGGTGGAAGCTGCGGGGGCGGCGGTTGTGGTGGTGGCTGCGGCGGCTGTGGTGGCTGAGAAGAATCTGAAACATGCTTCCATTTAAATTACATGTTTAGTATAATTTGTATTTTTCGTGAAAAATGTACATTACTGTAGATAAAAAAATGTACATGGAAGCACGTTTGTCGTATGCATATAGTGTAGGTATACGATGGCGTGAAATAATCGGTATTTCAAAGTTTAATAAATTAATATTTCTTAAATTTTTTTGAGTACTTAATTAATTATGTGTTGTTATGAATCAATCATAACAAGTCTTCCTATTTACTTGGTCAAAAATGTCCACTTGACTATATTATATTTGGAAGAGAATTGTTGCTATTTAATGAAATGAATATATATATATATATATATATATATATATATATATTTATCTGACCATAAATTTAATTAATTATTGCAAATTCAGTTAATTAACTATAATTAATTCTGGTGAGTTATGAATAAGATTATAATTATATATATAGTTAAATGAAGTATTATAAAAAACAATAGAAAAGGAGAAAATAAAATAAGACCCAAAAGGCCCAAGAGCCAGTTTATCCAACTTTGTAAAGAACACCCCCTTCAGTTTATTAATTCAATAATGTGAAAATTTTAATATATCATTTAAGTAAAATATCACAAATGCACCTCTCCTACTAACAACACTTCCAAGTAGGGGGTGTTTAGTAAATGAATTTTATAGAGAAAATTGTATTTAGGAAAATTCGAAAAAGTGCATATAACATAATTGAATTTGGAGTGGAGTGCATCTATTGGTGGTGTAGCCATAACAAAGCTGGAGGTGCATTTAGTCAAACCCATAAAAAATGAACCCATTATATACCAAATAGAGAACCCTACTAAATCATTGCCGGGAAAGATGGGCCTCAATAGCAACCCTACTAAAAGGCCACAAATAAATGAACCCCACATATTATGTCTTCACCCATCCAAATTTATATTTTTAACTAAAAGGTAAAAAGACTATACTACATTTGTGGGCTGAATTCACCTCCCACCCTTAACCAAAAAAACAAACATACTTTTTGCATCCTTTTCCCACCCAAAATATAGTACTTATTTGTAATTGATTATTCTTCATATTATTATTATTTTATTTGACCATATTGTTGCATGATTGTGTAGTTGTAGTGTATTTTGTTTCCGAATTTTTTTTTAAAAAAAATCGTGTTTTGCAAAAACTCAGCACTGGTTCGCCGAGTTTTGTGAGATTTTTCGGAAAAAAGTTCCACGTTTTGAATCAAAACTCGGCCAACTTTTCCACGTTTTGATACAAAACTCGGCCAAGTTTTCCACGTTTTGATTCAAAACTCGGCCAACTTTTCCACGTTAACATTCAAAACTCGGTCAACCAGTGTCAAATCGGTACAAAACTCAGTTTTTTATGTTTCGTCTCCCTCATGTCCAGTTTTGTGCTAAAACCAAGTTTATTCAACGATTGAAAGTCAAAATTATTCTCAATAACATTGAAGATTTAACATTTAAAAAAAAAAAATACATTCAAGCTTTAAAATGTAAACTACACTTGCATTTATTCATGGTAGAGCACAGCGACGGCATTGTACGCGACGTCGACGGAGCTTCAGGCGGCAGACAGACGGGGTGAAGTCAAAAAGTATTTTAAATGTGTATTTTTGTGTTGGTAAAGAAGAAGGTTATTTGTGGTATTTTATGGGGGTGAACTCATATTTGGGGGTGAAGACAACCGTTGGGTAAAGACATAATAAATAGGGGGGCATTTATCCGTGGCCCTACTAAAAAGGATAATCCAAAGGAACAAGCCCATACCAAATTGCTCCCGAGTCGAATATAATCATATGGCGTGGATTTATTTTCCCCTCCAACAATGTTAGATGCACTTCCCCTTCATTTATTAATTGAATATATACATGTAAAATATTCAATTTATTTTTAGTAAAATATCCACTAATAGAGATACACACTCTCTCTCAAATTCAACAAACCCCAACCCTAATTATAGGGGCAGCAGTTGTTGTCTACGCCCAAATAAATTAAGAAATCTAAAAAAAAAAAAAATACATTTTTTCAACAAATCATTTTCAAAATATACACTATTTTTAACAATACGGTATATTTTTTATAATAGTTTGTCGACGAAAAAAACTCTTATCAACAACATTATCAAAATATTTAAAAAAAAAAATTAAAATTTTCGACAATAAATAATAAAAATATAAAATAATGTTTGTTTTCGACCTTTTATTGTCAAAAAAAAAAAAAAAAAAAAAAACTACATGTCGAAGAACAGGGAGGTGTACGGGGAAGAAGGTGAGGACGGTGGCCAACTTGGGTGGGGTTTAGGCAAGGCGGGCGACAGAAGGCAGTGGAGGAGGAAGCGACGACGTTGGGCGAGGGAGGACCGTCGCCACCGCTTGTTGCAGACATGAAAAAATAAAACGAAGGAGGTGGGGACAACAGCTAGGGCGTTGGTCGGCGGGTAAGATGGGGGAAGAAGAGGAGGACAAAATTAGAGTTGAGGATGCATTTATCATAGAGAATTTTGAGAGAAAATTGTATAATAGGTAATTTGGGGAAGAGCATGTATCTTACGTCCGTTTGAGGTACGTGTATCGGGGGTAGATATAACCTTCATGAAGGGACAAATAACCCACGCCTGATCACATCACATAAATTGATATAAGACGATTTTGTATAAGACTTTCTTTAATCACAATGTCAATGCCCGTCAATTAATTTGAAGTAAAACTTTAATTATGCCTTGTTATATAGATTGGGTCGGGGTGTGCACCGTGCACGCTATCGTCTATATGAAAAGTCTTGTATATATCGAGTGCACCATCTAACTTACAAAATTAATACTTCCACAATATCATTTATCTTTCTAAAAAAAGTTAATCGTTTGACACATTTAAAAGTTATTCATATTTTAATTATAAAGTAGATATATGAGGTAACGAGTAAATGATATTGTTGTTACATCATAAACTTTGTTAATAAAATAAAAAATATAACTATTTAAATAGAATTAACATATTCTTTATAAACAAAAAATATGACCGAACATACTTTTGATGAATAGACGGTGGAACGATTGAAAATTTATACTGTATTAAAAAAGGGATTTAGTGGATTGAATTGAGGCGTATGATTATTGGGAAGCGAGTGGGTTGTGTTAAATTGGAAAACTGAGAGAGGTGGTTGTGAGTCGACCCGTGAAGAGTAAAGAGCGAATATGGAAAGAAATAATAGTCCACTAGATTCCAAAGGATGGCAAGTGTTGAATTTCAATTGGATAGAAGGTATATGTTTACTATCTTGGGCTACCAAGTTCCAAAGCACACAGTAACATTAATATACTACTGTATATATATATATAGAAAGAGAGAGAAAGGGGAGAGAGAGAGAAATGAAGAGTAATTGGGAGAAGTTTTGGTGTAGCTGCTGCTGCATTGCATTTGCATATGACAGAAAGAAAGGTGAAGACACTAGGTGCTGCCTGGGAAAAAGCATGGGATGCCCTGTCATTCGTTGCAGACACACTGTTGCCCCCATCTTTTTCCTCACATACATGCATACATCATCAGATACATGCACGCGCCTATTAACTAACTCATCACCCATCCCATTAATGATCTACCCCAATCCGACCTTTGAATCTGTTTTTACCTCTAATGGCCTCTTTTTTTGGAAAACGTAAAATTGAATTAATTTTTTTTTTTTTTATGAAAAATAAAAAGCCTGTACAGGGGTCAAATCCCCCGTCAGAAATCACAATCCACCCCCCATTATTAATTATTCGATCGCCTCATTTTCTTTTCTTTTATTCATAATTAAATACTACTCCAACTGCACATGAATGAATTTCATAATTTTTTTACTATCTCCTTTCTCCTTCCGTCTTTAAGTTTTTCGTAATTTTTAGGTACACAGATTAAGAAAAGTGATTAAATAATAAATATAGTACAAATGATATGAATGAGATCAAAAAAGTATGAGAAACTTATAGATGAATGGACCAAAATGACAAAATAAGAAATTTATACACAGACGGAGTAGTATTTCATTTGTCCTATAATAAATTCCACATTTTAAAAATGAAAATCTATTCATCAATTTTACTATCACATGGAGTAATAAATAACAATTTTACACAAAATATTATTACTCTTAATTCACGAATACACATAACAGTATGATTCCTTCAAGAGGTTGTATGATTCCTTCAACACTTGTTTTAAGAGGAATATATATATATATATATAGTAAAAAGTGAGGATGTATTGATATATAAGAAAAATAAATAATTTCATTTATAAAAGTATTCCTGTTAAATAAATTTGAATTTACAAAATTAGTATTCTTATTAGATGTTGGGTGGGTGTGGAAAGTAAAAAGGAAATAGGAAGAGGGGGAAAATTGCAATAATGAAGGGTGTGATGGGACCAAATGGCAGGGCGTGGGAGAGGACGAACATGACATTGTCGGTTGTTTTTAGTGTAGAGATGGATTCTTAATCTCTCTCACACCTGTTGTTTCCCACTCTCTCTCTCTTTTGTGGAGTATTAGCTTCATCACAAGCAACCAAGCTGTCTCTTGTTGGATACTTAGTTGGCTGTTGGAACCACTGCAACACCCCCCTCCCCTTCCCTTTTCTAAACCCTACCCTCATTACTAATTTCAAGTTTTTCTAATTAGTTTCTCCAATTACAATTGAGGCTAGTACTAGTAGTATGCATAAATTCGAAATTTGGGCTTCTTCATTAGATTCAGTGTCACCAAAAATATATTAGTAATTTAGTTAACATAGCTAGGGATAGGGTTTATCAGAAATGTCGTTACCTGGTGGTGGTGGTGGTGAAGATAGCAGCAAGTCTCCCTTAGCCTACACCCTCCCCATAACCCAATTACCCAGAAACTCCGACCCGTTTTCACCCGGATCCAAGCCCAAACCCGCCAACGTCAGCTACCGCGAGTGCCTCAAGAACCACGCCGCCAACATCGGCGGCAACGTCACCGACGGCTGCGGCGAGTTCATGCCTAGCGGCGACGACGGAACACTCGAAGCCCTAAAGTGCGCCGCCTGTAACTGTCACCGGAACTTCCACCGGAGAGAGCAGCACGGCGAGTCCTCCACTGCGATGGTCCACCCTCTCCAGCTGCCGTCACCGTCGATGAGCCACCACCGGCACTGGAGCCAGCCGGTGAAAATGGGGACGGACTCGTCGAGCGATGAGCTGAACTTCGGGGTGGCGCCTCCGCCGCCGCAGTTTGGGACGAAGAAGCGGTTTAGGACGAAGTTTTCGACGGAGCAGAAGGAGAAAATGCTGGGATTTGCGGAGAAGCTTGGGTGGAGAATTCCGAGAGAAGACGACACGGAAGTGCAGAGGTTTTGTGCAGAAGTTGGTGTGAAAAGACAGGTTTTTAAAGTGTGGATGCATAATAATAAGACCTCCTCCACTACTTCTTCTAAGAAAATTACCTCTACTCCTCCCCATCATCCCCAACATGCAATTAATTAGACCCTACTACATTACTAGCTATTATAATTAATTAATTTGGGGATTTAATTCTTGTTTTTTTAACTGCGCTCTGTATCCGCCCTACTTAAGTTATAATTATGTCCATATGCAATTTAATTCCCTCTTATTTGCTGCTTCTTATATAATTTTCTTCATCCACCTTAATTTTCTATGTCTGATTGTGACTGTCTCGTGGTTTATTTTAGTCTCCTTTGAGGCTAATTAGTGGATTTAGAGGATAGGAGTTGAATACTCAAATTACATGCAAGTAGAGATTAATTAAACACCAAGCTTAATTTTTTTGTTCGAATTTCTTAAAAACCTATGGGAAGTAATTTCAATCTGGATTACTCGACTCATTTGTAATTTGACTGATTTTAATTATTGATCATCTTTAATGTTTGGGCTTAAATTTTGAAAAACTCACGAGGAATGTTTTAATAGCTAGATGTCGTGTTTTAGGTCATGGCCTATACTTTAGAAAGATATGGAAGATATTGCCATTTCAATATCATTTAATGCTTTTACACTGATGACATCTTTTCCCTTAAATACATTACTTTCATCTCCTATTTTACTCTATATATATATATGATGTCAAACAAATCAATTTTACGTATTTGTTTTATTTTACTAATTTTATGATATTAGACTTATTATTTATAGTATACGCACTAATTAAAAACTGGAACTTTCAGCAGGGCAATAAATTACACTGCAGGTTCACAAATGCATGCAAAACTGATTATTCACGCTATTTTTTAATTGGATAGCTTTATTTATGTAGTAGGTATGGGCGTTTTTTGTGTCTTTTAGAAAGATGATACTCCAGAGTACCTCGTTAATGAGGAGTACTACTCTACCGGAGTAACATTTATAAGTTTGACTCTATTATCAATAAAAAAACTCAAAGTTGACTTTCATATCAAACACAATTTTTTGCTTAGTACATTCTCCGCTATCTTTTTAATTATATTATATTCAAAATATGATATCGTCTGATTCACCTCTTCGTGTTTGATTTTAACTTGAATGATTTTTATTTTTATTTTGCAAAAACTGTCTTCGATCTAGTCTAGCTTGGACTTTAAAAATTGTGATGTTAATTTCAGGGTTGAATGCCTTATTTTGGATTAAATGTCATTTTTAAAAACATTCGGATAAATGATTTTGAATGTCGTGAAGAACTCATTCGAATCTTCAAGAGTCTTCTAATTAGAATGCATTTGAATCTTCAAGGGCATGTGAAGAAAACTTTTGAATCTTCGACGACTCTGTGAAGAACGCCTTCAGAAAGAAGGTCGATTGGAGGGGTTTTTTGACACCTGAATTTTGAATCGAATGTAGTTTGTGGATGATTTACACGAAAAATACCTTTAAAGCCAAATCATTCAAACATTCAATAATTGATGTGTTGTGGTGAATTTACACACCAAAAGTACCTCTAAATCCACTAAACAAACAAGAATTTAAAATCCTACAACCACCTGAAAACTAGAAACAAACAAAGCTAAAGTTTGACTTGGACCAAAAATATTACTCACTCCCTCTTGATTGATAGAAGGAGATAGAAAGAAAAAGTAAAAAATTTAAAATATTTACCAATAAGAAGTATGAGAAATTTATAGGTGGACAAATCCAAATAATATTTGGAGCAGTGTGGAAATATGTTTGAACCATGGGTAATTATGAGAGGACGGATGGGTCTACATGCATTAACTCGTCTTGGTCATTAATGGAGGATTACGCATGCACATGTCCCTGCTCTACTGTACACAAGGCTGAGATATTTCAGACCCTGAAATTCATACGCATTAATGGACCTGATCGCCAATCCCAAATACTCCTATAAATCTTAGTATTCATCAATTTTATTGTAGTAATAATTTCGTAGTAACTTTTGTATGGGTTGGTTTAGGGAAACCTGGTTCCAAACTTTGAGGCAACAAGAGTATTTCTTTCTTATCTCAAAATCGGACTAGGCACATCGATTTATGGTGTAAACGTTTTATATTAAAATAAACACGGCATAATTTAAAAGTAATAACACAAAAGTTAAAAGAGTCATAAATAAGTCAAGTCAAATTATAAAACTATAGAAAAAAATAATTAAATACAAATTATTTAAAAAAAAAAAAAAAGAATACAGATACTAGTCAATTTTGACTGAGAGTAAAGTCTAGTATGCACTCGAGTGCATGTTGTGCGCCCTAGTCTAAAGAAAAATGTATGATATTAAACTAAAAAGTACAACACAATATTACTAAAAAGTGTAAGTCACTATGACTAAAAATATTATTATACAGTTTAATAATTGAAAAGTGCAACACCATTTACCAAAAAGTGTAAGTCAGTAAAACTGAAAAGTGCAACATGGACTAGGGTGCACAACATGCACTCGGGTCCATATCACACCAACCCTTGACTGATTCGTCCATAAAAACATTTTTTAAGTAGTATTAGATCAGTCTGTTCGTTGCAAAGTATTCTAGCGTGGAACTGTTAGCATATATCTAAAAATTGCAATATTTTAACTCATGCCCACCCCTAGTATTTCAAAGAGTTGTTCTTTTCCGTGTAATTTCAGTTTTATCTCCTTGTAATATTATGAAATCATTGAGTTAAATATGCATATTTTCTTATTTCAATTTTTGTAGTATAAATTTTCCACTTATACTATTTCATTTTCTAGCATGCAAATTGAGGTGCTGCTACTTTTTATATTAAATCTTTAGTAGATCCACCAGATTTACCTATTTTTTTTTAAGATGCGCCGAAGCTTGACTTATTGGGACCGGTGACTGACAAGCGGCTGTGATATAGCTTACCAAGAAAGCTAAATTAAGAGAGAGATAGAGAAGCTCTTCCCAACTTGAACAATTGAAATTGTTAGGATTAATGCAATATTGGATGTCATCTAATTCTATCTATCAGAAGAGTTGCTATTGATCTGATCTTGGAGTTCAGCAAAGTTGAGTTAAGGTGTAATTCAACTGATAAGGCTTAGTGGTTTTGTTAGGAGTCAACTAATCTGAAATTATTGAGTTTGGACAACTCTGCTGAAGACAAGTCTGCTTAGCAAGTTGTCTGAAGTCTTTTCAGGAGAGTTGGGGCCAAGTCTGCTGAGACAACTCCGCTGAAGTTCTAGTTTTCAGAGTTAGTTAATTCTGGTTTTTCTGTTAGTTAGTTAGTTGGTTAGTGGCGGTTATCCAATGCATTGTACATCTATAAATATACCATCTAGTGCATAGGTTGTAGGTTACTGAATTTGAGGGTTTTGAGAGATCAAGCTTAGTGAATACTTGTAATCTGTAACTTTCATTTGATATTAGTGAAGAGAGTCTCCTATCCTCCGTGGACGTAGATCATTTGATCGAACCACGTAAATCCCGTGTTTTTTCTTTGAGTTCTTTATTCGTTTTCAATTCTTTGCGTTTCTAGTTGTCTTGATTTATCATTTGTGAGGAGTTGCTTAGTGGATACAATTCCATAACAATTGGCGCCGTCTGTGGGAACCGAAGATAAAGTCAAGAATCAAGAAATGGGCTCTGTGAAATTGGAGATAGAGAAATTCAATGGTAAGACAGATTTTTGTTTATGGAAAGCCAAGATGAAGGTTCTGCTGTCACACCATGGGCTGAAAGAGGCCCTCACTCCACTTGACCCTGCTGCATCCGATGTAGACAAGGCCAAGAAAGAAGAGCTTATGGAAAAAGCTTACAACATTGTTGTTCTGAGTTTGGGAGACAATGTTTTCAGAGAAGTTATGAAGGAGAAGGATGTTGCTGGAGTATTTGAGGCATTGGATGATCTGTATTTGGCACAATCTTTGTCAAATCAGATGTTCATGGAAAGGAAGCTTAATAATTTCAAGATGTCAGATGATAAAACCCTTGATGAGCAGTTAATAGAGTTCATGCAAGCAGTTGATGATCTTGAGAATGTTGGAATTACCTTAGAAGATCACAAGAAGTCCTTTCTACTCTTAGAGGCATTACCTCCTTCTTATGACAGCTTCAAGGATGCTTTGCTGATTACCAAGGAGGGTAAGGCAAAATTCAAAGAAGTATTGTCTATACTAAAAACCAAGAGTTTGCATGTGGCAAACTCAACCAAGAAGACCAAGAACCAAGCTGAGGGTCTTAATATCAAACTGAAGAATGACAAGAAAGGAGGGCAAGGCAAGAAGTTTCATGCCAAGCCAAATCACAAGAAAAATGGAAATGTAGTCAAGAGCAAGGCTTGCTACAAATGCCATAAGGAAGGACATTTCATAAAAGATTGTCCTGAGCACAAGAAGGCTACTGATGCTGCCAAAGCTGATGTAGCAGAGGAAAAAGGGTATGATAGTGCTGAAGTGATGAGCATAACAGATAGCAAACTTGTTAATGAATGGGTGTTAGATTCTGGATGTTCATTTCACATGTGTCCCACCAAATCTTGGTTTCAAAACCTGGAAATGATGGAGGGTGGTTCAGTTCTATTGGGCAATGATGAATGCTGCAATGTGAGAGGAATTGGCACTGTGAGGGTGAAGATGTTTAATGATAAACATGTGATCCTGACCAATGTCAGATTTGTTCCAGATTTGAAGAGAAACCTTATATCTCTTGGCACACTAAATGCTTTGGGTTATGAATTCAAGACAGAAAGAGGATGTATGCTTGTTACCAAAACTGATAGAATAGTGATGCAAGGGAAGAAGTCAAATGGGTTATATTCTTTAATTGGTGAGACAATCACAGGTGCTGCTGATGTTACCATGAGTTCTGAAGATGCTATGCTTTGGCATAAGAGGCTGGCACATGTAGGAGAGAAAGGCCTGATGGAGTTATCCAAGAAGGGGGCTTTCCACCAGAAGACATTCAAAAGCCTGGAGTTCTGTGAGCAGTGCATTCTTAGCAAAGCCAAGAAGAAGTCATTCCAGAAGGGTGAGCACACTACAAAGGAGCTGCTGGATTATGTTCATTCAGATGTCTGGGGGCCATCAAGGACTGAAACCATTGGTGGAGGTAAGTATTTCATGTCAATTATAGATGACTATTCTAGAAAAGTTTGGGTGTTCATTCTTAAACAGAAGAGTGAGGCCTTTACAAAATTCAAAGAATGGCTACTTGAGATAGAGAACCAGAAAGGAAAGTCCTTAAAACATTTGAGGACAGATAATGGCCTTGAGTATCTATCAGCTGAATTCAATGAATTTTGTAAAGAGAAGGGCATTACTAGACATAGAAATGTCCCTCTTAATCCACAGCAAAATGGATTAGCAGAGAGAATGAATAGAACTATTCTAGAACGGGTCAGATGCATGTTAGCTGATGCAAAATTACCTAAAGGTTTTTGGGGAGAGGATGTATGTACTGCATGTTACTTAATCAATAAAACTCCCTCATATGCTTTAGAAGGTAAAACCCCAGATGAGATATGGTATGGCAAGTTGTCTGATTATTCAAAACTTAAAGTGTTTGGATGTCAGGCATATGCACACATTAGACAGGATAAGCTTGAGCCAAGGGCTCTGAAATGTATATTCATTGGCTATCCAAAAGGTATCAAGGGCTATAGACTGTGGTGCCTTGAACCAGGTCATAAGAAACTGATAATCAGCAGAGATGTTGATTTTAATGAGAAGGTAATGGGATATCCTCATAATGGAAACTCCCATGACCTAGATGGAAGAATTGTAAAAGAGTCAGAAGAGAGTTTCTCAGCTGAGGTGGAGTTTCCCACATCAGGAGAGTTGACCCCAGAGGAGGTGGACAACTTTGCTGATACAGGAGACAACACCCCTGATGAGGTTGTTCCAGAACAGGTTCAAGAAGGTGATCAAGAAGATCATTCAGAAGATGATACCATGGAGGACAACCCTGCTGATCTGAGAAACTACAGTCTTGCAAGAGATAGGCTCAGGAGGCAAATTCACCCCCCCCCCCATCTAGGTTTGGCCAGGCTGATCTTGTGTCATATGCTCTGATCACAGCAGAAGAGGTGGAGCATTATGAGCCAAGAAACTATAGGGAGGCAATCACCAGTCCTGAAAGAGAGCAATGGATAGCAGCCATGTCAGAAGAGTTGCAATCCTTAGAGAAGAATGAGACCTGGATCCTTGTGGAGAAGTCAGACAACCAGAAGTTAGTCAGCTGTAGATGGCTGTTCAAGAAGAAGCTTGAAGTTGGATTTGGTGGTGCTAGAGAGCAGATCAGATTCAAGGCTAGGTTGGTGGCAAGAGGATTCACACAAAGAGAAGGCATAGACTTCAATGAGGTATTCTCTCCTGTTGTTAAACATTGTTCAATAAGATTACTTTTGTCTAAGGTTGCTCAAGATGATCTTGAGTTACATCAGCTAGATGTTAAAACTGCTTTTTTACATGGAGAACTAGCTGAAACAATATATATGCATCAACCTGAAGGGTTTATCATGCCTGAAACTGAAAGTAATGTATGCTTGCTTAAGAAATCATTGTATGGGCTCAAGCAGAGTCCTAGACAATGGTATAGAAAGTTTGATACATTCATGCTTTCTATTGGTTTCTTAAGAAGCAAATATGATGGATGTGTATATATTGGTAAACAAGATTATCTAGAGAGCACCTATCTACTGATCTATGTAGATGATATGTTGATAGCTAGCAAGAGTATGAGAAAGATTACCCAGCTGAAGCAGCATTTGAGTAGCAAGTTCGAGATGAAGGACCTAGGTGAAGCCAAGAGAATATTGGGCATGGATATTCTCAGAAACAGGAAAGCAGGAAAGCTGTTCTTATCCCAGAAGAGTTACATTCAGAAGGTCTTGAAGAGGTTTCTTATGCACCAATCCAAACCAGTTAGTACTTCATTTGGTCAGCAATTCAAGTTATCGGTCAAGCAATCTCCTCAAACAGCTGAAGAGAAGAAGCAGATGCTTACTGTTCCTTATGCAAATGGAGTTGGAAGTCTCATGTATGCTATGGTTTGTAGCAGACCAGATCTTGCCTATGCTGTTAGTATGGTGAGTAGATTCATGGGAAATCCAGGAAAGTTTCATTGGGAAGCTTTGAAGTGGATTCTAAGATATCTGAATGGATCAGAAGACTTAGGATTATTATTTGAAAAATCAGCTGTTACCAAGAGTCCCTTGCTAGGATTTGTGGATTCTGATTTTGCTGGAAACATAGATACAAGGAAATCTTTATCTAGTTATGTGTTTACATTGTATGACACTGCTATCACCTGGAGAGCAGCTTTACAATCTATGGTGACCTTATCCACTACTGAAGCTGAATACATAGCATTGACAGAAGCTGTGAAGGAAGCAATGTGGTTGAAGGGCATTCTGAGAGATTTTGGCATATTTCAGAAAAGTGTTCCTGTGCTATGTGATAATCAGAGCACTATTCATCTAGCAAAACATCAAGTGTTTCATGAGAGGTCAAAGCACATTGATGTGAAGTTGCATTTTGTTAGAGACATCTTGGAGAAGAGCATTGTTAAAGTTCAGAAGGTGGCTTCAGAAGAGAATGCAGCTGATATGTTATCTAAGGCATTACCAAGCAATAAGTTCAATCATTGCATGGAGTTGGTAAACCTTAGCACCTGGGATGTTCATTAAGAAGAGAATGGACAAACAGCCTTGAGGAGGGCTGGAAAGAATGCAATCTTGCATTAAGGTGGAGAATTGTTAGGATTAATGCAATATTGGATGTCATCTAATTCTATCTATCAGAAGAGTTGCTATTGGTCTGATCTTGGAGTTCAGCAAAGTTGAGTTAAGGTGTAATTCAACTGATAAGGCTTAGTGGTTTTGTTAGGAGTCAACTAATCTGAAATTATTGAGTTTGGACAACTCTGCTGAAGACAAGTCTGCTTAGCAAGTTGTCTGAAGTCTTTTCAGGAGAGTTGGGGCCAAGTCTGCTGAGACAACTCCGCTGAAGTTCTAGTTTTCAGAGTTAGTTAATTCTGGTTTTTCTGTTAGTTAGTTAGTTGGTTAGTGGCGGTTATCCAATGCATTGTACATCTATAAATATACCATCTA
The DNA here is from genome assembly GCA_963675135.1 of Galeopsis tetrahit. Lineage (NCBI taxonomy): Eukaryota > Viridiplantae > Streptophyta > Magnoliopsida > Lamiales > Lamiaceae > Galeopsis > Galeopsis tetrahit. The sequence continues at coordinate 66,606,749 of OY776131.1, forward strand.
GTGCATAGGTTGTAGGTTACTGAATTTGAGAGTTTTGAGAGATCAAGCTTAGTGAATACTTGTAATCTGTAACTTTCATTTGATATTAGTGAAGAGAGTCTTCTATCCTCCGTGGACGTAGATCATTTGATCGAACCACGTAAATCCCGTGTTTTTTCTTTGAGTTCTTTATTCGTTTTCAATTCTTTGCGTTTCTAGTTGTCTTGATTTATCATTTGTGAGGAGTTGCTTAGTGGATACAATTCCATAACAGAAATTACCAAAATTTGGACTTACTCCCTCTGTTCCGAAATAATTTGCATAGTTTGATCGGCACGTTGTTTAAGAAAAGTGAATTTAGTGGTTGATGATGTAAGATAAATGAAGGGTATTTTAGGTAATGTGATGATGTATAAAGTGGATTTAATGATGTTTAAAGTGAAATGTATAAAAAAAATGAGTAACAAATTTAAAAATAAAATGATGATATGAGGTTATTAATTGAGGAAATTATTGTTAAGGCCATTTCACTAAGAGTTTTATCTAATAGGGAATAGGTTATTAATTTAAATCTATTAGAGTCAAAATGACACCTAATAAAGTTGCCCTTTACCAATTTAAATAATTTGAAATTAATAAATATTAAGTAGATTTACATCAAATTTTTTGAATTAATGCAGTTCCTCGTTATACGCATATTCTTAAAATTAAGCAATTCGAATTAATTGTTAATTATCCAAACAAATAAAGTTAAAAAATCTGGGGATTATAGTTTTTTTTAGTCCTTTAAGTTGGACTAATTTTGAATTTGGTCCTGATGGAATACACATTTTGATTTTGGTCCCATAAGTTGGCCGAAATTTTGAATTCAGTCCAATTACTACCATTGTAGGTAAATAAACCGGTCAAATTCTTAGCTCGTGTGCAATTCAAATCAACTGTGAATTTGCTCATGTGCAGAAAAATGCAAAAATCAGTGGATTTGATCGATTTATTTACCTCAAATTGTAGTAATTGGACTGAATTCAAAATTTTGACCAACTTATGGGACTAAAATCAAAATGTGTATTCCATCAGGACCAAATTCAAAATTAGTCCAACTTAAAGGACTAAAAAAACTTTAATCCCAAAAATCTGCATTTTATGATCCAGAAATAAGCGTGTCATAGAGTATACAATTCCCCATATGTTGGATATGCATATATATATGAAATAGATTATGAATTTTAATATGAACAGTGAAATGAATTTTGGTATGTAGAAATGGGTTATGAAGACATATTTTCATTTCAATATGAAGTTTAAAACGGCATACAAGACTGAATTTTTTGGTATGCATAAAATAACATGAACCAATGTGCACAGAGCGATATGCATATCAATATGCAAAATAGATGTGCACATTTGTAAATGGCATATTCAAACAGCGGTTTGTTGTGATGTAGGGATTTCATACTTAATTCCGTTAATATCACTGAAAAGAATTGTTCAGAATAATAAGACGAAGACATAAAATGATAATGCCTACATCGGTATCCATGTTTCATATTGAAAGTTCATTTTGATATGAAGTTGTAGGAGTAGTATATGCACCTTTCAGATGCACTGCGAATAGCAATTGAATAATCAGTTTATCGAAATTCAAGCTGGAAAAGCTGATTGTAAACCAAACAACATGTGAATAAACAACTTTTTTATCCATAAACTGATAAAAATAGTCTTAGAAAGATAACAATAAGATATGAGACAAATTGATAAACCGAGAAGTATATCGGGACACACTATAATCCATTTCAATAAAATTAAGCTTGCCGAATACACTATAATCCATTTCAATAACTCACGATATGAAAGCCTGTGCATTTAACAAACAATTAATCAGTATATATACATAAGAAAATACAATCACGGATCGTTTTAAGATAATGTGTGCAGAACGATCCAAAGGAGACGGATAAATATAAATGCAAGGTTACATACAGATCGTCGATTTGCTGGAATGATGTAGAAGATATGAACATTTCAAAAAAAAAATGTAAATTACGTAATTTAATCTTATGGATTGAAATTTTGGACGTCCCGACGGACTGCAAACACCACGCAACGAACTAAAAGAAAATAAAACAGGGCATTATTTATGTTAAATACTGCAAACTTGGATTTTAGTAAAAAGATCATGAACAACAAAATAATACAAACCTCCATTAACCAAGAAATTGAGGAAATGAACAATGGATATATCATACTTGATAAGCTCTAGAATGAACAGATGTATAATGAGCACAGGTAAACCTCATTCATGAACATATACCAGCACTAAGGCTTCACCAAGCAAGCTTATCAGTTGTCATACCATTTACCTGCCTATAATAATTGAGTGAAAAAAATAAGTCCAAAAGGTGAACATTAACATAATCTCAATCATCTTTTAAACTTTAAGGGCATGTTTGATAGCAAAGATGGATTATCTAAGATTAGGATGATAACTAAACTTTATAAATTTTAAAGCATAATCTACCTTTAATCTACCTTTAATCTAAGTTATCAAACAACCAATAAAAATGATATATAGTTAATCTAAGTTTAATCTAAACTATCAAACATGGCCTAAAGGTTTATGGTATCCTAAGTTGACATCCCTTGAAGCTAAAATAGTAGGACAATTCTCCATGCCCACTAGATTATAAAAAAGGATATAACCCTCAAGAAAGTGATACGAAAGCCACCAACTAGCAAATCTATATGTAGTAAAGTACAAGGTATATTGTTCTTACTTCTTATACAAATAAACTTTTGGTGAAATGCACAGGATAAATGAGATGTAATATATGGACTTTTTGAGAGCAAATTACTGACCTGAACTATATCATTTGTCGAAACGTCCTCCCCACTCATTTTGCGGTCCATGATTGTTGTATGTAATGTTGAAGTTTAGGATTAACATTAAAATACATGACAGGTTCACAAAGGGCTACGTTGAAATAAGTCCAACTACATGACAAAGATCAAAATAAGACATCCTCTGTAATGAGTAAAAGCCTTACAAACTTACATGACAAAGATCAAAATAAGTACATCAAGCATGTGATACAAGTACATCACCCAGACCCAAATTTACAGACGGCGTTTTTGCTGGAAATAAAGTTGCAGAACAAAATATCAAAATTTATAAACAAAAATCAAAGATTCAGAATTTGTTTAGTCTTTTCTGCAGAACAAATTTCAAAGATTCAAAATTTATAAACAAAAATCAAAGATTTGGCAAAATAAAATCTCACCGGAACAGGGCGACGGCGGCGGCCATGAGTGGGTTTCGTCTTCTTCGCCATCATCTCTACGAGAGGGCTCGCATCTGTAACAGGAAAAAAACTCGTACAGATCGGAGTTTAGGGAGGTTCCGGCCACAGATCGTCCTCTCCGGCCATTAATGGAGTCGGTCGACGGCCACCACTAAGAACAAAACAGATCGCGGTCGGCTAGGCGTCTTCGACTTCACGCACGGCGGCGGTAGAGACAGGTCAACAGCGAAGAGACTCGGCGGCCACGAAGCTTCGTCTTCGACCATCTTCTTCGTCCAGTGCGACGACGGCGGCCACGAAGCTAGGCGTCTTCGACCGATTGGGGTGGGGGGAGGGAGCGGCGGCCAAGGTAGGGAGAGGGGGCTAGGGTTTTGATATCAATTTTGGGGTGAATGAGTGAATGAATTAAATGAATAGAGTGATTCCTATTTATACATACAAGGGTATTCCTGGTTTTTTTTTAGCTCTAATTTGATCCTATTAGAAAATTTTAAAAGTTGTAGTCTCTATTAGAGTTCTATTAGAGTAAGGTGCTATAGAAATGACTCTATTAGGGAATATTCTCTTATTAATTTTGTGGTATTTCCATCATATTAAGAGTGTGCAAATAATTTTGGTCCAATAAGAAAGTGTGTAATTAATCACGGTTGAGAGTAGTTTTTATTTAATTAGACACAATCTTTTTTAAATAAAAACAATTCTAGGTTGTGTCATGGTTTTCCAAACATCCCCTAAAAAAGAACAGTGAGACGGGTCGATCCGACTTAGTTGGGCAATGTTATTTGGGCCAAACCTTTTTTTCCTTTATCATCAATAGGCCACGGTTAATGCCCCGAATTTGTATGAATTCACCCCAGATTTTTTTAATTACTTGTAAAGAGACTACACTACCCTTTAATTAATTAAATTAAAATATAATTTATTGAAACCTTATTTGTACCTCCACTGAATTCTAGTTGAGTCACTCATATTTTTTAAAAATATAATTTTTGAACAAAAAAACTTTCGAACTTTATCATAACTCTCGAAAAAAAACCCGAGAAAGTTGCAAACTTTTGGCCAAAAATGTCGAAAAAGTTGACAAAAATTCCAAAAAAATCGAAATTGGTATTTTTTTTCTTCAAATTTTGCAGATCCAAAATGAAAATCAAATGAAATCTAAACAAATCAAATGGTACCAAATCGAATCCAAAATAATTTCCATACAGTCAGGGGCGTATCCAGTTCAAGGGGGTGAGGGGAGACAAAAAAATACAATCTAACACTAATTTTATCAATATAATTTTTGGGGTTGGTCTGTTGTCTAATAGAACAAACACTAATACCTTAATTGAATCGGTCAAGATCCAATCTGTTTATCAAAGTGCTTCTCCGATTGCTCAAGACATCTCTTTTCAACTGAGGACCAAAAAAACAAGATCATTTCGTTCCATTTTTAGTCAAATAGTGTTGAATATTCCATTAGTAATGAAAAAGAGGGTTACGGGGATCCGTATATGTTGTTCAGGTCGATTATGCATGTTGTGCACCCTAGTCCATGTTGCACTTTTCAGTTTAGTGACTTACACTTTTTGATAAATTGTGTTGCACTTTTCAATTATTAAACTGTATAATAATATTTTTTTTATAGTGACTTACACTTTTTAGTAATATTGTGTTGTACTTTTCAATTTAATAACTTACAATTTTCTTTAGATTATGGTGCACAACATGCACTCGAATCCATACTAGACAAAACCTAATTTTTTTTATATTTGCATCAATTATATCAATATTCATTATTAAATATTCAAAATACATAAATATGACATTAATATATTGAAACTTAGAACATCTCACTTTCATATTATACATATGTGCACGCGCATGTGAATTTTGTCATTTTTTTTAATGTAGGTTGTGAGATCTAATAAATTCAAATAATGAAGCAATATTTTATAATAAAAAATTGCACAATATAACGTAAAAAATAGAAAAAAAAAATTGCATATAGAACTGAAAATCAACATAATTATGTTTAAAATTACTTAAACTCTATCCGCTAAAATAAAAAATAGAAGAATTTAGAACTAAAAATCAACATAATTATGCTCAAAATTGCACAATAATTTATTCTTTGCTAGAATTGGAATACAAAGGACAGTGATCTCCAATTCTCAATTTAATTTAGCGTCTATTTAAATATTTTATTTTATTTATGGAATTTAAAAATTATTCTTGGACTTAATTATCAAAGCCCAATCAATAATATAACATTAATTTAATATTATAAATATAGTAGTGATTTTTAAAAATTGAAGGGGCCATGCCCTCCCCAACATGCACATAGATCCGCGCCCCTGCATACAGTACAACAAATACTATTTGAACAGGAAGAATTGATTATTTGAGTGAAAAAAAGAGAGGGAGGAACAGAAAAATCAAATACTTATCTGTGAAATTCCCCTAAAAAAAAAATTTATAAGAGAGTGATGCGAGCATGTAACAATTAGCGTGTGAGGTTCTTGTGGAGCACTAGTGCGTGCGTCAGAGGGTGAGTGGAAACAAGGGCGAAGCCAAAATTTTTTTCTTGGATGAGCTGAAAGCCAAAAATAAATACAAGTACGAGTATAACAAAATTGTTTACTTAAGTTGCGCCCTACAATTTTTTAGTCGATAGAATTTATCGATAATAAAATCATAATTAATGTCTTCAAACAATTTTATTTCAATATAAACCAGCATAGAATTTAATAGACAAACACCCTCCATTTTATTTTGAAAAATACTCTTGACATGTTTCATAACTAAAAATGTTTAATTTGTTCCATCGTGACAATGGTAACATGAAGTGTCAAAACAAGGTGAATCGATCTCGTAATCAAAAGCATACACTTCCACCCTATTTGTCTCGATTAACTTTTGGAATATTACATAAATATATGACAAATTTTGAAAACTTTTTTAAAAAGACATATCAAATGAAAATTTTATTGTAAAAAACATATCAAATTTGCAATGATGCAATTCAAGTCAGAGATCATTTATTAATTATAAATAAAATTCACATTAAATAACCTCGAGTTGTTTTTGAAATCGAAGACATCAATAAGTTTAAGAAATTTCACTTTCTCATTTTTTAATCTACTATTTATTTTAGCCAATTGATCATATTTATATTTGAAAATGACAAATTTTTTATTGAAGCTTATATCAGGAATACCATTAAAAATGAAACAACAATTAGAAAATAAAAATACAGATGTAAACACGTCTTATTATTAAAGATATTAACTCGGTCTATATGGAAGTCATTGATTTGAGTTTGATATGCCATTTTACATAAGAAGTTTAAAATTGGGGATTTAATTTAAAGTTTATTATTTAATTAGAATTTCAAATCATGTAAAGAATTAAATAATCATAATTTACAAAAAACATTAACAAAAATGAATTAAGTTATCGGTAAAGACTTTCTTTTATGTGTACCGAATTAAATTTGATTGGCTGTAAAAATAAATAAATTAATACTCCCTCCATCCACCAAAAGTAGTCCCATGGTGGATGGACACAAGTTTTAAGAAAAATGTAGATAAAGTAGATAAAGTAAGGGTATCATAGGGTATTGTGGGGTCCATTGTGAATAAAGTGATTGTTTGTGAATAAAGTTGATGGCAAATTGAGTAATTAAATGATGTTTGAGGGGTGATGGTTTTCATAAAGTGTATGAGACTACATTTGGTGGACAAAGAAAATGAGACAAATGGGACTACATTTCATAGACGGAAGGAGTATAATACTATAACATATATATAAAAAATCCCTAAAATTAGGGTGGGCTATAGCCCACCAAAGCCCCCATGAAGATCCGCCCTTGAGTGGAAACCACGAGCGATTTGGGCTACGAGGGAGTGCAGTAGGGCTGAGAGGTAGTCGACATGGAGCGGGCTAGTGCGACAATCGACGAAGTGGTAGGGTGACGACGAACAGACCTTCGAAAAAGAGAAAAGAGAGAGTAGAAAGAAAAAAGACGTGGTAGAAAATAATGAGGAATAAAAGTAATAAAATTAGGGTTAGAGTTTATTATAGAAAATGAGAGTTTTGAAAAATAAGTGGGCTGAACTCATGGATTGAAAACATTCCCATAGTCATAAAATGAGGGGGCATTTAGCCATGGCCTATATTTTATTTTTTCTTAGTGGGCTTCTTCATTTGGGCTTTTGTTTTGGTTACATCTTCATCGGGCTCATTTTCATTTTTCCTTTTAATAATAATAGGGAGTGACTATTTGTACCTCCGACTTAGTTAACTGCACTCCCTTTTCAATTTATTAATTTAATAATTGTGTAAAATTTTTTAAAATACCATTTATATAAAATACTATTACTAAATGCACCCAATAAACCAGAATCCTAATTGCAGCGGTCACCGCTATCACCATTTTCGGTGGCCAACTTCACCAAAACTAAAAAAAAAATTCACAAATTCCAAAAAAAACTTAGAAAAAAAGTCTAATTTTATTTTATTATTTTCGACAATCCAGTGTTGACCATATACATTCTCGTCGACAAATTGTTGTCGACGAAAGTATATATGGTCGACACTTATTTATCGAAAAAAGTGTAAAAAATCGACAATTTTAGGTCAATCATATACACTCTCGTCGACAACAATTTATCAATGGAAGTGTATATGATCGACCTAAAATGGTCGGAAAAAAAAGGTAGAAAAATTAAGAAAAAAGGCAGAACAAAAAGAAAGCAAAAAACCATGAAACTTAAAATTCAAACCTAGGTAGAGCGTCAGCCGTCTTTGATCGGGATGAGGCGGTCGGTGGCAGCGAACGGGTGGGTGGGAGAGCGACGACATAAAGAAAAAAGTAGGGGCCGGTGGTGGAGGAAGAGAGAGTGGAGGGAAAAACATAAGAAAAAAAGCGCATAAAAAATGAAGAAGAGAGAGGGGACGAATCGGGCATGGTAGGGGTGGAAAGTGAGAGTTGAATTGGGTTATACTTTAGGTTTTGAGGGTGTGTGGTTAGGAGAGGTATTTTATAGATAAAAGGGTATTAATGACAATTTTGATGAACATCTATCCTAATGAAATTTGGGGGGAAGTTCATCAATCGGGGAAGTGTAGACAACCAAGTCGAAGATGCAAATAATCAGGCCCATAATAATACTCATTTACCTATACTTATCTTGTCCTGACTGATTTAATTTATGATGTACCACTCAATGATTTCAAAATCGGATCGGATTGTCCGGCTTGATCGGTCCAATCGTGAATCGGTCACGGTACCTGTCCGGAAAAGACCCAAAAAACGTTTTACTGGTTTAATCGGTCAAAATCGAGTAAACCGGCAAAAAATCGATTTGACTGGTTCACTTTTTTTTTTTAATCTTTTTAACTTTTTTTATATTTTGAAATTAGGTGCACATCCTACCCCTACTTATTTGATATGTGACATAAAATTTTTTGCTTGCTTGTTTGTTACTAACATTATTGTTATTGATGAAAATTTATTATGTTTATCTGCTTCCTCCTATATTTCTTTTATTTTTTATTCGATGTGGAACATAAATCTCATATCTTTATTTTCTTACTAACAATGTTGTCTGTTTTCCTCATATTTTTCTACTATTTATTCGATGTGGGGTAATCTTATACTTCCTCTGTCCACCAAAAGTACGCACTTTTTTTTATATATGCTTTTAAAAAAATCATATTTTAATTATAAAGAATATATTTAATATAATGAGTAAAAAATATATTTGGTAGATACTCAATCTTGTTAGTAAAGTAGAAAAAATATTAAAAAATTAATTATTTAAATAGAATAAGCACGTTTTTTGTAGACCAAAAAAAATAAATGAGCACACTTTTGGTGGACGGAGGAGTATTTGTTTGTCATTCTTTTTTTAAACATGTGTATAACTTATTTCATTTAGATTGAAAATTAATAATGAATTCTATTATTTCAACAATATTCTAAACAAAAAATATTATTATAAATGTCTAAAAAAATTGTTCACCCTTTTTTTAATAGGAATATTTTAATTTAATACTATAATTTTATAAATGCATATTTTTTTTTATGTAATAAAAACTATAAAAAAAATACATATAAAATTATTTTACAACCGTGAACAGAACAGGTGTCTAATTCGGTTTGATCTTTGATCCGGTTATAAAATCAGTAGTACCACTAATAATCAATTAACCACATTTCCCAGACCTCAAAATCCTTTCGCGGGGTGTGAATTTTATGCTAAAACAAATCGAAAGAGATAGAGAATAAAATTGTACTCCTATAAACGAAAAGAGAATACCTCAAAGTAACAATTTTATTCATAACCACAATGCTTAATCCTAGAGGCCATGATTGCAGCTTATATTAAAAGATTTAAAAAAAAAAAAATAGTCCCTTCATTTCAACAATTGGGTGGCTAGGCTGAGGCCCTCTATCAGAAAACTTAGGTCGACGAGTCTTGTCCACGTTAAACATGTGACGCTGACACGACGCACTCCAATCTCTATATCCAACCAATTAATTAATCAAATCCTAATGCAAAAAAATCATATCCCAATAATAAAACAAACAAACAAACAAAACAGAGCGCCCTTTCCTTTCCTTTTAAAAACAGAGATTTAATCATCTCATTCTCCTCTCAATCATCAACAACCCAGGATTAGAAGAAAGATGAGTTTCAGGGATGAAGGCGGGGAAGATGGGAGGGGGGATTTGAGGAAGCCATTTTTGCATACTGGCAGTTGGTATAGAATGGGTTCAACCCAATCCCAATCTAGTATCATGGGTTCTTCTCAAGCTATTAGGGATGGTTCCATTTCTGTATTGGCCTGCGTCCTGATTGTCGCTTTGGGTCCTATCCAGTTTGGTTACACTGTAATCCTCCTCTAACCCTTCCTTTATTCTGTTTTAATCATTGCAAGAGGTTGATATGAACTCTTGTGCTTAATATGATTGGTTTTATGGTAATTCGATTCCAGTTGAATTACTTGTTTGAAACTGTTTATTTATTTGGGGCCTTGAATGGGAATTCATTTTATAAAAACTGTAGCCTTATTATTCTCTAAAACTCAACTCATGGCTATTAATTCATCAATTGTAAGTATCTTGGATAACATACATGTTTGGGACAAATTCTTGTATGCACAAGTTGCAACTTAATCGACTAATTCTGCGCGTTTGTGCGTGTAAAATGTTGTGGTATTTGTTTATAAACGTAGTGGCATTACTCAATCAGTGATGTGATATTATAAATTGCAGCGTGCAAGTGTTACCCCAACTTTGGACTATTGAAATTAGTAGTATTTGGTAGTGATGGATTTCTGGAGTTTATATGTGGCTGATTTATTGACTTGGAATTATTTAAACTATATCCACCGTAGTTCTTAGATCCAATTTTGCTGCTGATTTATTGCTCCATTTCTTCTATGAATATGAGCTAATTTAGTGTTCAATTTCTTGATTATCCAGTGTGGTTATTCATCCCCAACACAGTCTGATATTACCAGAGATCTCAACCTAACTGTATCACAGGTTCAAAGAATATATATTACTTCGCATTATTATTTTACAAACATTTGCCATTTCGTGTATTAATTCAAAATACTGCAACAGTTCTCCTTATTTGGTTCTTTATCGAATGTTGGAGCTATGGTTGGAGCAATAACTAGTGGTCAAATTGCTGAGTACATTGGACGAAAGGGGGTATAAGTTGTTCAGTATTATTTATTTACTTGATCATAGTTATTTATACTTGAATCATAAGTTTGATCAGTTTTGCTAATGGCAGGCTTTAATGATCGCAGCAGTACCTAATATCATTGGTTGGCTCGCAATATCATTTGCCAGGGTTAGATTTTCCTGTCCTTTTGTCCCATTAATTTTCATTTGGGAAAACAGCGTTTTTAGTCATATAAGTTAATCCCTATTTTGGTTTCACTCTGGTTGATTTTCACGAATTAAAAATAGTCACGTATCTTCCAATTTTCGACGTTTTGGTGGTAACCAGCTATAGGAGATGAAACATCCGATTGATGCTAACATGGTAGAGTATGATTGGTCACCAGACCAAAATGTCGAATAATTGAAAGTTAAAAGACCAAAATCAAAATAAGTATAAATTTCACAGCATTAAAAAAACTATTTCCCCTTTTCAACTACTCCACAATTTACTAACCTCTTATCAACCACTTTTCATTTACTAATAGGACTTCTCGTTTCTCTACATGGGAAGACTGTTGGAAGGATTTGGTGTTGGTATAATTTCATACACGGTTAGTTCAATGCAGTTATGTAGTTGTTTTAGCAGTGAATTGATATACAGTATACAGAACGTAATTTTCTTTTACTCCCTTCTCTATTTTTATTTTTGTTCTATAGGTGCCTGTATACATAGCAGAGATAGCGCCTCAAAATCTCAGAGGGGGTTTAGGCTCGGTGAACCAGGTTTACTAAGTGTACTATTATATTGAGTTTTAAAAAAAAAATTGGTCCAGTAACTTTTCTACAATCCAATTTTGGTTCCACAAAAATCAACTTTTTCGATTTAGTCCCAATATTAAAAAAATTGTTCAATTTTGGCCCAATATAATTGGAATATTGAAAGCAGTGTCGTTTTATGTCACACAAATGTCCAATTTCGCCCTCATAACTTATCTACTGTCCAAATTTAACCCCAAATTAAATCCTCAAGTGACATAAAAAATCAATGTTTTCAATTTTCCCATATAAACTTGTTCCACTAACTGAATTTTACCTACTCCAATGATGTAGCTTTCTGTGACAATTGGAATCTTGCTGTCATATCTTCTGGGACTATTTGTAAATTGGAGAGTGCTCGCGGTTCTAGGTGATTCCCAATGGAACTTTTGATGTTAGATGTTTGATTTTGTTGAATTCCCATTATCAATTTTATACTATTCTCAGTATACTAGGGAATGTACTCCTAATCTTTTGCAATTTGAAATAATGGATCATAGGAATAATTGAATAAGGAATTTGAATATATGATCTTTAATTAGTTTGTCTGAAAATAAAATATGAATGCATTCATCAAAACAAAACTTTTCTACATAAAGTTAAGATACAATTTTGTTTACTTTCAGCTTCTTCCTCCAAATCCCACCATCACCTTTGACTATCAAAGGTTTGATTTTGTTACTAAATTGTATTCTTATTTGTATTTTCACAGGAATCTTGCCTTGTCTGATACTGATACCCGGTCTTTTTTTCATCCCGGAATCCCCACGGTGGTTGGTGAGGTTACAAAGAAGTCATCTATTATGATTTTTTAAAACACATACAATTACTAATAGCATCTCCCATGTGAAAAAAATAGGCTAAAATGGGAATGAACGATGATTTTGAAGCTTCTCTGCAAGTTCTTCGTGGATTTGACACTGATATTACCGTCGAAGTAAATGAAATCAAGGTTAGTTATTGTAATTATAAGTACATGTTAATCTTGTACACTCTGATCCTTTTCTTGAAAAGTTAGATATCATATATCGATTATTTGGGTTGCAGAGATCTGTAGCTTCAACTAGCAGAAGAACAGCTATCAGTTTTGCTGATCTAAAATTGAGAAGATATTGGCTGCCACTGATGGTGCATAAATCTTTGCAAGGCTTCTGATATTTCTTTTAGAGTTATATATCTAGTACACTTTTCTTATTGTGTGTTTCACATTCAGATCGGAATTGGGTTACTTGTTCTCCAACAGCTATCCGGAGCTAATGGTGTTATATTCTATTCAACTACTATATTTGAATCTGCTGGTGAGTATACATAACTCGAGATTGCACTTGATTGTCTTTAGCATACATTGTGGGTGCGTTTGTTTTGAAATTTATATAGGGTAGAATTTAACTTTTTATGTCAAATCGATGTGTAAGAGTGTGTGATGTTGTATTATATTATTGTTGATTGTAATTGTAATGATTGATTGCGTAATGATTAGTGTGTTTTATTGGAAGTTGCAAAAGTGAGAACAAAAAGGTGTGAAAATAAAATTAAAAGTTGGAATAAAAAAAAATCATATTTTCACTTATGAGTGGTTGGAGAGAGTGTGGTGTAAAAAAATAAAGGGTTTATAATTATTTTGTAGGATGGATCATTGGAGTTTAAAAAAACGGATTCTAAAATCTTAAAGTATAACTGAATTTAGATTTTGAAATCCCAAACCAAACATACCCTATAGTATTACCTCTCAAAAGGTGCAATATTTTTTTTTTTTAGGTAATTTATTCCTTTTAATACATATCTAGTGTGAGTTTAACTGCTCGTTAGCTTCTGTTAAAGGGCTTTTATAAATGTACAGGAATCTCGTCAAGCAATGCTGCAACAGTTGGTGTCGGTATCATTCAGGTGAAGCTTGTCCTAATTTGACATTGTCTTTCTATGTATTTAAATATATTTTGCTGATTTGTTCAATTATTTTCCTTGGTTTTAATTCTTCAAAGATCTAAAACATGGCCGTGATTTAGGTGATTGCTACTGCAGTTTCGACATGGTTGGTGGACAAAACTGGGCGTAGGATTCTATTAACTGTAAGTTAAAACAATACTCCCCCTGTTTCATAATAATTGTCGGTTTAGAGGTTAAATTTTGTTTATAATTAACTGTCACTTTAGCTATTTCTCCGCATTTCTTCCAAATCTACCCTCATATGTACCCCTAAAAGGTCTCTTATTTTTAATTAGGGATATCTTTTAGGATTTATATAAGGTTGACTGAGGGTGAATTTGTCAAAATTTTATGTTCCTTAATTTAATAGAAATTTTCTAAAATGATACTCCACTTATTATAAAACAGAGGGAGTATATTTTAAGGCCTGCGATTTATTAGATCAATTAATGAGGATATAAGCATTTGTTAATTTCAGGTATCCTCCTCTGGCATGGCTATCAGTCTCCTACTTGTTTCCGTTTCGTTCTTTCTTAAGGTAGACATCATATCATGTACACGTATTTTATGAATAATAAACTAACAGGTTGTACGTACCATGCTGTAGTTTTCTCCTGGTATAGTGATGTTTCTTGTTTTGCAATCCTAATTTGTTGTAGGGCTTCGTAAACGAAGATTCTTCACTATATGGGATATTGGGAATTCTATCAGTAGTTGGGGTAGTGGTAAGTTGTCTTAAATCTGCACAGTTTAATAGTGTGATTAAAGAATTTTCATTTGCTCAAATTTCTTACTTTGTTAAACTGGATTTCGTGGCCATAGTGCATGATTGTCTCTCTTTCACTCGGAATGGGGCCCATTCCGTGGCTTATAATGTCCGAGGTATCGTCTTAATTTCTTCTCGTTGCGTAAAATGGAATAATACTACGTATATAGTGACTCAACCCGATTTTGGTGTCTCAGATTTTTCCACCAAAAATCAAAGGGCTAGCGGGGAGTGTGGCGACTTTGCTTAACTGGTCCACATCCTTTGTTATAACTATGACTGCACCCTTGCTACTAAATTGGAGCAGTGGAGGTTCGTATAATCCAATCGTTTTGATCCGCTTTGTACCACCAAATATTAGTAATAATCTTATGAGATTATACTTGATACTTTAGTAGTAGAAGCGTAGTACATTTTCTCCATCATTATCTTCCTTGCATTATTAGCAAGCCTTTCTAATTTACTAAAAACATCGATGGGATACTAATTCAAAACTGGTAATTTTAACTGCAGGAACTTTCGCACTTTACACGGTCACGAGTGCCTTGACTGTGGCATTTGTTGCAATTTGGGTCCCAGAAACAAAGGGCAAAACTTTAGAGGAAATACAGTCGTCCTTCAGATAAGAATTGTATCTTCATTTTCCTAGTTTTCACTTCCTTAGTAACATTATTTGGCCATTTTTGTGGTGCTACTACAAATGACAATTTGTAATAAAGCTTCTCTTTTTCTACCCTTATTTCATCTTGGCTTCTTTTCATATTACTCGTAGAATTTTATGTGAACTCCAGTTCACTTGTTGAAAAATCAATTATTTTTTTCAACAATGACATTTTGTATGCGCAATGGTGAAATTGAAAAAAAGACAGTTCACGTGAACTCGAATTTACACAAGTGTTGCTCATTAGTTTGTGCATATCATGGTCGGTATATCAGTCCGACTTTTTTTTTTAAATCAATTTTCAACTCAATTTTGGGTTAAACTGTAAAAAAAAAAGAAGAAGTAATTGTCACAAAAAGTTGCTCCTTTTTGTGTAGAAGCAATTTTATATTAAAAGTAGGGGGGAAATTAATTACTCCATTTGTATAGTGAAAAATATGAGTTCATATAATGAAAAAAGTATTTGTATTGAGAAGTGTTAATAAATAAATCGACTAAAAAGGGATTAAATTTTTTTTAGTCCATTAAGTTGGCACGATTTTGATTTTAGTCTATTTAGTTATCACTTTTTAAATTTGGTCCATTAAGTTTCACATTATTTTGAAATCAGTCTTTTGACAGGCTATTGAAGGTAATTCATCCGGTTATGTCCACGTGGCATATTTATTTTCTTTGTTCTATTTATTTTTTTAAATAGTTTTTTTCAAATTTCAAGTTTTGAAAGAAAATGGAGTGGGGCAGGTAAAAAAACACGGGTTGTGTAATTTAAACGGGCCGGGTCATTCTCCTTCTCTTTCTCCTTCATCTTTTTCTCGAAAAAATTGCAGGTTCGGTGCCTAAAATTTTTCATTCTCACTCACTATCTAAAAAAATCGCACACTCATTTTCTTCTCATCTTCTATCCTATTTTTTTCATTTTTACCGCCCTCGTGTCTCTAAAAATTGCATTGAATTCTGGTATTGTTAGCTACCTATTTTAATACGCTTGCTGATTTTGAGGTTGAAACAAAATTACTAGAATAGTTGCTTGTTAGTCTAACATTGGCTTTGGGAAATTTGAGGGTTCTATATATGGGAAGAGATGTCTTATTTAGAGAGAGGGTGGAAGGATGCTTCAGGCGTGAAGAAACAAACATTCATCAATTTAGTGCACAATGGACCGTTGGAATAGATGGTAAAAATTAAAAAAATTAGGGCAAAAGATGGGAAGAAGATGAAGGTGCTATTTTTTTAGATAGTGAGTGAGAATGAAAAATTTTAGGCACCAGACCTGCAAATTTTGGATTTGGGGAAGACCTGCAATTTTTTCGAGAAGAAGATGAAGGAGAATGACCCGGCCCATTTAAATTAGCCAACCCGTGTTTTTTTACCTGCCCCGTCCTATTTTCTTTCAAAACTTGAAATTTGAAAAAAACAATTCAAAAAATAAATAGAAAAAAGAAAATAAATATGACACGTGGACATAACCGGATGAATTACCTTCAATAGCCTGTCAAAGGACTAATTTCAAAATAATGTGAAACTTAATGGACCAAATTAAAAAAGTGGTAACCAAGTGGACTAAAATCAAAATCGTGCCAACTTAATGGACTTAAAAAAAATTAATCCCGACTAAAAATGTGTATGCTTTCATATCAATTAATACAGGGGTTGGGGTATATACCCCTCCAGCTTTGTTAGATACACTCCCCCGATACAACTACTCCCCCCAAAATAGATCTACGATAGATGCACTCCCCCTAAATTATCTATTATACCCTTTATCATAAAATTTAGTGTGATAAATGCACCTCCCCTATAAAACCCTATTTTCCTCATTTTTTCCCCAAAATCCACTCTCCTTCGCCTTCTTCATCTTCTTCCTCACGCCATCACTCCCTCAACAGCAACAAGCTCCGCCGCCCACTGCCATCGTCCACCGGCCGCCGCTCAAGCCGCCCACCTGCGAGGCGTCCGCCGGCCGCCGTTCAAGCCGCCCCTTCCTTTCTCCTTTTTTAATTTCTATCCTAGCAGCGGCGCGGCGCCGCCCCCTCGCCCAGCACCGCCGCCGCTTCCTTTCCCCTCCACCTTGCCCCAATCTTCTCCTCCGACGACCCCTCCCTCCCTTCTCCCCGGACGGCTCCCCCCTCCCGCTTCCTTTCCCCGCCGCCGCCGCCTGCTTTTTTTTTTTTCATTATGTAACAAGAAGCGTAACGTGGTGGCGGCCCCTTCGCCCAGCGCCGCCGCCATGCCCCAACCTTTTCCCTCGACAGATCCTCCCTCCTCCCCGACGGTCCTTCGCGATTTCGCGAAACAGAGGTAAGTTTTTTTTTTTTTTTTCATTTTCAACGAGAATGAGAAATTGTCGACCATAAACCTTATGATCGACAACAAGTTGTCGATCACAACGTTTATGATTGACAAATTGTTGTCGACCATAACGTTTAGGGTCGATAATTTCTTGTTGAAAATTCTAATTTTTTTTAAAAAAAAATTCAATCGGTAGAATGTTGTCGACGAGAATGTTTTTCGTCGACAAATTATAGTCGATTAGATGATTTATGATCGATAAACCAGTGTCGATCGACACTGGTTTGTCGAAAAGAATGTATTTTTCTTTTTTTTTAGATTTTTAAGTTTTTTTGAATTTTTGGAATGTTCTTGTCGGATTTGGTGGCGCTGGCACGTCTGACGGAGGTGGTGGAGGTGTTGATGGGGCCTGGCTGTCGGAGTGGAGGTGTTGACGGCGGCTGGAGTGGCGGCTGTGGCTGCCCTAAAATTAGGGTTTTAAAAAGGGGAGTGTATGTATCTTTAATATTTTACTATAGGGTAAGTGTGGTATTTTACATGAATATTTAATTAATAAAAGTGGGAGGGGAGTGTATCTAACAAAGCTGGAGGGGTATATACCCCAACCCTTAATACAGTCATGCATGTTGACATAAATTGTAAAATACCTGGAGTTGAATTGAGCAGATTATATTATTTCTCGAGTTTTATTTGGTTTTCATGTTTGCAATTGGTTTGCCGCTGTTATATTGTTTTTTCCGTCGTAACCTAATCGATGTAAATTATAATTTAAATATATTAAAGTGTAAGAACAACAGATTGATTACATTGAAAAGTCTAATAGTAATTGATTTATAGATGTAGGGTTAAAACTGATTTTCAAAATCCTGAACTGAACAGATTTTAAACTTTACCTAATTTTTAAAACTCATAACAAACGGTAACGTATTGTTTAGGAGTGAGTACAACGTGTTTGATGAGTTGTTGAGGAATAGTTTATTTTGCTTCTATATCCACAAATTATTTGTAATGGTCTATTTCTATTTTGCAAGAAAATGTCAATTCCATTCTAATAATTAGTCAAGGGAAGCAGGAGCGCAGATAGATGTAGTCAAAACGCTCAATTGCAAGCAAATAACAAATGCCCAGACAGGGCAGTTATTATTCTACTACAAGTTAAGTAATCATTCACCAATAAGATCAAATAAGACTTAATCAGGCCAGCGAGGAGTAATATAAAATCAAATACTCTTATCTTTAGATTTAAATGACAGTCACATCCAGAGGGGCCACCAATTTAAATATGTTAAAAGACAGTTGATGTATCCATTAAATAGCTGGCTGCCAGATGATATCTTCAGATATTACATCCTATACTCACTATATTTCACCTAACAATCACACACACAAGAGATCCTTACATGTGGCTGTGGCTGTGGCTGCTGTTGTTACTGTATGTCAGGTTAAATGCACATAACAAACCATATGGCAAGCTTAATGCTGAACTGGGCTTCGAAAACAAAAATTGGTCTTTTCGTCCTGAAACAGATCTATACAGATTGGCTTTTGCTTACACACCTACAGAGGGGCAGGCATTTACACAACTACTACAGAATTACAAGCACTGTTAGTGTATTATTTCTCTAATTTTGGAATATGTTTGTTGAGAAATAGTGGAATGATTGAGGATAAATGATTATAGGGGAGGAGATAGTTAACCAAAATGACTAATTGACCTCGTACAAGGTATGATAAAGGTAAAATCACCACAATTACCCTACTCTCATTCCCATTGAAGACTAATGAACCAAGAGGCCCCTTAAGCATAATTGGGGGAGTACGGAAAAGGAAGTAGCAGTGACTGTTCAAATATGTGAAAACATTTAATGTGTTTGCATTCAATGAAGATCAGCAACATGGATGTATCAACGAGAAATAACATTTAATGCAGATGAACCTTTTGAATTAAACATGGAAAAGTGCAGACAAGCCATATAATAAAAAAATAATGGTGTCAATAAACTACATTCCACAGCATATCATCAAGTAATTCTTCACTAGCATAACACAAGATTGGATACACCTACTAGAGCAATTCAGGGATCAGAAATTAAAGGGAAAAAACAAGGTCAAAGTTTCTCATTGCATAACACATGAAGAGAAATAACAGAGTACAACACGAACAGAATTAAAACAGGGGCAAATGGATAGAAAAATCCAATAGATGATAGTCTAATATGCTAAGAAACTACTTTCACAGGATACCTGTCGATGCAATCATCCCACGGACTGCTTGCAGATGGTTTAACGTAGCGAAGTGCCTCCCAAACCGCACTATTACATTTGAAACCACTCCCGAAAGCAATCTGCCACACCCTGTGGCCTCTCCGCATTCTCCCCTTGGCCTCAGTGTAAGCCAACTCATACCAAATGGAACTCGATGAAGTGTTGCCAAAACGATGTAGAGTCATCCTTGAAGGTTCCACGTGAAAAGGAAGCAACTGCAAATTCTTTTCCAACTCATCAATCACAGCTCTTCCCCCAGCATGTATGCAGAAATGATCAAATGCCAACTTAAAATCTGGGATATAAGGCTTCACATTCTTCTTGAACAACTTCTTGATCACCAATGTGGCAAAGAACAAGAGCTGCTCACTAATGGGAAGAACAAGAGGCCCCAAGGTGGTGATGTTTGTCTTAAGAGCCCCACCAGCAATAGCCATGAGATCTTTTGATAAAGAAACCCCGGTTTTCCCCACATCATCCTGCTCTTGATACACACAACGGAAAGCTTTATCATCAGCCCCTTTATGTGTTCTCACCACATGAACAAGCTTGTACTTGGCCCTTCTCTTATCTTTAGCTTTATTTGATAACAAAACAGCCGAACCTCCAACTCTAAACAAACAATTAGGTATCAGCATCGATTTCTTGTTCCCGAAATACCAGTTCTGTGTAATATTCTCAGTACTAACCACAACCGCATATGTATTCCTATGGACCTGTAACATATCCTTGGCTAAATCAATTGCAATTACACCAGCACTACACCCCATTCCCCCCAAATTGAAACTCTTGATATTCCCCCTCAATTTGTACTTATTCACAATCATAGCAGACAACGAGGGTGTGGGATTGAATAAGCTACAATTCACAACCAAAATCCCGATTTCCTTAGGTTTCACATTTGTATTCGCGAACAGATTATCCAGTGATCCAAACATTACCTGCTCCGCCTCCTCCCTGGCCGCCGCCATCGACGGCCGCGGTGGAATAAAATGCATGGCTTCCGGCACATAAGTCTCATCCCCGAGCCCTGATCTTTCGAGTATTTTCCTTTGAAATTCAAGTGACGATTCGTCGAAATCCCCTGTCAATTGAGAATGCTTCATAAATCGATCGTAGGACGCCTTAAATTCCTCCGGAGGGCGATAACACGAATAATCGACCAAATAAACGGGTCGCGGGCGGGTCATGATGTAAACTGTAGATCCGAAAACGAGGATAGCGGAACAAGTTATAAATGAAACGAGATTGTACTGCAAATGAAGCCACAATTGACGGATTTCATCGGGATTCATTTGAGAAGCTTCAACGATAATGATAGCCATGATTGGAACTAAGCAGAGAGTTAATAAATGAGAGATCAAGTAATGGTAACCCAGTTTAACGTACTTCAAATTGACGCTCTGGAGGAAGTCCGGCAGCCGTCGGCTTTGGTGGATCCGGACGCCGACAGCTGCGTCGGCTTCTTGGGACGACCTACCTCCCGGTCCGCCGCCGTCCATGGCCGGAAATAGGGGGAAATGGTACGGTTACTCCCAAGAGCGGATGAGTTGGTTTTAGAGAGAGAATCCACACAACAGCAGAGCAGAGGCGAAGAAAAGAAGAGTTAAGAGAGGCTTTTTAAATTAAACACACAGGAGAAGTTTGACTTTCTTGGGGGAATGTGTACGAATTTCATTTTGGAGTGCCAATAATGATATTTCACTTTTTTCCAGGCCCTGAAAATATTACTCTTTTTATGGAGTTTTTTTATTTTCTTTCCTTATCATTGTGATGAAATGGTCAAATGGACGAGATTAGAAGAAAAATAAAATAATCAAATATAAACTTTAATTTCAAGCCCCTTCCCAATTTATACCGAAAATACATTTGTAATGTATACTTTAATATTTAATATTATTATTTGAGAGGATTTATTTTTTTAAGTTATTTGATTAATTGTATTTTTGTAGGTTGGATATAAATTTTATTTTAGATCTTATTCAACATCAATCATCATGAGTTCAATTAAGGATATTATTTTATGCTAATCGACTCTAGCAAACTAGTTCTAAGCAAACATTAGATGAACATTTCCATGTGGATGATTCTTTTGAGCCTATGTATTTAAGGCATTGTCTTAATGCAATGGGTTAGTGGGCCTGCTTATCTTGTTGGGCCTAAATTGCCACTTCTCTAACTATGTGACACGAGGCGCCAAAAATAGTTTTGATAAAAATGTGTAAAATTAATTAATCTAAAAATATATTACAAGTTGATAAAAACAATCGGAGAATATAAGTTTGAAGAAGGAGTAAAACTAAACAATAATTAAGATGAAAATTATTACTACAATTTAGAATTGATGAAATGTTGATATGAAGTTCCGTCGAGTGCTTTTCTCACATGATCAAAGTTGCTGATTTGATCAGAGAGAGGCCCACTATGTATCTTAACCTGGAGACTCGTAAGGTTCCTCGTCGGCAACTTTAAGAATTCTTGAACATCTACTAATTTCTGCGGTAACAATACTATCACAATCACAACTCTGTTAATACTTATAGAATTAAAAAATAAAAAATCAAGAACTCACTGTACGATTGGTAAGTATATCCTCGTAGTATAACAAAATGTGTCGAGTGCTTTTGAAACGCTCCAAAGCTTTTGTTACCATCTGCTCTGACGATCTTAGATTTGATACAAGTACACTCACATTGAGACTCGGTTTATATTTTGCTAGTACTTTTGCCTGCATTTTGTAAATCATCATTTAAAAACAAAAACAAAAAATCCAGTTACAATTCATATATATATTTCAGAAGTTGTTACGTATGCTAAACAATACCTCATATGGTGAATGAACATGAGACTTGTGGGTCCCATTCAGCAGTTTGGCATCCTTGTCATATGAATTAGCAGCAAGAGAAATCATCCTGCGAAGAAGATTTCTTCTAAATAGAAATATTAAGGACACTCCTCTTCTGTTCAAATACTCTCTTATCTCTTCATGATACTCCGTCAACCCCTTCAAACACCATATTTCAATAGTCAGTCTCACTGACATTGACTGAAAACGTGACACTAACTTTAATTGTGTAAAGACCGAAAAGTTGATGTGACCTGATTTAGCATCCATTTGAAACCAACAGCAGCTGAGCACTCATTCTTTGAAGCACTACTTGACCAATCAAGATTGTAAACTTGATCAAGTATCTTATAAATAACAGAGGCGTTATTCCGCCTCTGTCGTGCCCCGAAAATTTCTCCGTTAGAGCTCAAGTTGATGTGACTGTTGAGCAGCGTCTCGAACCATCCACTCCCCGATCTTTGCATCGATACGATCGCAAAGTATAGCACCGGATTGCATGCACATTCCTGTCTAAATATTAATCATAACTTGCTATTATGTAAACCAGTTTTACGCTACAACTATTTCACAACTAATACTAGTACTATATTTTATAGTGAAACAAATACTGTCCCACCAATATTTTTCAGTTAAAACAATAAATACAACTTTACAATAAACTGATTTACATAAAACTTTGTCAAATTAGACGAAGAGAGAGAATTTAACCTGCTATAAGTTTGAGGTTGGGGAAAATGTAAATAAGGCAAGTCTTGTTCATGTATTGGAGTATCTCTACAAAGCTGAGTCCGATGATCCATTTTTTGGATTTTCCGATGATTAAATTGTGGGAATTTATTGGTTTGGTTTAAACAGACTGTAAAAATGTAGAATGCAGAAATTATGGACAAAACTAAGATAACCATTATTCGCAATATCATTGGGGACCTTTTACACGCCTTTGTAACCAATATTGCATCCTGCACAAATCAATAACTCTTTTTTATTATAACTACGGAGTATATAATTATTCATATATGTTACTTATAATTTGAACAACTACTGTACGTACCTGTGGTTTCGATCTCAAAACATCCATGAATGTTGACAAAACAACAGAACAAAGCAAATTATTTTTAAGAAAAAAGGTTTAATTTGAATTGGTTGTTGAGTAGGTTGTGAGAAAGTGTGCAAGATTAGAAAAATAAGGAGAAAGAATTGGTCTGAGTGAGCTACTGTATATTTAAATTTAAAACCAAGTCAGATCATCAAAATATCCTTTTAAAAAAAAAATCCACTGGAAGATAAAATAAAATCATTGCACAGAAAAATGATGTGAAAAATGGGTCACATAATTAAGTAGTTTCGTACTAAATTTATTATACTTATACAAATTAATTTAGCCTAATTTACATGGTTGATTGTGCAATAAATTGCAAATAAAATCGCAATTTTTTTCCAAAATTTCAGTTTAATCTAAAAACTTTTGAGTTTTAATAAATAAAACTACACCTCAACATTTTTTTTTAAAGTCGAGTTCATGGACAAATTATGCCTACCTTGTCCGAGAATACGTGACATTCTGCGTGGAAAACCAACACATTTTTTAAAATTGCAATCTAATCTCAACTTTTAAATTTTAGTAAATAAAATCTTATTTTAACATTTTTTTACCGGACAATTTTATGCCTTCTACATTTTAAGTGGATAGCAAATTATATTTGTTACCCGAAAAATGTCATTAGTGAGATTTTATTGACTAAAAATATAATTTTAATACAAAAAAACAAATTGCATTTTACTAAAAAACATTATTTTATTTACCTAATTTCTGGCTAAATAAGAGGGATGTATTCAATTGAGATTCTGTTGGATTTTTTTGGACTTTTAAAATGTGGGGTATTCAATCCGAATTTTTAAAAGTCTTTCAAAATTTTGAGGTATTCAATACGAATTTTAAAAAGTCTTTAGAAATCTTTAGGTATTCAACAATTGGATTTTAATACTCTATGGATTTCGTTGGATTTTGTTCTTCTAACAAAATTTCAACTACTAACCTAGTGCATTAGTGTCGATAAGCATCACATATTCTTCACCACCATTATTATCGTGAAAAAGATTACAGTATTTTAAAATTATGTTCTCTCTTTAAAAATTATAGTATATCGGCACAGTTGACACCGTTAGGTTAGCAATAATATATTCTCGATCGCCCCCTATAAAATTATAGGGGGCGATGCCAACTTTAAGATCTCAAGAACACGATCGCCCTCTAATTTATAGGGGGCGATGCCAACTTTAAGATCTCAAGAACATTTATTCACAATGTTCTTGAGATCACGTGGTGTTCGATATCATCTAAAAGATTTTGATGGTCAAGGTCGTCACCCAGAAATGCAAATGAGTTATTCAATCTATGAGAGATTTTTTGGTATTTTCAAATTGCTATTCACAATTTTCAAAACCCACCTCCATTCCCATTTCAAACACAAGCAGAGTTAGTATTGGTTTGTGCTGGATTACATGAGGTCGAGGTATAACCGTGGAAATGAAGATGACAATATTAATAATGAATAGTATATATATTTTTTTTTTGAACTAATATATTTTTGGTATTTTTTCTAAATAATTTAGGGGTTGGTCTGCTATGGACTCGAGTGAATGTTGTGCACCCTAGTCTATGTTGCATTTTTCAGTTTTACTGACTTACACTTTTTGGTAAATGGTGTTGCACTTTTCAATTATTAAACTATATAATAATATTTTTAGTAATGGTGACTTACACTTTTTAGTAATATTGTGTTGTACTTTTCAGTTTAATAACTTACCATTTTCTTTAGACTAGGGTGCACAACATGCACTCGAGTGCATACTAGACTTTACCATAATTTAGATAATTTTTTTTATATACAAGTGTGTTCGATATACGTTTGCATCAACAGTTTTAGGGGCGTAATTTATGGAAATCCATGTAAATCAATAAAAAAATGTGTATTTCAGAATCCTGTCAAATCTATGAAAATTCATATAAATCAATAAAAAAGTCAGTCAAACTCTACACAGAGTCTATGGATTTTCTAAATCCACTGACTTTTTAAAATCCAAAAAAATCCAACACAATCCCAATTGAATACACCCCTCTAAAAGTTTTGTGTTTTAAGTAAATAAATAAAGATAAATTCTTCTATGCAATTGAGTGTATAGATACACTTTAATTTTAATGTTCAATCTTAATATTTAACTTAAAAAATAAAAAAGAGTTAGTATTATATAAATTCACAACTTTTACATCCCCACGATTTTCAGCAATCTAGTATATAATCACCACCTTTGTTGGGGTTTCAAGTTTCAATCCGATACCTATTTTTCAAATTCGGCCGGTCAATGATGTGGGCCATGTGGCTTGGTGAAACGTATGTGTTTTTTTTTATTTTGAACAATGTGTGTGTTTTTTTTTTTTTGGCTCAGGCTATATACATATGTATAGAGATGTCTATCGGGCTGCCCTAGCCATATAGGGCTACAGGCTAAACGAGTTAGGGCCTTAACCGATTCATATTTAACGGGCCTACAATTGTTGGGACCTAACCCTAACCCTAGCGGGCCACGGGCTAAACGGGCCACTAACGGGCTACAATAATTTTTTTTCTTTTAAAATTAAATGTCTCAATTGGCACGTCCAACAAGAAAATAAAATAGAAAAATACAGAATTAGTTAATGATCAGTAAATGAGAAAAAAAAAAGTATAATTTAAACACAATTTACCAAATAAAGCTAAACAAATATCATAATCTAATAAAAAATAGTAATAATGACTAATGGATGGTAATGGGCTTCTTAATGTTTATAATTATGGTTATTGGTCAAATGACCCAAAATTTGTTCTTAGGTTATTTATTAAAAAAAAAGGTAACATCTCGGGCTAGCGGGCTGGCCCGGTTTAGCCCACGGGCTAACCGGTCCGGGTCAAAAAAGCCCGGTTTTAAACGGGCCTATAATTCATGAACCCTAACCCTGTATTTTTCAGGGTTAAACGGGTCAGCCCGACCCGAATAAACATCTCTACATATATACCCTTCCAGCTTTGTTAAATTTACTCTCCATATACATATACTTTCCCCAAAAATAGCATATGATAGATGTACTTTTCCAAATTACTCAAATTACCCTCATCTCTCTTAAACGAGATATGTTAAATGTACCCTCATTAAAAATCACTAAAATCCTAATTTATCTTTCCCTTACTTCATCTTCTTTTTCAAAACTTTACATCACTCTTTCTCCCGCTCCCATAGTTATCCCCTAGCTGCCCCTACGCCGCCGACGTGCCACCTACCACCTCTCTCAAGTTGTCGCGCCGCCCGCCACCCACAAGCTTCCACGCCGCCCCTTCTTATCTGTAAACGGTCGCGCCCTCCCCCTCCATTCTCTGTCGCGCCGCCCGTCACCCACAATTCGGCGTCGCCCCTCTCTTCTGTATCCGCGTTGTAGCTCTTCCCCTCCACTCTATCAGCGCCGCTCTTTGTAAAAACAGAAGAAAAAAAAAACTCGTCGCAAGAGCCCCCACCCCAACAGGCGGTCGTCGCTAGCTGAACAATGTAGGTTTTTTTTTAAAATTTCGACGAACCAATATCGAATAGATGCACTATTGTCGACAAAACAATAGACAATAGTGCATATATTCGATTAAATATTGTCGAAATGTTTTTAAAAAAAATGATTTTTTTCGACAAATCAGTGTCGATCGTATGGATTATTATCGATAACAATTTGTCGACAATAATGCATACGGTCGATACTGATTTGACGAAAATATATTTTTTATTTTATGTTTTGAAATTTCTGTGATGTTTTTGGTTAGATTTAAAATTTCTCAAATTTATTTGGTCAAGGCTTGAATTTATTTTAATTTTTCTATTGAAAATGTGGTGGTTGAAATTTTGAGAATTTTGAAATCCGGATTTCAAAATCTAGTTGATTTCAAAATCCTAATGCTTTTTGTGTTTGTTTTGAGATTTATGTAGGGTAGGATTTAACTTTATAGTATAGGGTTATAGGTTTTATAGGTGGTTTGTAGGTATTTATAGGGTTGACTTTTATAGAGTTTATATGTATTTATAGGATGAGATTTTGAAATCCTAAATCAAAATCCCAAAGTGTAACGGGGTGGAGTTTCGAAATTCCAAATCCGGATTTCCCAGCCCAAAACAAACATGCCCTTAGGTGACAACGGTTAAGTTTAGTGTTTAAAAGTGTTGGGGGTGTATTTATTTCAGTATAAGGATAGTTTAAGAGTATACTTAACAGAGTTGGAGGGGTATATAGCGCGTCTTTATTTTATTTTTTTGTCATGAGACACTATGTGGTGCTGCACATGGAATCGCCCACGTCTTAAAATATATATATATTTTTTTTGACAGGCCCACGTCTTAAAATATATATTTAAAGAAAAAAAAAGTTAAAACTAGATTAATATGATTAGTAAAATTTATTATAATTATTTTTCTATTAGCAATTTAGACAATACTTAAAAAATAAAATTAGAAAATATAATCGTGACATCCTAACTAATTAGTAGTACTCCAGCAAACCAAATTAAAAAATAGACCCCCACTCAGCACCCAATT
The DNA here is from genome assembly GCA_963675135.1 of Galeopsis tetrahit. Lineage (NCBI taxonomy): Eukaryota > Viridiplantae > Streptophyta > Magnoliopsida > Lamiales > Lamiaceae > Galeopsis > Galeopsis tetrahit. The sequence goes on from OY776131.1 coordinate 66,634,874, forward strand.
TTAATTCGAATATTCGTTCCTCTTTAAATTTTAATGTCATAAGTTTTAATAAATATATTAGGTTCTAGGCCTTAGGTCCTGGGTTCGAGTCATGGGGAGGGGAAAAGGGATGGGTATTTAACTTGTAATCAAAAAAAAAATCTATGGTCGGTAACGATCACTGGAATGGTTTGGAGTGGGGTTGAAAAAAGGGATGGATATTTAAAAAAAAAAAAATTGGAATGGTTTGGGCCAAGGCCCATGATTTACATTAATTCAAGGCCTAAGTTATTTGCACTCCATGATTTGCACTAATTCAAGGCCTAAGTTTTTTGCATCTAAGTACACCCACCAAAAAATTTCCGGAAAAAATATGTTACACATATAACGTTTTTATCAATTTAAACAAAATGAATGAAACAGAACTGAAGCAATCATGAACAAAAATAGAACAAGTTTGAGAACATATGGTCATCCATGTCCGATGAAACAAGATTTGTATGCAGTACTTGAAAAAAGTTCACGTTTACTTGAGTTTATAAAAAAAAATTGTAAACTTTTTTTCTTTATCAATTAATATAGATAAAATTATATAAAACGATTTATTACATGATATGAGCATTCATCAAATGTATATTATATGACTGTGAACGTATGATCCTAGTTTAAGCATACTTTAAATCAAAATGAGGTATAGAAATCAGTGATAAAAGATAGGCCCACGTCATCTTTCCAACCTAAAAATCTTGCATAATAATTTTAAAAAGAAATTGCTTGAATGGTGATAAATTAATCTGCTAGTTTTGTGTCGTTGCTTCGTGATGGAGAAACAAAGTTGTGACTGTGTGATATGTTGTAGTAACATGGTTTGCATGTACACACTCGAGAGGGCCAATAATTGGCCAAATTATCATTTTTAGACCCATCAAATTAACAATTTAATATGAGAACTTGTATAGACATATGAAAATTAATTAATTTATATTAAATTTCTAATACCCAGTAAAAAAGATATTTATTTGAGGCTCAGATACTACGAACTTATAAAAATATTTCATTTAAGGTAAAATATAACACGTTTTATTGTACTATACAACACTTAGCAAAGATAAAATCTAAAAATTGTGTGAGAACATAAAATATGGGGGGAGGGCCAATAATTGAGTAGGAACATAGGATATAAGACTGAGTCAACAACTACAATATTTCAGAAACATCACTATCAGAGGTTCAACATCCATGGAAAAACAATTACGAATTTAATGGCCGCCCTATATTATTACTTCAAATTATCATACATATGTTAGGTTGTACGTGGAAAATCAATCAAATTATAGCAACATGTCAAAGAAAAAATAATTAAGCAGAAGATTCAAACACTCGACTTTTTTTTCTCTATGATTAATGTATTATGTAGAGGGTGATCTAGTCATTCATAAACTAAACTTTGAGAGATATTAATTATTTCATCTCATTTAATAAGATTTTTTTTTTTAAACATAAATGAACAACTCAATTGTTGACTGATATTTAATTTGATAGATCATGAACAGTTTTATTAGTTAGTTAGTGAACTCATTCGTATAAAATATAATTAGTAATTTAGTTATAAATATAAAAATATTTATAAAATTTGAGGCAGTTTCACATTAAGGACTACCATAAATATAATAATTTTGTGAAAAGAAAAAAAAAACATTTCATATACTAATTCATCAAATTAAATTAAAAAACGATTATATTGTCGGCTAATTAACAATGGGCGGTTTACGCGTGGTTTGTAGGATTTTGCGGGCACTTGTTCTTCACTTGTTCGTTGGCCCTATTCTATAACCATGCAAATTCCTAATTTATCCTCTACGATTGGGACATGAGAAATTTCCTTATTTTTCCCTCCTAATTATGTCAATAATTTGAATAACGACACTTTGAGTTCTCACCTCTCACGTAAAATCAAACTGTGGAGTATTATAATTACGAGAATAATTTTGAATATACATAATGAACTTGGGATATATTTCCTATTTAATTTGTTGGTGCTACTAAATTACAACTGTAGTTATTAAAAAATGATACTCCCTTCTTAGTAGGTAGATGAACACGCATATCAAAAAAATGTATATTAAAAAAATGTAATAATGAGAAGAATTTTGATGAGTAATTTTGTAAAATTTTATGTATAAAATAAATAAATGAGTTAGATTTTTGTGTATGTGTGAAAAAAAAAGTAATGATATTTGTGTAAAATAAAAAATATTGTGAGAATGAAATTTATAAATAATTTTCTATTTAAGAATGTGAAAGTAATTACGGAATAAAGGAGTATTATGCAATTTACGAGGATGCTGAAGTCATGAAAGTTACATCAGTTGAGCTAGTTGATCGTGTTCTAATTCCTCTCCATCTACTAATTTATCAAACATACTTTGGTTTTATATATAGCTGTATAAATGTGATAAGCCACGTGTGACCCATAATTTAATAAATAATCAATAATTTTATTTTTTAAATTAAAAGAGAGACGGAGACTTGGTCATAAGGAGATTTATAGTGCCAAACAGCTGAAATTAGGTGACGTATTTATTCCTACGAATTTAGGCACTCTACATTTCACAGGTAACAAAACACATAAAAAATGAAAAGGAAAAAAAAAACATTCAAGTTAGGGAATTTTCCTTGTCCGAGGGTAGATTCACTGCCACCATGTTTTGTTCGAATGTAATCACGCATTTCAATCCGTCGGATTCATGTTCTAAATTTATAACGCGGGGATGATACCTAATATTTGCACAAACATGAAAAGTTAGCATACACTAGTACTTATAAGTTATAATAAAAAGCTTGATTGACATTATTAATTTGTTTGTCTAGTTAACAACAGCTCCGGGTAAATTTAAAAATACATACTCCCTCCGTTTTATTTGTACACTTTTCTTAACGGGACGTTTCAATATTATTAATTCAAGGATTGGTCTTATGTAGAATCAATTCCTTATAAGGAATTGAGTTGACTTGGTCAACTTAAATCTTAAATATTCAAGAATTGTGAATCCTAAATATTCAAGATTATTGTGAATAAAATTTTTGACTTGGTTAATTTTTATTTTAATTTTTTTTTTAATTTTTTTTATTGATAATTTTTTTTCGAAATTGTGTGTGTTGAAAAGTGTAAGTTAATATTACTAAAAAGTGTAGCACAATATTACTAAAAAGTGTAACACATTTTTTTATTAAAAAGTGTAAGTCACTATAATTGAAAAGTGCAACACAACTTTTATTGAAAAGTATAAGTCATTATAACTAGAAAATGCAAGTTAGTATAACTAGAAAGTGCAACACAATATTATTAAAAAGTGCATGTCAATATACTTGAAAAGTGCAACACAATATTTTAATGAAAAGTGTAACAAAATACGAGTAAAAAGTGTAACATAACATTACTAAAAAGTGTAAGTCACTATAACTGAACATATTGTTGAAAATTGTAAGTCACTACAACTGAAAAGTGCAACAAAATATGACTAAAAGGTGTAGCATAACATTACTAAAAAATGTAAGTCAATATAACTAAAAAATATTGTTGAAAATAGTAAGTCACTACAACTGAAAAGTGCAACAAAATATGTGTAACAAGTGTATGTCATTATAACTCAAATTATTATTGCAAAATAACATGCTAAAAAAATTGTAAATTGCATGTTACACTTTTCTTTATTTTCAACATACACTTTTATAATTAAAAAAATATATATGTGAAAATTGTTAGATGTAAGAGTTGAATTGAACACTAGACCTCAACATAAAAAAGATTAATTTTAACCGTTTAAGCTACATAAATTACCATACATGTTTTTCGCGTATTTTATTTTTATTATCAATCCTACCAATTTTTTAAAATTTACTCAATTTCTTATAAGAAATTGAGTCTACAAGAGACCTACCCTTAATTCAATGTTCACTCACTTTAGTCAAATCTCCATTCACTTTAATCAATAAATTATTAATAATAACACTAATTTATTTTACCTTACATATTACTATATCTCATTTTCTTAAACTCCGTTTTGATCAAATTATGTAAAAAACTCCGTTTTGATCAAATTATGTAAAAAATACTAGGATGGGGGAGTATAAGTTTATTTGATGATAGATATGTTGAAATATTTATAATTATGAACATGGATAAAAATATTCGAAAATTTTCCCTATATATCCTTGATATATCCATTTTTTGCAGTCACCGATATCGATATTGAGAAGAAAATCGATATACTATATATCGAGACTAATATCGTTAAAATATCGGAAAAAATTGAAAAATGTCAATAAATTTCAAAAAATATCATATGAAATAACATTGTATGCTATATTTTATATAAATTTACCATAAATTTAAATTGTTTTTTTGAATTTATGTATATTTTTGTCCTTGACTATGAATGACAAATTGAATTGTGGTGGCATAACAAAAGTTGATAAGCTACTCCACTAGATAGGAGGGAGAGTCGCTTTCTGAGTTGAAGTTCCTCCACCTTTCCTGGTTATGGCTGGATCCACCACGACTACAACGACTCAACTCACTCCCATTAATAAAAACAGCATTTGTTATCAGCGGTTGTGGCCGTTGAGTATCAACTTCCCCCCATTAATACTCTGCTTTTATTATCCTAAAACAGATCTCACACACAAATTCTGTATTCAAATGAAGAACCAATGCGAGTAGTTGAGTCACTTTCGTATTGATTTCTAAACCCATTTTTGCAGAAATGCAAGTCTCATTCCCATACATGGAAACCCTCCTCAAGTTTTTCATTTTTCTCACTCTCTTGATTCTCAACTCGGTGGCAACTCAGTCTCTGCCGCCGCGGCTGAGTTCACAAGCCGAGTGGCGGGCTCTACTCGCCCTCCGTTCATCCCTCAAAATCTCAGCCAAATCGTGGCATAAAAAGGCAAATCCCTGCACGAATTGGACTGGGATAGAGTGCGGAAAAGGGCGTGTAGTCGGAATTAAATTATCCCAGTTAAGAAGAAGAAGTGTTGAAGGAAAAGCTAATCCCGGTTTTGATGTTGATTCTTTACCCATTTTCGATTCACTAAAATCTTTCAATTCATCAGGGTTCATGCTGCGTGGGACGATTCCAGAATGGTTAGGTCAAAAGCTCAGTAATCTGGAATTCCTTGATCTCAGTTCTAGTTCAATCCATGGCCCAATTCCTTCATCCCTTGGAAGTTTGAGTAAGCTTAAAACCTTACAATTGTCAAATAATTCCATTACTGGGAATTTGCCCACTGCATTAGGGAATTTACTTTCATTGTCAGTTCTTAATCTTGCACAAAATTCATTAACAGGACAGATTCCTAGTGATATTTCAGCTCTTGGAAGTCTTAGTTATCTCGACTTTTCGTTGAATTATTTCTCAGGAATAATTCCCCCTGGTTTTGGCACACTTTCTAGCCTTAAGTTCTTGAATTTGAGTCATAATAGTCTGAGGTCATCAATCCCTCCTCAACTCGGAAATCTTTCCGAGTTGATAGAACTCGATCTTGGATCGAATTCTCTGTTCGCTTCGTTGCCCTTAGAACTAGGAAGACTGCAAAGTTTGAGGAAAATGTTGATTGGGAATAATGAGCTAGAGGGTTCTTTATCAGATGCCTTGTTTAAAAGCCTCACTCATTTGGAAGACTTAGTTCTCTCTAGAAACTCTTTTGATGATAAACTCCCTGATGCTTTATGGTCCATGTCTAGTTTAAAATATCTTGATTTGTCTGGGAATAATCTCACTGGTGAATTCCCAAATCGTACTGTTCATTTCAGTGTCACAAATGCAGTATTCAACTTCTCAGACAATGAGTTTTACGGAAGCCTAAGTTATGGATTTGGAACCATAGGCATCATCGATTTGTCGAATAACTATTTAAGGGGTTCGCCTCCTAATGATAGTGGAACCCGGTTTCTAGTTTCGGATAATTGCTTTCTGAGTTTATCAAACCAGAGAGATCAAGAAGTGTGTTCTAAGTTCTATGAAGATAGAAGTGTACCTCATGGGAATGATAAGCTTAAACCTCCAATGGTACAACCTGTCAGATCCCGAAAAAGATTGGCTTATGTTATGATTGGAGTTTTTGGTGGGATTGGATTCATTATCATAGTTTTAACAGGAATGCTGTTGCTTATCAAAGCATGTAAATTTGGCCATCAAAGAGAGAGTGCAAATGTGGGAGCTTTTGAAGAGGGAGGAAGAGTCGAGCCGTCTCCTAAGGCTTTCGTTGACTTATCTACCCTCGGAGAATCATTTACGTATGAGCAAATGGTCGTAGCCACGAGCAATTTCAGTACGGGAAACCTACTTAAGCAGGGACATTCTGGGGATATATTCCGGGGGACGTTAGAGGGTGGGACCCCTGTAGTGATCAAGAGGGTCGATAGGAACGAGTCATTCATGTCGGAGTTGGAATTATTCAGCACGGTGGCGCACGAGAGGTTGGTTCGTCTCGTGGGACACTGCTTGGAGGACGAAAACGAGAAGTTTTTGGTGTATAAATACATGCCAAATGGAGATTTAGCGAATGCTTTGTATAGAGTAACCAACGAAGAGGAAGGTCTGAAGTCGTTGGATTGGATTACGAGATTGAAGATCGCTATAGGAGCTGCTGAGGCCTTGTCGTACTTTCACCATGAATGCTCTCCTCCTCTTGTCCATAGGTATTACTCCATTAAACAATACCTTAAAATATTATTACAAGAGTAATACTAGTGTGAACATGATTTACATGAACTTCATCTCATTTTTTATCCATTTAACATACAAGTTTTTATCTTCTAACAAGTACTGCTTTTGTTTAGAATGTATTATTGAAAAGGGAAAGAAGTGGTTCATTAACTTGAGTTTTTGTTGCCTTATGAAGAGATATTCAAGCTAGCAGTATCCTGCTTGATGACAAATTTGAGGTGCGGCTTGGAAGTTTAAGCAACGTTTGTGCTGCAGAGGCCGGTAATTATCCAAATATGATTGCAAGGCTGCTTCGAATGCCACAGTAAGTTATTTAAAAGACCATCACATTAGTAGGTTATTTAAGTTCGAGTCGAGTTTCGAACTTGACACTACTCATTTTTATACTCCTAATCACATTCACACCTCCTTTTGTTAGCATCCTCTAACTCAAACATCTTTATTTTCTTGACAATGTGCAGGACATCCAGAAAGCGGCCTTTTGGTAAGAACCCTGCAATATCTTGTTAAGATCCCATATGACTTTTTATATCGTGTTTCTTCTTAATGTTCGTAAAACTATTGACATTATAATTGTTCACAAAATTGGCAGGATCATCATCCATTACAGGCGCGTACGATGTGTATTGTTTCGGGAAAGTCTTGCTAGAGCTTGTCACCGGAAACCTTGGACTCAGCACATTAAGTGACGCTGACGCAAAGCAATGGCTCGACAACAATCTCCCTAGCATCAACATGTATGAAAAGGACATAGTGATAAGGATTGTTGACCGATCTCTTATGATAGACGAGGATCTTCTAGAAGAAGTATGGGCTGTTGCAGTTGTTGCAAAGTCCTGCCTCAACCCTAAAGCCTCTCGTCGTCCTACAATGAGACATGTACTCAAAGCTTTGGAAAATCCGTTCAAGGTCGTTAGACAGGAGAACTTCAGTTCAGGGTCTAGGCAATCGTGGACTGCTGCCATGTTCGGTAGCTGGAACCATAGCTCTTCGGGCAGTTCAAACAGGTCTAGCCAAACAAACAGACAGATTGTCGGTGGGTTAAGACAGGCAGAGAGAGTGGGGTCACGTGGGAGTGGGACGAACGAGCATTCGTCGTCACATAAAAGATCATCCAGTGATGTTTTTCCGGTGGAGATGCTAGATGTGGAGAGACGAGATGGTATTAACTAAGAACAGTTTGATTCCACTCTGCCAGTTTTAGTATTTCACTTTTATTTTATTCTCTGGATCATTAACACGTGCCAGTAAGGTATATATGATCCATTAATTATTTTTTAAAACATCCACGTGTCATCCATCCAGAGACATAAAGTAAAAACACCAAAGTGTGATATTATTCATGTTAAGAGTGTGATGGTTTGGTGCCTTAGGAAACAAGCTGGTATAGTTTTTGGTATATTGGTGCTTGAATTTTTGTATAGATTGTATGATTAGTGTTGTGATTTGTACAGTTGTCTGCAGAGATTGTGTGGATATTGAGTTAAATTAATTTCTTGGTTGGGAAACTTTTGCATTTCTCTGAAACATTTGTTAGTTTATAATGCCATTCAGTAGGGGTAGTACAGGGCAGCTACTTCTATTTTCCTCTCTGCAGTTTTATATACTCCCCCGTTTCTTTATTGAGAAGTTTCAAAACATTTTGTACAAATAAAAATAAAAAAATCATAAACTTTACCTTCACAGTTAGGGACAGAGAAGATTTTCTAAAATATTTTACAACTATTTTAGGGGTAATTGTATAAAAATAACAAACCTTTTAAGTGTTCATCGTTTATAGCGTATTTTTTAAAAAATTACAATTCATTTCGACTAACACTTAAAAAAAAGTGTTTTTTTCAAAGTTGGTGCCGACATGGCATTTCACATGTCCTTATGGCAAATTTGAATGACACATCAGTAGCTTAAGCGTTCGTCGAAAACCAATCTGATATAGTGTTGAATAACAACAAATAATTCATCTGTGTATCAAATAATTTGACTTGCAACCCAATTTTAGGTGAACTCTTTTTTTTAGTGTCAGATTTCACGTGAACACTTTTTTTTTATTAAATAAAAATATGATTTTTAAACAGTGACTCTTCACATGCATATCATTGTACATACAAATAAGAGTAATACTTAAAAAAAAATAAAAAAAAATTGAACTCAAAGCCATAGAAGTTTTTGCTTGAGCTCTGGAATGTAGTAAACAACATTGAGAGTGATACTTTTAAAACTTAATATATATTTTTTGGAAAAAGCCAAAGAATTCATAATAATAATGAGAATAAGACATGCATCACTCCACAAAATTACAGGAATAAAAAAATCAGAAAAAACATTCTTCTCAATGTAGTACAACCAAATAAAATAATATTTAGAACCATCATAAAATAAAAAAGGCCTCATGAATGAAAAGATTGTAAATCACCCCTTTAGGTGGAGAGAATTTTGAAAATTAAGGTGGTGTTTTGCAAGCACTATGAAATGGAGTAGAATCACTTTATGAAATTCAAAAATTGAGCCTCATATGAGTTGCTGTACATTTCAAGCTTACTAATGCAAAACTAACTGCACTTCACATATCATCACAAAAAATTACAATTTCACAACTCAATTTCCATATTTTTTTGCCGAAAGAAGAGCGTCTTCATAAGGTGAGGATATCGAATTCATGGGGCATAAAATCTTCACTTGGTCTATAGTACTTGTCCGGAGAATACAGGCTTAAATTTGTCACTTGGCTTGTATAAAGACAAGCAAATCTCTCCACCTGCCAAAAATGAAACCCGCCCACGGCCTACGTTAATTTACAAATAAATAAATAACACTAATATAGTTTGAGTGATGTTTTTATTTTAGCTTCTCACCTGATGTGCAAAGCGAGAATTCTGATATCCAGTTTTCATCAGCTGTCCCCATACTTTGTGGAACTGAAAAAAGAAATAAACCCATAAAATTATATAGAAGTGATTGCAATCCATGAAGCTAGAGATATGGCTATTGTGCTTGTTGATGTTCACTTCTCACCTTTTTATGGCATTCTCGCTGCGTATTTTGATGACATAGCCGCGCTTGCTCCTTCTGAGACTGTCATATGCATAAAATTCACGATATTAAGCTGATACACCACTAATGAAGGGTTAATTGCAAAATAAATTATCATCTTTTCACGTTTTCTCAATTACAATATACTGGAGTATGTTTTTACACATTTGCAATTCTAGACACATGACTATTTTCTGATAAGTTTTGTTGACATGACAATGTATGAAATTGCAAAAAAAAAAGTGATTAAATTGAAACAATAAAAAAATTCTGAATTTATTTGCAATTTTTTCAAAGATTTTTTTGGCTGCCACGTCAGCATAAGTTTCCGGAAAATAGTTATATGATTTGCAAAATTTAAAATGTCAATATCAGAATGCAAAATTTAAAATGTCAATATCAGAATGCAAAATTTAAAATGTCAATATCAGAATGCAAATTTTAAAAACATACTGGAGTATGTTGTAATTGAAAAAACGTGAAAATGTTGTGATTTTTTATGCAATTAACCCTTTTTAATGATAGCCAAAACCATACTTCCAGCAGCTGCACAACATTTTAGAGAAGATGAAACCAGTAAAAGATACAAGTGGAAAAGCTTTTGTGAAGTTGACAGCCCAAAGAAGTAAAAAATAAATGTCAAACATCATTAACTTGGTTTTTAGATATTCAATAAAAACAGGTATTGCAAATCTATATGTTAACGATTTGATTGTAAAATATACCAACCTCCAATTTGCCAATCTCAGCAAGTAGGTCTTCATCATTCACGACATTCGCACCATCAAACCTGATCATAAATATATAGCATGAGGAAATATACCTAAGCGTAGTGCCCAAATTCTGCACATATTTATTTTCTTTATGAATTTAAAACTTCAATCAAACGTTCATATAAACACAAATCCATTCTACCCAGGGCACTTAGCTCAAATTCTTCACTGTGAATGGTAATGAGAATCACTTAATAGTTAATGACAATGAGAATGATGATATTACATTGTTAGTGTTTTGCTCTAATTTTGGAATAAAAAATACACCCTCTGTCCATTTTTATAATTCACATTTCTTAAAAATGAAATACTACTCACACACGCTACTTTATTTATACTTTATCTACACCCTCAAACTTCCACTTTTTACATAAACAATCAGTTTTCCTTAAAACTCGTGCCCAACTCAAATGGAAAATATAAAAATGGATGGAGGGAGTAGTAAATTTATATGGAATTGTAAAGAGGCCCTTTATGATAACCGACCGTATAAATAAAATGAAAAGATTAATCCTTGCCAACTTGATGCTGTTGCATGAATTCAGTTTTCCATTCATTTAATTATATGGAATAGTTAGGGCATGATTGGTATGGGGTAATGGGCTTAGAATGGAATGAGCATTCATGGACCTATTCCTAATCTCATGATTGGTATGTTTTTTTACACGGAATCGTGATTCCTCGTGGAATGGTGATTCCCAAAAATAAAGAATTTTGATTCCTCTCCATCCCCCTATCTTTACCCATTCCATTCTACGTGAAATCAAATTATATTTATTTTCTAAAAAAAAAAATCATTAAAAAAATATTTTTACAAAATTATCCTTATCAACAATTAAAAAGATTTTCATTAACCTCTTATCCAACCTTAATCCACGATTAAATACGATATTCATTAACCTTCTTTAACCTAATTCATCCAAGAGGGAAGGATGCTGAGAAAGAACACAAAACGCAGAAGAGAAGAACACTGAGAACGCAGAAGAGAAGAACGCTGAGAAAAAACGCAGAAGAGAAGAACTAGTCAAAGAATAGTATATACTGTACAGAAGAACTCTCTATTTCGTGTATATATATATATATTAATATATATACTACTATGTTTTATTTTTGCTGTAATATATATATACTATGTTTCATTTTTGCTTTATATATATATATATATATATCATGATTACATCTTATAATAATGGGTAAAAATGTATATCATTTTTTTTAAAATGAACGATTATTTATATTTAGTTTTATTATTAAAATAATAGCATATTAACCAATTTAATATGTTTCTATAAAATATGTATAAGGGTATTTTAGTCATTTAAGATAAACTTTTTACATTATTTTGCATTCATTTTATTATACCAATCATGAGAATGTAATCAATCAAGGAATGATTTTCCATTCCTTGTCAATACCAATCATGAGAATGACCATTTAGACTTTCATTCCATTCAGACATTCATTCCATTCATGAGTTCATTCCATTCAGTCATACCAATCATGTCCTTAGGGTTTGGGAGTGCAGCAGGAGAATCCCATATAGCCCTAACCACTTGTATGCTCTCAATGACCATTAAACGAAAGTAATTCCAAATGCCAAAGTTTGTTGTTTCAAAATGAATAGATTAATTACCTGAGGGACCACTTCAGATGATGGATCTGGTCCTCGATATGGTCACGCTTATTCCTCAACAATTGAAGTTGCTACAGAGCATTAAGCATTAAACACTTCAGATGATGGATATCATTGATCAAAATCCATAATCTAAGAGGATGGAAATGTAGCAGATATGGTAGGAAACTTAACAATATCCAGCAATCACTTTCTCGCTGCATTTTTACTTCAATCCTATAAATGCCACTTAAGCATCGAAGAACGAGAGTTGCCAAAGAGAAACAATATTTACATACCTTCCGGGTATCCCTTAGAGTCCAGAGAAGTTCAGCTTCCTTCTCAAGCTCCGGAACAACAAGCATTGTTCTCCAACCTACAAAAATATTTCAGAAATAAACATAATGTATCAGCATGACATTTGTTAAAACACCATAATCATCTGAAGTAAATTGTTGTGTGTTTGTTTCGTTTTGTGTATCAGCTTGTGTTCTGGTTGTAAGGGATTGAAGTACACCTTGTACTCCACTTAATTAAGTTCACCCTCGCAGTTCAAAAAATAAAATTCAAACTCCAACACCAGTTTGGTTCTATGTCATAAGCAATTTCTCACTGCCAATATATTCTGGAGGATAATATTTTATAGTTTGGAGTTGATTATAATGTCCGCAAGAAAAAAATCATTAAAAGCAGATCTGAAGGTTTCAGAATTGCCAGATACCAGGAGAATAAAATCTAGCATTTAAGAAAAAATGGAGATATTAGTTACAAAAAGCAAAATACCTTTTGTGAACATTCTAGACTAAATAAGCATATGTCATGAAATCAATATGAATAAATAAACCCCAAAATTACATTACAGTGAATAAGAAGTATATGCTTAAGACATACCAAGCACTTTTTTGCTGCGCAGAATATCTCCATAGATGTGATCTCCAACATAAAGCACCTAGAATCAGATGTCAAATTTTGCAACCATTTAGCCACCAAAACCAAAAACAAACCAAGGGCCACAATACCACGTAACAGAAAGAAAAACGTAAATTTAAAAAACAAAAAATTTAGCCATAATGAAGCGTAAATGGATTATCATCTTTTAATTCGAATTATAATCAAGGGTATGCTTAGAATGTTGGGTAGAATCATTTCAACTTTTCTAACCTAGATTCTTATCTGAAATCACTCAAAAGTTGTGGGAAAACAATGGAGAAAGTAGGGGCAGGAACAAATGGACGTCCCTACTGAAGGCCAAAAGTACCTGAGAGCTTGACTCGATGGACAGCAATTTGTGCAGGTGGCCAACATTTCCCCCCTGAAAATGTAATATTAGATTGCTAGTAAACAGAATTGACCGACAAATTAACCATTGGAAGAAGTATAAAAACCGGATTTGGGATAAGAAATATTATTCTAGTTCTACTTTGGGATTTTAGTACGTCAATCCCTAAAAATTCCTATAAACCCTATAAATAACATTTTTTTCTTATACATCACTCTCTCTAGTGACTCATTAATGCAAATATGATTTTTTTTAATTCACTCTCATTTTATTTATCACTTTTCACACCTTTTATTCTAACTGTTGCAACTTCCAATAAAGCACACTAACTATTACACCATCATTCAATCATTACAATTACAACAAACAATAACATAATAATAGAACGTCACAATTTTAAAAATCGATTTGACACAAAGTTAAATCCTACCTCATTTAAATCTCAAAACAAACACACACCATTACAATTTATCAAGATTTTGAAATTCACTAGATTTTGAAATCCAGATTTCAAAATCCTAAATCAAGCATACCCTATGTAATTCTTCTATTCTTTTAAACAATAGGATTACCTGGAAAACTTGGCAGCTTTTGTCTAGGATCTTCAATGGCAACCTCAAGGAACTATCCACCTGGTTAATTAACAAAAAAAAAAAAGTTGGCCCTGCGTAGTAGTATACAATAACCTATTTTGCAAAAGACCAAGAATGTGCAAACTAACCTGAGGCATAGGAGTTCCATTATCTGTATTAAGAAGCATACCCGACTCGGGATCAACTTCGAAAAGATTAGTACGGTTTTCATCATGGAAGAAACCTGGTTTTGCACTGTTCAAAAAGAGTTGTGACATGTGGTTGTTAGAAGAGTTTACGCAATAGCCAGGAGAAATGTTAGCTCATTAAACAGTCAAAAGAATTTAGCACAATTTTAGAGGATTAAGGCAAGTAATAAAACCAATAAGACATATAGCACACATTTTAACGGCAGAATACAAAGTACAAGAAAAGTTTCTGAAGCAAGCCACAATACATCCTAATCCCTATAAATTGCCACATTAACTGATCACATCAAGTTAAGTTATCCAGGTAAAAGGAAAAAGAAACTAAATGGATAAGGGCTTATGACCTCCCAGTAATAACAACATCGAAATACTGAAGCCAATCAAAATTCAAAGCAGCAGAGGAACCATCCACTGCTCTTGGCCCACAGAGGAAGTTCATAACAATATTCGTATAATCCCATAAGCTGCAGCACAAAAGAAAAAGTTATTGGTTAGATTTGAACATGATATAAACGCATCTGGCAGAATCAAATGGAATTTCAGAATATGCAGAGCATCTGAAAGCCTGTGGTCCCCGAGGCAGTAAGAGGTAAATGTAAGAAAAAAATAAGCAGTTGTTGTAAATTAAAGCAACACATATTTGAGCATAAATAGAGTGATGTTTGATAACTTAAAAATTACTTACTAACATCATTTGTTCTTATTTTCAATCAGTATAAGCAGAGTGTTCCCACCCTACAACAGGGGCCCACAACTAAGCAGCATGAAGGGTTAAGGTAATCACTAGGATAGACCTAATTCACAGACTGCAGGAAATGGGAGCTGAACTGAGAAAGCAGGAGCACAAACTACTGCCTCCGTTTCACAATAAGAGTATTTTTAGAGATTTACAATAATATTAAGGAAAAAAATTTAGACATTTTTACCCTGATTTAAAGGAAAAAGTAATTTATGGTATATGAAATATATGAGAGATAATTGAAGAGTTAACAGTATGAGATGAAGAATGAAAAATATCCTTAATTAAAAAAAACTAAGAGATCTTTTAGATGTGGCTAGTCAAGTGATAAATGCAATTTGAATCATTTGCAGGTCCCTGCATTGAATCATTCTGTCGAGAATAAGAGAAAAGGGGAGTCATCTTTACACCACGAACTCTCCTCTTATTCATTGTTTTCATATTGGCATGTTTCCCACTCTCGTTTTATATTATTTATTTCTCGTTATTCAGTTCTGCATTCCAACATCTTCATCAACTCCCTAATCCTTTCATCTGTGTTATTAGTACAAAGTTTCATAATATATTCTCTATTTGTCTCCTTAAAAGTTTGGCTGAGGGATTCATTACCTGTTAGTCACCAGAAATGTAGCACGCCCAGAATCTCGGAGCATCTTTAGCATGGGAACAATTGATGCGTCATCATTGATATATCTGATTAGATAAGCATATTTGGATAGTCAAAATTTATGGGTGGTAAAATCAGGGTTATAACTTGACACCATTAAAGAAAGCAATAGTTTATAGAGATTAAAATCAAGGCTACTAAAGATTATGTTAGGTAATAGTGCCTCAGCTTCATGCATGCATTTTTTATCTATTGTTTAAGGTGGAAAATTCAGCAAAAATGCATAACAAAACCATGTATTTGAAATCAGAAACCACTTTACTCATAAGAAATATTGATGAGTTCATATATTCAATTCTAGTTCACAGAAAATTAAACACCGTACTCTGCACTTAGAAAAGAAATTGCATGATCATTTTGAATACCTCATAGGATCTATTGCGACCATCTTCTTTAATGTCCCATCACGATGGCACAGATCAACTGCAGCTCGGACATCTT
The DNA here is from genome assembly GCA_963675135.1 of Galeopsis tetrahit. Classification (NCBI taxonomy): domain Eukaryota; kingdom Viridiplantae; phylum Streptophyta; class Magnoliopsida; order Lamiales; family Lamiaceae; genus Galeopsis; species Galeopsis tetrahit. Next base: position 66,650,906 of record OY776131.1, read on the forward strand.
TATACATGCGAGAGTAACTGCAACATCGTCGTAAAGCAAGGATAAGTATATGATAGAATGCAATCCACACATTTAACACTATGAAGGCTAATAACAAATATTTATATCAGCATATAAATAGATGGTTTCAGTTATATAGTTTCTCCTGCCCAGCCTAAGACCCTCATAATGGGTGGATTTTACTGGAGGACCAAATTGGATAGTTCTTCCTCTCTTTTTTTTTTTTTTTTTTGTGGGGGTCGGGAAAAACAAGAAAATCATTGTTAAGTATCTTTTTTTAAATCATATAAGTAATTGTTCAAACAAAACAAAACACACTTATCAAGAGGTGCAGTTGTGTAGCTGTGCCACATTGCTTCTAAATAAGCTTACTTTGCAATAAATGAGGGGGGTTGTGTATCAATGCTACATTACATTTATTAAAACAAAAATAACACCGTTTTCGCAAATAGGTATAGTTAGCCACTGCTGGTTGTAGCTTCAAAAGATTTTCAATTTAATCACAATTTTTTTTTTGGTTTTTTGTTTGCAATTTCATATACTACCACGTCAGCAGGACTTGTCAGAAAATTGCTATTTATAGAATTGCAACAATTTGAAAAGTCGTGTATTGAATTGAAAATCTTTAAAGTGTGTGTTGTAATTGATAAAATGTGAAAAGGTCGTGATTTATTTTGCAATTAACCCTCTAAATAGTAAATAATTATTCAGACCAACAAACTGTTGTAACTATCTTACTCTGCTGGAATTTTTCCTGGGTTGTTATCCTTAAAATCAACAAGTTGCGCAAATAAGTACGCTTCAGCCAGAGAGAATAGGGTATCAATTAGAGCATATTCCGGCTCATCGAATGAATCACGAATTAATGCACTTCCATATGTGGCAACTTTGTCTTCCTTCGACAGCTCTCTGAATCCATGATAAGCTACCTTTACATATTTGTGTCGATCCATCTATTGCCCAGTAAGATAAACAAATTTACATTTCGTTAGATAAGAATACAATTGGAAATGAGCAAATTGCAGAAGAATTTTTGGAACGGAACTGAGAGCTGATCATTTTGGAATTGAACAGCACAAACCTTTAATATATTGCCTCTCTTTTTATCTAGAACTAGTCCTCTGACCATGTAAGTCCAATCAAACAACCAGTCCAGCAGCTAAAAAAAAGCAGTTGAGTTATTGCTAAAGATTCGTGGCTGTATATCTAAAGAATTAATATCGAGCACAAATTGCCAGCAAGAAAACATAATTAATTTTTGCACATTTACTCCAAATTGGTTTGAAATACCCCAATTCAGTATTAGATGTCGCGTGTTTGGCCAAAATGTGCGAAAATTAAAAAATAATGGCCTAAATTTGCCATCCCAAACACCCCAATTTGGTAAATGTGCGAAAACCAAAATTTACAGGCATAAATGTGACAACTTGTAAACATATCGTACAATTGCAATTATTCCCCACACATCATGATAAAGATCCTTATAAATTTTATTTGTATTTCTTCCATCAGCTTGGGCAGGATAGTAAAAAATTCTAGAAAGGTGCATCAGAAACAAAAAGAAATCAGATCCTTAAAAACTAAATATCAATAATACTCAAATCAACTGCTTGCAATTCCAAACCACTTCTGCTAATGGAGAAAAACACCAACCTCAGTAGGGTATCCCAAATCATGAACCAGCTTTTTGACTGTGCCTTCATAGGCAAGTGATTCAAATGTCTCTGGTTTGTACTGAGCTAAAGTATAATCCATATCGAATCCAACAGCAACAATGCTGCGCATGTTCAGAGATCTATTGCAAAAGATTTGTTTTCCTATAGCAATCTTTTGTCCTCCTTCTGGTGATGACCACACACAAGGGGGTTTATCACCCCCACAGTCGCTAATCTTCTCAAACTGCATTGTTTTACTATCCATGGTATTTCTGGTAATAAGATGATTATTACTCAACACTGTTCAAAAAATAGAAATTAGACCATAATTAAATATATGTATTAGAATCATAAAGAATAAATCACCCAGACCATGCCATTATATTTCATATTTGTATTCTGAAAGTTGTAAGTTAGACAAAATACCTAAACAGTGGAAAAACCAATCAGTTAAGCATTAAAAAAATTAAATTGAACCAAGAAAATGATCACTTTGCACAAACAAATATTATTGGCAAACAAGAAAAGCATTGAAGAGGATGCCGATGGAAGCGACAGCTCTGATATAATTGCTTAGGAATGTGGGATACTAGTAGGCAGTTCTTACTCAGTCAACCAAACCTATATTTCTATGCATATCATGTTATTCAGTTCAGCATGATCCATAAAGACAGACATTACAAGACCATTCTTATGGGGTATGATGTGTCAAGAAAAGAGTCTAAAGAGACTAACCAATTGTATGGTTTGCTTAGCAGAGACCTCTACCTGAGGTTTAAAGTATCTTCTTACCAACACACAAGACAAGTTCATACAGTATCATCCATCCTATATCATGCCACATAAAAGGAACATGCATTCCTATGTCCATAGTTCTGGCGGAGATTAAGGACCTTGTTCAATGACATTTTAATTTGTAATCTCTCAATTCCAAATGCAATAAATCTGTAATTTTCTCTTTCCCTTGTCTTTCTTTTCCTTTTTTTATAGATAGCCAGCCATCCATGGTCGATGCAAAGAAGTGGAGGCATGGAGAAAAAGAAATAATGAAATTGCTCTTTAAAAAAAAAAAAAAAAAGAAGAAGAAGATAAAGCTTCATCAAATGAATCAATCATGCATGTCGAACACCAAGGGACAAGATAGCATGCAACTCAGAATTTGATCAAAACACTATAAAACGAAAAAATAAGAGTAAAATTTTCCACACATTCACTACCAGTGATAAACCCCTGAAAGTCAATTAACACGCAATTGCTCTCATGATACGCACTCACACATACAGAGTATATAATTACCTCTGTCAAAACAAACCTTCCTGCTTCTGAGGAACTTATCGGAGATTGAAGAACAAACACCTCGAGAATGAAAATGCAAAAACCTCGATGGAGATGAGGCAAAGGAGGGGGGAGAAAATAAGGAGACGCAAAACGAAAATGAGCGCCCTCTGGCAAAAAGCATCTTCGTATTATATAGTCATTTTGCTATACCACAAGGAATGTCAAGAAACAGCACCAATAGCCAAAAACGAATCGGATCCAATACCCCTTGTTTTAGCAAGAACTCAGCTGGAGGCATCAATTAGAAAGATTCACCTCCAATTCGACCCCTAGTTCGTACTTTTACGCGAATAAACGGAAAAATTTTCGTATATTATTTCAATTCGAAGGAATCAAATTCGCATTTCCACCAACTCGAGAACTGGTTCGCACCACGTGGCGGTGGCGTTAGTGGTGGCGCCGCCTTTAAACCGTGAGGTGGTGCGGAATCTTAGCTTTTTCTGCGATTTTTTTAATCGTTTTGTTCAATTTTGGCGAATGTTTTCACGGTGGAGTAGTAACGGAAAAACTGACAGGTTGAGAGGAGATGAAGAGTGATGAAGACGCTTGTGCGTATTTTAGCAGCAGATGGAGACAACAGGGTAATTTCCTGCCTGGAAATATATTTTTCATTTTAAAATGGAAAGTAGTTTTTAATTTTTAAGGTCACTGATGAAAATGATTTCTCTAGCTTTTTATTTTTCTATTTGTGTACTTATATTCCTTTTTTATTCTCATATACTATGTACATTCCCGCTGTACAAATAGATAGGCATAAATGAAGGATATGCTAAAATAATTTGAGTTATGGGAATAAATTATTTTTGGTATTTCAGTCATAAATTCATTATTTATATATAAAGTTAAAAAATAATCAACTTCTAATGATAATTATTTCATTAAAAATCCATGTAGTAGAATATATAGACTACAGTGGTGATGTTATTTGCATACTATACTATGCATACGAGTTTGGGGCAAATTTCCTCTTTCGGTGATTTATTGAGCTACGATTTTAATTCCTTTGAAGTCATGGGATGTTCTTAACACGATGTTGTTAATGTTAACTATTGTATAGTGGGTATAGTCTTGTTCTCCCCTCCATTCAATTTCATTATTTCAAATTTTTTTTTTTTTTTTCAGTTTTATTATGTTAATTTCTTTTTTTAAAATAATACTATTCACACTTCAAATACATAAAACTATATTTTGGAGGTGACAATTTTCACGTTTAAAGAATGCACACATATTTCTTTCATGTCGCAAGAATTGATTTATAACTACAGGCATTAACGATACACATAAAATCATCATTGTAGTAGTTCTGAGTTCCATTTTTTGTGGAAGATTTTGGAATCTCATCACCTTCGTCGTCTAGGGTGTCGTCGGGGGACGCCACCTAGATTGGTTAGTTCCACAATGATACTTTTCTCTTCCGCCATTGTTGTGCATCCAATTCCCCGCCCGCAATATCTGATTATTGTAAACTTGAAAGAAAATAGATGGACTAATTGTGGGGCCACCATTGCCGCCACACCTTCGACAGTCACCACCACCCAAATAAATTTAAAAATCTAAAAATAACATTTGCACAAATTAATTGTTTGAAGATTAACAAAATATGCAACTAGCGTTTCCTTTTAACAAATTGTTCATGCTATGTGAGTTTGGATTTTCTGCTAAATTAGATAAAACTTTCATATATGACGCTAGGTAGTTGTTCTAGATGGTACTACGTCAAAATGAGCAATCAAGCTACATTTGTAGAGATAATAAGTGTATACAGGGTAGAAGTATATAAAATATTTAGCAGTGTTAACAAATTTATATTACATTCATTCTACGGAAGAAAGAGTACAAAAACACATATCTATATAATAATTATAACCTAGCTACTGAAAGGAAAACTTGGATAACGAAATGAATAACAAGAAGATTTTAAAATGTTGAAAGAGAATGTTTAAAGGTGGGCGCTAGCCATTCACACATAGAATGTGACTCTGAGTTATGATTTTGTGTGTCGAATTTGTTGTGAGCTCAGAGAAATATAGATTATCAGTTGCACTTATAATAGAACATTATCAAGTAATTAGTAATCTTGATATGCTCTCGTCTTGATTAGGAAAAATAATTTTAAACTCTTTATTTATTTGGTATTGATATAAAGAAACTGTTTACTAACAATCCCATTGCTTATTCATTCATTGTATCAAGCTTCAAAGGATGGACTCATTGCTCATGAATTTTAGTAAAAAAGGTGTATATTTTACTCATATTTATTTTGCAATCTTGTGTAATATCATGTCATTCGCTAGTATATACTCCTATTTGTAGGTAAGAATTATTAAAGGATTAACAACAAATCCTATGGCGGTTTCCCCTATTTTGAAGTCTGAGTGAGTTTGATGTAATAGAACTATAGACCATATAAAACAATGCAAAGAAACTTAACACATGGGGATGTAGCTCAAATGGTAGAGCGCTCGCTTTGCATGCGAGAGGCACGGGGTTCGATCCCCCGCATCTCCAATAATTTTTTCACTTTTAACCTGAATTTTGAAATACGTTATAAAAAATATTGGCAATTATAGATCTCAATTGGGGATGTAGCTCAAATGGTAGAGCGCTCGCTTTGCATGCGAGAGGCACGGGGTTCGATCCCCCGCATCTCCAAATTTTTTTTATTTCGTCTATTAATTATTTTTTTGTTTTCAAAAAATAAAAATAAAATCCCTTATTACGGATTGCCGGACCAACTCAACCGTCAGCCACATAACCACCATGTCACCGCTCATGGCCTCCCTCAGCAACCCCTCCGCCTCCCGTCCGCCATTAAAGTCTCCTCTATACTCACCCGAAATCAGCACAATCTCCCGCCGGAACGTCGTCGTTTTGCTCTCGTCAATCATCGTTCCCGTCCTCCCTCCTTTCCTACAACCACCCATCGCCTCCGCATTTTCATTCGGCATCTGTACTCTCCTTTTATCTCACTCTCATTGCATTTACTACCCTAATTTAGTTCTTCAATTGCTTATTGTGTATGCGTGTGAATAGCAGGACCAAAGGAATGGCTGAAAGAGCAAAAGAAGAAGTCCGCTAAATTTCTCTTGGCTCCTGTTGATGCTTCGCGCAACATTCTTCATTCAACCTACCTCTTATTAAGTAGTACCTTTTTTCTTTATCCCCGATGATTATCTAGTGTTTCGTTTCTTTACTTAATTTTGAGTTCTATTCGACTAGTAATGTGATGTAATATATCTGTGAGTAGTGAAAAGTGAAGCAGAGTTTAGTGATGATGACTTCAATGAAGTTCAGAAGCTGTTGATCTCTGCAGCAAGGGATTGTGTTCCTCAGGATCGGAATTCTTTTGTCGAATTCCAAGCCAACACTGGAGTTGAGGTAAGAATTTATAATTATTTGGTTTGCAATTGTTTTGAAACTTGAACAACAGTACCAAAAGTGCATTGTATATATTTATGAGCACACTGTTCCTAGTTATTCGTTCTTTCTGTAACAAACATGCTTAATTTAATAGCTTAAAAAGTGTAATGAAGGTTAAAGTGCTATCTTCACCTATGGAGGGGTTAGAAATCTCTTTCTCTCTTTTTTTTTTTCAATCAGTCTAGCCATTTCCTTCTGTTATGTTGCTAAGTTGAAACTTGATAGTCCAAGAGGTTATAAGCTATTATTTGTAGGTTGTGCTGAAACAGAGAATTTACTATTATGTTGTTTGGTATGCTAGAATTAACCTAATATAAAAACTAATGAGGCTTAACTAAAACTTTCTGAACTAGATCAAATTTCAGCAGAATTTCATCTATAATGTTGTTTTTCCAACTGGGGAGTGTCCTGTATATCTGAGACTCTAAATACTGAAGCAAGTAGTAATTTTAAACTTAATGAGTAGAGGCAAGTGGATAAACAACAGAAGTTTTTTTCAATTTTTCTTGCTTTAGAATGGTTTATAAATTTGTCTCTGAAGTCTGGATTATAAATTTTAGGTGTGCACATTCCGGTTAGTTGTGAAAAATGCGACATCCTTGCTTGATGATCAAGATCCAATCAAGTTAGAAGCTGAATCTAAGCTCAATGATCTCATAAGGTATGTCTACTTTGATCATTTAATGGGTCTAAGTAGAGATGTAGTCAAACTGAACTGTTGGCAAACTATTAGGATCTCGGCTCAAAAAATATTTGTTTGAGTTTGTTTATTAAATTTCATGAGTCAAGCTCGAGCCTCAATTGGAGCTCAATTATTAATAAAGTTCTCGAGAACAACTCGTTAAGGAGCTTGCAAACATGTTCGAGAACAGGTTTGTTTATGAGCTCGCGAACCAGTTGCGAACTGGCTCATTTATGAGCTCGCTAACCTGTTCATGGACAGGCTCGTGTAGGGTCACGAACGAGTTCGAATAATGAGCTTCCATTATTATTATTTTGATTTGATCAATTTTATTAAAGTATTTATGGTCATGTTTTTTCTTTTAGATTTATAAACTTTTATTTATTTTTTAGATTTATGGACATGTTTCTTTATTTTAGTTTCAAGTGTTTAAATTAATTTTTTTAGCCAGTAAAACTGAAGTTTAGACATTTTTAAATGTTTTTTAACAAGCTTGTTACCTTGCTAACAAGCTTTTTGCGAGGCGATCTCGAGCTAAGCTTGTTTAACTTGTTAACGAGATTTATCGAGCCGAGCTGAAACTAGGATCGTTTACCTCGTTACTGCGCTATTTCAAAGTCGAACTATTCTCTGGAGCTGAGCTCAAGCTCTACCATTAGAGTTTGAACCAAACTCGGGCCGAACTCTTGCCTAATTTTTTTCAAATGAACCGAGCTTGAGCCTGATGGTATTCGGCTCGGTGCAGCTCGATTACATCCCTAGATCTAGCTTGCTTTGTTCTAAGTTACTCATGGAAAGAGACTGGCAACTGCATTCCGATTAAAAATTAATTTAAGCAGATTCATTGTCTAATGCATTCATTTCTGGCTGCAGTTCATTTTCTTCTCTTAACGATATGGCAAGGGAAAGGGGGAGTCAACTTTCTTTAAAGAGGTATGAAAAGAAACTGTTGGATTAGCTATCATGCCTTCCTGAACTAGCTTTCAAATGAATGCAACTAATCAGGAGTTTGTAATTTAAATTTATCGTATATTTGTATGATCATGACACCAGATGTGGTTTACTTTGTGCAGTAGACAGAAAGTTGCAGATGCACTTAATGATGCGATATCTTCACTAAACAACTTTGAGCAGGGTATCAAGGACTGCCTCCAAGTTTAATCAATTCAATTCTGGCAGGTTTTAACACAACTTCTTTGGAGATGTAAAGTAATGAAGTGCATTTTTTCCAACATTGTTGATTACACTTTTCCTGTGAACTGTTCTTTTAATATCAAATTAATTTTGCTGCTGGGACATTATATGGACAACCAGAGCCATCAAAGATTATGTTTAATTTGTCTGTGAAAGGAATGAATTAATTACTTCTACTTCACCTTCCTTTGATAAATCCATGCTCCCTAGCCTCACAATATCACTTAAGCTCAGTATAATGAATTATAAATGTTAAGACATAGCAATGCCACCCTATACTCACTAATAATGATCAACTTTATTTATTTATTAAAATTTGTATTCATCATCTGTACGGAGCTATATATTTTTAACTACAACATCTTTTAGTTGATTAAAAGTGAGATATCTAACTTCAATATAAGTTGATGATAATATATAGTGATTTTATGAATGAATTACAAAACCAGTTTTTCTTTTATACAACTACTTAGTGATATGTGATTAAATTCCTTAAAAGAGTGTATAGGCATATAAAGGTATTATCTTGAAATTAGATATTAGCATACAACTTTGACTATGAAATGGATTTTACCTGTTGAAAGTCGTCCCGAACTTTTTTGGAGGTTGTCCATTAATTATTAATATTACTTTAAACAATTGGTTGTGTGTTGCCATGACAGGAAAACTTCCGTATATTGCTGGTAATTTACGAGATATTCAACAACAAGCTGAAATGATGACTCTTTATTTGAATATGTACAAGTTTAACGATCATCAACTCAGTGGTGTTTGTATTTTACTGGACATTCCTCGATTAGGTAGTTAGCCTTTTGATTTTCTGCTTACTAACTAATGTTAGCTTTTCACTAACTATTATAGCATTCTTTCCTTTGAACATCAATATTAAGATTCTATAAACTTCATTCCTTTCTGATAATACTGTAACTTCTAGCATTCTTTCCTTTAAACATTTCTTTGTTATTAAGATTTTTATGGAAAGTTTCTATACTCAAGAAGGTTCAGATTTTTCTGTGGTTGATGGTCTTGGGAAAGCTGCCCACCTATGATTTTCTGCAAAAACGTTTCCGGATATTCTTTTGTCTCCAAGCTGGTGTATTTTGTGCAGGAAGACTCTTGAAGACCTTAATCATCTTTTTTTGCAGTGCTCTTTTGCTCAAACATTGTGGAACTATGCACTATAGGAGTTGGATTTGTATTGGGTCTCACCATCTTCTACCTCTGACTTATTACAGCATAATTTGGGCAGACTCATTAACTAGAGAGGAAAAATTTTGTGGAATTTTTTTGTCCCGGTTGTTTAATGGTCTATTTGGTTAGAAAGGAATAATATGATTTTTTTGGGTAGTTTCGAGTCTTTAGAGGAAGTTCGGAGTACAATTAAATTCAGAGGGGCTCTTTGGGTGTCAGGTCATAAGAATTTTGTGGGTCTTCATGTATCGGATCTAGTTAGAGATTAGAGTTTCACACTACAAGTATCTGTAACTTGTGTTTACTCTATCTACTTGTAATCTGAATAAGGGATCCCTCATTATATCTCTCTTTTCAACAATAAAATTTGTGTTTCCTATAAAAAAAATGATGCTATAGGCAAAGGAAACTCACCAAACAAACACACACACTTTGCCTGTTTGCAACTTGAAGTGTTTTTCACAACTCTTGGTATATAAAACTTGATCATGTCAAAACATATTCTAAGAATAAGGTCATGGAATAAATTGGGGAGCTGGGAATTTCCGTAAACAGTTCCATGGTTGCAGCTAGGTGATTATTGACTTTATTGTCTGAGCCAACCTAAATGCTCTACATTCTTATGTTGCCCTTCTAAACCTGTAATTGATACTAGGAACCTATGTGTATAATATATAAGTGCATATAACATAACATCTGCAACATGAACTTATGAACTCTTTTGATTTGGTGAACCAGAGGCCTGTAACAAATACAAGCGACCACAGGGTGTCCCGTCATCTGGGTGAGTTTGGACCGATCTGGGCAAACTGAGTAGCTTGTTGAACAAATTCAATGGATCTTGCAATAATCCAAAATGGGCATCTGGATCACCAATCTGTGATAGCTTAACATCTGCGAATCCTAGAGATGGCAGCAGTTCGTCTGGCCAATCACAGAAGAAATGGAAGGTGGAGCTGGATAATGTCGTTGCTTGCTTGTTCATGAAGTCTGCTAAGAGCACTGTTTTGGTAAGATTGCATTTTTCAGCAATAATTTTAAGTACTTTCATGGCATTGGTGTGAGTAAGATAGTAAAGAATTCCCTCTAAAATCCAAACTGTGCTCTTGTTTGGCTCAAATCCTGATATTTGGAGCTTTTCGATCCAGTCGTCTTCTGTTAGGTCAGCTGCCACTCTAGTCAATGATTTTGCTGTCATGATGGAATGATGATGCTCGTCTTTTGAGTTTGCTGCTGCCTCGATTATAGTGGCTTTTGTGTGCAAAACATCGGGAAAATCAATCTCGAAAACACTGCTTTCTTTTAAGCAGCTTAGACGATGCGATCTTGCATCCATTCCTGCAGGTACAAAAAATTATTTTCAAATTTAGAGTTGTTATTTTGATCTTTACCTCTTTGTCTACATGTCTAAACAAGTTAAAGATATATCAAAATATGATAATGCCCTTTGTGGACGGAGATGGTCATGTTAGTTATTCCATTGAAATTGTGGTTTTCAATTGTGATCCCTGTAATAGGAATAGGATAGGAGGTACATCAGTGACTTAGGGCCTTGGGGTCTAGTTGTAGCAAAAATATCTGAATAATAGTTAAAAACAGTAAAGAAGCAGACATAATAAATTTGGTCCTTTATCCTCGAAAATGAAGGAGGTTAATCATTTTTTATCTCTAAAGTTTACTTCTTTCTAGTTTTTTTACTTAAATGTAATTATCAATTATTTTTAAAAAATATTGTAAATTACATTTAGCAACCCCAATAGTAGTTGATTCCTTTAGTCAGCGGATGGTCAACTAACGGTAAGACCAAATATGGGAGTAAAGTGTATTTTCAGGACCAAACTTAATAGTGAATTAGTGAGTGAAGGAGAGGAACCAAAATGATAATGAATGTGACAAAAGTTAGATTATACTGCAAAATATCTTAATCTTTAAATATTTCTTTGCCATTTAATCTACACCATCATCTAAACCATAAACTCTTAGGTCAAAGCAGAAATATATTTGCTGATTAAAGATAAATTTTGGGACAAGATAACAATGGTGAGTTCTTTTTTGTATTTCACAGATGAATGTCATGGGGTTCTGACGCTCTGTCCATGCATTGCTTAAATAATTTTGGATTTAATGTTTCTTTCTTAACTTTTTAATCATGTTTGTTATAAACATGTAGTTCTTATATGTAACTTACTTTAACAACTGGGGTGGCTATTTAATGAACACCAATGCAATTTCTGGCAACTGACCAACTCCCCTAGGAATTGATAAACTCAAGATGCCAATTTTATTTGACTACTTCCCTTTTCTTTATTTGGTTACCACTTACCCAAGCCCCTCCAATACTCATATGCTTCATTAAAAAAATAAAAAAACAGAACCTAAAATGGTTTTATTTGCAATTTTTTTCTTTACTTGAATTGATGTTTGAGTTTTGAATTTTTTTATGATTGAATCTTATCATATGAGGATATGCACCAACTATTTCAAAATTTTATATTTAGATTTACAATTTTGAAAATTTTATTTTGCAGTGGCCTGTTCAAACTTGTGTTTTTATACCCTAGCGTTTAGCCCGAAACCCACTATGGCCCCCAATTTAGCATCTCTACTTTATTTTCCCAATATGTTCAATTAGTTGATATGGAATATATGCCATTCATGACCTATCACTTTTCTTTCCAGTTCATTTCTCTGCCTAAGTTAGTTAGATAAATACATAATCAACTACTCACTCAAATTGAAACAACAGAATCACCTACAAATTTTACACATGCATCAAGATTTTATTGCAGTAATTATGTTGAGTTTACTATTGCAGGTAAAATTCGGACTTACCTGCACCTAGAAGAACAACCTGTGCTCCTCCCCCATCAAAAGAACTCAAAGCTGCTTCAAGCTTTGAATCGAACCAAAGCGTTCTAACTGCAAGAATCACCCCAGAAATCTCCTTCGCATTGTTCACCCGATCTTTGATAATCTTCTCGTAAATGTTCTTCAGGTACGTTTCACCCGCGAATAACTCCGCCAAGGGGTCATTGATCACCCACTTCCACAGCGCTCTCCCAGCCGCCGTCTGGCACGCTGACCGCCTCAGGAAATCCCAATCGCTCTCAATGCCCGCGTGAAGAGCTCTCAGAGTCCCACTACTCAGCAGCTCAGGCAACTTCAGTTCGGGCCAAGGTTTGTCTTCCGGAAGCCCGTTTTCTCGATTCGACATATTTCTAACACGAATGATCGTAGATAACGGGCCGAAGATATATAATTGTGAGAGAGGGAATTGTTGGTAGAGATAAGGAAAGAGAGGCACACACAAAACCAACCAAGTGCATGTACTATATAATATATTCAGCCTCATTTTGTGTAGGGAAGGAGAGAGTCCACGAATACCACCAATTCATATCCATAATCCTTTTTTTCCCTCTCTAACATGTCCCTTTTACTAGTTGCAAAAAAAGGTACATATAAAATGTGGTGGCTCCCACTTTCATCTTCAACATAACATTTCACCTTGAAAACACTATGTAAGTACTACTTCTTTTTCTACTTATATTTATTGCACTTGCTTGCATACTGTTGAACTTGAATGCATTCATATTGGTCCCCGTGGCTATCTAGTCTATCTCTGATTATTTAGTTTGGACTCGTCTGGTTGAATTATTGGAGGGACTAATATGTTTTAATAAAATGATTATATTGTTTACAAAAACAAACACAAAATACAAACCGACTGTGAGGTAAAATTGATTTGCATAGTTTTTGTAACAATTCATAAGATAAAAAACATGTCCAACAATATCATTTTCACTTAACTAAAATAGTTTAAAGAAAATAATAATACAATGCTTACATCAAAGTGCTTTCCTGCAAATATTTTTTAAAGTCTTTGATAAAATATTCGATTTTTTAGCAATGTCTCTTATTTAAATTAAATGAATATTGGCTGATTATTATTATTACTAGTAATTTCTAGGATAAAACACATTATATAAACTATTTAAATTTTAATTGGAGGGATATATCAAGTATCTATAGTTATATTTATTTGTTGATAAGAAAAAATGAGTAACAATTTTAATCGGCTCATCCAAATAGTTAGAAAATTTAATAAATGATCATATTTATTTAATAATGAATTAAGAATGATAGCATAGAACCATTACATGCAGACGCTAATAATTTTAAAATTAGTAAAATCTGACTTATAAAAAAAAGAGCACCCACCCTCCCAAATCCCAATGAAGTCCAACTCTCCGGAAGAGCGCCTTCCAAATGAACACCTAATAATTGAAACTGAGTTCACAAAAGGGACAGAAAGAAATATACCCACTTTCATATGAAATAAAATAAAAAAAATCTACTAGTGAAAACACCTATATACTTTTGTTAGAAAAAAACAACTCACATGACCCACCTCATCCAGTTAAATAAGCTTAATATTATATACCTTTATATTTGTTAAAAATATTAATGTGAAAAATGTAAATTAAAATCAAACTATTCAATTATATAATACATGAATTAGATCACGAGTTTGTTAAAAATATTAATGTGAAAAATGTAAATTATAATCAAACTATTCAATAAAATATTCTCGCTTTTCTTTTTTGGTTGTCCAATTTTATTATGCACATACCCTTTTTTTTTTAGAAACAATACTATTCATACTACTTTATCTACACCCTCCTACTATCCACTTTGTCATTCACTTTATTCATAAACAATCATTTATTTACAAATAGACCCACAATACCCATCATACCCTCAACTTATCTACTTTATGAATAAACTAATCAATATTCATTAAAACCCGTGCCCGAAGAAGTGGGCATAATAAAATTGGATGAAGGGAGTATATGAATTAGATCACGAGTTTAGGATATCAATAGGTTGAGGCAGGTACTTGAAGATCTGAACTCACCTCATTATCTGAATGAAGGTAGGTTTAACCAGTTGCGAGACTCGGGGGTAAAACAACCATATTATAAATAAAATTATTATTTTTACAAAAATAATATTACATGATGGAGTATATTTTTAATATATAACATAAAAAATTTAATTGAAAAAAGATAGTAAGTGATATTAACGCATGTTTATGAATTTCTTTTCACATTTTAAGAAGTCTAAGCATAAGCTTTTTTTTTCACTTATTTTGCAACTGATCATGAGCTCAAACTTTAAATTTAAGTTTTTTTCTTTAAACCCCAAAAAAATCACAAAGAAATAGTAGTAAATAATTTGTGAATTGGGTGTAGAATTGGCAGGGGAAAAGGTTGCTCGTGGTATACTAAATTTGGCGAAAACGCCTCTTTAAAAATCAGTAGTATTTTTATCCGAGCGATGATCGGTTTATGAAATTTGATTATATTTATTAATTTATATATAATAATAATAAGACAGTTTCATATATAAAACTAATTATATTTATCATATTATATAATTCATGAATTTAATAATAAAATTCAATTTTAACGGGTATGAGATAGTGAGTTTTGCCAACTCTGTGCCTGTATCCCCTATATATAAATTTAGTAAAATAAATATAGTTATACATTAAAATTAATTAAAAAATTAAACGGGGTTGGTGAAACTTGACGAGAGTCTTTAAGCGAGACGGGACGGGTCTTGAGATAGGGCATACCAGTTCCATATACTTTGAGCTATTTGATTTCAATTTATTACTGTGAAAAAAACAATCTTTCAAATGAGACAATTAAATTAAAGTTGAATATGACAAAGTCAATTACAACCAATAAAAAAAAAAGGAATATAATTTATTACTATATATAAATTGAAATAACAATTGAAGACTTGAAGTGTCATAATTAACCATTTATGAATAAGAGAAAGCAAAAAAAAAACTGAAATTTTTTCTGGAAATAAAAAAGTATATCAAATGCAAACTAATTAAATAACATAAAAAATAAAAAACCTAAAAAAAACATAGAAAACGCAACAACTATAATAGTACTCAGTAAACATTTTTTCTTTTTGAAAAGTCTAACCGAAATATTATTATCTGCACTTGTGCCAAATTATTAAAAAAAATAAAAAATAAGCCAGCTACTTAAAATTTTTAAAATAATAAGGTGACTATTAGAGTACCCATCATCTATATATATATATATATATATATATATATATATAATAACAGGATAGTGGTTTCTCTAGCAAGTTCCCGCCAAAATGTTGCAATAGTAAAATATTATTTGTTTCGGGGCCCATCAATAAAATACCATTTTTAAAATTTCTTTTTCTCTCTCTTCCTTTATTTTCATTTTCTCTCTCCATTTTCTATGGTCACTTTTTTTTTTTATATAGGTTTCTTCATTATTCATTATTAGGAATGTAATATTATAATTCATATCTATCTTTAGTATATTTGATCAAATCTTCATGTCTATTTTATAGATATACTTTTGTTTATCTATAAATAAATATAACTATGGTAAAACATTACAGTATTACTTATCAAATATTATATAAAGCTCAATTAATTATTTTTGACAAATTTTAATTTTATCTAATATTATTATGACGTTTATTTTTTAAATAAAATATTAAAATTAATGATCCTATAAAAAATTCTTATACTATTGTAGGTATAAAAAATTATTTATTAACATCACACTGTTTATATAAATTTATTAATTTATAAACCATGCATCGCCACGTGAAAAATACTACTCGTAGTGTATATAGAACTTGAGTACTTTTTAGAACTAGAAAGACAAATGGGCGGGAAATTGATGATTGCTTGTAGAGGAAGATTATTGTGTTTTTATATATATATAGATTAAAAGTCTCGTATATAACTCGAAGAAATTTGATTGAAGAGTAGTTTAATGATTTTTCCACTTTTCTTTTTTAGATGTTCCACTATAAGTTTTTCATTTCATTTTTGGCAAATTATTTTCTCTCTTCCAATCACATCACTTATACTTTATCTATTATTTTATTTTATTATACTTTATCTCATACTACTACTCCGTATTTTACTCCTTTCGTCCCATACTTGAAGTCTCAAATCAATTGGACACGGTTTTTAATGAATGAATTGTTTATTAATATTGTGTAATATAAAGTGGGGTAGTAAAGACTTCTCAACTTTATAAATAGTAATAAAGTTACTTTTTAGTGTAATAAAGTAGTGACATTTGTTGTAATATTATGATGTTTTAAGGGGAGTGTTTAAAAGTGTTTTTACTATTTTAGGTAATGTGTCTTCAAGTATGAGATATCTAAAATGGTAAAATGTGTCTTCAAGTATGGGACGGAGGAAGTATTATTTTTTCTCTCATCATCAATTTGTAATGGTCTTTTTTATAAAAATTATCTATTTATTATTTTATCAGAGTATCTGTTAATCTAAACACTCAAAAGAAGTGGAACGAAGGGAGTATTTTTTTTTTTATAGACAATCAATTAATTATAGTATACTCTCAATTTATATATAAACTCTGAAATGGAGTTTAGAGGGAGCTTAAGTATTAAAATAAGAAGTGTGACTGATTGAGAGAGAGTGATTAAGAATAGAATCAAACATATGTTTCTTCCTTCCCTTGATTTAGGATGTTAGTAGATGTTAAAGAGAATTTGCAACATCCAACGGAGAGACGCCATTCAACTATCCAAAATGGACGGTTCATATTCTTCAACTCTGTGAAAAAACAACAAAACTCCATAATAACAATCTCAGCAACTTATTACTCCACTTTTTAATTCACCTCGATTGCATATGGGCTCCCGACCAAATCGCTGCAAATTGATTTTTTATTTTTCTTCCACCAAGAAAAAAGAAGGCGCATATTGAGCCAAAAGTCGAATAGGCCAAAATAAGATGCTGACAGGCATGCCCGCACAAACTGCGAGATTTTCTTGAAAAGCTCCTTTCTTGAGTGCAAGAACACACATACATACACGCTCACTGTGTGTGAGAGAGAGAGAGAGAAAGAGGGAGATGGCTGATGATGTGCCATGTTGTGGGCCTAAGTTTTTTGTGCTTGTAATTGCAGTCATAGGTTTAGTGCTATTTGCAGGGCTAATGGCTGGCCTCACTCTTGGATTGATGTCACTTGGGCTTGTTGATCTTGAAGTTATTAGCAAATCAGGCCGCCCCCAAGATCGTAAACATGCCTGTACTTATCTCCCTCTCTCTCTTTCTACTGTTGAGCTTCTAAATTTTGGGAACTTGGGTTTCTTTTTAGTCTTGATAATTTGGGTATTTACAGCTTGTTCTGTTCATTCGCTTAGAAGTTAGTATTTGTATTTCTGTAGTTGTTTGATTGTTTTCCCTTCTTGAAAATGTTGATAATTGAAATTATAGCATATACTACATAGTTAATACCATTTATTCAACTAATCATATCATATGCGTCAATATATATGATTGAAAAGGGGCTAAGAATTTGCGCCCCCTAGGTCAGTTACAAATCTGATGATCATCCGCTATAATTTTCGCATACAATCACTGTTCATTTTGTAACTTGTGTCCTAATTATGAATTATAGCATGGATAGTAATACACATAAAAAGAAAAGAACTTTGTAATAGGAACACTAATCATTGGGTAGGAGTAAGGCTAAGTTAAGGGCCTAACTTGAAGAAAGTTCATGAGGTTTAGTAGGTAAAATTAGAATCTAGTTGAAGGTTTTGAATATTCTTGGAATGTATCTAAAATTGTGATACAGTTAGAATTTGTCTCAGCAAAACATGGAATGATTCATGCTAAAAAATTTGGGATCATCAGTGCACGCGTACACACATTAATATTAAGAAATACTGAATCTTTTCAGACCTGAACATTGTCGTACAGTGCAAACAATAGACTGATTTGGATCTCTTGTGATTTGTTTATCTATGAGCTCTTTCTGTAGTTATGTTGTTGGGAGGTAATTCTCTATTTATTAGCTATCGGTTGTTTTGGAGCAAGAATCATTTTAATTAGGATAATGTAAACTCCGTCATGTGAAGTATGTGCATAACTTTCTGATGCTTCTGTTTACTTTTTTTCTCCCCTTTATGTTTGATGGTAAGTTGGATTGATAACTCACAATTATTTTTTGCAGCTAAAATACTACCAGTGGTGAAGAATCAACATCTCTTGCTATGCACACTCTTGATTGGAAATTCTTTAGCAATGGAGGTTT
Source organism: Galeopsis tetrahit (assembly GCA_963675135.1). Lineage (NCBI taxonomy): Eukaryota > Viridiplantae > Streptophyta > Magnoliopsida > Lamiales > Lamiaceae > Galeopsis > Galeopsis tetrahit. The sequence continues at coordinate 66,669,532 of OY776131.1, forward strand.
GTTGAATATCTCGGTGATGATTCTATCTTCTTTTCCCGTATAGAATACCAAACACTATGTGTCTTTTGCTTGTAGTCGCTTCCCATATTCTTGGACAAGCTCGTGCCTCCATGGGCAGCGGTCCTGGTATCCGTCACACTCATCCTCATGTTCGGTGAGGTACTTAATCTGCAACTTAAATGATCATCGTTGGATTAGCCGTTGTTTACTCTAGTCGTATGATTTAAACTATCATTTCTTATTGAAGATAATGCCTCAAGCAATCTGTACACGCTATGGCTTAACTGTTGGAGCAACTGTGGCACCATTTGTTCAACTTCTTCTTTGGGTGTTTTTCCCTATAGCCTACCCGATTAGTAAGGTAAGTCTGTAAATGGAATGACAACTTAATGTTTATTGTGTATTTGCTCTGAAAGGCATGATACACATGCGAAATGAAAAATTGCTACTTATTTTCTATATTTATCTAATTTCATGATGTTGCAAGAACATGAAGAATTTATGGTGATATTTGATTTGGGTTTATAGTGAATTTTGAAAAGCGGTTTTGAAAATCTAGTGGATTTTGAAATCCTGATTGTGGGTTATGATTTAAATATATTAAAGTGTACGGAGATAAAATTGATTGTATTGAAAAGTATGGTATTAGGTTCATAGGTGTTGTATTGTGGTTTTTCAAAAACAGATTTCAAGATCCCAAAGTAAGCCATCTTTGGATTTTTCCAAATTCCAAAACCGGTTTTGAAATCGCAAATCAAACATCACCGTATGGATATATATCATCAGAACATAGGATTTTATTTTATTTTATTTTATTTTAAGGAAATTCTGGATGAAGTGGAAGCTTCATCTTGTGTTTCAATCACAAAATCCTCAAACTGATGGTTTTTTTATTAGTATTTCTTTTTTTTCGTCTTACCTCTGATAATTCAAATTTTTTTCTTTTTTTTTTGCAGTTCCTGGATTGGATGCTGGGTAAGGGGCATGCTGCACTGTTGCGCAGAGCTGAGCTGAAAACATTTGTTGATTTCCATGGAAACGAGGTGAATTGTTGAGTCACTGAGTCTGCAATTTGATTTTTCTTGTGCAAATTTATTTCTAGAGTTGTCACCCAAGGCTTCATTAAAATAATGCACTAATGTTATTGTGAAGGCTGAATTTGGCATATTATTTGGTGTTGATAGGCTGGGAAAGGTGGAGATTTGACGCACGACGAGACGACAATAATTGCAGGGGCACTAGAAATGACTGAGAAGACTGCTAAAGATGCCATGACCCCAATAGCCAAGGCATTTTCCATTGATCTGGATGGAACTCTTAATTTGTGAGTTTATTATTTGCACTAAGATTCAATTATTAAACCCTATTATTTTTTCTCTAATTTTGTTCTGGCTCTCTAATCCTTAACAGGGAGACATTGAATGCTATAATGACAATGGGCCACAGTAGAGTTCCTGTGTACTATAAGAATCCAAATAATATCATTGGAATCATTTTGGTAAGTTTTATGTTCTTTTCCAAAAAATACAATGTTGTAATGGATTGTGTTGTTCTAATAACTTGATTAATCGTAAATGTTGATGATGTCGTCATAATTGTTCGTTGATATCTGTCTTTTACCGTATACAGGTTAAAAATCTTTTGGCAGTTGACCCGGAGGATTCAGTTCCCTTAAGAAAAATGTTAATGAGGAAGATTCCTCGGTGAGGATAAACTTTTGTATATATTCTCAATTGCATGTTTTGGGTAAAGGATTTTTTTTGTCCTTTAACTTTCACCAATTTTAAGTTTAGCTTGCTACTTTTTCAACTTTGAAAATCCCTTAAATTTACCAAATTAAACTATATCATCCTTTTACTGGCTAAAAAAGGTTAACAAAATTCAAATTTTTTGTCCTTTTTACCGTCTAAAAGGATGAAGGAGTAGAATTTGGTAAACTTGAAGAAATAATTTCAAACTTGAAAAAGTTCAGACTAAAATCAAAACATTTACTCGTTTTTTTAATAGCTGTTACTGATATCCATACTAATTTGTCTTAACTGACTATTTGCATATGCTTTATGTTCATTTGTGTGCTGTTGGACCATCATTGTGTTGTTTGATGATTGTCAGGGTGTCAGAAAACATGCCCCTTTATGATATTCTGAACGAGTTTCAGAAGGGTCACAGCCACATTGCTGTCGTGTATAAGGATTCAAATGAAACTAAAGAGATGCTGCAGAAAATGAAAGAAGGTACCAGCATTTACAATCTGCTTTGGTTTCTTCTAATCCCATTTACTACTTATTGCTCTTTTCAGCATTTCCCGAAATAAGTTGATTTACTGCTTTGTTTTTATAGTAGGATTTGAGTTTCGAATCTCCAGTATCCTCATTTTAGGTGATTGTATATGATCAATTGTATGCATTTGCTTTGACCACCATTTGCCTACGTTTATGCTAATTGAATCAATCTTGAGATTGTCGATTTCAACTCAATTCTAAGTTTTGATGGTGAAAATTCATTGATGTGATATTTGTCGAAATGCAGATAATGAGAACTTTGCAATAAAATCCATCCCACACGGTGCAAACTCAAACATGAGCCAGGCCGATGATCAGGTGAAGAAAAGTCCTGCTTTCAAAAAGAAACACAGGGGCTGTTCATTTTGCATTTTAGATTTAGATGCATCTCCAATTCCCGAGTTTCCACCCGAACAAGAAGTAGTCGGTGTTATCAGCATGGAAGATGTCATCGAGGAGCTTCTCCAGGTAGCCACTCCTATATTTGAGTTTAATCATCAAGAAAAATGATTAATTGCATACAAAAATCACAAACTTTTTAAGTCAACAAGTTGAAAGGTCATTTAGCGAATTGCAAATTTAGAAACATATGTTGTGTCATTGAAAACACGTGAAAAATGATGTCATCAATGCTCAATCCTATATGATACTCGTGTTTCATATCTCGTCGTCTGGCTTACCTTTTTCATATTTGCGGCGTCTACTCAGGAGGAGATACTGGACGAAACAGACGAATATGTCAACATACACAACAGGTATAAGTTATATTTTCAATCATGTATAATCTCTCCAAAATTGATTGAAACTTCATACTAAAATGTGAAAATGTAAATGGAATAATATTATGTGTTGCAGGATTAAGATAAACATGAATGCTTCTTCGGCTACCGAGTCGAACACTTTTCAATCTATACCTCCGGCTTGAGTCGTCTCGTACTTCCACAATATCGTATATATCACGACATATAGCTTATGAACAAATTTTATAATCGAAACAGGATGCTAAAGACCAAAAATTGGTTTTAGTCATACCTTACAGATCAATAGTGGTTTAGCCAAATTCCAGTTTAAGTTGTTGAGCAGCTGTGTTTTGTATTTGCTTGAAGGTTCACCGTAAAGCTCTAGTATGTTTTTACCTGCATTCTATTGTTTTGCTAGCCCATGTATTACAACTTGCTATTTTCTTTTTTACTACATCTATAAATAATCTCACACCCCAGATAACCAGATAAGTTGGTTATAATTTCACAGTGGAACTATCTTAAACTTTTTTTTTTTAATCTCGACATTCGACTCAAAGACCGACTAATTTGGGGGATTAGTCACATCGTCCACCAGTGGGGTTCTCAATTGAAGTCAAAACAAAGTTTTGTATGAACTAATCTATCTCAATAATTTTTTGCACCTTAGGGATTTGACAATTTACTTGATGTATCAAAAACTATAATCACGTCAACAATAATTTGTTAGAAAATAATTTTGCGTTTTTAAATTGTAAAATTATTAAGGCAGTGAACGACTATAGATATCTTAATATTTTTCGATCATTTAATATGTACACAATTAAATATATTTTTGTATATTGAGTAAATTTTCTAATTCAAATCTGATTAAACATGTATCTTAAACTAATTTACACCACCAAGGCCTCGCCGAACTTCCCGCCAAGTGGATGAAGAAAGGTCAACAATCTAAAGGGACTCGACAGTCAAAGATGACTATGCTATGCCCTACCAAAATATTTTAGTGCATCCTACTAATCACTCACTATCTAATCTTACCCATATTATTTCATTCCCAAACTTGGGATCCCAACTAGACCCCCAACTACAGCGGGTGTAAATGAGTCGAGTAGTGCTCAACTCGAAATTCGGTCTAATTGTTATATTCGAAGCGTAAAATTCGACTCAATTAATTGTATATAAATATAACTTATATAATTAATACAAAATAGTAAATATCATTAAAGTTCGATTGACTCGCGAGTCTTTCAAATCAAGTATTTATAAACTCGAACTCGATTTACATATTGGTTCGAGTCACTCACACATCTAACGAGTGAACTAAGTTTACCCTTTACATCACCCGTGGAGAAGGAGAAAGTAAAACACGCTACTCTCGTAGAAAAAAACGAGTTTACACCATGGCGGCGTCTCTGCAGTTCAACTGCAAACCATTCAATCCTCCACTACTTCACTCCAAATCCGCCCCTAAATTCTCCACTTTCCGCTGCTCTGCGGCTGCACCGTCTAAAAGCTACACCATCACCCTCCTTCCCGGCGACGGCATTGGCCCCGAAGTCATCACCGTCGCCAGAAATGCCCTCCAATTGGTCGCCTCTCTCGAAGGTATAACAAATCAAATCTGTTATAAAATGCCCCCTTATCTTTCTTAATCTAGTAATATTTTGTAATGGAATTTGATTGCAGGGTTTGAATTTAAGTTCAATGAAGTGCCAATGGGTGGCGCCGCCTTGGACTTGACCGGAGTGCCCTTGCCGGAGGAGACCCTTTCCACTGCCAAGGATTCCGATGCCGTTCTTCTTGGAGCTATCGGCGGGTAAACATTGTGTCTGTAGGATAAGATTCAACATTTTGAGCTTTAATTGTACTCCATATTTTTATCTTATTTAATCAAGCTACTTTATAAATTTGATGTGAAGGTATAAGTGGGATAATAATGAGAAACATTTGAAGCCTGAGACTGGGCTACTTCAGCTTCGGGCAGGTCTTCAAGTGTTTGCCAACTTGAGGCCCGCTACTGTTTTACCTCAGGTAAAATGTTTAAGGTAAATTTTATATTTTTTCTGGTAATTTTTTAGGATGACATTGTTACTAATGGTTATTTGGAATCAATTATATGGATGCAATCAATTTCAAGTTGGCCAATATATATGTATATATTGTGCATTTGTTTCTCTGTGTCATTTCAATTTCTCAATAATATCTTTAGTAATATCTCTGTGATAGGTGGTATCATCAAATATCTCCTAAATGATACTCATTTTAATATCATAAGTCTAGTTACATTTTGAGTTTGTGTATTTTTTTAAAATATATATGGAAAGGCAATGCCTTCTCTGACCATACATTAATAACAGAATGCATCTAAAGGTCCCTAAAGTATCAACTTTTATTTCAAAGTTCCGTCCTTAATGTATGTTTTAATTTTAAAAAAATCCCCTTAAGTATTGTAATTTGATTATACACATCCCCTCTAAACAGCCATTGAGATAGAAATGAAGAAATTGTTCTTGTCCCACTCTTTTTTTTTTTTTTTTTGTCTTCAGCTTAAGAAAATTTGGCTTCCCCCCACATTTTCTTGCTTTATTAGCATTGTCCATTTTCTTTTCTTTCGGGTTCTAAAGAAGTATCTGTTGCCATCCTAGTTTCATGCTCCACTCTTTTTCTGTCTTCAGTTTAAAGAAACTACACCCCCCTCCCCACCACAATTTCTTGCTTTATTAGCATTGTCCATTTTCTTTTCTTTCGGGTTCTAAAGAAGTATCTGTTGCCATCCTAGTTTCACGCTCCACTCTTTTTCTGTCTTCAGTTTAAAGAAACTACACCCCCCCTCCCCACCACAATTTCTTTTCTTTAGGGTTCTGAGGAAGTATTTGTTGCCATCCTAATTTCATGCTCTCACTGGAAAAGAGTGAAGAGAAGTATTTTGTTTGATATATTGTCATCCAAATTTCATTGTTCTCACTGGGAAATAAGGAAAAGTCTTCGAAATCGTAAACCGGAGAGAGGGAAGAAGCTATTAAGTTGAAGTTTTCTTAAGGGAAGAGTGAGTTTAAGGGTGAAGTTTTCTTAACCAATCGTAGTAAGAGGCAAGTGCAATCCCAACATTAATGGACTGTTAGAATAGGACCTTAGGAAATCAAATTTCAATATTTTAGGGGCCTTTTGAAACAAAAAAAATACTTAATGTACCTTTTGGCAGTATAATTACTCAGTTTTTTTTAGTCATAGTCTCCTCACATTGTTTAGAGAGCTCTTTTGAAGATTAGCGTTACTGGTTGTTGGGATTCTAAAATGTTTATTTGTAAATGATATTTCACGTTCTGATGATTGGCTCAGCTCATATAGTCACATCTAGCAATAAGAAAAAAATGGCATAATGCATCAACAGATCCCTAAACTCAACACCTTTTTTTTTCCCCCCCCGATAGGTCCTTAGACCTATTTTTTGTTTTAAAAATCCCTTCAAATATTGAAATTTTATTTCACGAGCTCCCTCAAGATGAAAATTGAAAGATTTTTTTTAATTCATCTTAATGGTCTTGTTGCATAATATATTCACTAATTTTCTTAATATCCATATGTCTCTTGTGCAAGCCATTGTAACCCTAATTCTTCAGGTGATGGTTACCTAAAATGACTTGAGAAAATTATTTTTGTATGTAATTAAAGTTACTAAATTAAGTGAAACTGTATGTTCTTTAACAGAATCGTTAAGGTGGCTCGATAAGTTCGGTCAATTATTGCATTGAGGGAGCTCATGAAATAAAATTTCAATACTTGATGGGCTTTTTTAAATAAAAAATAGATTCGAGGTTGATAGTTTGGGTACCTTTTGATGCATTATGCCCATGAAAAAGAATCTCCAGGATCTTGCCTCCTTAGTATGGCAACAGCTAAGAACAGTTAAAGGAAGTGTATGTCTCATTATCAGCATCTTACTAATGGAACAAAAAAACAGTTTCTAATCACAACATATGTCTCCATAATTGTATACCCGTTTACTATAAATATAATACTCTGCATTTGTATCAGTTAGTGGATGCTTCAACTTTGAAGAAAGATGTTGCTGAAGGTGTGGACTTGATGGTTGTAAGAGAACTAACCGGAGGTTAGTGCAGTGATCTGGAAAATAATATTAAACATTTCCACTACAATTTGTAATATTTTCATTGAGTACTTTGAGATTCTGTGTTTGCTCTTAATGAAAATTCTATTTAAATTAGGTATATATTTTGGCAAGCCAAGGGGATTTAGCACAAATGAAGATGGTGAAGAAATTGGATTTAATACTGAGGTCTATGCCACTCATGAGGTAGCTTCTAACATCTTTTTCAAATGCTTAATATGAGCTCCCTATATCGGGTGCTGCTAGTCATCTCTTTTTTCTTTTTCCTAAAACAACTAAATTTCTGATGCTTTTTGTCTCCAGTGACTTTAGGGTAATGTTTGATTTGGGATTTCAAAATCTAAATCTGGTTATACTTTAGGATTTTGGAATCCGGTTTTTAAGAACTCAATACATCAACCCCTACAAATACCTATAAATACCATTTTTTTCTACACCACACTTGCAGGCTCGCTCCAATGACCCATTAGTGTTAATATGGTTTTTTATTCTCACACTTATTTTATTTATAACTTTTCACACCTTTTATTTTCACTTTAGCAACTTCTAATAAAACACACTAATATTTTTCAATCATGACAACTATAATCAACAATAACCAGTATCTGAAATAATCATATGAATTTCCACTTTTGATTATTTTTTGAGATTGAACTGTTTCTGCTTCTAGTTTTCATTGACCTGAATATTTTTTCCCAGATTGACCGCATTGCTCGAGTTGCATTTGAAACTGCTCGCAAACGTCGTGGGAAACTTTGTTCTGTTGACAAAGCTAACGTTTTGGAGGTAAGTTACTCTTATACATTGATTTGATATAAAGTTAAATCCCACCCTACTCAAAGTCTCAAAACAAATACACACCTTACTATTTATTAGGATTTTTAAATCCCCTAGATTTTAAAAACCGGTTTTAAAAAACCACTTAAAACCCAAAACAAACATCACCTTGTGGAAAATTGTTTTTTTTAAGTCATGTAAGTTACTCGTAGTTTGTTTTCAGTTCATTCCTGTAGACTTTCACGCATTGAAAATAGTCCTATAACTTTCAATTTTGGCATTTTAGTCCGGTAGCTGGCTATAGGAAGTGAAACATCCACATGATTAGACTCTGCCGTATGGACAAATCGGATCTTGCTACGTCAGCATCAACCAGATGTTACACCTCCTACAACCGGTTAGCAGACTAAAATATCTAGCAACTGAAAGTTACCGGACTATTTTCAATTTGTGAAAAAAAAAAAAGTGAAAACAAAGATAGGGATAACTTACTGGACTTAGAAGTTAACAGCTATTTTCCTTTTTCGTTTTCATTTGATATAATATTTTGGTTCATTGTGTTGCAATTATCCATACGTTTTAAATAATTACTGGACAAATTTAAGTTGAAACTGAGAAATGTTAACATATTAACCTTATGTGGCCAGGCTTCCATGCTATGGAGAAAAAGAGTTACAAAAATAGCCTCAGAATATCCTGATGTTGAACTCTCGCACATGTATGTCGATAATGCAGCCATGCAGCTTGTGCGAAACCCGAAGCAGGTTCAGTCTTTGGTTTTTCCCACTTCTTGTAAAATGACATAAAAGACCTTGTAAACATTTCTCTGTTGTGATTGCAGTTTGATACTATAGTTACAAATAACATATTTGGGGATATTCTATCTGATGAAGCATCAATGATTACTGGAAGTATAGGGATGCTTCCATCTGCAAGTCTTGGTAAATCGGTATGAGCAAATAGCTCTTCCTTTCATTAAATTACTAAAGATAATTGGCTAATTAAATAAATCACTACATTTGCATTAATGGCAGTCCAATCTAGACAACTGGATAATAGTAAATCAATCACCAGCAACTTTTTTTTTTTTTTGCAATTGAGTCCTCCAGGCAGCCCCCTCTAAGCCCTCTTGCCCGAAGCTGACGTGTCCCTTAAATTACATGGCTGCCATCCCGGATTTGCTATTATTCAATTGATAACTGAGATATGATGACTATGGGGAAGTTGGCCGGGAAGTTTGAATTTTCAAATTTTATTTAAATTGGTGATTCATTTGCTATTATCCATTTATCTAGATTAGACTGCAATTAATGCAAATGTCGAAATTTTAGCCGCAATTAAGCCAATATAATTTTTTTTTCTTACTGTACTTTTAAGTTTTAACATCTGGAAACTGGTTTTGTAGGGACCTGGGTTATTCGAACCGATACATGGTTCAGCTCCTGATATCGCTGGGCAGGTTGGTTCAACGCTTCTATCCCTATCTTTGAAAAGATAGGAAAGTATGTTCTTGTATGAATTTGTTATGATTGAAAATAAAAATTTCAGGACAAAGCAAATCCTTTAGCAACAGTGCTGAGTGCTGCCATGCTTTTGAAGTATGGGCTGGGACTAGAAAAGGCTGCTCAGAGGATTGAGGCTGCAGTCTTGGATACTCTTGATAGAGGATTTCGTACGGGTGATATATACTCACCTGGACTGGTATGGCTCTTCATCTATAGTAACTCTTTGTTTGATTTTTGGCATAATGCATCTAAATGTCCTTGTAGTGTCCACATTTATTTCCAAAAGTCCTTAAAATAAATTTATCTTACAAAGTTCTTAAAGTATTGAAATGTGATTTCACGAGGTCCTTTTTTAAAATTTCATCAAAGCTTCTGTTATTAATTTGTAAGTCAATTCAATTTTAATAAAAACATAGGTTTCAAAAGGCATCAATTTTAGGGACCTTAAACCTTTATATGTATTATGCCTAGATTTTTTTGTCCTACCACAATTTTGCAATTGTATCAGTTTCTGGTATATGAGTGGGAACACGTTTGATCTCAACCGTTTGTGTACTTAATGATTTAAAAAAATTAACATCACAATGCTGAATGTGCGTAAACTATAAAATAAGTTGTTGACTCTTCGTTCTCAGAAACTAGTGGGGTGCAAGGAGATGGGTGAAGAAGTGTTGAAGTCGATCGACAGTAAAGTTGCAAGTGCTGTGTGAGAAGATACTTGTTAGTCTTTTCACATTTTTCTCAACAGATCTTATTTATTGGATCACAGCCACAGGAACTTGACTTGAGAAACATTATAAGGCTAAGTAATTTTCTTTGGATTTGACTTTTGACACCCAATAAATTGTTTTGTACACCGTTGTAGCCTTGTTTGATTGTACGGACGATTAAAAAATGTTATATATGTAAGGTCACCCTTTTTCTTTTTAACATTTTTTGCAAGTGGTTTAAGATTTGAAATGCGAAAAGGTCCTCTTTACCATGTTTAAAATGGTCTTGTGTTGCTCATTTAACATTTTCGTATCTTTAATCTTGTTCAGCAAATGATTTAGAGGGCGTTGGTTCAAAAAATTTCAACAGGATAAGAACTTGCAAGTTTAGGGGATGCATTTAGAGTGGAAGTTAGTGTTGTCATTGTTTTTCTAATATTTCATTTAACAATTCTCTATTTTTAACAAATTGAGAGAACTGAAATGAAGGAGAATTGAAGTCTGGGTTAGTTTTTTATTTCCTAAAAATCCTTCCTTCTCCTTTGAATGATTGAACTCATGATCATTAATCTACTATATCATCCGTACAAGTTTTAACTTTGATGTTCTTCTCTTTTGTTTGAGGTCGGAGAGATTAATTTGTACTTGTCTGACCCGGCTTATTAATCTTTCCAACCTGACTAAATTTTATCTCAACTAAAAAAAAAAAAAAAAAACTATTGTAGGTCTTTGTAAAAGAAATCACACCAAATGCAATTCTTTTTCATATCTTTGGAATGAGATCAACGATGAAGAACACGCTGAAAATAGAAAGATCATATGGCTCTGCGATATATCCAACAAGGTGGTCGTTAGTTTTTTTTTCCACGATATCTGATTTAAGGATCGACTAATCCGTGAAAGAGAGTAGTATGTTGAAGTCAACACACTTTTCCAAATCAACACCATTTGTCATGTGCTTGTCCCAGTTAGAATTTTCACTTCAAGAACATGGCTACCGAATTTTCATCACAACCAATTTAGTGTCGTTGTACATTCCAACCAATAAATTATGAATTTCATCACAACCAATTCAGGATATGTAAGTTATGATTTTGGACGTCGGTAAATGAAATTCCATTAAAAAAAATAAAAATTGACGTTAGAATTGAATTTTCTTGCCCATTTAAATCCAGGCTTAATTTAGCAACATTGATATGAGGATAAAAAATCGTATATATACTTATTGTTGTTGACCCTCAAATTCTTTTAGTACACTCTTCATAAATTTTAAGATAAAAATAGACATATGTGAAATGACAATGTCTTGTAAATCTAAGTTAGGAGAGTTGTTTGACCTTATAACCGTACACTGAGCAACTCGTTCGATCATAGTGGTTGTATGCTAAGCATCATATTCGATCAGAGTGTTCATGGATTTAGGGTTTTTATTGTAATCATTTTAAGTGTGAGTAGTGACACTTTTAGGTGTTGTTTGGTTAGGGATTGTGGTGGATGAGATGGGGATGGGGATTGGAAAAATATGGATGAAGGTAATCCATGAATAGTAGTAATTGAATACTCTGTAATAGTTGTGTTTGGATAGAGATTGAGAAATAGATGTGGATGAGGAACTTTATGTCAAATCAAGTAGGAGAGATAATAAATGTGTGGAAGAAAAGTAGGAGAGAGAATAGATGTGTGGAAGAAAAGTAGAAAAAAGAATGAGTTATTAAAAGAAAAAAAAATGTTGATGTAATTGTATAAAAATAGGTTTGTAGGTGTATTATAGGAATAAATGTGTATTTGGATGAAGAGGAATTGACCCATCCGAATTGCCTTACTTATTCAATCTACATTAAAAATATTATTTATTTAATTCACGTTTCTTCTATAATCTAAATTTCTTAAATTTTAAAACTTTATATAAATTTATTTTAATTTATAGCGTGTGAGTATGTACGTTTATCTTTTGCAATAGTTTTATTACATTGTTTATTTACGGTGTGCTTGAGAATATTCTTTATACCTAAATGATTACATTATTCTTTTAACCACATCAATTTTTTCAAACCAAAATATATATATTAACTGCACGAACAAAATAAAGACTTAAGTCAAGATTAGCCTCATATATATATATGAATCTGTCAACAAAAATTCAAACATTCTAGACTCATACAAATACAATCAACCATAATTGCCTGTCCTTCCGATGCTCAAATTAACTGAAAAAAAAAAATCGGCTGAGAACAAATTCATTTTTTATTTTTTTTTAAAGAAGAGAACACATTCTTATTTGATCCGGTTGGCAACAGTATAAACACCTTTTGCAGCTATCAGGATAAAAAAGAATTGATGCTTTCATATTCTTGAATACTGATAAAAAATAAATAAAAAGCGTAATTTACAAAAAAACTTCACCAAATCAGGTGGAGTTGGCATCAATTACAAAACAACCCTCAAGAGAGATACCTTTTTTTAACTTCATTCCTCCGTCGATTCATCGAAAAACTTCTTACCTTGGAGGGATATACAGATTAAATCTTTGTTAATTAAAATAAATCTGAAGTGATGTGCTTTTATCGGAACTCGCAAATTCTGCTTTGGATCTTACTTCACTTCTACTATTATACTGTTACAACTTCATCATATAGTTGCCACTCCAAGCATTCGTACTTCAGCTGAGGTATTCTTTTACTTTTTCTAATTTTTGTTAGCTGAAAACTCATTTAAAGTTGATTTCTTGGATGTAAATTCGTGGGTTTAGGCTTTTGAGAAAAAAGAAAATGGCCATTGCAAGATTTGGGCGGCAAGTGCGCTCTTACAAGTCATATGGGTTCTGTATAAAGCTATCTGCAGTTGTAATTTTGGGGATGTGTTTTGTATTTGTATGGTCTATTTTTTCAAATTTTTCTGTGACTTCTCAAAGGGAAACTTTTGATGATATTGAGGTGCCTGTATCTGCATTAAGCACCAATTCTCGGATTCATTCTGACAAGATTGAACCCAAAAAAGAAGAAGAAAAGGGTAAGCAGAGATTTAATTCTAGATTGGGTGATAAAGACAAGAAAATCATTAATGGGTCTGTGCCATTGAAGTCTGAAAAAAGGCCTGATGAGAAAGCTGGGGGTGGAAATTCGAAAGGGGGTGGTGAAAAGAAAAATCAAGAAAATGAGGGATCTGAGGTGAAAAAAGAAAAAGAGGGGGATGAAGGGAATGATAAAGAAGGTGATGATGTTGATAATGATGGCAATGCAAATGATGGTGGGGAGGAAGATGCTAATTTTATTAATACCGAAGAGTTGGATCAGGAAGTTGCTGAGGAAGATTCAAGAAAATCGAAAAAGAAGAACTTGGGTCCGTTGTTTGATCCTAATAAAGGCTATTCTTGGAAATTATGCAACACGAGAAGCAAACATAACTACATTCCTTGTATTGACATTGAAAGTGGCACAAAAAAGTTGCAGAGTTATAGGCACCATGAGAAGAGTTGCCCGAAATCAGCTTTTATGTGCCTCGTTCCCCTTCCTCCCGATGGTTATGGGACTCCAGTGCATTGGCCCGAAAGCAAAACGAAGGTATGATTACGTATTTTAATCTTAGATATGAATGTGTGTAGAAAGTATGTATTGTTGATTCTAAGTTTTTTGCAGATATTGTATAAAAATGTGGAACATCCAAAATTAGCTGCGTATATTAAGACACACGATTGGTTAGTAGAATCTGGAGAATATCTCACTTTTCCGCAGGATCAATCTGTATTCAAAGGTGGAATTCATCACTATATAGAATCCATAGAAGAGGTGAGTTCCCCTTTCTATTTCATGTGGTATGATGAGTTCATATTTATCTCATTGTGGCTCTAAGTCTAAGATAAGTATAGCTCCACTTTATTGTTCTTGCAAGAGCAAAAAAATGTCACAAATGAGTTTGTTCTTCCATGTTTGAAAGGATAGTCTTTAGATTTGTCTAATTGATTCAAAAATTCAGTTATAAGTTGTTGAATTATAGTCCATTGTTATGCATATTTCGTTCAAATAATCTGCATTAGCTTTATAATTGGTGTAAAAGTTAGATTACGCCATGGAAAAAACTTATACGCACCAGTTTCACCGTGCAACAAATACAATTCTGACCAAAGGTTTACTCATTCACAAAAAAAGTTGAAACATATAATGAGAAGCATTAGTTCATACTAAAGAAAATATTAGCTTGTAGGCTGAACAGTGTTAGCACTTTTCAATATGCAACTAATATTTTTCATCATGTGAGATGATACTTTTCATCACATGAACTAATACTTTTCTACCACTTTTTTTTTTCCAATGATTTGTGAAGAAATATAAAAATAGCTTGATTGGAAATTTTTAGTCAAAATTGCACTAGTTGCACAGTGCAACTGGTTTGCCGAAGTGTTACTCTTACAACATATGTTTCTGATTGTTGTCCTTTACAAATGACATCATTGTATCTTCGGTATCTACGAAATTTGGTGTTATCTAGATGGTGCCAGACATTGAATGGGGAAAAAACATTCGTGTTGTTTTAGACATGGGATGTAAAGATTCGAGCTTTGGGGCTTCTCTACTCGAGAAGGATGTCTTGGCTCTTACGCTTGGCTTGAAAGATGACCTGGTGGACCTAGCACAAGTAGCCCTTGAGCGTGGTTTCCCTGCAGTAGTTAGCCCTTTTGCAACTCGGAGACTTCCATTTCCTAGTGGAGTCTTTGATGCAATTCATTGTGGCGAATGTGGCATCTCTTGGCAAATAAATGGTCCGTGCTGCCATTGTTAGCTTTTATTCATCTTGCTTTTGCTTTACCACCATATTTAAGGAGTTAAAAAGGTTTTTTTGGTCCTATAACTTGTCTACTGTCCAATTTTGGTAAAAAAAAGTCGGCCTTTTCGATTTAATCCCAATATAAAAAAATTGTCCAATTTCGGCCCCATAACTTGTCTCATGTCCAAATTTGGTCCCAAATTAAATCCTCACGTGACATAAAATGACAGCGTTTTCAAAATTTCCGGCAATTCTTGGGACAAAATTGGACAATTATTTTTGTTTTTACATTGGGACTAAATCGAAAACGTGAACTTTTTTGGGACCAAAATTGGGCAGTAGACGAGTTATGACCACCAAAAAACATTCTTAACTCCCATTTTAAGCTTAGTAACTTAAGTAATTGCAGGCGGTAAGCTTATCTTGGAGATGAATCGTTTATTGAGGCCTGGAGGCTATTTCATAATGTCGACTAAGCATAACAGTATTGAAGCTGAAGAAGGTTTGCTCTCTTAATTGCCACAAGTACCAGCACTTGTTATATTGAAATCTTTGATTGGTCTTTAGCTAACTATTCATATAATATTACCTTCAGAACTTCAGCTAGTTGATTACATGTTTTCTGAACGTATCTTCACTTTATGCAGCTTTGTCCAAGTTGACATCATCGATATGCTGGAACATCTTGGCTGATAAAACTGATGATGTCAGCGACATACTAGTCAAGATATATCAAAAGCCAGAAACAAATGACATATATGAACTCAGACGAAAAAAAGTTCCTCTTCTCTGCAAGGACAATGTGAAGCCAGATGCTGCCTGGTGAGAAATATGATCATGTATTCTCTTCTGAGTGTTTCACTGGAAATTTAAACAATTACCATTCTGAAAGATTATATCCATTAAGTAAAAAAGGTTATATCTACTTGTTGATTGCTTGAGTGTTACAGGTATATTCCACTGAAAGATTGCCTGTATCCCATTCCTGAAGCCATAGAAGAACGTGGCACAGAGTGGCCTGCAGAATGGCCAAAGAGGCTTCATACTTTTCCTGAATGGATGAACAATAGAGACAGATTGATTGCCGACAGCCACCACTGGAAAGCTATTGTCAACAATTCTTATCTAGGAGGAATTGGCATCGATTGGTCAACTATCAGGAATGTAATGGACATGAAAGCCGTAAATGGAGGGTATGTCTGTCTTTTGTCACCGCCAAATTTATACCCTTATTTATTACAGTACTACATGATGATGATAATAATATAGCATTAGTCACAATTAATTAGAGTCTTGAAAATATAAAAGGTTTGTTAATGTAGGCCAAAATAATGAATTAAGAAGCTTGTAATTGCAAGAAGATGATTAATAGTGTTTATTCGGGGTGCTGGTGGAATAAAACGGTAAATTTTTGTTGATATCAGCAAAGTGACAAATAATTAAGAACACCATTTTAGATAAAATCAGACAGATTAATGAGCAAAATGGGAATTTTTAATAATTGGAAAGTTCTGACTTGTATTACATTTTACAGATTTGCAGCTGCACTTTCAGATCAGAAGGTTTGGGTGATGAATGTGGTTCCTGTGCATGCACCAGATACACTTCCCATAATTTTTGAGCGAGGGCTTTTTGGTATTTACCATGATTGGTGTGAATCTTTTGCTACTTACCCAAGATCTTATGACCTCCTCCATGCTGATCATCTCTTCTCAAGGCTAAAGAACAGGTCCGTCGTAAATCCCTTTCATCGTTTACCTACTTGGGTATTTTTGTTGATCTTCGGAAATGACTAACCTTGATTTGTGCAATGTGAACTCTATGGGGATTTTTTGTTCAATTTTTTTGAATGAGAATGGTAATGAGAATAAAAGATGATCAATTCACCTTCATCATACTTCGTACGAGGTAATAAGACTCAAAATAAGTTAATCAGTACTCCATTTTGATTAACTATCTCCTTCATAAACAATGAAATCATATGCCCCTTCATTTATTTGTTGGTTTGACTTATTTAATCACATTTTACATAATACTGTATGACTTTTGTCAAGGGCGTAATAAAATTTGAATTAAAAACTAACTGACTTTTCATACAAGACTCTTTTTTCTTGGGATAAAAATTGTTTTTGAAACACGATTCCCTTTTTGGGACGGTCTGGATGGAGGGACTAGTATCACAAGGATTTATTAGTAAATTAATTAAGACATTGGGATAGTTTCTATAAGTAGGCAGTTCATGTATTGCTATAGTTTTTGTAGATTTATTTCCACATAAATGTTTAGTATAGGAGGATTGAGTGTTAAGTTTTGTTAGTGGCTCTTCAGCTTCATGTTGATCGATACATGCATTTTCTATGCTGCCTTGAGATTCTATGTAATATTATCTGTTTGAGACTTTTATTGAAATCTCCTTTCCTCTTGTCCTTCTATTTATACACTTTCAATATTTACTCAAAAAAATTCTCTAGTTCTTGACATGATAGTCTTCAATTGTTTTCCTCGATTTCCTCATCAGATGTAAGCAAGCAATTGTAATTGTTGTTGAGATGGACCGGATACTAAGGCCTGGTGGTTGGGTAATAATCCGAGATAAAGTAGAAATTCTTAATCCTCTAGAAGAAATCTTGAAAAGCCTACACTGGGAGATTCGGTTGACTTTTGTACAAGATCGGGAAGGTATCCTCTGTGCACAAAAGACCGTGTGGCGTCCGTAATACTTCTGTGATGCTCACATTGTACATCTTATGGTATTTTAGCATACTTTTGTCGCCTCTAGTCTTGAACTTCTTACTGATAAATGTGGTATATCCCCTGATTCCTCCCCTGCCTATTTTTGGATTGAGTTTTTCTTCTTCGTCACTAAAAGTTATACGAGATAGCCCATGCATGAAACGTGATACTTCTGTATATTTTTGTGATACTTTTGAAAAGCGAGTATCACAAAAACATGCAAAAGTATCACATCTCATATATGAGACGATCACTCATACAGGGACTTTCCTCTCGCTTTATAGATAGAGTGGAATTGATTAAAATTCACCATCCGGTGTTGTATTCTGAATTGCGGAATTTAGTGAGAGTTTAAATTGAGTTATTCTGTATAGCAAGAGGTTGTATGTATCTTCTTCATTACAGCTTTGTTTTCTTTTCTGTAATACTCCCTCTCCATTTTGTTGAAATTAAGAAAGAGTATGTATGGACAAGTATACCCTTAAATAATAATAATAATAAAGGAAGATTTTTATCACATTAATTCTTTTTAAATCTTTTTAAATTCTTTACCCAATTTTTTTCAATTATTTCCAAGTTTATGTCTCAAATAATTTTCAAATTGAAGGACATAATGGGAACAAACAGTATAAAAATTCTAAAACAACACTTATTTGTGTACAAGAAAAATGGACTAAAACAACACTTGTTGTTAACAAGTCGCTCGAGTCAGTGAAAGTGTTGCTACATGATTGTAGTTTCTGGAAAGATAGCTGAGTTTGCAATCCTACAATTCATAGCGGAAATTTTCTACACAATATGACCAAGTGTTGGAGATATAGAATTGAATTAGATGTTAGTATCGATGGAACGGATAAGGTGTGGGATTTTTAGCAGCATGGGCATAAATAGGGGTGTAAATAACTTGGCTCGATTAAAAATTTTGAATCTTGAGATTTGACTCGATAGTTCACATTAACATTAATTAACTTAGTGGATACTCCTTCCGTCTTGGCGAAAACTATTCATGAGCTTGAGTAACTTTCATTGAGACGGAGGAGAGTACATAATATCAATATGGGAAATCAAAACAAGCTACTAGTATTTGATAATTGATTCAAGATCATTCTATAAAAGTTCGTTTGAACTCGATTCGATATAAATATCTATTAAGTTTAAACATACATTTATATTCGATACAATCTAAAGTTTGACTCGTGCTCTATAAGTAAAAAAACAACATAAAAACTCGTTCAAGCTGGACTCATTTAATTATCAAATAGAAATTATAAAGTTTAATAATATTTGAAACAAACTTGAACTATATTGTGTTCATCTCAACTCAAATTATTTACCTCCTAAAACTAAGAGAGGTTGGAAAAAGAAAGAAAAAAAATAGAGATTGGAGAATGAAAAATAAACACAAAAACTTATAAAATATATACTCCGTAACTGATAAATTGAGATAAAAATTTACAAGTAAAATATGACCATCAATTTTTTGAAACTATTTTAATTATTATAAAAACATTTGACACAAGTATTAGTTAAAAATAAATAAGTAAATTTTGGTGACCAAACGATCAAATGGGTAATTTTAGGAGGAAGTGATGGAATATTAAAAATGAAAATGAAAATAATAAAATTGGGGGTGAGCTAATCTAATTTGAGGAACCCCAAAACCCAGTGGTGTCCCGATCGTAAGATTCATAAACCTCAGCAAATGCCGCCGCCGTTGTTATTCTTGTAATTTTCGGCCACCTTCAAACTCGGCTTCCCTACAATGTCACCCTCTCTTCCGTCAACTCGCCTCCTTCTCCTCACTCTCTTCTCAGTCTCCGCCACCGCCTACTTTTTCTACAAATCCCGTCATCGCCGCCGCCTCCTCAATACTCTTACGGATGCCGACAGCACCCATATTCCTCTTTCTTCCCAAAGAGGCAAACTCTTCTTCTTATCTGAAACCAACACTTCCAAAACCCTAGCCCAGCGCCTCCACGCGCTTTTAACCCTGAACAACATTCCATTTGATCTTATTGATCCAAAAGACTATGAGCCTGAGGATTTATGCAAGGAAAACCTAGTTTTGATCGTTGCCTCCACTTGGGAGAATGGCGGGCCTCCTCAGAATGGGGATTTTATGGTGAATTGGTTAGCCGAGAGTGCTGATGATTTTCGTGTTGGTGCCCTTGTTCTGAACAAATGTAAGTACGCCGTTTTTGGGGTGGGAAGTGGGAGTTATGGAGAGACGTTTAATGCAGTGGCAAGAGGTGTTAAAACTAGACTGCAGAAACTCGGGGCGAGTGAGTTGGTGGAGTTGGGGGAGGGGGATGTGGATACAGGGGATTTAGATGAGACGTTTGATCGATGGAGTGAGAAGATTATTAGGGTTTTGAATGGTAATTTGGGGGAGAACGACCTACATTTGGAAAATTATGTAGTTGGGAGTGAAAGTGAAGGTGATTTCAGTGACGGCGACGATGAGTCAGTGGAAGAGAATGAGGGTGAGTCCGATGTTGTTGATCTCGAGGACATTGCAGGAAAAGGCCCTTCAAGAAAATCAACAATGGCGGCTACTGCTAATGGAGAAGTGAATGGAAAGGTGTTAAATGGGGAGAAAGAAATGGTGACTCCTGTTATACGGGCAAATTTAGAAAAGCAGGTAAACTTATCAAGACATTCTTAATGTCATATGCTTACTTTCACTCTTTTGTTTTACTAAATTCGGAACAGCTACATCAATCCTATTTACTACTGTTTCCTATAATCTTGATAGTTGTTTACTGTGATCCCTTCTCGAAGGATTTAGATTGCCAATCCTGCTGATGTCTGTTTGTCCTTCTGGTGGTTTTAAGATTTTTCCTAGTATTGCTCTGAAACCACGTTATTTTTGTCAATAACTTGTAATTATACGTGATAATGTTATGTAGTCTGCACTATATGTTTCATCACTTGCTTTAATTTTATTATGCATAAATCACACTCAAGAAACTACCCCCATTTGGATGAGTTCCATCTCTGCTAATTATGGTTGAACAGTTAAAAACCATATCACGTTCAGAAACAAACAGATCTCCTTACCTAGGCTAATAACAACTCTTAATGGAAAAACTAATGAGGTACCAAAAGCTTTATGAGTATGGCAGCTAAAAAATGGTCAACTTAATTCCTTGCTTCTATGCATATTGTTTAGATGTTTTTTTGTCTCTTTATTTCCTAGATGTTTTGTCTTAACTAGCTAATATTCTCGGCAGGGGTATAAAGTTATCGGGTCTCACAGTGGGGTTAAACTCTGTAGATGGACCAAGTCTCAGCTCAGAGGGCGTGGAGGTTGTTACAAGCACTCGTTTTATGGCATTGAGAGTCACAGGTATGACTACTCTTTTTTGTGTTATGGGCTAATGACAGTTATCTTTGGGGAGCTTCATAATCTTGGATTGTGATTGTATGTTATGACATGTTTATCATCAATAATCCAACCTTTTGCCCATATATGAAAATTTCAGGCATTTAATGTTCTTGAGTTCCAAAGCAACTCAGGGGGAGCTTGGTTCAATTTTTTTGATGGGAATGATAATGAGAATTATTAAATAGTGAATTACAATGAAAATGATGGTTACATTGTTAGTGTTTTGCTCTAATCTTGGAATAATTAGGGATAATACATGATTTCTGGTTGAGGAGAAAAGTGATTATAGAAAGGGAAGTAGTTAATCAAGATGGGTTAATGATTAACAACTTATTTTGAATCTCATCACCTCGTACAAAGTATGATGAAGGCGAATTCATCATATTTTATTCTCATTAACCATCACATTTACCCATGTTCATTTTCATTACCATTCCCATTGAAGAATTTTGAACCAAGCACACCCTTAATTGTTAGACCTTTTTATGAGGAAAAAAACTTTTACAAGGAAAAAGGCTTTATGATTCCCTTTCTTTAAGTACCATAAATATGATGACAGCCTTACTAATGCCAAATCAATTCTAGTATGGATGGGCTTTTATTACTTTGATACAGTTTAGCTTTCTTCTCTATTTGCAACTTTAATTGTTTACACTCCTCTCTAGGTGCATGGAGGCAACCCCAAGTTTAGCATGTGCTAATAAGTGCGTGTTTTGTTGGAGACATCACACGAATCCTGTAGGGAAAAGTTGGACGTGGAAGATGGATGATCCCTTGGTGATCGTCAATACTGCAATTGATCTACACACAAAAATGATAAAGCAAATGAAAGGAGTTCCTGGCAAGTTTGATTTGTTATACTTGCTTCAAGTTCATTTTTTACTATGTTCTGATAAATGGCTTTAACAAGCCCACTTGGTTGTAAGGCACCCAAATGAAATAACAGTCATAACAGTTTGGAAAAATGATTGCTAAAATAGGATGCTTTCTATGCACAAAATATAGCGTTTGAAGTAGGGATGCCAATTTGATTGCTAAAATAGGATGCTTTCTATGCACCCTAATGATACATATTTTTTTGGCTAGTAATATTGCTTATATCTGACTGATTTATTTAAATTGATGCAGGGGTAAAGGCAGAGCTTCTTCTAGAAGGTCTTTCTCCTAGACATTGTGCCTTGTCACTTGTTGGTGAACCTATCATGTATCCAGAGATAAACTCACTTGTAGATGAGTTACACAGGAGACGAATCTCGACCTTTCTTGTGACAAATGCACAGTTTCCTGATAAAATCATGTTGCTCAAACCTATCACTCAGGTGCGCACCTAACATTATCTTTTGCTGTCTATTAGTGAGTATCAGAAAACACATTTGGTGATGTAAACGAACCGAATCAAAGCAAATATCACTGTATTTGATTCATTTTCATGACACTAATCGAATATAAAAATTTATTTGTATTAAATTTGATTGATATTCAAATTATTTGACACCATTCAAGTATTCAATTATAAATGTTTTTTGGACAGAGTTTCTTTAATTGTTCTTCTGCACCCACAACCTGACTATTTATTTTTTCAAAAAGAAAATTTGTATAATAGTAATCTAAATAATATGGGGGAATATTCGACATATTTAACATACATTTACCTAATAAACACTCAACAAAGGATAATGTTGGAATTTGAGTCTTCTTATTGTTTACATACGAAATCTAACACCCCCTCTCCTATTTGGATCACACATCATGCAGTTGTATGTGAGTGTAGATGCTGCAACAAAGGATAGCTTGAAGGCAATAGATAGACCACTCTTTGGGGACTTCTGGGAGAGATTTCTTGTAAGTAATTTCTTTAAACAGTTGACCTTTTCCATTTTAGGACTATCTATCTTAATGTCATTATTTAGCATTTCTGACTGTTTTACAAGGAATCCTAGAAGCAAAGAAGAGACTGTCAATCAACTGGTTCACTTTCTGTATAGTCAATTAATCATATCTTGTCCTCGGAATGTGTGCTTTATACAAGATTATGCTTCATCCATTTGTTGGCATTTTGATTTGTTTGTACCTCTTATATTCAAAATGAATGAGAACCTCTCCATTCTTTGACTGATTCACACAGTTATTTATTTTACTGATCATATTCTGACTTTAGTTAATCTGTTTTTTTTTCTAGTCAAATTCTTGATTGAAAAATCAATACTTGTCTAAGTTTATTAATTGTAAATAATGTCAGGATTCTCTGAAAGCTCTGAGGGAGAAGGATCAACGAACTGTTTACCGGTTGACGCTGGTCAAAGGATGGAATACAGAAGATCTAGATGCTTATTCTAACCTATTTGATATTGGAAGTCCTGATTTTGTGGAAATTAAAGGGGTCACATACTGTGGATCGTAAGATTGCCATGCTTGCGTTTTCCCGTGCATTTTAATTTAATTTTATGTAGAATATTTCTGACCTGACAACATGGGGACTCTGATATAGGTCAGCAACTTCAAAGTTAACGATGGAAAATGTTCCGTGGCATTATGATGTGAAAGAGTTTTCAGAAGCCTTGGCTCAAAAGAGCAATGGGGCATACGAGGTTGCTTGTGAGCACGTGCACTCATGCTGTGTTCTTTTAGCCAAAGTTGATAAATTTAAAATCAATGGACAATGGCATACTTGGATTGACTACGACAAGTTTCACGACCTGGTTTGTCTCCACTTCTATTCATACATGTTATAGTGGAATCTATATACAGTAGAACCTCTTTTAATTCTCGATAAATTAGTAAACTCTATAAAAGAATAATTCTCTCCTGTTCTGACTTGGGCCAGTTAAAAAAAACATCATGTACTCACATGGTGCTTTATGCATTTGATCAGTCTTGGATTATTTTTGGATACCCTTTAGTTTCATTCATGTATTATTCATGGATATATTTAATTTGTTACAATGTATTGGTAGGCACATGAATCTATTACTTTTAATATATTGAAACATTATGTAAAAGTATATTTGCTGAAATCGAGAAAACACTCTTTACATCAATAATTTATTGATATATTAATCTCTCTCCAAATTAATAAAATTTCATGGTCCCAAGGTTATTAACTCATAGAAGTGTTACTGTTTATATATACAAACATATATCCTCACGGTTTTGATATGGAGCTAGATGATGAGCCACCTGCATAAAAACACTTGTACCTATTATAGTGTACAAGTGTTTTATGCAGATGGTGGGCATGGGTTCCATAGGAGTCCTACCATTAGGTTCCATATCATTCCTCTACATATATATATATATATACACGCGAATACTTTATGATAATTTATTTGTCATTAAATGGTGAGTTTTGTGTGTAAAACTGAAGGTGGCAGCCGGGGAACCATTCACAAGTAAGGATTACATGGCTCCTACACCATCATGGGCAGTCTATGGAGCAGAGGAAGGTGGCTTTGATCCCCTCCAATCCCGCTATAAAAAACAGCGCAATCACAAATCTACTCGCTGACCAGGTTTGTTTTTAATTCCTTCTCTATTAGCTCAACTGCCACCAATTTTATTATTTATAATTATGGTTATTGGTTATAACTATTTTTTCTTTATCTGATCAATTTATCACGCGATTGACGCCTCTTATTTTTCAAGGATATGCTCATGTTGTCGTCTTTGTCTTTCAATAGTCTTGGCATATTATGAGGTTTTGAAATAATCATAAGTCCTTCGTTTGGTGTCCTTGTCCTAACAGAAAGAAAGGCAGGAAAGAAGTTGTACCTCAATCTCTAAACGAGGTTTCAACGCACATGTTTGACGATTTCAGGGAAGCCGGTGCTGAACATGACTAAACGGCGGACATGTACCACATCTGTGTATTAATAACCTTCAGACAGATCGAACCCAAAGAAATATACGTATTGGTATGGATTTTTGAAAGATGCAGTTTTGTCACTAAGTAAATTCCGGAATTAGAAATGACAATTATGTAACAAATATAATAGAGATTGTCAAATCTCTTTCTCAGACGTTGTTGGTTTTCATGATATTATATTATTTTGACAAATTCTTGTGTGAGAATGTATAATGTTAGACGGCATATTCAAATTAAATATCATGTCTCTATTTTTTTTATATTTGTATGTTTGATATTCGCTTTCATGTCTAGTAAATTTCCAACTTTTGCAAATAAGGATCCGAATATTAGGATATGGATCTAAAAGTAAAGGGAGTGTGTGTTTTTAGTCTTATATGTTGCCATCATTTTACTTGCAATCTTTTCGAATAGCCCAAATTGACTTTACTCCGGTATATTTACAAAAATTAATGTTGTATAGTAAAACAATTTGCTTCATGAGTTGGGATAAGATGTGGGATATGTAAACCTTGACTTAATAAATCCAAGGGGAGGTTAGGTTGTCTAAATCCATGAAATGTAGTTTATAAAAACTGGGTCAAATTATAAATTCGGATCGAGATGTTTAAAGTTATAAGAAATCAAATATGAGAGAAAATGAATTTACATATTAAATCCATTACTAAAATCTCTCACCCCATAAAACAAACATGTCCCTAATGTTGTCAAAACTAACAGTACTATCCAATTAAACAACGGGTACAATTTTAGAGCATAGGTATGCTTTTGCTGAATGGATCCAATTTATCTTTATTAGTATTTAAATTTAGTTTTGTCAAACTGAATATTCACATTTAGTTTTGTCAAATTTAGTATTTAAATTGAATATTCACATTAGTTTTTTTTTTGTTACAAGTTAAATACCCATCCCTTTTCCCCTCCCCATGACTCGAACCCAGGATCTAAGGCCTAGGTAGTGGTGCTCTAACCACTTGAGCTATCCCACTTTGTCTTGAATATTCACATTAGTGATAAACTTATACTCCATTATTTATAAATATAAGATATATCTATATCTAAAAGATAAATATAAATATTTACATCAAATATTTAAGGGATAAAAATAAATATAATATTAATAGATAGATACCTATCTTATTAATATTATATTGTATTGTATTTCTAATAATATTAACTCGACATTGGTGCTAAATCAAAGAGAGATAAATATAGAGAAATGTGTATTTACATTTAAAAGATAAACACAAATATTAAATTAAATATTTAAGGGATAAAGATAAATATAATATTAATAGATAGATACATATCTTATTAATATTATATTTCTAATACGCCCATCAAGATGAAGCATCATTGGTGATTTCAACCTTGTTCACAAGAAGAGACTGAATACGAGGATGGGATCGACAAACGATACATAAGCTACTGTGATAATCGAGACGAAGAACGCCCAACGAACAAAACAAAAGCAGTAGAGGACTAAGAGGAGAAGAATGTGGTCTCATTCTTGATAAGTTGTTAATTTGTTAGGGTAAGTTGTTGCAGAAGAGAGTGAACCCTCTTGAGCGTATGCAACAACTCAAGGAGAAGAAGGAGATTTATCTTCTTGGGTTTGGAAGAAGATGGTCTCGTTCTTGATGAGTTATTTAATTTACTTCTTAGGGTAAGTTGTTGCAAAAGAGGCTCGTTCTTAATGAGTTATTTACTTCTTAGGGTAAGTTGTTGTAGAAGAGAGCAAACCCTCTAGGGCGTATTCAACAACTCGAGAAGAAAAAAAAGATTTATCTTCTTAAGTTTGAAAGAAAGTGATCTCGTTCTTGATGAGCTTTTAATACGTTGGGGGTAAGTTGTTGCAAATGAGAGTGAACCCTCTTGGGTGTCTGCAACAACTCGAGGAGAAGAAGAAGATATGTCTTCTTGGATTTGACACAATCGTATGTAAAGAAGACAAATCATTTTTGGACGAACGTCAGAAACGGGAAGAAGACACGACTCCTTGCGTTAGCATAGGACTTGTCATAGACAAGGTGTGATCATGAGGATCGGAAAAAAACTTTGGTGATGTTTACTTTGGTCTTTGAGTTGAAAACCAAATTTTTAAATCCTAAGTTTTTAAAACCATGATGAATAGTAGTATGTGTGTTTCTTTTGAGTTTTGGAATAGTATAAAATTTTAACTTTAAGATTGAATGAAATTGTATTATTATATTATTATTGGGTGAGATTATAATGATTAATTGATTGTGTAATGATTGAATGTATTATATTAGTGTTAATAGTGTATTATTATAATATTATTATATTATTGTTAAAAAAGATTATAATGATTGAAGTGATATTATATAGATATAACTTTAGGTTAAATCAATATATTTGATTAGGTGATTTTGAGTGAATTTTAAAAAGCAATTTTTAAATCTCTAAATAAAATGGACTTAAAATTTTAAAATTCAAAACCTAATTTTTAAAATCAAAATAAACATAAACCTTAACATAAAGTGTGCAATAACACATGTGTTTTTTTTTTATCTAAAATAAAATAAAAAATTATTTATTTATGAATGGTCGATTTTTTATATTTGGTTGATATGACTGAATTTAATTAACAATATTCACTTGTTATGTAACTTTAAATTCTATAATGAATATAAATTTTATTATGTAGTGTGCACTAACTATTTTGAATTTTTTAAATTTAAAATTTTCTGTTTTTTTCGTTATTTT
Source organism: Galeopsis tetrahit (assembly GCA_963675135.1). Taxonomy (NCBI): domain Eukaryota; kingdom Viridiplantae; phylum Streptophyta; class Magnoliopsida; order Lamiales; family Lamiaceae; genus Galeopsis; species Galeopsis tetrahit. The sequence goes on from OY776131.1 coordinate 66,697,149, forward strand.
AAACTCCGCTAGGGTTAGTGAGGGTTAAGCAAACATTATTAATGATCTATTTAACGATTTCAGCAAAACTGTTTAATATTTCTAGATCGTAAAATTCAACGTTCTCACGCAAAATTTGTCAGGTTCAAAAAGAGATCCTCCCATTAAAAATTAACAATTAATTATAAAACAAGACATACAAATAATTATGGATGAACGAATTTAATGACATAATTCGATTCACAAATATATTAAAAGTATCCTAATAAAAGTAGATCCATCAGTATTTATTAATTCGACTTTTTCAATATTAAGCCAATTAAAGTTATACGGAGTAGCAACTAAACTAAATTAATTAAATAAAAAATCGATTTCGAATTTTTTAATTTCGTTTTACAAAATTGTCAACCGGGCAGATTTGACTTGAATTAAAGATGCGGCAAAAAGTAAAATTCCGCCCAAATCCCAATTTTGAACTCCAACCTGACCGCGTATATTTGATTCGATTCAGTTTTCGATTTCATATCTCCCTATAAATACGCACCAACTGCTGCATTGCCTCTATCTCTTCTTCATTGCGCTCTCTGAAAAGAAGAACAAACCCTAGGAGAATTTTGGTTCAGCGTCTTAGATCTATTTTTCATTCTTAATCGAGGTGATTCAACAGCATTCGATGTTTCTTTCTAGTAACTAGTTGCTATTCCTTTATATATTAATAGTTGCGGTGTTTTTACATCCTTTTGTGTGTTTTGCCAGATGAAAGGGGGAAAATCGAAGGCTAATTCGGTGAAAGGTGACAGCAGGTGCGCGATATATACTCGTCGTGTTTTATTACATATATTTAACCTTTTATTTTTCTACAAAATTTTGTGAAGATTTTCGATGTGTTATTTGCGCAGCATATGAAGTTAGAATTATTCTGTGTCTTGGAGTATTACTTCGGCTTTGATTTTTTTTTTTTAAATCCGTGTTTAAACTTATTCAGTGTTGAGTCTCCGCTGAATGATTAATCTAAATCAGAGTTGAGAATTTGAGATCCGCTGAACGTTTAAACTAAGATCCGCTGAATGATTAAACTAACACGGAGTTGAGAATTTGAGATCCGGTGAATGTTAATTAAACGATGATATTTTATTGCTGCAATAAATATTCTAAGAATGAAATTATATCCTTCTCCTTTTATCTCGGTCCATTAATTTGCCTTTTTTTAACCGAGTAATTATGTTTTATCTATTTTTCTCTATGATAGCTGCGCAAATGCCTATTTTTCAAACGTTTTATTGTTGTCATCAATTGCAGATATTGTTCGAATTCATTAGTTTCTTACATTTTCAGTCCATATTGCTTCCTCTTTAAGTGTATCACATTTATAAATCATTATATAGGCTAGCTCTGTGTATATTTCAATGTATTTCATGTATCTGGTTCTTCCTGGATTTTATTTGTTACAATTAATTAATCAGTTATAAGTAATTTTGAACGGAATATCAGGCTTGCTGTGAAGAAGCAGACTAAGAAGGAGAAGAATGCTGCAAAGGATCCGAATAAACCAAAGAGGCCTCTAAGTGCTTTCTTCGTTTTCATGTATGATTTATTTGTTCGAGTTTCATACTCCACTATTTTGTTATCAGTCTGTTTCCATAACTAAGAGTTCTAACTTATAGGATGTTGTTTATTCTTCAGGGAAGACTTTAGGAAGCAATACAAGGAAGAAAACCCTAACAACAAATCTGTAGCTTCGGTGGGTGGCTAATCTTTCATTTCATATCTCAGTCTGATTAATGTTTTAGTTCTCTTGATGATGTCTGATATAATGAATTGGGATAAAAATAGGTCGGTAAAGCTGGTGGTGTGAAGTGGAAGTCAATGAGTGATGAGGTAATTTTTTCATATGATCTGCATCAAAAGACTAGTTTGATCATTTATTCAGGTTTTCAGTAGTATATAATTGCCATATCTAATTTGACGATGCAAAATTAGGAAAAAGCTCCATTTGTTGCGAAGGCAGAAAAGCGGAAGGCTGAATATGAGATGAAAATGGAAGAATACACCACAAATTTGGTAACCATTTTGTTACTAGTCACCTCTCTATATATTGTTATCACTTCAATCGTTGAAACAGTTTTTATCTATGGTAATAGGCTGGTGGTGGCGGAGGTGATGAGTCTGATAAGTCATCATCAGACAAGTCCAAATCTGATGAGGTAAATGATGGGGAAGTAGAAGACGAAAGTGGAGAGGTGAGTATTTGTTGAGTTTTAATCTTTAGTTACTTGTTAATGACTTCAGCTTAATTTGAATTTGTAGGAAGAAGATGATTAGATGATGAGATATTTTGAAAAAGAGGTTGATCAGCTTAATATCGACGTATTGACGACAATTCGTCAATGCTTCCCCGCCACACCACATTTAGATTTTTGATTTAGTCTCATGAAATTCTAGTTTCTGATCAAATGATATACTATATCTTTGTAGCTTACTTCTCTTTAATTTGTTTGCTCGTTAAGCTCTACTCTAGTGGAGTAATAGATATTGATTGTGAAAATCATTTCGATTTTATTTTTTTAGTTCATATGTTACATCTGATGCCTTGTTTCGCATAGCTTGATTTGCCCCCTACATTCAAAAGCTAGTTCTATAATATTACTCGCACAATATTTGAGCTTTAATTAATGTTTAATAGTAGTATGTTTTTAATTATAAAAATCTGGTGTTCCAATCGTCCACTCACCAACCAACAATTTTCATATTAATTTTTCCATTTCACTTGAAACCCTAATTTCGTATTTGTACCATTTCTCTAATCCTCTTAGATATACAAGGTCTAGATACTTCATTAAAATGTTATATTCACATGGTACTAGCGAACAAAACATATATATACACTGCAAAAAAAAGCATTTTGGCGAGGGCTATATAGGTGCTCGAGTCGAATTTTAGACTGCATCGAACAAAAATGTATGTTTAAACTTATTTGATATTTATGTCGAATCGAACTCAAATGAATTTTTATTGAACAATCACAAATTGAGTATTGAATAATTAGTTTGAATTTTAGTTGTAACTTGTAATTTTTTTACTAATGAATCATACTCTATTATTTACCCAATCTCCAGTGCCTTTTTTTTTTTTTTACTAATGAATCATTTAACCACTTTTTTTCTCCTCCTTTCTTTTTCTTTCTTTCTCTCTCCCCTCAAACTTTTTTTAACTGTCTTTTCTCTTCTCCTTCTTTCTCTCTCTCATGTAACTCTCTTCTCCTTTCTCCCTCTCTCCCCTTTTTTTTTTCTATATCTGTAACCACAACTTATTTAACCGAAAATTTCGTCGGAGAAGACGATGGATATCGCCGCGGTAGAGTGTTTTCCGACTAGAGCGAGGGAGAATATGGAGATGACGATGGATATCGCCGCGGTAGAGTGTTTTCCGGCTAGAGCGAGGGAGATGGAGAATAGTGGAAGACATCGGTGGTGTTTGGTGTTGGGAGCCTGAAGAAGAAGATTGTAATTTTTGGTAATTTTGTTAGTTTTGATTTATTATTGAAAAGTGGAAAATTTATTATTGAAAAGTGGGAATTTTTGTTATTGAAAAGTGGTAAATTTATTATTGAAAAGTGGTAGATATTAGTTACTGAAAAGTGTAATTTTTATTATTGAAAAGTGGTAGATATTTTAACTGAAAAGTGTAATTTTTATTATTGAAAAGTAGTAGATATTTTAACTGAAAAGTGTAATTTTTATTATTGAAAAGTGGTAGATATTTTAACTGAAAAGTGTAATTTTTATTATTGAAAAGTGGTAAATATTTTAACTGAAAAGTGTAATTTTTATTATTGAAAAGTGGTAGATATTTTTATTGAAAAATGTTAATTTTTGTAATAATTGTAGTGTTAAAATTATTTTAATTAAAAAAAAAGATAATTTAGGTCACAAGGTTTCAGACTTGTGACCCTGTTAGACATGTGCATTAGTATGCACGTGCACACTATGCACAGGAGACCAACTCTTGAATAAATTTTATATGCACAAGATGCAGGTGTACACACTTTTTTAACCGCCTCCTTTTTTCTCTCCTTTCTTCTTCTTCTTCTCCGCACACACTTTTTTCTCTACAGATCTATGCCCTTCTCCTCCGCCTGGTCCACGAGTACGACGACAGATCTATGCCCTCCTCCGCCGAATAGATCCGCCTGATTGGAGCGGAGGCTGGTGGTGACTGCCCGGGGCTTGCGGAGGAGCACGACAGTGCTGAACATGGTGCTTGAGAGTTGAGAGGATCGTCATTGATGAAGAAGAGAGAGTGAGGGAACGGACTTCGACAGATCATCCGGCGAGCAGGGGCGGCACGACTAGGGCTCCTCCATAGCGGCGGTGGTTATAGATCGGCTAGGCAAAACTTGTAATTCAGCGTGAATAGGTCGAAAAAAACGCAGAAGGTATCAACGTTGTTTAGCGGTGGGTTTATTTGTTCTGTCATTGTTGAGATTTTGTATGTATTGTTGCTTTGCTGTACTACAACTTGAGAAAAAGTTTCTTATTGATTTCTACCATGAAAATAAGAGATATTTTAGACATCAGAAATTATAACAGCAGAAATTTTAGTTTTATTTTTACTTTTAGAGTTAATTAAGATTCCAATTATTTGAAAAGTGGTAATTTTATTACTGAAAAGTGGTAACTAAAAGTGGAAATTTTGTTATTGAAAAGTGAAAATTTTATTATTGAAAAGTGGTAACTATTATTAGTGAAAAGTGGAAATAACTCGAACTTGTGACGTTGTACTTATACAAAACACTTGTGACCACTTGGAGAATAGTTATTTTATTGTATAATTCTGTCTTTATTAATACATAAAGGGTCTTCATGTGCATTAGTGTGCACTTGCACACTATGCACAGGAGACCACAGGAGACAACTTTTGTTAAAAATATTATCATTTTTTTACAAACTAAGATTTAAAAAAAATATATGAATTATCCTATCCAAAAAATTTCAAAAATAAACATCAATTTTAAATTAGTCCTTGTAGAGAAACACGACACGTTAAGTATAACGCCGACCTCGTAAGATCCAAAGTTTGGATAAGGTCCATAAATATCTCTAATTCTTTATCATTTATCTCTCCTTGTGCCCAAGAAACAGTCTGCATGTACAATAGTAGTAATGTATTTACACCTGTCACAAATAATAAAATAAAAACTAATGTATACTCATTCTTCATTTATTTTCTACGTATTTATTTAATACTATATGCTTCTTTTTGCTGAATAGTCAATTCACACGTCAAACGGTTCCCAGATAATTTTAGTGGCTGCTAAATATATAATCTCCTTAATTCCTCTTCAGCTTCTGGATATTTCTTCAAAGTTGCACTGGAAACTTAACAAATAAATCAACACTCTATGTATGTTGATATATATCCAAAAAAAGGTGTCGCACTATTTGAGTTTGTAAATTGTAAGATTCCGTTTCTTCTATTTTTTCTGGCCTAGAAATTCTTTTTACCAAAATATTAGTAACTATTTGTATGTCGATTTTTCCATGTGACATGTGTATATTCTAGATTTATTTTGAGCCTCTGGTTTGCTTCAGAGAATGAATTTTATTAGTTTGAAAGGGATTTTTGGGGTAATTTATTTTTTTCGTTGCTATGTATAGCTACAAACTTCCACTTTCTCTTCACTCTGTTTTCCCCTTTTTCATTGGGAGTAATTTCTAGGGATTGCCCTAATATTTGGTTTGCCTTTTCCATTTCGAGTGATGTTTGATATTCTTGCATTTAGAGTTTCAATTGAGTTCAATTTTCGACAAAATTAGTTCCACTGTATATATAATTACTGGTTGAATCAGAAATTAGGCTTGTAATTTCTGTTCCTCTCATATGCGAGAATTTCTCATATTGAAGAAATAATTATTGCTATGAATTCCTGCAAGAGGTCAGGTTTTAGTTTCTCGTTTCAATTTAATTCCTTCCAATCTGAGATGTTATGTCAACGATCGGCATAGCTAGTTTGTTCAACATATTCAAATCTTTTTGTATTCCGGTTAATTTTCTGAACAATAATTATCATGTTTATTCAGATCTGGGTTCCTCAGTTCATTCGCATCAATGTCCTTGAAACAATCTTGTGCAGAATAAGTTACTAAGGATGGAGAATTCTCACGAGTTTCACAGCAACGGAAATCTAACCGATCAGAGCCTGCAGATCATCAGGCATCCGTCGTACCCATCTTCCGGAAGATTCTCACTCCATTGGTTCGATACACGAGTTTTCTATGTTAGAATCAGCAATTTCATAGTCGATGATTCAACCCCAGAATATCTCACCCTAAACCACATGCCCATGAGCCCAGACACTGTCCTTGAAGTGAATGGAGTTCGTTGCCCGATCGATTCAGAAGGGGTTTCGTGCATTCTTAGACGAGACAGGGTTGATAAGAAATCAGAAGAGGCCACATATGTTAGTACAGATGGTATTAGATTCACAGGGAGTGTGAAATTTGAGGTGTTTGATAAGGAGGATCTTGTGATCTCTGGGGACTTAGAAATGTTGAGCAGTAATGGATATGTTGCTGAATCGAACAATTCTGTGAGAAAATGGAATATGAATTGTGAATCAGTGATTAATGCTGGTACTGGATTTCTGAAAGGGAAACAGATGATGGGTTCTGAATCTTCATCGCCTACCATTGAAGTTTATGTGGCAGGTTGCTTCTCAGGGACTCCCATCATATTAACCCAGACTTTGCAACTTAGTCCCCGAAAGAAGCATAGAAAGGGCATGTTAGACTCGATTCCGGAGAATGGTGCTTCTGAATCCCATGAAGATGTTGCCTCTGGGCATGATCTGCAGGTAATAAAGTTTGATTTATGGTGTTTTTTCTGATATATGCAAAATCTGTTGTTTTGCTTGCTTACACTTGCTTGATCAGAAGCCTCTTTTACCACACATTTATTACGCTAACACTCCCTGTGCTTTCTGAATTAGTTTAGATTTATTAAATTTGCTTATATTATATGTATTTGAATCATCAATTTCCCTATTATTATCATGTCTATTGAACGTTAAGGACTTAAGTTCTAGATTAGTGATAGTAAGAGTCTGTTTGGCTAAGTTGTTTCAAGAGCTTAAAGATGTACAACTTTTAAGTAATTTATACGTTGTTAAAGAGGTTGGCTAATAAAACTTATAAGTTCTTTGATAATTAGAGAGATTTTTTTTCTTTTAATGTTAATCTAAAATCATTTGGAGAGTAGGGGTGTGAGGTGGGGTGAAAGCTTATAAGCTCAGCCAGACACCCTCTAACTCTAAGCTAAAATTGATTATCAATGTTGTCGTAATTGGAGGAAGTTTCCATTGAGACAGACACCTGTAATGTATCTTTTATTTAATTATCTAGAAAGCATTGTTCTTAATCGTGAAAAGTGATTAAAACCCTTCAATAATTACTTCTGATTAAATAAACGTTTTCTTTCACTTCTTTGTATCAAACTTAACCTCCTTAATTGTAGATACAATGAAAAAGGAATAAAAATACAAAGGGGGCTAGAGCCTTCCTAACCAGATTAAGGCACTTTTACATCAGTTTCAAAATTTTTATCATTCTTTAGGGCAGCTCCAATGGAGATAAATTGCATTAGGAAAAAGGTCATTGAGGAGTCTTGGGTAAAAGAGATATGAAAAATTGAGGTAACAGTTCTTAACTTGGAGAAAAGTTAACCGAGAGAGAGAGAGAGAGACCCTTTAAAAAGGTGATATTTGTTGGTAAATGGTTGGGGAAGAAAAAGTATAAATGGTTATGAGTTTTAACTTTTGATGTGTTGTTGATGTGGCGATGACATGTCGATTTAATTTATCTAAAGTGAGAGAGATGATTGGAGATACCCTAAGATACTTGATTTTCTGGATAAGTTTCCATCTCCGTAAAACAAATTATGATAATATGAGACATACTCCTGATTGATCTTATCTTCCACTGTGGATGTTTGCTTGCTTCCTCTAGTGAAACATGTTTCGTTGTTGGGACTAAATGGACTGAATCGAGGCTAGTTGTAGGAATATAATCTTATCCTCAACGTGCCATGAGGTATGGGCAGGCACATTTTTTGAAGAGATAGAGTGATCTTTTCATTTTAATTGTCTCATATGTTGATCTTTTTTCTGCTGAAAACTGACATGCATGATGGGCCTTCATCACAAGAACTAGGTAGGTAACCTCAATCTGGGGGGCCCCTTGCTCTCTTGGGGGCCATTTTAGTTTTAAGATATGCCAGTTGAATCTGCATTGAGTGTTCATTCACCATTCACTCACAAACACCCATTCATTCGGGTATGTGTGGAATAAGGATATTTAAATATATAGTGTCCTACACATGTTATACTTGACTTATAATATTGAAATGAGACCATGATATCTAAAAGATAATAAGTTGGCAACCTAGGGGTGATAAATTTATGGAGATTTCTGGCCCTCATTGGAAGTTTGATTACTAAACACGATTTTCAGTTGCTCAAATATGCTGGCTGCTGGATATATCCTGTGTTATTAATTAATTAAAAAAAATCTATATTCACATTGTCTTCGTGTATATACTACAAATCTCAATAGTGAGACTTGTTTTGGCCTTTCAGCTCTCAGAATACAGCAGATACAAACCCGAAAACGAGCATGAATATGACATGTACTGGAGACAGACAGAATTTATTGAAGGTGAAGATGGGGAGCTTTCGTGGTTCAATGCCGGGGTTAGAGTGGGTGTCGGGATCGGCCTCGGAATATGCCTGGGAGTGGGAATCGGAGTTGGTTTGCTGGTTCGTACTTACCAGGGCACCACACGGACCTTCAAGAGACGGCTTATGTAGTGGGTATAATGGTCATTAAGCATGCAATTTTATTCCAAATCGGAATTTTCTTATTTTTGAACTTTTAACTATGTTCCTGAATATATAGAAAAAATAATAACAACATTTCCAGAGAGTGTGAATATTCATGGTGTGCGAGTGAAGAGTTGTTACTTTTTTTTTTTTTTTTTTTTGTTTATAGGAATATGAGAGTGAGTGATGGATATTCATTATTCAGTGGACAGATGTTGTAGACTCCGCCTCTCTGTAAGTAACATGTTTTTTCTGTTCTAATACCCATGCATTAAACTTGAGCTTTACTACTTGCAAAATAATGAGTATTTTAGCATATCTGTTTAGATTGAAATGTGATACTAACTTTAACTAAAATAGTCAAATGTTCTCAAACATTATTTACACTTTACCCACTAAACCTAACTCTCAACCCTTCAAGCAAACCAAACCTTACAGTATATAAAAACAAGCAAACTTTTGTTCCCAACTTCTTTTTAGTCACCAAATTGTAGAAAAGATATTTGATTTTGCTTATTTTGTAAGAATATTTATGAGAATTCTCAAGTATTAAATGAAACGAATGAAATGTTAAATAACCTCAACGTAGATGGAATGGAAGGAAAAAAAGTAGGAATAGGAATATAAGTAAAATAGACTAAAGCATCAAACTAAAAATTGTAATATATTCGAGTCCAATTCAATAACACATAACTTTCATTGATAACAAAATTTGAATTTTATGCAAAATATAATTGCATGATAGATAATAAAAGAGAAATTATAGAAGCATATATTATAACAATGCAAATAATTGATTGAAGTTATTGTAGGTCCATGCATTTGCCTCGAAAACTAGTGCTTCGTTAGAGCTTCAGGTACTTGAGGTCCTGCGAGCATATACGAACACAAAATTAACTTTTAAATTATTTATTTCAAGATTGAACAAATTAAAAACACACACACATTTTCATGAAATTAATTTCGAGGTGAAAAAAGTGACATTTTAATAATACCTTTCTTAAGAAATATAATTTGGCAAAGGAACTCTCCCAGACTCTATGAGTTCTATGTCATCAAGAAGCACTTGGTAGTGAATCTCCACTTCTTCCACGGTCTTTCCACCACCCACTGCCTCGGCCACCTTTTGCCAACGATCCGGAGTGTCCTGGTTATATACGACCAAGGCAGTTTCAAATAGCTTGTCTTGATGCCATGTCCAACTCGAGCTAGACTCCATTTGATCGTCTTAGTAACCTATTGTAGCCAACTATGATATGCAGATATGTGAGACAATGGGTGATCTGGATATATATATTGCTTGGAGCAGTGGTAGGTTAGGGGGAGCTGGAAGTCATTGCTCTATTTCCATTACAAGAATAGGAGTATAAGTTTAATTGCGGTTCAAATTTTTTTTATCTGAAAACGTGATTTCAACACTAGAGATAATGAAGATAAGTATAAAATAATAATAAAAATAAAAGGCACGGCTTGCGGATAAGTAACTTTTTTATAAATAGAAAAAAAATCTCTAAATTTAAACTTTTTGCTTCTTGCACAACGTGGAATTACATCTATCAAATTACTTTATTATTAATTGATTGAACTGCTAACTCAAAATAATAGTAGGGGTAAAAAAATCAGTACCCCTGGAGTTATGATCAATGCCATGGTTGAGAAAGGGTTATAAAAATTCATTAGTGTTGTTCAAACCAACAAAGTGCATCTTTTCTAGTGCTCACTTTGAAAGAACTCTGAGATTAAGATTAAGCGCGTTTGACCTAAAGCAATTCATGATGGATGAACCCATGTGAGGTTTTCAGGGTACATGTTGATTTGTGAGGACTATAAATTTAATAGTTTGATTAGATTTCAAATGTATAGTGTTGGTAGGAACAAAGCCGGGGAACTCAGTTGATAGTCCAGGAATTAGCTAATCACATGCAATAAAAGAAAACTACTTTGTACATAAGTTAGCATCTAAGTTGGTTAACTGAGTATTTAGATGAAGAACAGGTCTTCAATATATAGTTGTTGGTTCCAAGTGGAAGAAGGTCTGGAGGGATGAAGACCTTCCGTATAAAGAAATTCTACACTTAAAAAACCTTTTTAGCCATTGTCAGAATTTTAGAAAATAACCAAAATAAATTTTTACGTACTCTAGTTGTAGACTACAGAGTCGACAATTGGATTTGTACAGCTTAGAAACTTTGAATGGGCGCCTCTGCTGATCAAAGTTAAGTATCCACTTTTGAAATGGTGCAATTTTAACAACTTGATAATTTCTTAAAGAGTAAACAACCAAGAACTTAGTCTACAACCGAGGTTTTTCACAAGTAAATTAATTTGTCACGTATTTAAGTAAATAATGAAATAAGAATGATACATGCACATCAATATATAGTTCAGAGGTTTTAATAATCGTCATACGTCCAATGTTACACACTCATGTCAATTTTCACTAGATCGGATTATTGATTACATCTTGTTGAGAATCTTAGCAGCATCAGTCTAAAAAATAATATTGTAGATCTCTCTTCAAGATTTGCATTCTCCTTATCATTCATTGAGCCTGAACCTGAAGATTGGGCACTGTTACTGCTCTCCTAAGATAGCAGCTTCACATAGTCTCTCGCATACTTGAAAAAGGTTTCATAGGTTTCACTGTCTGCTGCATAATACCAACAGTAATGGCGGCAAAATAAAGAGCAAAAAGAGAATCCAGGTGGAGTCGAACCACCAACCTCTCAATGCACCAAGGCAATTGAGCGCTCTACCCGTTTTGAGCTTTCTGGATCCACACCAACCAAAACCAAATCATTATTTCTATATATTACTAGTAAAATAAGACAACGCAACCTTGCAGAAAAAACTTCCCTTTATTTTGAGACATGCAAGCAAACCTGCCACTTCAAAATGAATTTGGGCTAAATAGACTACCATTTATGCAATTAACCAGACTTTATATATAATGTGAAAAATGTTTACAAGATTATTAATTATAATCTAAAACTTAAAATTTTATTAAATGTAAAATCAATATATAAATTCAAAAGATACACACAGGCAGATCTAAAAATGTCAAATTTTTAACAAGCTATTAAAATTCCGAGCTAAAAAGACTCGGATTGGATTGGAGAGTCAATTTTGTGACAAAAGATTTACATTGAACTTCAATTTTCATTTATCTATATCAATAAGGATCCAATTTCAAAAGAAACCAAAAAAGTTCATCTGAAACAAGTTGGTTATGACACAAGAGAATAAGTCATGTGAAGTTCAGGCAGAATTTTTTATCTAAATAAAAACTCGGGCGTATGAGATAACTGAACAAAATTTGAACACAAATATCAAGCTGTCCGCCCTGGCAGAATTCGAAGGGCAAAAGAACCAATTACACAACTTCACAATTATAAAACCAATAAGACTCTGACCACGGTCACACTGCTTCACTGTATAAGCAAAAGAAACCAACAAAAACAAGAGAATAACACTAAAACAATGGAGAAGAATCAAAGGAACATATTGAAATGGGAAGAATAAAAGGAACAAAAACTAGAGGATAACACTAAAACAATGGACAACCGAGTTTACAACCTAATGTACTGAACAAGATTCTTCCCATTGGAATCGAACTTTGGATGGAAATAGCAACTGAAGAAGTAAAACTATTGAATTGCAGCTGAAGTATTAGAGTAATCCAGATTAGGAACGTACCATCAAAGCAGAGGAATAAAACCTGGTCAAAAACATAATTCAATCCTTCCAGGCAACTAAAATACAGAAATAATAGCATCTATTGAAACCTTATTGACTCCATCATCTCCAGCAGTGAGCATACTTCAGGTTCGATTGGCACCTTCTAGACTTCCATCAACTCCAGCAACTAACATATGCCAATTCACGCAAAATATAATTCATCCCAACAACATATCAATTACAAACAACATGCCCTTTGTCCACTACTACATTACACAAGGAAGTTCCTAACAACATGGGCTGAACATGAAATTGCCATTTATCAATAGTAGAAATTGCAAATGAAGAAAACAGAAAACTTCAATCTAGTCTAAGTTGTATAACACCAAAAATGTAAAGCACTCTACATTGTTAAACTATTGGCACCTGTTAATTCAAGATCAAGTAAATTTGCAGAGAACAAATCACCTATAAAAGTTTCAAATATTCTAGCCGCTCCAGTTGATAGTTGAATACATCTCATTTGCAGAAACCCTTTATGATCTATGATCTCCAATTAGATTCGAGTGAACATAGGACTCAAAATTGCATATAGGTGTAGGTAATTTTATGAATTGGAAGTAAACTGCGTATGTTAGCTATAACAACTTTCATCGATATTGAATTGTAACAAGATAATGACTAGCTCCCTCTTGTGATTCTGCATGAAGCAATTAAGAATTATGCATGGAAAAGTTATACCTTATTGCAGTTGGTGATACTGAAAACCACTGTATTAAAGCTTGATCATCGTGATTTGGTGTTCATTTGAACTAACGACTCAACAGCGCATGCTTGATACATTTGCCTAATGCTGAACTGTAGTGCAAAGAGACAGAAAGAGAAGGGGCAACACACAAGGGGAGAGTTGGGAAAATCCACATGCCATTGATGACAACTCAGATTGGATTCAAGTGAACATAGGATTCAAAATTGCATGTATGTGTCTGTAATTTTATAAATTGGAAGTAACAGCATATGTTAGCCAACAACTCTTATCGATATTGAATTGTAACAAAATAAAATTTAAGACGGCAGCCCATTACTCATATACGAACTTAATGAAAGAATCTAGCATCTCTTGTGATTCTGCAGAAACCAATTAAGAATTATGCATGAAAAGGTTATACCTTATCGAAGTTGGTAGAATTGAATTCCTCTGTATTAAGGCTCGATGACAGACTTCTCCCTGCTTATCGTGATTTGTTCTTTATTTGAAAGAGTCATTAGCGCATGTTCGATACATTTGCCGAATACTGAACTGTATGTGCAGAGAGAGGGGAGAGGAGGGGAGGGGAGAGGAGAGAGAGAGAAAGGCCACACACAAAGAGGGAGAGTCAGGCAAAACCCTGTACCATCTCCCCCCCCCAAAACAAAAAATAAAATATTATTGAGCAGCGACCAGCCATGCGAGCGCACCCATCATGGCAATGGTCCATAGACACAACTTTTGTTTTCTAACTTTTCCCTAACATCACTTTTACACGACGAAGCAAACGCAAATAAACAAAGATTCAACTACACTTTGTACATTCTTTTTAACATTACCCGAGCCTTGCATAATAAGCTTCGAGAAATCGTTCCCGATAATCCAGAACAGAGGAGAATCACCATTAGCTTAACCGGATCGTTTGAGTGTGCACCAATCCTAATCAGAAACCTAAATGATCAAACATAACGAAATACAATCAATAATTGTATCAGAAATCAATATATATATATATATATATATATATATATATATATATATAAATAAATATTCGTCAGATGTGTCATAAGAACCTCCGTAAACGAAACGATCTACGAAGAGAGAAAAGTTTCTTAACAAGAAGAAACAGAGAACTAAGGGCATGTGATGATAATTAAACTTAATAAATTTTAAAGCATAATCTACCCTTAATCTAAGTTATCAAACAACCAATAAAAATGATATATAGTTGATTTAATCTAAGCTATCGAACATGGCCTAACAGAGAATTTAATACTAATATATATCGAAGTAAAACTAACAGAGAACTATACAGATGAAGATATGCCATAACTATTCAAATCGGCCGACAATAGGCAGATTAAGCAGCTGGATCATTGATCAGAAGCCCCGGCGTCAAATCGGCCGAAAATCGGTAAAAGAATTCAGCTAAACGGCAGATAAAACAGCTGCAAATCGAAACGTCCAGGTCCAAAACCAGAACGAATACCATCTCTCGACATTTTGACAGAAGAAAAAACAAAAGGATAAGCAGGAAAAATTTAAGCAGATACACGAAAAGCTGAGGCAAAGAGAAACCGCCTCATACGCAAGGTGTGAATGTGATTGGGATTTTTATAATGAGGGTGAGGTGATCCAAGGGCTGAAATAGAGTCAGTTGAGAATATTTCGACGGTCAGAAATTCATGTATGGCGTGGAATTTTATACTCCACAAATTTGACCATAAAGGTCATGTCCATCCGTATAGGCCTAGAAGAAAGATAGCCCAAAATTGAATACTCCAAAGGGTTTGGCTATATACCCCTCCAGCTTTGTTAAGGGGCAAAGTTTTCTCTAGTAAAATTGGGAGAGGTTAAGTGTGTGCTGATACATCTGATTAATAAAGTGTGAGGAGATACAATTTTTAAGTGGAAAAAGACCATTGGGCCTTTAAATTTCCTTCCGCATAATCTGTAAAAAAATCAGTCACATCAATCTGCAACTAGATCCCTCTCACTCCACCCTTTCAATTCCAATTCATTTTCCACATTATCAATTCCCACTATTACCAAGTTTTTTAAATTTAGTTTTTAATTTATATTTTATTAAATTTTTTAATTCAAAATTGATTTTAAATTTTGTTTCTCTCTCACTAGACGAATTATTTTTATTCAATTTTTTATTTATATTTTATTCAGTTTTTACTTAAAAAATTTATTCAATTTTTTTTAATTCTGATTTTCATTGATTTTTTTTTTTAATTTTAAGTAAAAAATATTTAGTTCAATTTTTTTATATAAAAATATTTATTTGATTTAGAAAATAATATGTATAACTCATACATACATAATCAGTATGTCAAATTATATTGAACATCGATATATACATTAAATATAATTAAATATTGAATATCAATATATATTCAATAAATATATATATATATTGAACATCAAAATATATATGTATATATATAAATTGAATATGGACATATATATTGAACACCAATATATATTGAATATAATACAATATTGAATATCACATAATACTGAATATCAACATCTATATTGAATATCGACATATATATTAAATATTGAATATATATTAAAATGTAGACGGCAGGTTGAACCCTGCAGATCCTAATCTCTGAATTTTTTTGACAAATCATGTCTGGGATGGACTCTCAAATACACAATCTGATTAATTTCAAAGTGCAAAGACTGATAATGTAATGTTTCATAAACGTTTACAGACAAAAACCTCATATGTTTGTAAAGGGGGCTGTATCCAAAAAGTTGATCCAAAACCCGGGGGTGAAGAGTTGATCCAAAACCAAGATTTACAAAGATGAAAAGTCAACTCTATAAACATTGTAAAAGCTAATCTATCCTCATACTTCACATTACTATCTGAGGAGAAGTCACAACCCTATTTCAAGAGCCGCCACAGCATCCTCGGCTTTTAAAAAAAAAAAATACTCCATCAGTCCAATTTTACTATTCTCAGTTTTCTTTTGAGTTGTTTATAATGTTCATTCTTTTTTATTTTTATTTATAAATAGACCCCACAACACTCCATCGTATAAAAAAAACCTACTTTACATGATTGACGACGAGCGTCAGGTGGGGGACAAAAAGAATTAGGTTTAGGGTTTAATTTAAAAGGGGGGAAGTGTATATATAATAAGTCTAAATTTTTGTAATGTCCTAACCCTTCATAAATTTAATTTTAAATATTAAAAAAAAAAATCAAATTCACGCCCAGTGGGACTCGAACCCACAATCGCCTGATTAGAAGTCAAACGCCTTATCCATTAGGCCATGGGCGCTTATTTTATTATTAAATACAATTAATTTATATTTATTATTTAAATTATCTCAATAAAATTCAAATTAGCTATAATAAAATTACATAGCAGAGATAAACAAATCCAACGTGGAAAAACAAAGTAAAGGGAAGGAGGAGTCTCAATACACCATGGCAATTGAGTACATAGCAGAGATAAACAAATCCAACCTGGAAAACAAAGTAAGGGAAGGAGGAGTCTCAATGCACCATGGCAATTGAGCACTCTACCCGTTTTGAGCTTTATGGATCCACACTAACCAAAACCAAATCATATTTCCACTACTAGTAAAATAACACAACGAAAGAAAGCAGCCAATTCCTGAATAATTTTGGCCTAAATAGATCACCGTTATTATGAGTCTATGACCCAAACACCAGACTTCTTACGAACACCACTAAGATCATGGTATACCCAATTTCATGTATAGAATTATAACACTTTTATATGTTGCGTCAAAAGTAAATTACACATATTAATTTATGCTTCTACTTCTCAATCACGAGGTACAATTATTACCAGTGACGGAGCCAGGAAATTTCGTTAGGGGGGCCCGATTATCATTACTTTAAAAATAAAATAATACGTACTTATTATACTTATCAAAATTTTACATGATAAAATTGTTAATACATTTCATTAAATTAAATTGAACAAGCTAACTTTCATTTTATTTTGAAGTTTTGATAGTTCGATTCAAAATTAAACATTTTATTAAAAAAACAAGCTAACTTTCTTCTTCGGTTGTAAATGTCTTTTAATTAATACATTAATGTGTTCCAATACTCTATTATTTGCACGGTTTGATCGGCACAATTTTTAAGAAAAGTGGATTTAGTGATTGGTGAATAAAGTATGAATATTTTGGGTGATTTGGTGAGGGGTAAAATAAAATGTATGCAAAAATGAGTGATAATTTTGAAAATAAAATGATGTTGGGAGGATATTAATTTTGTTGAGTGTTTTCATATTAAGAATGTGCAAATAATCTTTTGACGTCCCAATAAAAAAAGTGTGTAAATAATTACGGAACAAAAGTAGTATATATATAAAAAAAAAATTGGTGGGGGGCCACTGGGCCCCCTGACCCCATTGTGGCTCCGCACCTGATTATTACTATTCCCTGATTATTACTATTTCAAAGTCCCACTATTCACATGAAATCACATTATCTATTCATTCAATCATTAAATTAATTAGTATAAAAAAAAATTTGATCGGACAATAAAGGTATTTTATTAAAACAGAAACTGCAGGCCACAAGGAGTGACCCCAGTTGTCAAATACAAGTTCGGAAATTAAAAACTTACACTTGAAATTATACCAAAATGACTATGGAATAAGTAACAGTAGCCAATCCAGCCTCTTAGACCACCAGGACCCTTCTAGGTGAATCAATCCATTCTGCTAACAAGACTCCAGGGCTTATATACTTCTTACCAACCATCCAGCTCCATAGTCTCGAAATAATTTCTTCAGTCGTCTTTTTCTCCGTGCTATCGTCGTTCTTGGAGATCTTTGCATTCCTCCTCTTCCATAGGGACCAGGCTACACATTCCCAGATACTTACGGCTATCGTTTTGCCCCTTTTTCCTTTAAGCAATCTACTAAAGTGGAGTAGATTAATTAAGGGATCCATGGACATCACAGTTTGAATACCCAGACATTTTACAACTCCCATCCACACCTGATGCGCTGCTTGGCAATTAAATAAAACGTGGCTCACCGTCTCCTCTTGATTTGTGCAGAATTCACAGTTTACATTCTGATCTGCAGGTAGAGCTCCTCTTCTTCTCAAATTAGTTCTTGTAGGCAATCTGTTTAGTATACATCTCCAAGCATGAATGCTTACTTTTGTTGGAGATATCTTGTTCCAAATTAATCTAAAGCCCTCTTTTTCCTCTTCGCTTTGGCTGTGTGCGTCTTTCTCCTTGGCAAGCCACTCATATGTCGTCTTTGCCTCGTAAATAGCTTTCGTATTTGGTTTCCACCTCCACTTGTCCTCCACACCCTGTTTTATCTTGAACCTGTTAATCACAACCAACAACTCATTAAGCATGTTAATCTCCCTTTCTCTCAACACTCTTCTCCATTTCCATTCCCACACCCATACCCCATCCATCCATGACCCCATATTACCAATCAAGCTCTCCCTATCTAGACTAAGCTGAAAAAGTCTCTCAAACTTGGATTTAATGTCCCCCTCATCTATCCACAACCCCTCCCAGAACCTAGTACTCAACCCATTCCCAATTTCTCTCTTAATCCCATTCGCGAACCAACCCCCCGACTCCCCACCAACTGCTCTAACAACCATTCTCCACCACCCTCTAAGTTTCCTGCCTCTCCTACACTCACTAGACCCCAAGCCCAGGCCCCCCGATTCACCAAACTTAGACCTAATGACTCTAGCCCATAATCTGCTCCTCTCATGTAAGAACCTCCATAACCACTTTCCTAGCAACACTTTATTAAACCGTTCCAGATCCCTAACCCCAAGCCCCCCCAAGATTTTTGATTTGCAAACTGATTTCCATTCCACCCATGAAATTTTGTTATTTCTCTCATCCCCCCCCCCCCAGAAAAAGGATCTCTGAAGTTTAATTATCTCTCTAATGACCTTCTTAGGCGCATGATAAGTTGATAGATAATACATCGGCATCGAGGATAAGACTGCGTTTACTAATGTAAGACGACCCCCTATCGAAAATTTGGCATCCTTCCACTTGCTCAATTTGCTTCGTATTTTTGATAATACATATCCCCATTCCCCATCCGTATTATGGCCAGCCCCCACCTTGAGCCCCAAATACGTGAACGACGTCTTCCCCACTTTACAACCTATTTCTCCGGCTGCCTCTGTGATTCTGTGTTCTTCAGCATTAATCCCAATCATCTGGCATTTCCCTAGGTTGATTCGCATTCCAGTGACCAAGTGGGTTATTTTCAGAAACCTTCTAAGGAATTAATTAGTATAAAATTATCAAGTTTAATAGATGCAAACAAATTTTAAGAGGTTAATTTTTATAGAGTATTTCTCTAACTTTAAACAATAGAGTTTTTCTCTAGCTTTAAAAGGGTGGAATTGATTCCCCGAATTAGACTGTCCTTGAACCGAATATCGAGACTTTAAAAAAATCAAGTTTAAGAGATGTATAAAATCATCAAAATATGAGCTGGCCATGAGCAATCCGACCACACAAAAAAACCAGCTCAATGTAGGTGTACACCTATTATTTTATAAATAAAATATGCTCAAGCAAATAATTAAAATAATTGAAGGAAGAATTCCATTATCGCTTGAGCAGCCTCAAGTTAAGAGACCATTTTACAAAAGTCAAATTTTAGGACTCAATTTTTAGTTTCATCTCATTTCAAGAAAGAAAATTGAATCCTAAAAAATAAATTGCTTATGTATTCACAAAATAAAACAAAACGAGCTACCCCGCACGTTTCTCTCATGATTTACACATTTACAAAGCACCATTTCAAAATTAATTGCAGATTGCCACATAATAGCTACCCAATCTTGCGTTATTATTCTGTATACTTATATATATACAGTATTATTTTATCTCTCACCATCTTTTATTTTATTATATTTTTTAATCAAAACAATAAAAAAAAATTACAGTGAAACGAGAGATTAATTTTTCTTACTTATGCATGTGCCCCAACTATAAAAAAAACGCATAGCAAGGAACTAATTAATTTTCAACAGAACAATCAAGGAACTAATGATTGAATGAATTTAAATCCCCGATTATCTTTAAAGCTGAGTAGATTCTCATTTATGGGTTTTAAAGCAGAGTAGATTCTCATATTAAAATTTTCAACAGAACAATCAAGGAACTATATACTTAAATCCCCGATTATCTGAAAAGAAAACAACTGCCTCAAAGCGTATGCTACTTTTTTGTTCAAATTATTTCATGTATTTGTACACAGAACTACGTAAATAAATTTAATCATTTAAAAAAAAAATTAGAGTGAAACACTATAATGCTAAACGTTTACAATTTTTTACAGTGCGTGCAAGCATAAGTTAGAAAATTTACAAAAAAACAATAACCCTTTCAGCAAGACGTTTTGGGACAACCTGAAATGAATTTTACATGATCGTTTGACTGTATTTTGTAAGGACTTTCAACTGTGGCTGTATTTTACAACTTCTACATTTTATAAGGAGGAAACAAACCATGCATACTACTCAACTATATGAGGAAAAACAAAAAAACTAATAGTGGGAAAGAATAAAAAACATATCATTATGACAGCATGGTTTAAAGTTTAAACCCCAAATGCAATTGTATTACTGAACAAGATGCTTCCCCTTGTGATTGAGCTTGGATGGAAATAGCAATTGATGAAGTAAAAATGTTGAATGGCGGATGAAGAATTAGAATAATCCTAAGCAGAAGGATAAAACTTGGTTAAGAACATAATACCATCTTTGCCGACTACTGATAAATCTGAACATCATTTCCAGCAGTGAGCATGTTTCAGTTTGATTGGAGAAGCTTCTTGGTTTTCATTATCTCCAACAACGAGCATGCTTCAATCGTGAACATCCCTAAGTTGGCTAGGCAAAATATGCCTTTTCTCCACTACAAGATTTACACAAGAACTTCCCCCCAACCATTATGAGCTGAACTTGAAATTACTACCATTTATCAATAGTACATTGCAAACACTTCAATAAAGAAATTAGACAACCTCCTCGATCCAGCAATGACACCAAAATTATATAATATTCTGCATTGTGTAAAAGTAAATTTGCTGAAGAGAACAAACCACCAAAAAAAGTTAACAGAGTCAAACCGCACCAATTGGATTGCAAATTGCAATGATAAACTTGACATCTCATTTGCAGGAACCTTTGTAATATTATATGTGTCTGTAATTTTATAAATTGGAAGTAACAGCATGTGTTAGCCAACAACTCTTATCGATATTGAATTGTAGCAAGATAAAATTTAAGACGGCAACTCATATACGAAGTTAATGAACGAATCCAGCATCTCTTGTGATTCTGCAGAAACCAATTAAGAATTATGAATGAAAAGGTTATACCTTATCGAAGTTTGTAGAATTGAATTCCTCTGTATTAAGGCTTGATGACAGACTTCTCCCTGCTTATCGTGATTGGGTCTTTATTTGAAAGACTCATTAGCGCATGTTTGATAAATTTGCCGAATACTGAACTGTATGTGCAGAGAGAGGGGAGAGGAGAGAGAGAGAAAGGCCACACACAAAGAGGGAGAAGTCAGGCAAAACCCCGTACCATCTCCCCCCAAAACAACAAAAAAAGAATATTATTGAGCAGTGACCAGCCATGCGAGCGCACCCGTCATGGCAATGGTCTGTCGACACGACTCTTTTTTTCCCTCACATCCACTCATGCTTACATCTCACAAATAAAATTGTTTTCTCACTTTTTAAGATACTGATCCCTCACATCTCTCCTACACTAATAAACAACGATACGTTGGAGTACAACTTTTAACCATTACCCGAGCCTTGCATATAAGCATCGAGACATTTCGCGATAATCCGGAACAAAGGAGAATAGCCATCAGCTCAGCTTAACTGGATCAGTTGTGTGCACGAATCTTCGTCCCAGACCTAGATGATTAAGCATAACGACAAACAATCAATAATTGTATCAGATATCAAATTTTATTTTAAAGAAAGAATAATCACAAGATGTATCAGAAAAACCTCAGGAGACCCGTACACGAATCGGTCAAAGAAAAATTGCAAACGACAAGAACCAGAAATTTATGAGTATAGATCGGAGTAAAATTAACAAAGACATACCACGTCGATCTGTAAAATACAGAAGCAGATATGTCATATGTATTCATTGATCAGGAGCCACGGCGTGGAATCGGCCGACAACCGGAAAAAATCAGCTGAACGGCAGATTAGGCAGCTGAAAAATCAGCTGCGAATCGAAACGTCCAAGCTCCAAAACCAGAACGAAGATCATCATATCGCAACAACTTGACAGAAGAAAATGAAAGGATAAGCTGGAAAAATAAAGCAGATCTACGAAAACCGCCCAAACGGAGAAAAAAGAGATACAGGGGTAAACAGGGAGTGGTAGGGAGTTTTTATAATGAGGGTGAGGTGATCCAACGGCTGAAAGAGAGTTGGTTGAGAATATTTCGACGGTCAGATATTCGAATATGACATGGAATTGTAAATGGCGTGGAATTTAAGGCGGTAAAGTCGGACTTTGAGAAAGATTCTAGATGAGTTTTGTTTGAGGGTGCTGGCCAACGTGTTTCACCATGTTGCTAATGCTTATCTGTTTATTTTGCGGTTGCGGCTAAAGTCACGCACCAATGCTACGAGAACACCCATGCAGAAAATCCCAAAATACCCTCCTTTTTAATTTAAAATTTTCTTTTATTTTGATACACCCACAAATTTTTCTCCTATCTCTGTCAATCGCCTCCTTCCTTCCTCCCACTCTCAGACGGCTGCAGCCCACCTCCTCATCCCTCCAAGCGGTCATCGTCGCGACCCCTTCGTTTGAAGCTTTTGTCGCCGCCGTGTTTGCTGAAGAGAAGACCAAGCAATGCGGTCGCCGTCGCCCCTCCTCCAAGCGACGCGGCCGCCGTCGCGACCCCTCCCTTGCCTTTCGCATGGGCGTCGTCGCGCCCCCCTCCCCTTACTCCTTCAATTGCCGCCGCCGCTAGAGGTGTGCGCGTTCGCCACTGCTCTTCTCCTCCCTTGTCCACCGCGGGCCGCTGGAGGTGTGTGCAACCCCTCTCCTCCTCCCTCGTCCGCCGCGGCCCATTTCAGTTTCAAGGTAGGAAATTTTTACTTTGTTATGGAAGTTAGGGTTTTTACAAGTTCATAAATTATTTTCGAACATATTGACTTTGTTTTGAATTTTTTTTCGAACAAGATGTTCGATTTTCTTTTTTCGGACAAATTTAAGTTGTTTTGAATTTTTTTTTGAACATATTGAGTTTGTTCATTAAAAAATTTCGGACATCTCAACTTCAATTTTGTTTGGGTGAAATTTTCGAACATATTAAGATTTTATTTTTGTTGTTGAAATTTTGGGTTTTTAGGATATTTTTTTTTTTTTGTTAAACTTATGTTGGTTGTTTTGGTGGTGATTCCCGTGTGAAATGATGAATGGGGTGTAAAATGGAATGGATGAGTGTACTCATTCGTCCATTTTTTTTTTAAATTTTACAGAAAGGGTACAAACGACATTTCGCATATTCCTTGTGATAAAAAAAGATTCGATGGGTATCCTCATAGGATTCGTGTATGCCTTTAGCCGCACCCTTATTTTGCAATTCAGTCCTTGGGCTTTCGTAATATAAGTTATACTCCATTAAGTTGTTTACACTTTCGTAATTTTAATATATTTGTACAAATATTATATTACATTAAACCCGCATCAACTTAATTCACTTAAATTGAAACCCATTAGTATATATCATCAATTCACTCAAAAAAAAAAAAAAAAACTAATTTATACATCACAGTCACCACCACCACTATCGGCGACCATCCCACCTTTTAAAGAAAGATTGTTTAGAATTTTTTATTATTAACAAGAAAAATAAAAGAATGAGCAAAATATATAATTGAAGAAAATTAGATTGAATGAAAAAAAAAAATCTGAATAGAATGAAAAAAAAAAAAAAAACTAGATGCCCAAGAATTATTGTCGTGTTCCCGGCAGTGACGGATCTAGGTGGTGCCCAGGGGGCCGTGGGCCCCCCACTAATTTTGTAAATTTGTTAGGGGTATTTTGATAATTTCACACATGTTAAAATTAATACTCTGTTTTATAATTATTTGCATATTTTTTATATAAAAATAATTCATAAAATTAATATATATACGAACATCATTTTATTTTAAAATCGTCACTCATTTTGGTCTACATTTTATCCTAAATTTCACTAAATTTATTTTACATCCTACTAAATCCTCCTTACACCTTATCAAATCACTCAAAATACGCTTTCTTATTTGATTCTACACCACTAAATTCAATTGTTGACAATTTTATAATGTGAAATTTTGATGAAAATAATGAATACATTTTTTTTATATATAATAATGTTAATCGGGCCCCCTACCGAAAATTTCTGGGTCCGTCACTGGTTCCCGGAGATCATTGTGGCATCGACCAAAATAAAAAATCGAAGTGCAGCTTTGTGTTCTAAGAGGAGGTCCATAAATAGTACTGTACTTTAATTTTTATTATCAAGATAAAATCACAAATGTTTGTATAATTTTGTACGTGTCACAAAAAGTACTTTAAGTTTGGGCATTATCCATTTTTTTTTATATGAAAAAATCAATTTTTAGCTGAAAAATCATTCAATTTCTATATTCTGACCACCAAAGTGGTGTGCCACGTGGCACACCACTCTAATTTGAATCGTCTCTCATATAGGAAACTTTAAAATTTCATGTTTTGATAACAACTCTCCATAGATTGCAACTTTAAAATTGCTAATTGGGTCTATTCAAATTGATAAGTTAGTGTGATTTACGGTGAGATGGAGGTCGAGAAACTCGAAACCTATATCTTTTTCTTTTGTTGATCTCATCATTTTAATACCATTGTCGTGTCATTGTGTATTGCTCCTGCAACATATTTTCAATCATTTTCCAATAACTCTACTAGCTTTTTTTTTTGGGAAGGAATAAAATTGAGACTAAAACACATAAAAGACTATTTATGAGCACACAATTTGTGATTTTATCCCTGAATATGGAATCCTCCATTTTGTATTGGCTTGTCATTCTCCGTTTTGGATTTCCACAAGCTTATACGGAGTACTTTTTTTTCTTCCTTTTCCTAACATTCATAATTCGAAATTTCGAATTCATAATATTCTTTAAAAAAAAGTACCAATAAATGCATTCAAAATATTTTAAACACACACCAAAAATTTTAAAACAAATACAGACATGTAAAATAAAATTTACCGCATATATACGAGGTAAATTTATTTATTTGTTATTTAATTTTGTTGACCATGAATTTAAGTCTTTTAAATTTTTTCCCTTAGCAATTAGTCCATTATGATTAATTTTTTTAAAACAAAATTTCATCATTTTACAGGCAACAACATGTCGCCCAACAAGTTCAAATGATATGATATTGTTTATTTTTTAATTTTAGACATGAAAAAATAATTGAGAAATCTAAAAAAAATATATATCACTAAAATCTTTAGAATAGTCACTAAATCTTTAAAAACATATTAAATAAAATCAATAAAAAAATCGAAAAAAATATTAGAAAATTAATAAAGTCTGAAAAAAGTCAACTAAATGAGAAAATCAATTAAAAATAAAAAATCTATTAAATAAAAATAAAATCTGAAAAATTATTTTAAAATATCAAATAATTATTCAAAATTTGAATTAAAAAAAACTAAATAAAATCTAAAAATAAATATTTCTGATAATTTTGTTGATTTTTTTTTTAGTTTTTTCATGTTTTTATTCTGTTAATTGATTTTTTTTTACATATTTTTTGAAGATTTAATTGATTTTTTATAGTAATATATTTGAAATTTTATTTTAATTTGCACTGCCAAATATAAAAAAGAAACAAACTATATTTTTATTGATGTGCTACTAGAAATAAATGAGGTTTCTCTAATCATGCAAATTAATTTTTAATAATTTTTATTGATGTGTGCTTAATAAATTTTAACGATATTTTAATTTGCGATATTCTTTTTTGGTTCAACTTTCCTAGTAGGATAAAACGATCGGCAGCCGTCAGTGGCTGAACCGCCGCGGCACCTGCCGCCGACGTTGCAACCGTTGAACTCCTTCCGCGTTGCTATCGTTTGCTCATGGTTCGCACAGCCGCCGTCTCTCAAACCTAACAGCCTCCGACCGCCGTCCTTGGTCGCTCACGACGCATAGTGACAACCGGTATTAAATCCTTTCAATGTCAGATTTTTTATTTTTATCTCAGTTAATTGTTACTGGTCTTTGCTGTAGGATTTTGGATTTGCTTGTTGTTTTATTTTATTGGAATTAGCAATTTACTGCTAAAAATCACCCTAATGTTTTATTATCTGTTGAACTAATTGATCCAAACAGATAAACAAAATTAAGTTCAATAGTTAAGTCAATGAACTATATCAAACAGATGTTATATTATGTTGTTAACAGTAGGCAAATAGGGAAAAGCCAAAAGGTTTGATTCCTTTACAACTATCCTAATGAGAGTTTTCTATCACAATAGAAATATGAAGCAAATAACTTTTGGTGTTATGAAATTTTGTATTCAATATTGGATGTATGCGTGTGTCTGAGTTTGTATGCTTACTGTTTCCTAGATAAAAGTTCAAGAGTTAGATAATTGGAATACATAATTTGATGTATCTTTTGGCTTTTTTCTGTGTGATTGGTTAGCTGGCTAAATAACGTGCAGAATTTACTTGTCTTTTTTTGTGTGATTGGTTAGTATATTGGATGTATCTTTTGGCTTTTTGATTGACAAACTTCATACATATATTTATTCGTATCTAGTATTTGACATTTGTCACTACTGCGTCTTCATATACTAGTACGCCCAAGATATAGTTGGAAACTGGAATAATATAACATGGTTCTATACCAGCATCATATTTACAGTGAGCCTTTTTTTTCATTTTTTTAAAAATTAATACGATGGTTATACGGAAATTGAAAATACGACTTTGTTTTTTCCTACAGTTGTGATTGATTTTGGAGGGTAAAAAGCACGGCTCTCAGAATAGTTTACAGAGTCAACAGTCAACTAATGGATGCAAGTACCATACTGGGTAACAACGACATAGATGACGTGAAATGGCTTTGTTCTTTAACTGATGCTGAACTTGTAAGCTTAGTTGTTACACTTAAATCTTGACTATTCAACTAATTCTTTTTTGCTAGAATTTCATTGTTTTAATATGTATATCTATTATTATGATTATCCTTCAATTAGGACCTGTTGGCAGGCTTAAAGAAAATGGTGAACCTGCGTGCCAAGAAGATTGGCCATGAAGCCTTGACAAAGAAATTCGACTTGAAAATGCTTCGAGCTCTCAGTATGTGATATGCAATCCATATCACTCCATATATTTATTGATTCCAGATATATGGCTTATTTTTCATGTCAATTATGTTCCTTTTGATTGCTCCGGCCCATATCCCACTAGCACAGAATAATAAATATAGAATCTTTTAGGTTATTGTAGAAAAGATTGCAATTTTGTTCAACGGTGTTGCCTTTTGAAGTCTAATTTGTTTCATAATGTTTCTCACAAGGGCTTTACGACAACCGAAAGAGTGATGTATTTGGTCTTGAGTGCATTGAGAATGGCTTTCTTTTCCTGCTTTCTGCTAGGTTTCTTCTATCAACTCAATTTTTTACTTTAACATATCTTATTGCAAATGTTCCATTATAGACCAGCATATAAGCAACTCTATTTTTCAAGTAGGGTAGTCTTATCCTACCTACAATTGGGTGAATGGGAGACTGGTTGAGTGTGGTGTTGATGCAACACGGTGTTCACAATTTTGTTTATTTATTGACTTCAATTTATTTGATGGGGACAAACAATATGAAAAACCAAATTGTACTATGGGGGTGTTTGCAAACTCTACTCACACCTTAGACGCACTTCTGAAAATCCAAAGCTGCGAGTGGGCAGCTTTTTTAAAAAAGTGACCCTGCCCCCACCACTTTAGTTTGCAAACACCCCCTATGCCTAAGGACTACTTGAGAAGTATAATAAATGTAAACATTGTTGCAAGATATTGATTCAATAGCATGTTTGAGAGTGACTATTGGAAGCGTCAGGATTTGTACACGGGACAATTTGTCTAATTGTAAGGTACAAGTACAACTTCATTTCTTTTGGAAAAGCATAGTGTACCTGATCCTGATGGAAATGTCATGAATGTGAAGTGTAGTGTACTAGGATTGAATGGTTAGCATCCATTGCATATCATGTGGCACACAATTATTGCTAACGATCATGTATTTATGTCTTTGCTATATTTTGTAAAGTGCATTTTTACCTTCCTTTAGGTCACATATTTATTTATTATATTTGTTATTTTAGTTGCTTTTCTTATTATGTCTTGCAACTTTTTTGTTATTCTTATGTTCAACAAGCTGCTATTTGATTCAGCGTATTTACAGGTTCCAGCTTCATGGAACATTTGAAAGAGCAGCTTAAAGATCTGCCAGTGACTTCAGGCTCTGCCACTTACTTAGAGAAACAAAATCTCAGTAGCATTTTTGCTAGTATGACCATTGAAAATTTATGTCCATATATCTGTTCTGATTAGCGGAAGAGAATCGCAGACATGTAAGTGAATTCTTTAGTATTCTTTCAATGTTCGCCATGCTTCATATTAATCGAATATGAGTTGATGAATCTCGATAAATGGAAAGATTTAAAAATAGAATGTGACATGTCAATTTGAAATTCCATTTAAAGGTGAAGGAGTGGAGGGACATGAATTCCAAATTTGTGTAGCTTGTGGAGGTCCATTAGAAACATAGAGTAGCTTGAATAAAAGTCAGTCTAGAATCCATTCCTCAGGACTTCAATTTCCATTTGAATGGAACTGCTTAGAAAACCTTGAATAAAATTTTATGAATTCTGTCTGAGTTGATATAGTATCCACAGAAGAAGAAAGAATGTTATTGCCAAGTCTGTTCCAGTGGAATTTGTTGACCGGGCGGTAAAAGCATTTATATATTTATTAACATATTTTGTGGTGCAAGATGATCATCAAGATTGTGTTGAAGCTCAGAAATAATTTTCTCTCTTTTTACAAGAAGACAGGAAATTAGAACAATAATATACTCTAGAGAACGTGGATATCCAATCATGCATAAAATTCTTGTTACCATTTGACGTCCATAACTGGAGTTGTTTCTAATTGAATTGGTCATACTTGGCATTCTATTTTTAAACTATGTATGTATGTATGTACGTATGTGTGTATATTGCATGCATATTTTTGAGTTCAAATGATTTTACACATGGGAAGTAGGCATATTTGAATGCCTGTCCTCACAAGGTACTACCAAGACATGGTATTTTAAACTATATATATGAGATTATGTACTGTAGGCAGATGTTTCAATATTTTAATGAGAAGTATATAACCTGAAATATTAATCTTTATTTGGTTGCATAGTTGAGACCTTAGAGTAATATTCAGAAGACTACCCAGACATTGCAGAGACAAAACGCAACTTAGACTGTAGAGTGACAACAACAAAAACAACCTAATAATTAGTTGAATCAAGATTTATTTTATAAGATGCTAATATATTTTGCAACACTCAAAGAAGTCAGTGTGTTGCATCTGTCTGTGCCCACTAAATTATCTATTTATGAGCTCTTGTGTCCATGGTGTTGTCATATTTTTTTTTTCCTTTTCCGTTGCCTGCAATTTCTTCATTAATGCTCTATTTTGACATTCAATTCTTTGGCTGGCTCATGCCTAGTAGTATCATCAGGTTTTTTAATTATATTTTAAAAGATATTATATCTGTTGCAGGTTTTCCGAGGATATGCCTCCCTCCCGAATGCGGAAAACCCGTAAGTGATTTAATCTACATCAATGTTGTCATACAAAGGGATTCATAACTAGTAGTGCTAGTCCATTTTGATATTTTCTCCTAGTTTGTACATTTAACCATAGTCAAGAGACTGGCTCAGGCCTTGTATCATCAATATCTTTTTCAAAAAGGAAGCAACTTTCGTATGTCTTTGTGGACCTATTCATTCTATTATTTTGTTATTTTTTTTTGGCGTAACTGAGAAATTTTTGTGGCATGTGGGTATGAAAAGGGCCTGATACGGCTAAAAGCCTAAAACTGTTTGTATTCATGATTCATCATACATGCCTATGTGAATAAGTTGTGGATGGATGGATGGATTTGATAATTTTCTGGATGGGAGAAATGCATTATTCAGTTATTCTGTATTTGATTGGTGTGTAGGGATGAAGATAGAACGGTTATTCTTGAACTACTGATTTCAGATCACATGATTAGTATATTTTCCTTTTCATTTGTACCCCTTTTCCAATTGTATTTTAGATCATTTGCATCCTATGTTGTACGGAGTAATAAACATAAATGACTTTTCAACCCTTTCAACACGTATTTTATACTCTCTCCGTCCCTTAAAAGCTTGCATAGTCACTCTTACTCTCACAATATACGCATATTTACTCTTCATATCATTACTTTTGGGGTCTATCATACACTTTTTTTTTAAAAATCTCGTGCCACAAAATGCAAAATTTTCAGGGATGGAAACGGTACTTCAAAAATTGTATGAACCCAAATTGTGGGTGATACTCAAAGCATGAAAAAGGCCTTTTTGTTCACGTGGGCAGACCAAAGTTAAGTACCTATACTTACTTTGAAATGTAGATTAGAGATTACTTGGTAGGGATTTATGCTGTCCCGCCAAAAGTAAACCAGGTTTTTAATAATTTAATATAATGTAAATATTCCAAAATATATTTATGTGTATATAAATGAATTTCATCACTCCAATCAACACGGGTGATTGTATCATATTATAAACATCTCACATGACATAAGTAAAAAAAATTAATATTTAATGAGATAGAAGAAGGAATTAGAGAAACACCACTTTATGTCTAAAATTGAAACAACTTCTACTATATACCACGTACGCAAGAAGTGGTGGCTGCTTTTCACTATTGAATCCTTTTTGTGCTTTTTCTATTTTTCATCCTCCTGTACAAATTCAAACCCCTAAAGGTAAAAAAAGGATGTTTTCTTAATTTTTTTTTTGATTACAAGTTAAATACCATCTCTTTTCCCCTCCTCATGACTCGAACCCAGGACCTAAGGCCTAGGTAGTGGTGCTCTAACCACTTGAGCTATCCCACTTTGTCAAGGATGTTTTCTTAATGGTTAAGGAGCAATTATTGAATGCTTTCTAGAAGCATCCGGGCATGCAACGTAAAATAAAACGCTCGAAAAATGTTTTAGAATTATGGTCTCATTCCATTTTTTTATTAAAATAAATAAAGCATTATTTATTGTAATATTTTGTTGTGAATAAGATTTTGAATTTTACATATAAATTTTTAAATGTGCACTTGTTTATATGATTTTGAAATTGAAATTTTTTCATATTTTCTCCCCCATTACAATAATTTAAACATTCATTGTAATTCGAGAACATTATTTTATAAGGGAGGGAGTATCAAATTATTGTAACAATGAAGGAATATGTGAACAACTTTTTTTTAAAAGAAAACGCACTTCTTTGGTTACCACATTAAGTTAAACGTTGTTAAGAATTCACGTGTCATTC
Source organism: Galeopsis tetrahit (assembly GCA_963675135.1). NCBI lineage: Eukaryota > Viridiplantae > Streptophyta > Magnoliopsida > Lamiales > Lamiaceae > Galeopsis > Galeopsis tetrahit. Next base: position 66,729,114 of record OY776131.1, read on the forward strand.
AAATGGAGCTACTGCTTAATAATATTAGTTTAAAATTCTATAAATTGGAGTCGACAATTAAATTGAAAATGTAGAATGCGAACTTGCTCATTGAAAACCAATAAAATAATTGTTGGATGTTAGATGAAAGTAACAACGTAACTTGAAAAAATGCGGTATTTTTTTTCCTATAACATGATTACTTATCTAGCTCTATACAAGAAAAATAAGAATTCCACACTCATTTTCCCTCGCAAACCGACAAAACATAAAACTGATATATCATTTTAAATTACGTAACATATATTTCGTTGTAATCGTAAATCAATTCATGTGATTCAGATTCCAAATATCCGTTGCTAAAATGTTAGTAAGCCTAACTAGACTTGCTCATCCAATTCTAAACTGTTGATTCTGATTCCAATTACTCTCTTTTCAATTTCATTATTCTCATTTTTTTTATTATTCAATTGTATTGTGATTATTCCCTTTTAAAAACAATACTATTCACATGATTTTTTCTTAAACCTTGGTCGCTTATTTACTCAAATTATTTAAATTCATGTACTCAAAACACTAGATCTGCCATTGCCCACGTTCCAGAAATTGACTATTGTTCTTAAAGAATCTACTCTCTATTTATTCAATCTCAACACTAATCACATGATGTCGTAGTTTCTCTTTCTACGCTTCTCTCTCCACCACCTTCTTCCCAAACCCATTAATCAGCATCAAACACACCTCAAACTTTACCCATGCCGAACTTACTCCACTTTTCTTTCCTTTTCTTCATTTTCATCTCCAATTTTACTCCAATCTCAAGTAAGTCTCCACAATTCAATTACTATTATTAACTACTTTTCATTTTTCTCTAATTTTTTTCATTTTTTCTTTCTAGAAGCAGAGTCGTTCCTCGGAATAAACTACGGGCAAGTGGCCGACAATCTCCCGCCGCCGGAAGCGACGGCGAAGCTCCTCCAATCCACCGCAATCGAGAAGGTCCGTTTATACGGGTCGGACCCTGCCGCCATCAAAGCTTTCGCCAACACTGGAATCGGACTCATGATCGGAGCACCCAACTCCGACATTCCGGGTCTGGCATCCGACCCGAATTTCGCCAAAACCTGGATCGACACAAACGTCATTCCCTTCTACCCCGCTTCCAAAATCATAGTCATCAACGTCGGCAACGAAGTGATGTCGTACAACGACCCGAATCTGATGAAGCAGCTTCTCCCGGCGATGCAGAATCTCCAGAATGCACTCGATTCCGCCTCCTTGGGCGCCAAAATCAAGGTCTCGACCGTCCATTCCATGGCCGTGCTCCGGCAGTCGGATCCGCCGTCTTCCGGAAGCTTCGATCCGAGTATTGGGGATTTGTTGAAGGGGTTACTGAGTTTTAACAGTGCGACGGGCTCGCCCTTTGCGATTAACCCGTACCCGTATTTTGCGTACCGGAGCGACCCGAGACCGGAGACACTGGCGTTCTGCTTGTTCCAGCCTAACTCGGGTCGGGTTGATTCGGGGTCTAAGATTAAGTATACCAACATGTTTGATGCCCAGGTTAGTTTTACAGTAGTTGCATTTTCTAATTTACGATTTAAATATTTAATTTTATGAACATATAAGTGTTGATACCTTGCGTATAGATCCAAACGGATAGGTGATACTGTGATAGTGATAATTTACTTTCGATCCATAATTTCTTTCACACGTGATAAGAAATGTAAAATAAAATAAAAAATGTGAATTTAGTACTCCCTACGTCCACAAAAATAGTCCATTTGACTTATATTTTTTGTCTACAAAAATAGTCCATTTGTCTTATATTTTTTGTCCACTAAATGTAGTCTCAACCCTTAAACCATCGCTTAATTACTCAATTTGCCATCAACTTTATTCACAAACAATCACTTTATTCACAATGAATCTCACAATACCCTATAATACCCTTACTTTATCTACTTTTTTCTTAAAACTTGTGTCCCTTCTCCATGGGACTACATTTGGTGGATGGAGGGAGTACCATTTTGAAGAGTAATTTTATAAACATATGATTTTTTTTACACAGTGAAGTGACACTTAAAATAAGAAATGTGAATTTAGTGAAGATTTCAAATTTTGCGTAAAATTTAAAAAAAAAATGAGAGTAATTGTGTATAGAGTATTAGAGTACAATTATATTAATTTCTCTTTAATCACAATCTCCGTCCAAAGAATATAATTGACTAATCATGAAAGTCATAATACGAGACTAAATTAAACTTTTGTCGGCAATAATGCGCCTTTTTACCTTTTGATTCCTTTTTTTTTTTTTATGTTTTATTATACTGTTTTTAATAATTTTTCATATTTCACATGCTTTTTAATAGTTTTGCAATATTTAGAATTAATATCAAGAATTGTGATGCAAGTGTACCTTAGGTATTTGAATTGAAATGAGATAATTACATTAGAGATGCAAAAATTGAAAATTTTAAAAAAGTATTCATCAGATCTTATGTTTTTTTTGGAGGATAAAATTGTGAAAAGTGTGGGAATTATAATAAATAATGATATGCGCGCAGGTGGATGCAATTAGATCTGCAATAGACGCAATGGGGTTCAAGGGAGTGGAAATAGTGGTTGCAGAGACAGGGTGGCCATACAAGGGAGACAACGATGAGGTGGGCGCCAGCCTGGAGAACGCCAAGGCTTATAACGCCAACTTGATTGCGCACTTGAGGTCCATGGTTGGAACCCCTTTGATGCCGGGCAAGTCTGTCGACACTTATCTTTTTGCAATGTACGATGAAGATCTAAAGCCCGGCCCCACTTCCGAAAGATCCTTCGGCCTTTTCAAGCCCGATTCGACCATCGCTTACGATGTTGGACTTTCCAAGACTACCCAGGTTAGTTAGACCCAACACTATCACTTCATTTTCGTTTTAGCTAGACAATTTCATTCAGTTAATTGTTACCATGATATAGGATGATCGAGGTATAGAGATAAGAAAAAGAAAATGAGGTTAGAAAGTAGAAAAGGTAACACGGATATTGAGCATTAACAAAAAAAAATAAGTAACTTTGGGTGAGACGACTAAGATGTCAAAATAAGTAAGTTTCAATAGGACAATGATTATTTTTTAAAAGTAGAAAAGAAGAGGGAGTTTTCCGGTTTTGTGTGAGACGGAACTCACTCAAAAGACTGAGGGATACTTTAGAATTTACACCTCAATTTGCTTCAAAATATATATGTGACCGTCTAATAAGAAATTTTACATTAGAGTAATGGATTATTACTTGACGTCGTTGTGAAAAGGTGGACTAGAATTGTGGAAAATGGTTCTTAGTTAATTAATGAATTTCATATTTATTGTCTTTATTTGGCAATTTAATTATGTTAAGTGCATGACAGCTAGAGACCTCTTTTTTTTTTAATAAAAGAAACTAACTATATGCAAGAGTGTAATAAGTAATTTTACGCTACATGTAGACTCCGTCGACCCCAACGACTCCGTCATCAACACCAACAACGACTCCTTCGACACCAATATCAAAGACGGGGAGTTGGTGCGTGGCAAAGGCAGATGCGTCTGACGCGGAATTGCAAGCGGATTTGGATTACGCGTGCGGACAAGGAATTGATTGTAGTCCCATACAACCAGGGGGAGCTTGTTTTGAGCCTAGCACTCTGTCTTCTCACGCCACATATGCTATGAATCTCCTCTATCAAATGTCCAATAACAATCCTTCCACTTGTGATTTCTCACACTCTGCTACTCTCACATCTACAAACCCCAGTAAGTTTTTATTTATTGTCAGTGAATTCTATACATTTATTTTTACGTAAACACTTTAGAGTAATTTATGGTATACGAAAGATAAGAGATAATTGGTCAATTTTTGTGAGGTTTGATCGAGTTGGGTGAATTTGTGATGCAGGTTACGACACATGCAACTATCCTGGTTGAAGAGTGAATTAAGGGACAACATATTCGTGGTTTCTTCTTTTAATTAAGAAGTGGGTTCAAGTATATATATTGTGGCGTGGAACGTGTAAAAGTAGACAAGGAATCCCATCTACCCCAATGCCTTTTTGTGTAAATGCTTCTCATTTTGTGCATTTTATTTACTTTGAGAAACAAATAGGGTGGTACGATGTAAATCATATTTACCGCATAAGTGTTTCAATACAATTATATGATAAAATAATTAATACTATCAAACTAATGAAACAATTAACAGTTTTAATACTGTTTAAAAAAATACATACAAAATGTAAATCATTTGTGCGGGGTAAAATTGATTTACATAAATCTTGTCTATCTTAAGACTTTTTTAATACCTACAATATAGTGTATATATTCCCTCGACTCTGTGATTATTTGTAGACTTTTTTTTTCGATTTGTTCGAAGATTATTTGTACACTTTCAATATAAAAATAACACACAAAATTAATACTCTTACAATATCATTATATTCTCAAAATTGTCACTTATTTTAAACTCATATTTACCTTATATCTCACTAAATTCACTTTACGTTTCAATAAATCACTAAAAATATTTACTCCCTCCGTCCCATACTTGAAGGCACAAATGAATTGGGCACGAGTTTTAATGAATGAATTGTTTATTAGTATTGTGTAAGATAAAATGGGGGTAGTAAAAACTTTTCAACTTTATAAATAGTAATAAAGTTACTTTAGTGTAATAAAATAGTGGCATTTGTTGTAATATTGTGATGTTTTAAGGAGATTGTTTAAAAGTGTTTTTGCTATTTTAAGTAATGTGCCTTCAAATATGGAACACCCAAAATGGTAAAATGTGCCTTCAAGTATGGGACGGAGGGAGTATCATTTATTTAACCTCACATTTCACTATTTTTTTTTCTTCTAATACGTGTGCCACACTTCTATTAATAATTTAGAAGTAATTATTTTAAACTAAAATTACAAGGGTAGTTTAAAAAAGTAATTTTAACCACTCCAATTTAATTTGCAAACACCCTCTACCGTTATTAATACATTGTTCAGTGGAGTAGAACTGTAGTATGATACATGTTCTATTCCCGCAATGATATTTTTTGCTCATTTCCACTACTATTCATTTAATACTAATACTTTTATATAAGTTTAAAAAGCTTTTGTAATCAATAATCCATTGTCGTCCAGTGGTTAGGATATCTGGCTTTCACCCAGGAGACCCGGGTTCAATTCCCGGCAATGGAACTTTTTTTATTTTAGAATCCAGTCTTTATTTTACTTTTTGAATATGTATATCCACATCAAGCCTCAGCCGTTGGATTAATTGGAATAGCCGGCCAAAAAGCATCGCCTTTTAACTAGGGATGGCAAAATGATCTGCCCCGAGGTCGACCCGCCCTGCTCTGAGAGGTTTAGATCCGCTCTGCCCTGCCCCATCCTTAAAACAATGTTCATAAATAGGACTTAAAAAGTCAAATATTTAACTATCTGCCCTGCCCTGCTCTGCCCCATTGCCATCCCTACTTTTAACTATAAAATTCCTTTTTTTTTTTTTTTAAATAAAGAATATATCTCCACATTAATTATTTTTTTCCCATTTTACATAGTTTCTTTTTAGAATATACTTCTCTCCACATCAACTCACAGCCGTTGGATTAAATAGGATCACCGGCCAAAAAGCCACGAGAAGCACAGAATCATATCCGCATGCTTCTTGCACAAAAATACAATATACAGTAGGTACGTTGCATCACGTGACCTCTCAAATTTTCTTTTCCATTTAATCAGCAGAGCACGTGACATCTTC